>JAPZEB010000013.1:18870344-18881883 GCA_029783705.1 Chaetodon striatus | reverse complement strand
TTTAGGGGGTCAAATTTGGAGTTGTTTCATCAGGAGAAAGAAAGAATCTGAAAAGCAAAAACAATAGGGCCTTGCCTTCGGCCTGGTCCCTAATAAATTTTGGTTGCAGCAAGAATGGAAAAAAAGAAAGTATGTAAAAGGTGTGGCATCTGCTACATATGTATATAGATGTGGGGAAGTCTGAGTTAAGTCTTAAAGAATTTCAATTATGAAAATGCCATAATTGGTGGGTGAGCTAATGCCCCCTCTCTCAGCTGTTATCCACAACACTTGAGGCTAATGATCTTTGACGGAAACTCATTCTTTTTCCTTCCTTCCTGGGATCAAATTAAAGAGCACACAGGTAGATACATCCTTGGCTCATTCGCCTTCTTTGCTGAGCCGCTAAGCTCCACTGCTGACATCTTAACCTGAGAGTCATATTTAAACCTTGAAGCAACTCCAATGATCATATGGCATAGAGGAATCTATAATATAAAGTTAATTGGTGAGAAAGTAAAAATTAGATTATGTTTTATGACCGCCTTGTGAAAATTACAAGTTTGATAATAATAGGCCATTTGCAGGTTGGTTATTGAATGTGGATTCTTTTTTTATTGTTTCAGTGCTGGAGGGAGACACAGCATCACAGAGATTTTGCTGACTTCTGAGTTACAGCACAGCACATCCGGAAAACTAGTTTCAACTTAATTGATTATAATCATCTTCATTTTGTTTTGCTTGCTTTGACTTTTGTGCGCCTGCCTCATATAAACAGTAAAGTCATGGAAATACACATGATACTGGGAAACCTCTGATGCTCTGCAAACTGTGAATAAATTTCCTCCATTAATGCTAAAATGTATACCTTGTTCTCTTATGTATATCAACAGTGCTGACAGGTCTAACTTTGGGGGATGGCACTTCTCTTTTCCTACTATGGGTACAAACTTAGTTATCAGTGGTAACGACTGTATGAATGCAGTGCAAAATGGTGGCAGTTAGCTTGCTAGTGGGATTCACATACAGGGACTCACATGCAGTAACATGCACACATGGTTAGATCAGCTATCGCAACAAAGCACAGAGAAGCTCAAATTTATACTAAACACAGAGGGAGCATGACTCTGCTCGGGATTATTCCACCATATCTTTACATAGCAAAAGGTTGTTTGTTGCTATAGTAATGCTCTGATTGTCACATATAGCACCTTTAAACACCTATACATGGTGCTACAGTTGAGGTTCCAAGATGACTGCTGCATGTCATAACCAACCTTAAGTACTAAATTAACCTTAAAAGACTTTCACTTGTGATTCTCGAAATCATTTTCCATTTTCAGTTGCCCTGTCAGGCACCTGACATACAGCTAGTGTCAAATTAGCCCAAAACAAACAAAAAGTATTTGCAGTTCCTGCTTGCCCTAGATCTGATTTCTTGAAAATGTCATACTATATCCTTTTAAGAGAGTACTGTTCAATAACTTTCTAAAATTGGCTCAATATCAGACTGCTGCTGCTCCTGTGAGTACCTTGTTTTCCTTCTCCTCATCTCTCCTCTCTCTAACTCAGCTAATGAAGGCCTCGTGGCCCACTGTTATTAAAATTACGCCCTTGCCTCTGATATTAATTGGGTCCGTAATAAGGAATGCGTCGGATTCATTATTTAATTGCAAGGGCACATTTGGAATACAGTTTCTGAAATGTATTTTTAATGAAAAACACTACATCCTGACCTAATCATATCAACCTTATTCTATCTAATTAAGGATGCAAAAAATCATTAGAGTTGCAAAATATTAGCTTCAGCTCTGTCGGGCTGCTCCTTTGCTCGCCTTCATGAATATATTTTTTTCCTGTCTATGATAAATAGTTAATGAGGGAAAAATGACAAAAATTTGCATGTAGGCAAATTAGTCTAATAGGGATATGTCTTTGCTGAGTTAGGAAAGTGACCCTTTTCACAGGAGAAATTGTTACAATAATTATGAAATAATGGCAAGGCCCATCTTATTTTGATGAAAAATGGCCAGCTTGAATAATGTAAAAATCATAAAATGCAATAACCCTAAATTTTCATCATGCTGGAGAATGTGTTAACGTGTTAGCATTTTATCAGTTTAATAACGCCAAATTAGGGACAATATGAAGTATGCTGTAATTGTTGCTGTGGAGGGAGATATGCAGTAATGCAAGGATGATTTAGCAGTGCCACCACAGCAAGAGGCCATCAGCAGCTAAATGAAGCATTTTCTTAATCACAAACTTTGGGGGTATAATTTCTTTCAAAGTCTCCAAACATTGGGAGGTTCAATTTTCTCCCAATAAACAGGTCCATCACCATCCCATTAGCAGTAGTGTAGTCACCTATCAGAGCCAGGGCTGCAGTTCATTAAAGCTGACAAGACAGGTGTTAAGAAAAAGACAGCATTTCAACACTTTATGTGCAGTAAGTCACAGATAAAACAAACTTTATCTTGTGAGTTTAGTATTGAAATGCAGGACAGTTTTGAGTAAAATAAAGGTGTCCTTTTCAAGCACCAACAATGTAAATAATATTCAGCATCTTCTCATGAAATTCTCACTCACCAGCACAGGAAATGAGGTCACCAAGTACTACTATCAGTCAAAGTGACGGTTGCTGTTCTAACATAAGATTTCTATGATGGCAGATAGTCTGCAATAAAGCAGCAGGTCAATGCAGCTCAAAACTAACTTGTATGAACACAAACTGAGGAGTTACAATTGTTATATGTGATAAGTTCCAGAAATACACTCCTGTATTTATCAATGGTACTCAGCAGTTGAAACACCATCAAGCACGACTTGAGAATCTTTTTGTGAAATGTGTGCCTTAAGTTGTGTTTGTTACGTTGCCCCTGTTCACACTGCGGGGAGTAGATCTTCAAAGTGTAGAGCAATTTCTCAGTGTGGGGTTTCACAGAGGAAGCTGATTTCATACAAATGTTAAAAGGGGCCTGTTATGCCTTGCCTTATTTTCGGTCATATATGTCGGATGTTTACATCAAACGTGGCCAAAGATTTAAATAATGAGGAACACATATATAAAAGTAATCCCAGTGAGCAATAATGTCAGGCGTCAGACGGTTCTCTATACTTTTTCTACTTTGGCTACAAGCTGACGTCAGATTGTGACAGATTTCTTTTTACCGTCATCTGCTCCAGGCACGCTGCTGCAACTAGTAGTGTTAAGAAGCTTATTTGATCATTTTTTGCAGTAGAAAGTGCCACTGTACGGGGCAACCTCCAGCTCACCTGGTAGAGTGTGCAGCCCGTATAGGCTGAGGACTTTGCAATGGCACGGGTTTGATTCCTGTCTGTGGCCTTTTGCTGTGGTCATCACCCTCTCTTTGCCACCTTTCCTGTCAGTCTTCAGCTATACTATCATTAAAAAAGACAAAAATGTCTCCCCTTAAATAATTTCAGAGAAAGTCTCGCTATACTGTATTACAGTCATTCCCCCGCTGCAATGATGGTGCAGAGACGGCAAGATGGAGATGACCTGGAAATGCTAACCAGTAAGAGCAGACTGGGCTATTTCAGGAACGGGGCGTTAAGAGACAGGTGCTAAAACGTAGGGTTTCGGACAGACAGAGAATACAGGTACTCGAATGAAACGAGTATCTGACACTGATAATGTACTTTTTACAGGTAAAAATATCATATCAAAGTATCACATAGAGTACAAGTGTCAATATGCGTACTCGTGATGAAGTAAAATCCTCATTTCAGTATCTGTTTTCAGTTGTGATTATTATTATTATTACATATAGATATAGATCATTATAGATTATAACAACATCTGGTTAGGTCCCACCCACGTTTGATTTAACCACACCCACTTTACGTTTAAACCCCGCACATTCCTAGCACAAATATTGATACAGATAATTTAGTTGGTTGAACAGATACAGACACAGATGCAGATTATAGTTTACTCGCTCATCCCTAATAAACATGTTCTAGTCAAAACCCAAAATACAAATATGAACCTCAAATTGAGCAAAGTGGGTTCTCTTTAATTGCCTTGGACCTCAGAAATTATGTTTTAGTTTAGTCAAGCCAGTTTTTACTCCCCTGTAAGACAAAACAGTGCATACGTTCTGAACTGCCAGTCTTTCACTGGAAACCGAAAAAGCACTGTAGCTTGTGGTTCCATTTTACCCCTTTACAGCCATATGAACTTGTGCAACCAAAGAGCAAAGGAGTTAATGAACACGGAGAACACCGAGCGATGTGTGCCACTAACAAATCCTGTGGAATAAATTAAAGGGGGCTGCAGTTTGATCGCTGTGTTCCATTTCCCTTATCTCAACAAGTCACATTTTCAATCACTATGCAAAGATTTTACATCGGGTGTAGGCTCGGTGCTAATACACTGCCCTTCCCTGTGTCATCTCCATCGACCTGCGCTGGGCTGTCAAACATGCGACAGCCTCTCCCCAGCACTAGTAATTTCATGGGAACATACATTTATAAGAACTGGAATCATGCATTCCTCCATGACACCAAGCTGTCCACATTAAGAGAATGCCCAGCATATGCACATGTATGCACCCCAGTGTGTGTGTTGATTGAGCAGTCTTTCTTTAATGAAATATCTTCGGAAATTGGTTCCCACAGACTAATCAGGCAGCCCGCTAGCCGAGTTTCTGTTTTGGTAATTATCTTGTACTAATTAGAATGAAGCTAAAGACCTCTGAGATGAATTCTCAGCTTTCTGAAATGTAACTAAAGAAAATGTAATGATATAAAATGAGCCTATTCTATACATCCTCTCGGACTTAATATCTTCGTTAAAGTGACCAAATTGGATATGGTATTGATGAACAATGGGATACCATCATGGCCGCTGTTATATGTTCCTTTTAGTATCACACTTATGTTTCCCCAGCCAGTCTTTCTTTCAGATACCTCCTGTGGTGACAGACAGCCAACTGTAACTCCTCCTTTATACACAGACCAACGTAACAGACAAGTATCAGTGACCTTTTAGCTCACTCTCTCGTTAAGAAAACATCCATTAGCCCAATTAATCAGGAGGAGGAGAAGAGCATCGTCTGGAGAGACAGGACAGGCTGTTTACCTTGCGTCTCTCCCCATTAAAGCCTCTCCACTGCTCCGCCTTCTTGACAATGTAGCTCAGCTCCTGATTGGACAGCTCTAGGTCTTGAGGCAGGAAGTACGTCCCATCCTTGGCTGTGAGCCGTTGAAAGACGTCCAGCATGCGACCATCGTTGTGGAACCTGGAAGGTGTGGTGTGAGAGAAGAAGTGAGAGGTGGGAGTGGCAGCAGGAGTGACGCCATACTGAATCACTGTCTTTGCCCTGTAAAGGTCACATGGGGTCAAAGAAAAAAAACATGCATCTTTGCTTTGTAATGTTGATAATTGTGGATATCTAGCTCTGTGGTTACCTCTATGCCAAAAAGCATCCTCTTTTTTTGGTATTTTGGCTGGCTTTTATGGAACAGGTCAAATCAAAATGATCCCAACTTGCTGGGAGAACATATGAATCTTCTATTGATTACACAAAGCATATTTGCAGTGTGACGCTCTATAAAAGTCTAATACATCAATACAAACACAATGAAAGAGCAAAAGGAATCAAACAAATTGGCCTGTGAGTGGGAAGCACTTTGTTAACACAAGCTGTAGCAATGTCTGCGTTTGGCTGCGTGTCTGCGTGGTTGTTGTACATCTGTTACTGTGTGGGAGTCAGATCCTGGGATACTCTTCAGTGTTAATGCCGAGCTTCAAAGATGGCAGATGCAACGGACGTGCTGGTTGCAGATGTGTCTGGAGAGACCGGCCTGAGTCACAAGAAAACGTTCGGCGCAGCAGAAGGCATATTGATTCATACCTCCAGATGAGCGCACAGCACCAAAGTGTTGTTTTTCTTTTGCCACACAAGGGTGCATGCAGCCAACCCCTAAAAAGAATCACCATGTCTGTAAACAAATGCCTTGGCTGACCATCAAAACCAGCAGACCTTGTGCCCTTCCATAGAGATTCTAGCCTGTCAGAGGGTAATCAACTCTCAAATAAAACCAACATCAAGGAGACGGGGATTTATACAAGACGCTGGTACGGAGCTTTGAACTCAGCATCATTCCCCATCGCTCTTGGGAGAGGGATGTTTGTAGAATCTTGACCTCAGACACAGGAATAGCATGCATTCATTTTCATCCTACACTTGAATTGTGCTTCTCATTCATTTATGCGGCATCTCTCTTGGAGGAATTCACCATCTTTGCATCTTTGTGCTTCAAAACAGGCTCATTTCCTCAGTGTTGGAAGCACCCTGAATGTAAGAATGTGTTACTTATATCTGGGCTTTGACCTGGATGATAAGGCTCCCATCAGCTGCTCTTCACTGTAGGGGTCACCTTACAGACACGTGTTGACTTATGGAACACATAACACACACAACACCGAATATTCATGACAACATGACCAAGGTGAGAAAAAAGGGAAGGGTATTTTTGTCTGGGAAACCTGCATATAAACTGAAAGAATTATGCAGTGTTTTCTACCTTTGACTTTACTATGTATTACTGTTTTATTGCTTATGAATAGAATAGTATCCTTTCTCCCAGTCCCATGCAAATACACATTAAATTTACAAGATATAACTGCTAATCAATGCATGTTTCCTTTAAGAAGAGGTGATTGATGAATGATATGGCTATGGAGTCTCACTGCCCCCTTCCCTTCTGTCCCCGTTTGAATGACATGCTGTTGGCACATACATAAACTAGGGGTGTACCAATACACATATTCATACTGAACCATTCGATACAATGCTTTCGGTTCGGTATGCATTACAAATCGAGTGATACATTGAACAATCCTATCATATAAATGAAAATACAGATTAAATTGTGTTTAATATAATGTTCTCAGTGCCACACACTGGGAGGCACGCTATGCTAAGCTAGCTCATTTCAAGATGGCTACTTACACCATTACAGGACCAGAAATAGTAGATCCTCCAATAACCTCCAGGTCTGTTGTTTGGAGCCATTCTGGTTTCACTGTGAATTATGAGGGCGATGGCAAGAGAGAGTGATGGATAAAAACATACCAAGCCAGAGAACGAGCCAGCTGCAGACTGTCCTTAGCAGCTTACCCTGTAGCATACTAACATACACTAACGTACACGACCCCCTGTACTGAACCCTGACCCCACTGTATCGTATCGAACAGAACCAAGAATTTTGTGAACTGTTACACCCCTAATATACACAAATGGAAACTTGAGAAACACAGCAATTGTGTAGGGGAATGCAATTAATTATTATTTTTTCAGTTCTTAACCTTGTAATCATTTGGCTGTAACTCTCTTTCTTATCAATGTAACATCATCTTTTTGGTGTTTATGAAGTTTCAAAGTGGATAGAGATGTAAAACACATCACTGATGTGTATATTTGCAGCCAGTGAATAAAGGCTGCCTAAAATGTAATTAAAAAAGGATAACAGTCCATTCTATCTATACATATAGCCCCAGGCATTTTTTTAGAAATAGGTCACGCTCTGTGTCAGAGCCCCTTCCTTGCAGCCAATAGGAAACTGTAACCCATAAAATTATCAGCCTTGCTTCAGCCTCGTGGCCTACATTCAATACAAACCCGTGTGGCGGTTGAGTGGCAGAAGTCATTATTCCCGGCTGCTGTTTTAATATTGTCCATTTAGCTGGAGCCCGATAAGCGTCCCGCTTACTGAAATTAGATGGCACCCTCTCCTCGGCCGCCAATCTCAAACTGATTAATTCAATAAGGGTTTTCTTACATTTTGAGCCGTTAATGGAATTTGGGCTTATATGAGGGTGGGAGAACACACCTTGGATGAATACTGAGTTACATTATTCAGTAATTTATCACCCGCCCTTCTACTTTTTTACTTCCATGCTGCACAGAATGATGTCCTTCTATTATTTAAAAAGTGCAATAGTCATCTTTTAAGCTGGAAATTTGGAATCAGTGGTTCTGCAGTGCATGTTTAAGTCCGCGCTCCCATTGCAATGCAGAGCCAATCTCTTGTCATTTTCTAAAACAGAGAAAAAAGGGTAGTGTCTGACTCAACAGTTAGGAACCAGAGTTCTCAGGAAGCTTCTAACAGCTCTACCGAGGGCATGAAGACTTAGTAGGAAAATTTGTTAAAAAATTCTGGGGTGCTAAAACATAATACAAACCTAGCAAGTAAATGCCTCAGCATGAGTGACCTCAATCCGCAAGACACGAGTGGAAGACAGAGTGCGGTAAGATAGAGTTTGTGTGTTCACCACCATGTATATGCAGTCCATTTCAATATGTATGAAACCTGCAGTGATACCAACCATGCAAAACATTCAGCCTAATCGGATAATGTAAGGGGGTTATATGTTCACGCTATATCAAAACACATCTAACTTTTGAATTAGAAACGCTTTCAATTTTCCGACCAATTGCAGAGTATGGTATGTTCAAAAAAGGCAACTGTGTGGTGCGTGTGTGTGTATTTCTGCGTTTGTGTCTGAGAATTCAGTGTGTGCGCGTGTGTAGATGTGTGAGGTTGATGCATAACTGCATAAGTAATTCCATGCGACTATAAAATCAAAATGGATTACATCAACATTTGTTTTCATTTTCTGTTTTTTTTTTTTTGTGCTTTTCTGTGGACAGAGTAGGGAAAGAAAAATTGTGGATGGGGTGGAACGTGGCACGAGGCTGCGGGGGTGGAAGGTTTGGAGTTATTTCTAAACGGGTGCTCGAGAATAGTAGGCTGGTGAGGGCCGGGGTGTTTCAGAGAGGGTCTTCCTCTTCATTGGCAGACTGTCCCTACAGGCTGCGTCAATTCAAAAATACCCAAATGATAATTCTCAGCTAAAGCTGTGTTGTGATGCTTTTCAGCCACCAGGAAGGTCAGACACAGAGATCAAAGTCAGGGGTGAATGAGTAATTCTGTATAAAAATGGGACTGGATTCAATGGAACCAGAACTGACTATATTTATGGGAACATGCTCACCACGGTGTTTCACCAGTGATACACCATGGTACATCTTAATACTGACATGCACTGACATGAAGCTGGTTGTTATCATAGCTTTAGTAATAGGCCCAAATTGAGCGCATTTAATTTCCTCCAGCAGACTGGCACATGAAAAATAACTTAAGCTTTGTTTAGACTGCCAGCCAAAATCTGTTTTTTGGTATATTTAGATTTTATCTAGATTGATTTTGGAAAGTCTGGACAGCAGAAAACTAAATGGATAATTTTTGCAAATGGATCCAAACCAAAGTTGGAGGTGGATTGAAAAGCATTTCTAACTGGATTTCTACAAATGCGTCTAAGTCTGAACACTAATCAGATTTCAAAGTCTCGCTACCGTCACCTGTAACACAACACACAACAATGACATCAGACCTTGAGTGACAGAAAGGCTGAGCAGAATCCGGGCTGCCACTAGCAGAGCGCGATGGAGGAGTTCTGCACTTGACAGCGTGATTATTTGGAGGGCCTAATGTTGGGCCTCCATTCCTCATGCTTATGTGGTGGAAAGCAGTGTCACCATTCTAGCTACATAGTCACTGATGCCTACGTTGTTACCACAGCAACCTATGCAGATCAGTCGATAATGTTTAGACACAAAAATCCGATTAGATCACTTGCAAATAACAGTGCGGAAAGTCTGATTTGCCTCAGACTCATACAAGCTCATTTTGGGTCTCAAAATAATGCTCTTTTACCTGTTTGACCTAACATTAAGTTTTAGGGTATAAACAAGTACAGAACATCTGTCTAGCAGCTGACTGACAACTGTGTTACAATTTTTGAAAATATATTTCCTTCATCTCTGGGATAAAAGCTTTTCAAATAATGTCATGTCAGCTGTCAAGCAAGTATTTAACTGCTTGTATACATATCTAAATTTCTGCCATTCAGAAATGTTTCTCAAATTTTTTAGGTTATGCCTGACCAGTGCAAGTGGCTCATTCGCATTCTTGTTTATTGGTCAGCATGTTGACAGCAAAGATGAAATATATTCACAGAATTACAGGAACTCTACATAGGAATCTTCCTGCGTGTCTCACCTGAGCATATTTATGGTGAGGATGGTGATGGAGAGCAGGAAGAGGACTGCATAGAGGAATAGAGTGATGATTACTCCCGCTGCACCTGATTGGTCGGCTCGATAGAAGTGCCAGTAAAGCTTGGCTGCGTCACCCACCGGTGTGTCTGGGCTGTAGGCCAGACGCTGAGGAGACAAAGATTGAAAGAAAAGGAAAAAAAAAAACGGACAAATCTATAACTGTTACAAGGCTGGACATCTGCAATATGGGAAAGCTCTTCCCCAGGACAGACACTGATCAAAGAGGGATCACATGATGGCTCAAGGACTAAGTTCCACATACTGGTCAGCTGGTGTTCCTCTCTCTCTGCATCTTACATTATTGGCTTTTTGAAATCACAAATTTAGGTTTTTGATTCATTTCTTTGGAATAAATGGAATGTATAAAGTGTTATTTGGTCACTGTTACAATGCCATTTACAGTAACTAGGACCTGATTTAGACATCACCTCATCAGTCCAATTCATTCAGTCTTCCTCTCTGACAAAATCCAACACGCTGCCAAAAAAGACACCCATCTAACCTTGCACATTTTCTTTCTCACCCTCTCCCCTCCCCCTTTTTTGTAATCTAAAGTCACTTTGCCAAGATAAAGTGAACTCCTATTTAAAGTGCACAAGTGTCCAAGTTATTTTTAAGTGACTTACCCCGAGGACGGCGTCCACTGCAAAGACTGCCAGGGGGTCGAGGACTGTCCACACTCCCTGAGCCATGATAAACTTTGACGTGAAGGAAGGGAGTGAGCCAAATATCTGTTGACAGCCCCATCTGATCAGAACCAGCAGGAACGTTACTGCGTTCAAGGTCAGGGGACCCACCACCACCATCGCCAGCTCCTCCCGGGTGTGGAGCAGAGAACTCTGGTACACGAGGTCCACCGTGTGTGCGTGGAACTGGAATCTGGCGGGAGAGGAAACGGGAGGCGGGTGATGTGCTGTGATGTGGGAAGAGTGTGAAGTGTGTGCATGTGTCAATATGTGTAGTATGGTTGTGATGCTTTGCAGCTCAAGGGCAACTGGTTCCAGCAATTCACACACTATGTTACATTGTTTGTGGTTGATTCTGTCATATCTAATCAGTTTGATGACAATTAACATTGTAATTGGCTGTTTTACTAGTATGTGCTGCCTTACTGGTCACTTGTGATATGTTTAAAGACGACATTTTAACATACGATAAGATTATCTGTATGTATATCTCAAAAAACCACACAGACTCTACAACAGTATTAACACCTGCGTAGTTACTTGAGAGAGCTTTTCTGAGACCCCCATTGTAGGTTAGACTCCCCATTTACCGCAAGCCTCATGAGTTTCTTAATCTTCCCATCAGTCAGGAGGAGGTAGAGCCAGTGGTGGGAGAGGAGAGGTCCAGTTTTTGCTCATTAATTTCCATCTGATTTGCTCCAATAGTCAAGCGTCTCTCAG
>JAPZEB010000013.1:18831139-18861680 GCA_029783705.1 Chaetodon striatus | reverse complement strand
ACAGCTGGTTGAATATCAGCAAAGTTTCCCTGCTTCCCTTCACTGGTTCCTGTACAGCAGGGTCGGTCTTTTTTTCACTGTTATAATCATTACAAAGCAAAAGCAGCATGTGTATACATTCAGTTGGCCATATCTTCAGTAGCTAGCTAGCTAACCCTACACTTTTCAGGGTTTGATTTTGGTTTTGGAACAGGGAGGGAAACGTATATCTTTTTCCAACCTCTCCAGGTAACGAATATCATGAATACACGACGTGCCCCAGGCACAACATTTAGCTCCAAATCCAAAAAAAACAGCCTGAAAATGAAGGAAATCTGAAATGATTGCATTAGAGTCAATGGAGCACAACTGTATTGTTGTCGATACATGTTATTCATCTTAGTTTAGCGTGTTAGCATGCTAACATTTGCTAATTAACTCTAAGCACAAGTTGATGCTGATCAGATATTCCGTCATAAAGTAAAGTATCAAAGTGTTATATCTCTTCTAAAGCCTCCAACAGTTGAGATATTTCAGTCTGGGACAAAGTAGTAAGTCGACTGACTACCTAGAGCCACGCAGCTCAGCTAAAAGTAGCATCTTTCTAGGGTTTGTATGAAGAGATACAAAAAGAACCAGAAGATGGTGAATGTAGTAGATTTAGTGGTTCAACTGACCTTTAATATATTCTATCATGTTTCACTGTGTTGTTCACAAAAGTCTTTTGTATAGTCATGTTTCTTGTAGTCTTCATACTCCAATAACTCAATAACTCTAAAGCCTTCCTCCAAAGTCATAAAAGCAAAGGTTTGTTGACTGAATGATGTCACTCTATATGGTTTATATCTATGCTTGTTGCTTTAGCATCATGTTCACCATCAGTTGTTATTTTCAGGTCATTTCCTCTTTTTCATGTCCTCTTCAGGTCAGGTGTCAGTATATCATAAGAAAATAAAATAAAGTGAATTCAGTAAACGTCTGCAGGAAGAGCGGGATCGCTCTTTTTCCTCAAAGGAAATGGGGTGAAATCGGTCAGCGGGCAGAAGTCTTGACATTTTAACCTCTGTAAGTTAAAAAGGGTCCACTCACACACACACTCCGTTTATTTCCTTTGCACGCTCAGATTGTTGACATGGTAACACATCCCTCTGAACTACGTGGGGGTCCTCCACATGCACACACACACATGGCCACTATGACCCCCCTACCCAAGCCCCCTCTCTTCAGACCAAGTCCCTGAGTTCTCTTATTCTTTTCCAACCCTGCCATAAGAGGAAGCCTGGGATTAGCGGGGATTATGCCATAGCGTCTCCATACAGACTTACCAGGCCTCAGTGGGCTGGGCGTCTAGGCAACAGTAGCTGTAACATTAGGGGTGGGACTCTTTAAGCACCTCATGGTTCGGTTCCAATTCAGAGGGCTACAATGCAATCATAAAATAATCATTGATGCATCTATATGCATCAAAATGTTTGATATTTGTAACGATCCATAATTAAAATACACATAATTTAATTCCAGTATCTTTTATCAATACCATAATGGTAAATTAGAACATAAGCAGTATGTTTACATCCGTTAGGTGTCTCCATCTAATTGGTTCAGGTCTGAGGAACTGTATTACAGGTGATCATATGTTGAGAATGGTGTTTTAAATTTCAGATTATTAACTTTTCTGCATCGAGACAAAATCTTTCAAAAGAAAATTAAATGCATCAAAGAATCTATCCCCCCTCTCACCCTTACGTGGCAGTGGTTTTGGTGTTTGGATGGATGAAGTTGATTGACGTGGCCTTCAACAGAGAGAGAGCATATTGGGAATAGGAGATATATGCTGTACAAGTTCAAGGAAAAGACAGCAAGGAAGCAGAGAAAAAAAATGATTTTTCTCAAGTTTCCCAACCGTCTCTTTCATTCCAAGGCAGAATGTGGGAAAACTGGTCAGAAGGATGTAAGTGTAGTTTCCAAGCTCCGATCCAGAACATGTGTTTGTTGCTCAACGCCAGTATGTTTCACAATAATGAAATGGCCTGTAGTCAAACTAAACATATCCATGCAGAGTGACGGGAGGCATTCCTCTAACAACTGACTGTAAACTTGGACATTAACGCTAGTGTGTGTGTGTGTGTGTGTGTGTGTGTGTGTGTGAGGACAGACAGAGGGAGACACAGGCAGAAAAAGAGAGTGACGAAAAGAAGTACAGCAAATATTTTCTTTAGCAACAGTGAAAGTCGCCACGGATGGACTCACAAGGACAAGAAAGTCTCATTCCCTTTTTGTGCCTTGTTTGTTTGGACTAAAAGTAAACTATGTAGTGTAACGACAGTGAATTAAGAAGGTTAATAAGGAAACCATATGGCTCACACAGCCTGAGCAAACAGAGGAGAATAATATTAAAAAAAAAAAGGTACATAAGGACATTGTTCTCACTGAAAAAGGAGGCATCAGGGGTTTTTCTAGGACTGCAAATCCCCCTGCAGCCCCATATGTTACACCCTGTTAAATCTTTTAATGTGTTTGTGTGTATGTGCGTGTATATGAGTGCATGTGTATGTGTGTGTGTGTGTGTATTTGTGTCACGTTAGCACACAAACAGATTAATGTCATTATTGTTTGTCAGCAGTGTTGTCCTGCTGTTACAGCTGGAGCTGATTACATCATCTCTGAGAAAAACACAGACTCAATCACCAGAATAAATGTTGGCATTGTATGTTTTTGCAAACCGCAGCTTTGTTACAGTTGTACTTTCCATATGTAGCAGATAAGTTTAAAATGTATGCTGTCAATTTACAAATTTAATCTTGTCATAATGCTGTGGTACAAAAATCATCAAAATCACTTGGTTATGGCTCGAAAAACAACTTGTTTCAGCATAAAATACCCTACTTTGTTTTAATACGAACACAGCTAAACATGTCCCGAACTGTCCTCAAAAATCACCCACTTTTGTTGCAACAAAAAAGGCTGCACATGCTCTGAACTCTCTTTGCAAAATACCTGCTTTTGTAGCTACAAACAGAGCTGGACATGTTGCTAACTGTCGTTAAAACACTGACTTGTGTTGCTATAAAAACAGCTGGACATGTCTAAAGCTCTCGATAGAAAACACCCGCTTCTATAACTACAAAAATTGCTGGACATGTCTCAAACTCTCGTTAAATAACAACTTTTGTTGCTACAAAAACAGCTGGATATGTCCCTGCTTGTGTTACTACAGAAATGGCTGGATGGGTCTCGAACTTTTGTTAAGTAATATTTGCTACTGTAGCTACAAAAGCGTCTAGACATGTCCCAATCTGTTGGTAAAAAACACTCGCCTCTTTCGTTACAAAAATGGCTGGACATGTCTCTAACTCTCGTTGAATAATAATCGCTTCTGTAGCTACAAAAACATCTGGACATGTCCCAATCTGTCGTTTAAAAACACTTGCTTCTGTCGCTACAAAAAGAGCTGGATATGTCCCAAACTGTAACTAAAAAACAGTTTCTTTTGTTGGTCTCAAAAAGTAGTTTGCTGCTTGTCAGCTGTCTTGCCTTTGTGTCACATCATCCACCGTCCCCTCCTAATCCTGGTGACAAAGTAAGCTGATATACATATGATCTGAACCCAGTCATACATATGAAATGTACATCAGCAACATATCCATGTTTTGCAAAGGCATGCAACACCAACATTTTATTCTGGTGACTGGTCTGAAAACAGCCAGGCAGATAATCAAAATATTTAAATATAAATTCAGCCACTTGACATGAACTCAATGTAATTATCCTACAGTGTAAGTTTGGCTTTCATGCTTTGTTAACTCAAAATGAAACAGAAAAGCTCACACTGCATGTAGACTACAATACAAAATGTCTACGTAATCTCCATATGACTGTTCAGACATACTCATGTGATCATCATGGTGAGTGGCTTTTATTAATTAAGAAATGCTGTGTGTGTATGTGTGTATGTGTGTGTGTGTGTTCTCCATGGGTGTTCTCTCTAGTGCTTTGCCCACACGTGCTGGAACAAAGAAAGAGCGCACTCCTCCACTCAGTCAAGTTCCCCCCATAATGACAGAAAAAGTAATCGATTACACGCTGCAGTGAGCAGATAGAGCCACAGGAGCGCCGCACAGAGCCAGAGAGGCCCAGAGAGGAGCAGGTAGTGGATGACGAGAACAACACACGCCCCATCACCCCCCTGAGCCCCACCTCGCTCTGCCTCTCATCAACTTTTCATGAGAATCCCACTGTCTCTGACACACAATGTCTGACAGACAGAGAGACAGACATAATGGGAGAGGGGGAAATCATGAAGCAGAAATTTCTGTCTTTACTTTTGTGATATCAGTGGAGCAATTTTAGCAAAATATTGAAGTAACACATTCATCCTTCAGGACAAATTAGGCTGTACTTTGTAACACTGCTCACTATTTTTCAATGGATGCTGTAGAATTTCAAATGTTTTACTTTTCAGACACCTACTCACTTCCGTATGACATAACACTCCTGTTTTTCGGGTCTTTCTTGTTGTTATACAGTCTTAATCTACATTAATCTAAAAAGTCTGCACTGTGACATAACTTCGACAAAAACGAATGCACAGATCTCAAGCATATGCCAACTGATTTTCCCAACAAATGAAAATGGTATGAAACCACTGACTGCACGGTTTGTAAAACACATGTCGCAGTAAATGGACTAACCATGCAGAATTACTGGTAAAGTCTTTTAATGACGAGTCCTTAGACTAAACCATGAAGGTAAAAGTGACTTAAAAGAGAGGTTAAGTTACCTACAATTATTTTATTTTAGACACTTAATGCCAAAGCAAAGCATAAGCAATCAAAGTATTCAGTTGTGATCAGATATTTAGACCAGATATTACCATATGTTGAGCTGCAGTGGAAAAAGAAGTTAAAATGATCTACAATTTCACCAGTTTTATGTTTCAAAATCCTGAAATCTGTCTTGCAAATCCCTCAAGAGTCATATCCTTTAGTAAGAAGACAAATTTGACCTTCTTTAACTCATGAGAGATGCAAATAAAAATTATTTAATCTCCTTTGCATCAGTTTTTATGGATTACATATGTGTCTTTTGACTGTATCTCGCAATTCAAAAGGAAAAATCACAGTTTTCCCTTTTTTTTTTCCTCCATTATATTTTACATGAGCCCATTCTGATCTCAGCCCAGTCACAAGACAGCGACTGGGTCAGGGGGAAAGTGCTGTGCGTGTGACATGCGTGTGTTTTTTTGGGAGGGGGTCTGTAACTGGACCGCTGTATGAGTCACAGTGTAAAGATCTGGCTTTTAGCAAGAGGGAAGCCCGGGGTGTGTCCGCCGAGGATCACATCAAGAGGTCATGTGTGTGCATGTGTGTGTGTTCATGTGTGTGTGTTCGTGTGTGTGTGTGAAGGAAAGAGAGAGGGAAAGTGAGAGTGAGTGAGGAAGTCAGAAAGCGGATCCATCACCTGTAACGTAAATCAGATCCAGATGTGGTAAAAGGAATTCATTAATCTGATGTGTCAGGCTGCATTAGGGTTTGTGTGTGTGCATATATGTGTGTGTGTGTGTGTGTGAGAGACGTTCTACTTTTTGGCCAGTAGATGGGGCCAGAGTACAGCAGGATTGATTGAGCTTGACCTGAGAGAAACGACACTGCCCTCCCCACACCCAGACACACACATACACATACACACACACACACAAGTGTGGTTGTCAGTTGCTACCCTGTCCCAGTGGAGTCAAAGGTTTAGAGGCAATGACAAGGTCCAGGAGTTACATCTAATTAGAAGTGTTTAACCATCGACACGGTCAGGTAGCCATCAGTTAAGGGCTGGATAATGACCTCCAGTGTTTGAGTAGCACCAAACATTTAGAGGCAGGCATGAGGACAAGTTACCACTGATGACATCAAAGCTTATTCCAGGTCTCTCGTGTTCAAAACAGGTTACTTCTCTGTTAAAGCGTTCCTCTTTCTGTTTCAGTTCCCTGTACTGTGCTGGAGTGACAATAAGGGCAACCAGCTCACTTCTGCTTTTCTAGAAAGCAGACAGCGATAAACCAAAACACTTTAACCAGGAAGCTTCAGGGAGCTTAGTGTGTGTGTGCGTGTTTATCCTGCTCCAAACAAATGTTTTCATAATTCAGACATTTAGTGCAGTGAACCAGCTTGTCTCGCAGCGTAACCATGGAGACTGCGCGTTTACTAATGGGAGGTCGCTGAGGATGGGAGCTCTTCCATCCAGAAACAAAACCGTCTGCGCCCAGCAGGGCAGAAAATGACACACACTCATCCAATCGTCTGCACGTGTGTGTGTGCATGTTGAGCCCATTATCACCACTCGAACGACAACAATGGCAATCAATATCGACTATCAAACCCAGATGAGGCTCAAATGCGTACTGTATGTAGTTGCATGAAATCGCACACACACACACTCTCACATGGAGCCATTATTCTCCTATTCTGAGCACAATATCTTCAAGGCGCTCTCAAATTCCTCCCTGTGTTCTTTCACACACTCAACAGTGCTACAAAGACTAATAAGTGTTGATCTCAAGAGAAGCGAGTGAATGACAAAGCACAGCTTTTATCCTGTTGTGATTTGTGGTGTTATATTTTCTCCAGACGGCGTACTGCTCATTTGTCTCTATTATGAAAGCAGGACCTAATACTTTGTGTCAATCACAGGCTGTGATGCAGACGAGGTGTTACAGCTGCAGTTCCTACTTGTTCATAACAAAGGTTACAATAAGAGTGTAAACAAACCACTTCATCTCAGAAACAAACGTGAAATAATTTGGGTTTGCCAACATAAACTGGTGGGATAATGACAAGATGGATAATGGAACTAAAGTGATTTGAGGGGGAATTTATTCTCTAATGCTCTGCTAGAGGATCTTTACTGCCAGCGCTCTGCTAAAATGTACGCTTTAAAAGAAAACATGGAGAAAACCTCTTAACAGAATAGTACAGTTCAGTCTCTGGAGCCTATCCCAGCTGACATTGGGCGAGAGGTGGGACTATCACAGGGCTGACACATAGAGACAGACAACCATTCACACTCACATTCACACCTATGGCCAATTTAGAGTCACCAATTAACCTATCCCCATTCTGCATGTTTTTGGACTGTGGGAGGAAGCCGAAGTACCTGGAGAAAACCCACGCTGACATGGGGAAAACATGCACAGAAGGGCTCCCGCATCCAGGATCGACCATGCCGCCCTCCATGCCGCCCTTCGTCCAATATGATCAAGACAAAGAGCACTTTTCCAACATCATGTTAATGTGGCAAGAGAAATGTGATGACACTCGAAGCTGATTTGCTCAATTATGACTTGACACACTGATATTCTCTGTTTGTTGGCAATCCTCTAAAGCTACTAGCTAAAACACAGCTCAAGAGCACAAATTTGCCGAGTTTTGATCCAGCTTTGTAACTCCTGTACTGGCCAAACAAATCCCTCCTACGAAAAAGTGTTTTGGCCTCTCCACACACCTTGGAATAGTTTATATGTATACATGAGGTAGCCGTTTCACTGCCATGCAACATGTGGCGTTTTTATGGAGCGCCTGACTTAGCACGAGAGGGGATTAAAACATGGAAATGGCAGGTCCCTTGGTGCGCCATAAACTAGGGTGGAAACATTTCAAATGCAGATGCACCTGGGATCAACAAACACACACAGGGGATTCCCATGCACTCGTTACTCACACAGCTACTACAGCTACCACCACAGTCCTCAACAATGAAGAACAGGTTGTTTTTCTCTCTATAAACTTTTTTTGGGGCAGTGAGAAAACACTCAAAACACGGCGCCAGTAGATGTGTAATACATTGAATGATTAATGGAGGACAAATAATAAATGTTCTAAAGAGATCTATCCATTCTTCAATTTGGGTGAGGCGTACAGGGAAGAGTGCTGCGGAGGCTGAGTATGGGCCTCCGGAGAGTTGCATCAGTATTTAAATGGATTTCACTTCTCTGACCTTGCCTCATAACTGCAGGACATTGCCACCAGAGAGATAGAGACAGAGAGAGAATGAGGAGAGGATGGCGAGAGAAAGATGGAGGAAATTAGAGAAAGCGAGATAAAGACAGAATCATCGGGAGAGAGTGAGACAGAGAGAGGAAATAATTATGAGCCAAGGAGACTTACTAGTATGTTATATGTGTGTATGTGGAGAGCAATTAAGTGGATGATGTTTTCTGTGCCAGGACATGACCTGAAATGCCGCCCAGCATCACAGAGCAGGCTAGACATCTGTAGATCTCTATTCTATCAGTTTTGTCAATGCACGATGAAATGGGCCTCCTAAAACTGCTGTTTCAACATGACTGACGAGGCTGGGAAAACACCATAAATGGGCTAAATGTCGCTCTTATCTCACGTCCAGTGTGTGTGCCTCCAAACAAATAAAAAGTAACCTAAGACAAATGCAAACAGTTAACTGTGGTTTCAGTGTAATTATCAATCAAGCCTGCTCTGGTTCTAAACTGGCAATGGCTAAAATAGGTGCCGGTGACATCACGCTCATACATATACACAAATGTTAGAATCTAATTCTGATTACATCGACATCTACGACCTGTCAGTTATATTATTAGAGCTGCCAATCACTGATGTTTGCCTAAAAGTTCATATTTATTTGCACAGAGTGCAGTGCATTAGTGCATGTTTGTGCTTCAGTGCATTAGCTTACATGTATCTGCATGTACAAATCCACTTTTAAATTCTCGGGGACTTGTTTGTTGACTTTTGCCATCTTTTTTAGATGTTTATGTCAAACTGGGAACAAGTGATTACAGATGAAAAAAAGAAGAGCGTGAGGGAAGTGTCACCTCTGGCCTAGCTCTCCTTCTCTCTCCCACACACACACACACACAAACACACAATAATGCACAAATCACACGCAATCACTCATATGCTCTCACATATAGTTCCTGTCATTTTTTTCTATATCTGAACTCCCCCCTCCCCTCCTCTCTATTACGTGTCTGTGGGAAACACATTCATTTGACCCAGACCACCAATGGGGCCGCAGTAAGCTCTGACTGACAGCCACATCACTGCAGATTAACCAATCATATCGCAACATGAGCCTGTCAGGGAGCTGACAGCTCTTATTTCCATAAAGGAAGCAGCACGTTGATTGTGTATGTGTGTGTCTGTGAGATCCGCAAGTGACCCAGGGCGCGTCTGGCCGCAGAAAACCCTAACATGTGCACTCTGGGCCGCGGTTGCCAGGGGCCCTCTCTTTCACAAATGCACGGTTGCGCTCGCACATGCACACAGACAGACACATTCCTGCCCCCTCAGCACAGGAAAGCACTAGAGACCCAGGGGTGAACAGCGCTGCCATCTCCACCCACCTCTCCTACCAGCATTACATCAGAATTGATTGACCCTTGCACTGAGTTGTGATTCGGAGCTGCAGTATGCAGGGGATTGACAGCCTGAAACTAGCTGTTATTTCAGGTGTTTTTTCTTTCTTACTCTGTCTGTTACTGCAGGCCGATCTCGCTCTCCCTCCATGATACCTCATGGCTTGTCTTTGGAAAAGGAATGACACTGCAGGGAGCATGTTACCAATGTTCCCTGCACAGGATGCTGTATAGACGAGCAGCCGTGAACAATAAACTGTACACTTTACTGCTAACCTTACACTTGCATGCAGACTCAAACAGATGGAGGGCACAGAGAGATAGAGCGACAGAGACTCGCAGTGAGTGAGTGCTCTGATAGGCTCGGTTGGGGGAAACGGGCGGAGAGGATTGTTGGTCCCCAACGAGGCGAGCTAACTGGGGGAAATTAGGTCAGTGTGTTCCCTCTGACTCCACAACAAGAACAGGCTGTGCACGTGTGCGTGCGTGTGTGTGTTTTGCCGGTGCACCTACAGCGCCATACTGCACCGCTATAGCAACATACTGTGCAGGTCTGTGCGTGTCTGCATGTGTGTTTGTGTTCGCTGCCTGCCACACACTGGCGTGGGATTGGATGTGCTACTAAAGGTCAGACCGGATTTTAATAAAGGTGATAATTATTTCCACTACAATTGCTTTTACAGCTTTAATACATATTTAACAATAGTGTTTGATAACTCGCTCTAAAACTTTATTTATTTTGACTCTCATCTAATTGAAACAGAAAACTAGGATGTAACTAATCATAACATCATTATCAGTAACAAAATAGTTCTGAATATGAAAAAAACGGATAAAGGTTAAGTGACATTTATCCCCAAATGGCCATACAGTCTTTTGGAATAAAAGCTTTGGGGACAGATGGAGTCAGTTCTGCAGTCATTTGGCCTCCGGAGGATGTGGATGCTCTTTTATTTTATACCTCCCACCATGCTTTGTCTTTACTCTGTGTCTCTCTCTCTCTCTTCATGTCTCCTGATCAGGACAAGTCACACATACTATAATTGATATGAGATTTAGGGGGTATATTTCAATGTAATTAGAATCTTGATAATTGGACTAATTAGATCTAATTGCTATGTGAGAATGACTTTGATTAAAACAGGTTTCTCTCCTCAAAACCAGAGTAGAAAAAAGAAAAAGTTCGGTGACATTGGTGAGACAAAATGCTAACGCTAATTGGCAATAATCACAGATACTAAAAAATCAAAATCTGTATGAGTAAACAACAGATAGGAGCAAATTGTTTTCCTGAAAACTGATAATTTGAATTAAGAGTATTTGTTAGGATGTGTGCGATTTTTAAATGTAACGTGATGAGGTTTGCACATGCAAGCTAGCAACAGTAACTTATCACTGTGCTGAGTACACTTAGTGTAAAGTACTGCTAAAGTACCCACTAAGGTGTGAAATTAATTCAGTCTGAGTATGTTTACCTTTTCTAGAAGTTGTTGCCGCACCATCCGAAAGCATTAAATTGGCCCTATCGAATTACAACAGCTGTATTGAATCAGGTGCTTTGATTTTGCTCAGTGCTATTCTGTGAGAAAAAAAAAAAAAGGTGGTTAAGATTACACTTGTAGACATCAAATAAGCTGGAAGGTCGGCAGGAGCCTTTCATGCATGTTCAAACAGATAGCAGCAGCATAGGAACTCAAAAAAAAGAGAAGAAGAGAAGAAGAAGAATCATTCCCTGGCTTGTTTTCATAGTCTTTTTCATTTGCCCAGAATTGACTTGCAACTGTCAATACTTGCAGTAAAAGGTACATTGTGTTGTCTTTGAAATTATAATTTATGGTTTACGGTTATCATGATCCCATATAACATGTGGGGCTTTGCTTTTTCTGTTTTAGGTGGATGGATGTACTTTTTAGGTTATCAGCCAGAAACTTTAAATAAAATAATTCAAGAGAGAACATAGTCAAATCTCTAACTCCAAAGATGCAGAGAGTAGCTGATCCTGGCCCCAGTGAAACAAAAACTTTAAATGAAACATGAGGAAAATCATATATAATGGAGAAACCTAAACAGCTACAAGACGATGTATTTCGAAGTAGCTCTGCTCGTCTAGAATCAGAAAAAAAGGGAGTGTGGGATATTTTACGTACATTATTGTACCTTGTGACTAACATTGTGATGTCATAGATGCATATATATCTATATAAACTACAAGTTGGCGTACCCACAAAAATATAATTCAAGTTTTAGATAGCTGAAAGTTAGACTTTGAAGTCACACCTACAGCTACATACAAGAGATTTACTCTAGTTATAAGTGTGGGTACTGTGCACACTGTAGAGCTGTGTAAGACACTGACCTGCTTCATTCCAATACATTTCTTTACATTTATTTGACTTTGTGAATAAAGTGTCCCTGGCTGTGATGTTTTAGATGCACTGTGTTAAATATTTTGTGTGATTCTCAGACTATCCTAACTGAATCTCACTGTTTCTAAGTGTTTGCTTAATAATGCATGAGCATCTGATTTGCACATTTGTGCCGGGACGCCCTATAAAAATCTCAATGAGCTCAATCTCTTGTGGCTCAATAGATGGCAGTAATATCCCTCAATCACTGCAGTATGAATCCTCATCCCACATAAAATACATGTGTACGCAGACACTGGTGCGCACACATACTGTACACAGACACAATCGAGAAATGATGTACACGTAAATGCAAACACACTCCCACGCGCATGCACAAATGCATATAAACACACACACAAAGATACAAACAGAGCTCTCAAAATGCCAGAAGAGATGGAGATGACATCATTACGGCAAATAAAATAAAAAAAATCAGTAAACAGTTCCTTTCGTCTGCGTCTCTGTCAGTCCTCAGGTGATGTAGAGAATCCCAGAATAAGTCAAACAGCACAGTGGGAGAGATGGGTGAGGGTATGACTTTGAGGCTGCAGTGTCTTTAACTTCATTGTGAAAGCCAACACTGGCACCGTATCTTTCTAATGTTCTGATTAGGCGAGGGCAAAAAAAAAAAAAGCAGCCTTTAGCTCAGAGATACTGTAATGTGTGTGCTTGTAAAGATAAAATCAATAGCAGCAGCACCTTCACAGGGCATCAGGGAACCGCCAGGGCTCCAACTCAATACAATCCGTACCTATAACTGACAGAAATGTCTCATCTCACGGAACCCGGCGACTGCTCAGAGGTAAAAAAGCGGCACTATGAATAATCGTGAAAACCATTTAATTGTGTCCCTTTGTGTGCAGCCTGCCTGGGTTTCTGTGTTCGTTTTGTATTCACTCTCCCTCAAGATAGTCCCTGTGTCGTCATTTGTTGGCAGGATACGCTGGTAATCATTTGAATTCCCCCAGTATGTTCAGAAGATGTCAGGGAGTAGTCTCTGATCTTGTTTAATATGTGACCAGCAGCTATAAATTACCAACTCCCAGAAATGAGGAAACATGGGTACTTTTAAATCTCCAGGGAGAGCTCTCTTTCTGTCTCCCTCACACACATAGACTCCGTCTCTCTGCCTCCCTCTCTCTCTCCCCCCTAGTGTAGTAGTGTGTGTGGTAATCCCCTCCCCTTAATTTAGTTGACGTTCAAATAAAAACAAATACCTGTGACTTTTTTGTTGAAATAAGCAATTTTGCTTTTAGCCTATTTCGATGCTCCATGGGCAGACGGTGCCGCACCTTGTTGCGTTTAACACGTTTGGCCAAGGTGTTTGAAATGTGGTGCTTCCTGCTTTGTTTTTATTTCATACATCCCTGTTTTTTCATTAAAATCAAATGCTTTAAGCCACGGTGAGGAGGGGAACAAATTTTTCCAAACCTTCCTTTGTTGCATTTTGTTGTGCAGGAGAAGGAAACAAATAAACTACATAGTGACATAATGGGTGTAGGCTGGGTGATTGGCTAGATATGCAATACTGGTACAAATGAATTAGTTTGAATTAGACCTTTTGTCTCAAAACTGTAAATAATAAAGCAAAATTTGATCTTATAATTAAACATTTTTGCATTATTTTAGACATCAGAGTCTTTTTTTTTTTTTTTAATTTGAGTCCATTCTAAAGCAGAAAAGTCAAAAGTGTAAGACATTATTGACAACAGAATTTTCTTGCTTTCCAACAAAGTTCTCACACAGTGTGACTTTCTTTTTTTTTTCCAGGAGAGATTAGGCCGTGAAGCTCTGAAAATGACTTTGCCTGTTACTTGTTTATGTTAGCAAATTAAAATTGAGCTATCTAAGGTTAAAGCTAGCAGATGCAACCTCCATTTAGTTAGGATTTCCCTTGGAAGAAATGTGACTACTGTATCTATATCTGTACAGGAGGTGTTCTAGCCACATTTTGTTGTCAGCATCTGTCTGGTTGATGCCGTGCACATCCCTGTCTGTGAGGCACAGAAACCAGTTGTCACCCACGTTTTTCTCCCCTTTTTTTTTTCCACGTTTGAATTTTGTGAGGCTGAGGCAGGATAATGAGTGGTGAGACTTACTGTAGGGAGAATGTATACTCCTCCATCTCCTCCGTGGAGAGGTTCTCCATTGAAGGCTGCATCTTCTGTTTGTCTGCCTGCCGAGGCGGCGCGCTGCTGCCGCTCATGCTGGGGCCGCAGCTATTTGTCTTCTTGATTGGCTTCTTCTGTGAGGAGCAGAAATCGGGGAGAACACATGCGGATGTCATTTGTAATCAAAGCAGGAAACAGGCCCCGGAATTTATCTTGGGGGATGCACACGGTGACAGTGACAGTGTGCGTGGCACTTTGGAGCCTCTCCTATATCTCAGCCGCGCCTCAATTGACATGAGACAAGAATGACGGCAGAAATCGCATACGGCACGCCATCATTCAAGTTGAGTTCATTTGGGAAACGTGCGTACAGTGACGGTGGTGTTAAATATGTGATATTTGAGCAGCTGGCACTGTTTTTTTCCACACAAGTCGTTTACTGTCATCGTCATAAACACAGTCAAATGGAGTTAGGAAGTGGGGTTTTAAATATTTCACCAAGGTACTTGGGAGCAGATATTATTTGTTAAGCCGCCAACATGTTAACGGCTTGCTTTCCCTGGCCCTGTCAGCCCTGCCTGTGTTGCCCTTGGGTGGGCTTAGTGCCTTTCTGCTTGAAGTTGTGAAATACTCACTGATGTATGTTAATGAGATCCACAGTTGGAATAAGCAACCTCTCTCTTTCTTCCACCCCTGTCTCACTCTACCTCCCTCCATTTTTTTCATCTTTTCACCCCCTCCATCTCTCTCTCTCTCCTTCTCTCTCTCCCTCTCTCTGTCTCCCCCTCTGAGATAAACTGGGCCCAGGAAGTAGTAAATGGGCAGGGCCCCATAAAAGCTCCATCCGTTTTCATAGGGCAATCTTTGCCAAAGCAAGCTTGGATTCCAGAGTGATGATCACAATAAAAAGGTGGAAAGGAGCGGGAAAGAAAGCAGAGAGAGAAAAAAAATGCAGGAGATATATAAACCACAATGTTCTCCGGTGTCTCCCCACAATAAATTTAATGCAATACCTTAAGAGTGGATTCCGTATATAGCTGGATTCCTGCCCTGTGGGCAAAGTGGTCGCCTGGAGAAAATTCATTTTAATTAGGCCTGCACTGCAGGTTGAAGGGTTGAAATCTGATCCCTAGCGCTCCCAGGCTGGGGCAGGTTGGAGATCACTCCACTTAATCATTAGACAACTGGGTTCCACACCACGACATTTGACAGAGTTAGCAAGGTTTTAAAGATGGGGCCAAAAGGAGAAGAAGAAAAAAAAAGTGGTCTACAGAGGCTGCAGAGAAATAAAACCTCATATCAACAAACTCATTTATTTAACAGGTCATCACTGATTAATGGTGGTCTGAAGAGCCTCTTGTACATCAGTAGAAGGAGGTTAGCAAGAATAAAGACTAGGAGGGATAGAGGAGAGAGGCGGGAGAGGAGGATGTGTATATGTGTGTGACAGACAGAGGCTTGATGTTGTTCATAGGCTTCTCACTACCTCAACAATAACATCACAACAACAAAAGGCCGCAGCGAAGGCACAATGGCAGGGGCGGACCGGGAGGCAGCAATGCCAGATCAGCACACAGAGTAATTTTGCAATTACCACTTCAAAGTATGGCAGGTAACATGCAGGCTTTGATTAATTTAGCTTAAGTCCTCTGTAGCACAGGAAGAGGCGTGTTTAGAGCGGCTTGGAGAAAAAAAGGGAGGCCTGGCTGGCATTGCTGATTTCACAGAATTTGAGCTGCTTTGGCTTGTCAAGCAGATCAAAACTGGCTTTGAAGGCTGAAAAATACCTGTTAGTGTGAAATGTATTTTGACAAATCTCAGATAATAAGCCGGGGAGGTGTGTGTAGGGGTGCAGAGAGGGGCGGGAAGGGAAGGGAAGGGGAAAGCGGAGAGGGTGCTCATTTCAAGGGTGGGAACACTTTCCCTTAAATCACAGTGTTACCTTGTAGTGAATCCCACCCTCTGCTTTCTCCCTGCATGGATCACTCTTCTCGCCCGTGTTTCCAGAAATGGCTCCCGAGGAGGAATTCTTCCCTGCATCACACCCCCCCCCCAAAAAAAAGAAAAGTAATGTGCAGTGAGTGTGAAAAAGAAAGAAAGGTTCATGTTTGTTTTCTTTTGCAAACCACATCTGGCAATCATAGTGAGGATCAAGGGTGGTTGAGTGGTATTTATATTACAAAATCCAAATGAGTACGAGTATACACTTGTTAAAAGTACTGATGAAATATCCAAAAGCAATGATGGAAAGTGACAAAAAAAAACATCATATATTCTGAAAATCTAAAGCTACTACACCACAATACAAATTAAAAAGATAACATTTAGTTACAGAAAATTCTGAGCTAAAATGCTAAAAAAAAAATCCAGGTTTGTACAGGCACTTAAAATAGGAAGAATAACTGTTGTTTGCAGTACCAAGAAATCAAATAAAATGCTCTTTGCATTTCTGAACACACTGCAAGCGTTGCTTTTGTCTTGTTGTTCTACTCCGAGGCAGGTAGTGAAGATGTTTTGGTATACTATCTGGAGACCTGCAAAAGCAACAAAGGCTGATTTGACTCTTTACAGAGAGAAGTAGGAGTGTTAACTTATAGAGCTCCCACTGCACAGTCATCTCTGTCTCCCACAATCTCAGAGCTGAACCTTCCCAGCCTCAACGCTCTAATGTATGCAATTAGAAATGATGAAAAATCGAAAAAGAAATTAAGTTTGGTTGTAATACATTTTCCCATTCTTCTCTTCTTTGGAAAATTACTTTTGAAGTATTTTTTCATCCTAACCCTCTTTTTTCTTTTCTCTCTCTCTCTATCTGTCTGCCTCTTTTTTTTTTTTTTTTTTTGCTGTAATTTAAATGGTAAGCCGCCAGATGTGTGTCTCATGCTTGAAGAGTCGGAGATCTGCATTATTTAGCATATTAACATTCACAGAATTTAAAAAATGGTTCCTGCATTGCCTGGAGGTTGTAATTAAGTAAACCTTAGCTTGATACATGTAAAAATCTCACTATGTGAAACTTTTCTCCCCCCGTGGAACCAGTCACATCTATATGATACATATGGAAACCTCCGTGATGATATAATTTTTTTTCTTGCTGCGGGATTAAATATATCAGTGATAATAACTTAAATATAGGCGACACATCAGAAATCCTTCTGACAGCTAAAATGTACTTAAATGGCAGGACGAGTCTGCTCGCTGCTATTTTTAAGCGAGTCTGAAATCAGATTTAATCCTAACACAGATGTAGTTTTTAATTACCACCGCTTTGCTGGTAAACATGTAGAGTGCCTACAGTAACAAGGTAATAAGGTTATATTTGTTCTATTCTGGAGATAAAATAATTTATATTTCTACATTTTCATGACATTACATAACTGTAAACTCAATTTTGTGTCAGTGTTAAGATTCCAATCATCCCATATCAGTCAAATATTTTGTGTATAAACATATGTTCATGCCTGGACTTTTTTTCACATATTCTGAGAATGAATTTAAAAATGAAAAATGACTGCCATGAAGACATGTCTAAATGGAAAAGCACATCCAAAGTGAGGGGCGTTGGGTCGTATCAAGAGGCAAAAGGTCAGGGAACCTTCAAATATACACAATATGAGAACTTGGTCAGTTTAGCTTTTTTTTTTTCACTGTTTTCACCCAGAGAGAAAATCCACCACATTCTGCATTTCTAACTTTTAAAACATCCAAATAAACAATTTTCCATTCAAGTTATAGGGCATTGTTTTAATACTTTATTGCTATTATTCGAAGTAGAAGTGCACTTGAGCAAATATTACATTTCAATAAAGTATGTGTTTGTTGCTGTCCAAACAGTATGAGACAGAGCAAAGCGGCCCATGGGCCTGGCCAGCTGCTTTTACACACACACACACACACACACTCATACACACACACACCTCAATCTCTATTAGCAACAACAACAGCAACCGTAGACTCACGGAATTGGACCACCATGGATTAGAATGCTTTCTTCGACTGCACAACCACACACATACACACACACACACACTCATTACACCAGGCCCCACTTGCTAATGCGCAGACGCTGTGGAACCAGAATGAGCGCGGAGGCAGCATCGACAGCTTCGACAGCTAAGGGCTACGTCTGTGAACTCGGAGCGCTGGAGCTGCCACAACTCCAGCCTCTCCGGGCACTCAAGGCCAACAACAAACTCCTTGTTATCCCCCTGCGCTCTGAGCTGTGTTAAGACCAGTACACACACACACACACACACACGCATCCAGTGCATACACTGTATTGACGCACCCACACACAGGAAGGCACACAAACAAAGATATTAATATGTAGACACTTGCATACATGCACAAACATTTTCCAGGGTAGAAATACAAATGAGCGTACCTCACAACTGCATAACTCAACACACCTCCTTTCTCTCTTGCTCGCACACAAAAACAGGCCGAGGAAAGCGAAAAGCCTGAGGGCCGTAACACTGTCGAGACCCCATCACTGTGTTACTGGTGAGATGCAACCAGGCTGAGATGGCGGCTCTTGCTCACCTAGGCCCCTAATTGCCTGATGACTGGTCCAAAGTTACAGAGGGATCGAAGGTCAGTGACTCACTGATTACCCCCGAGTCCACGTCCGGATCTCGTGTTAAGGTTGCTATGATACGATGAGGATTTGGTGTCGCTTCATGCAAGAGTTTCTTTTCTTGTAATCCACTGCATTTTAATGACAATAACAGACACCCAGTGCATACTCATATGTGCATGTGCTGTTTTCAGACCTTCTCACAGTCGCTGGTGAAGTCTGTTGCTCCTTAAAGTCAAATCTGTCTTTATTATGTTGCCCTTGTCTAATCACACAATAACTGTGAATTTTCAGTGCGTTTTGAAGGCAAGACACAGTCACCTTTGGTTGCATTTGTCTCCCATGTGCAATCCTTTAGGGCTTGTTTACCACACCCACTGTGAGCATTTACACGTGTATCTCTGCAAACAGGCTCCCATCCATTTGGAATCCGGACATTGTTGAATTAATCGGCGGGATGCAGACTGCAACTGATTGAGAGGGTATGATGTAACATTGTGGTTTGAGACTCTGATGACTGGGACCCGGCCTGGAGGGGAGCACATCCTGAAAGTGCAGGGCAGCGCTCCAAAGAAGACATTAGATGAGGAATCCTCGAAATCACCATCAGTGCTCAAGGGGATGGATGTTACGATGCATTTGGGAAAGAAAAAAAAAAGGCAGAGAAATGAAGCAGCAATACAGTTACGGCAGAATCATCGGCATGCTCGTAGTGATCTACTAAATCATGAAACAAGACGCTAATCTAATTAGTCATTTGGGTTCAAACAAACCCAATGTAACTGGATCATTCAGTTAAAGTGAAAGGTCACTTAACCCGGAATGCCTTGAGCTAATCTCTACGTTAAAACACCAAATAAACTCTATTATGATTGGACGAGTCAACTGAGGTAAATCAGGATTATTATCATCCAATGGCAAGTTAATCTGAAAAATATCAATGCACACACAACAGCACTACAGCAACCATCCGATTTTTCGATCAAAACTTGTCAGAGTTATTATCTTGGATTGGGATGTCAGGTTTTGTTCTGTAATAGACACCTCACCGAGCACTGTGATTTTTCTACGGGGATTAATTAACTTAAGGCCTCAGGAATACAAACTTCCAGTCTCACTGTCAAGCTCTGCTGTGTGTACGTTATCGCAATGACAAGGGGTCTCCATATACTTGTCCTGATTCTGAGACAAACGGGTAATGAGGAAAAATCCTGGCGTCACACGCGCAGAGAGAAAGCGATCTCCACACAGCACACATCAGAAACAGAGAGGCATGAAATGGGAAGGAAACGTCTGAAACCCCCAGACTTGACAGAGGACTGAGGAAGGGGATAATTTGTTCTTCTTCTCCTCGCTGAATTGGATTTCCATTTTTTTGGCTGGGTTAAAGTTGTCCGTCCGATCGCTCCCTTCAACCTTGACGTAATCTCCCCATCTGAACGCCATAATTCGCACCAGAGGTAATGCAAAATGAACAGATCTGTATGCAAATGAGGCGCAGACGTCAGGTCGGCTTAGGGAACGGCGTGGATGAGGTGTTGTGCAGGACACCTTTTGATCCGTTATTTCACTTACGGATCGGGTTCACTTCCCAAGCAACCTCCTCACCTGGCTGCGAGAATGTGTGTGTGCTGACGTCCGTGTCTGCGTGAGAGCCAGAGTATGCAGCCGTGTGTATTGAAGAGACCTGGTACCTTTTGCCTTGTGTGGCAGAACATAAATCTCCCATAGTGAGTGCCTCCCTCCTTCCCTGGCTCTCCCTCTCACTCTCTCTCTCTCTCTCTCTCTCTCCCTTTCTGGAAAGGCAGTCAGTTCGTTGGGGACACTTCCCTTGTGGGCGTTAGGATCTCTGTGGGGGGTCACAGGTCAGTCGGCGGAGGAAGCGACAAGCTGTGAAATGTAAAAGACCAATTTCTTCCACATGTTTCAGTGCTGGGAGAACACTGCCAAGCTGTCAGCCGGCATCACGTTTAAAATGGGCCAGGGTGCTACCCAGCAGACCTGTCACAACTCATTTGTAATTAAAAAGCCTGTGTGATGTTTAAAGCAGAGCACCCCAGAAACTTTTGAGGACTGTTAAATAAAGATGAGCTGTGCGTGCAAAAAAAAAAAAGAAAAGGGAAAAAAAGGGATGTATTAATAACAAAGAAGCTAGCCAGTCGCCTTTGTTGTAGATCAATACCAAATGAGCCTGGATTTGATTCCTGGCAATGGCCAAGATGTTGGATTACTTAGGTGGGAAACAAGAATAGTATGTTTTTAAAACGAGAACGTAGATCCTTATTGCTATTAACAGAAGTCATTAGCCACCTCGAGATGTGGTAACAATTGTGGTGTGACCTTGCCTGGACCACCAGATAAGCAGGGCAGCCGCATCAGAGCAGTTCATCAATGCATCTGATGGACACACTTTAATGCTATTCAGGCTCATACTGAAGCATATCCCAGCATGCACTGGAAGAAAAGCAAAGTAGCACCAGTCCATCGCAAAACTAAAACATGGAAACATAATTATATTCACACCTGGGAATGCAAGTCTCAAACCAACCTGACCTGCATATCTTCTGACTGTGGGAGGAAACCGGAGCAGCACGAGGAAAATCGCACGAATGCAAGGGGGGAACATGCAAACTCCACACACACAGACTCCTCTTGCTGTGAAGCAACACTAACCAGTTAGCCTCTACGCAGTCGCTACAGTGGTCCATCTGCTATCTAAAATCATCTCATTCTATGTCCTAGCACGTCTGGAAATTTTTTTAAAATGACGGCAATTAAATTATATGTAAAACAAGAGTATTCCAGTGGATATAGGGACAGATAACTTATTTAATTTCTTTAAATTTTTATACTGTAAACTGCAACATAAGAACAATTTGTGTCTTCAAAGACAAAACGCTTAGTTTAGTTTAGCTTAGTTAGACACTACATAGATTAAATAGAACTGCATCGTGTGAATGTAAGCCCCTGTAAGACTGCTATTTTTTCCGAAATGTACCATTTGAACATCAAACTACCGAGGAAAGTTTAGCTGACTTTAAACTTGGCAGCCAGAGTACCAACCTGCTCTTTGAGTAGCTTGGTAGCAGCATTATAAGCATTATTAAGTGTGGCAGCTAACACGGGCCACCATTTTTTTTCAGTACACAAGTGAACGTAAAAGAAACTTAAAATCTAAATTTAATGATGTGCAATGCTGTCATTTTATTAGTTTATATAATGACCTCTGTGTTATGCCAACGAGGGTTTGTTTACTTATTTGGCTGGTGGTTGTATTATCAAAACGTTTTATCTGAAGTTGTTACAACTATCAGTGTTGTGCTTGCTGTTTAAACATTTGCCAGAACTAACACTAATGTCACAGTGTATCTGTTGGATTTTTGCATATAATCTAACTGAGAAAACACACTTTGTTTGATTTAACTTCTGTCTGTCAAGCTTGGCCCACTGTCTACTACCCAACCCTACCCTCAAGCACATCCACCTCAGAGCTGTAAGTGAGGCCTGCCACTCTTCTCTTCCCAGCGCTTGTGACATTAGGGTGACATTTTCTCCCCACTGTGGCATAGTCGGGGGTTTTAACATTGGACCCCTACCTGGCAGAGATGAGGAAGAGCAAGCGGAATCAGCTGACAGGTGGAGAGGAGACCCCCGGTGAGAATGTACCACAGCGGGCTCTCCTGCTCTGCTGCTGGGGCCTGCATGAGCCTGCTGTTGGGGGTATAACTGATGACGGAGCTGGCCTTGTGATGGCGGCTGGGGCTGGAGTGGCGGTTGGCCCTGGGTTTGGTCATGATGGACCTCGGGTTGGAGCATGACAGGGGGGTTAGGTGGGGGTATCGACAGGGTGATGCAGCTCTCTGGCCCCCCAGATGTTCCAGAAGGGAGCCGCTTTACCTGAAACACCACAAACACAAGGGGGGTCTGTGTGTGTGTTCTAGGTCTACATATGGGTTCGGTGAACATTAATATAACCTCTTCATATTAATGTCATCAGCAGTTATGTTCATATCATTCCATTGCATCACCATTGTTTGTGGGAAAACAGCATGTGGGTGTAATTACACTACAGGTGTTAGTAATCAAACTGCAGACATAGCTAACTATTAGTATTTGTCATAGTGTGCCATAATGGCATAAAATAATTCAATTAAGACCATGAATGTGACTAGTATGAATATTGCACATCCTATTGCGCTGTACATCCGCAAAGATGAAAAAAAAACAAAGCTATTTACATCCCTTGGAAATCAAAGCGGTAATGATAATGCAGTAATACGAACAACATGTCACAGTCGAAGGGACAAATAAAGAGACAAACCCAAGACAGAGAGCTTTGTTCTGGCTTTTAATTCAATTAAGATGTTTACTAATCTAATCAATGCATCAGCTCAAATGCATCCGGAATTGCTGGGTAAAGATGTGGTTCTTGTTTGCTCTCTGGGGCCAATTTCCAATTGCTCTGTAAAAGCTTTTTATCATAGAAAATCCAAAAATCCAACCCCCACCTACCCAGATCCACCACCCTGCCTCCCAAATAATAGCGGAGGAATGAGAGAAAACATGTACACACGCGCACACACAAGCAAATGATTTAACATGACTCATACCAGCACACAATTATAAATATACCATGAAAAAAAAAAAAAAACAACAGATAAGAATCTTCAAACGAAACATGCATGCACATGTTTCGAAATCGCACACACACCTGAAAGTACAGGTTGCACAGCCAGTGGTCTAGATCAGAGGAGATGACGGCTTCAATCTTTTTAAACTGGTCCAGTGTTATGTTTGGCTCCCCCCTGAGCAGAGGGGTTTTAAACCTGAGTCAATGACACATAAATGGTAACAGTTACTGTACGACCAGGTGTATCATGAGCAAAGCGTGTTTTTTTTAACATAAGGACACTTAATGTGATGTTTTTCTGGGAGTCATAGTTCAAAATACACATTTCTTATAGCCTAACAGCTATCTTTGATCTGCCATCGACACACCTGCCCTGGACGAGACCGAGGCTCGGCCCACAAACAGGAAATGCCCCCCAAGCCAGCACAGAGCTGATGTGGCTGCTGTTTCCCGGTAGTGCGATCAGTTGGAATATCAGGACCATGGAGGGGACGACTTCACAGGCTGCAGGTAAGATCTGCCGACACAGAGGAAGGCACAAAGTCGCTCACAATTCCGCTCTGCCGACCACAACTGCCTGCAGGCGCACGCACTAACGTTTGCACACATATGCAGACACATCGACATACACATGACTACAAGAGCAAGCATGCAACCAGGAAGCCAATAACAGACACACACACAGAGGGTCAGTCGTGGAAAGTACATAAATATACTCAAGTACTCAAACAGTACAAATTCAAGGTACTTGTATTTTGTTTAGGTATTTCTGTTTTATCAAACTTTATACTTCACTAAATCTCAGAGGGAAAAAAAAATACTTTTCTATTTATCAGACAGCTTTAGTTACTTTTCAAATTACAATATTTCACAACACAACATAAACATCTACAGCAGTGAAATACAACCTACACAATAATGCAGGAGTAATATTAATCCAAACACACTGTATATAATAGTAAAACAATGACAGGGAACACTGCACAATGAGTACTTTAAGTACTTTAAGTACATTTAAGTACATACTTTTATTAAAGTAAGGTTTTGAATGCAGGACTTTTACATGTAGTGAAATGTTTTCACAGTGTGGTATTAGTACTGTTACCTAACTAAAGGATCTGAATATTTCTTTCACCACTGCAGAGGGTAACAAACAGGACAGGAGCCCTCAGGGAGCTACTTAATCTACATCCTAGACTTGAATCCTCTTTTAACTTATTTCCGTGTTCTTTTTAAAGCCTTCTTAACTGCCATTCTTACCCGTCCAACCCAGCAAATTGCCTAAAAGGAGATGTTGGAATGATAAAGACTGTCGGCATCAAACACAGGGTGGAGGAGAAGTTGAGATTGCCGTTGTAGTCTATGAGCTGACAGTTAGTGAATTTGCGATGCAGCGAGACTACCATCAATCAAACTGATGATATTAAGGGTATCTCGCGTGAAGCAAAAAGTGTTAGTGGTTAGCAGTCGATGGCAAACATTCTTATTTACCCAGAGAACGGTGGGTTTGCTTAAAAAATGAACTGACAGTGAGGTGTGTGCCACTTCATCCATCACCGGGTGGAAATATTTTATCCCTTTATTAGTTGTAATGGAAAACGCAGGAGACTTGTTTTAACACATAAATCATGTGTATCCCTCCCTCCCCCACTGATAATCTGCTTTTGGTATGCACCTGTGAAATGATGGGTAGTAGTGTCTGACTCAGGACACAAATTTATGGCATAATATCACGGATTATGGATATTGAGGATATTTCATATTATTCATTTACTGTAAGAAATATGACCTGCATAAATAGTAATTTGTGTGCATGTGCGTGCGCATATGTGTTAAGCGCCTGCGTGTAGACATGTGTGCTTGTTTGCATTTACAGTGTGTGTATGTGGGAAGTGTTGCTGTGTTGTTTGAGTGACTGGATGAGGTGCTTCAGAGGTTTTCTCACTTCCTGTGTTTGCTGGAGGAGCCACTTAAACCATTAAAAAATATCCTGTTTAATTCAAAGCAGACAGTTGTTTTCTCATTAAAACAGAGTGCATGTGCAAAAGTAGTGACTATCATTGTGCAAGATAAGACATGCAGTTCTTTGCCAAATGACTCAACCTCCTTCCTCAATGACCACAACAGAGGACAAAAATGAAAAAAATACAAGGGCGAATTCATGGATCTCCATATGCACCTCCTTGGACCTTTTCCTTTTTTCTCTTTCCTACCTCATTCCTTTTTCTTCTCGCTTTAATATTAAAATGTGGAATCTTATGCATCTTCCCATTTGCTGTAAAAACTGCACTAAGACCGTGGGCCAGACTATGCTCATGTGCTCCCACTTGCCAGCATATCCAAGACATCTCCAACTGAACTGCACTGTTTCTGTCTAAATCCAAACCCAGACGCACAAAGCAAAGGGTGAATGAAAAAAAAAAGAAGGAGAGAGAGGGAGGAAAGGAAAATAAGCTCCTGGCTTCCTCTTACCATCACTAATTCCTCATTTCCTCTTAGAAGGCACTGCAAGCACTCCTGAAATTGCACGCTATAGTGTGGGCAAGAGGAGAGAGAGAGAGAGAAAACATCCAAGCCAATCCTGATAGTGGTGGAAACGCTGATCAGATTTGTCTGAGACTATCAATGGGGACTACAACAACAGGTTTGTCTATAAAGCACATCCAAAGGTTTGGGGAGGAGGGGAGAGAAGGAAGAGTGACATGAGGCATTTACCATGCCATACTTAAACCTTTTTACCTCTGAATCAGATCCCAGGTTCGCATTCAGTTTATGCCAGCTTTTACCCCGTCCTTTATGTTTGATGGGAGCTGGAGACAATATTATCAGGACGCTCTAGCTCAGTGAATACGCCCACCAGCAGATTGGCAGTGTCCACATGTGCTAAATGCTCTAGCTAAGGCCTTTAGAGTTGCCATCAGAACGGTGAAGAAGCCCTTTCTGAGCCTGCACAAAACTCTATGGAATCAGGAGGGACACTGGATTTAGTGGCTTCTGTTTTAAGGTTTCTCTTGTGAATCTTGCATACTGCGCACACGCCATCAATGAATAAACATAAACAGAGATTTCTAATCCACTGGTCAATATCGACCATCCAAAGCCAGTATGTAGGTTTTTAAGATTAGTACAGCTTCTATAGAGGATGTTTTCCCTCATATCAAAAGGTTTAGGAAAGTGGTTGTGAAACCTGCATAGATTTAATCTAATGTAATCTACTGTGTCGTTCCATAAAAAGGACCAAATGTGAAAACATGTTAAGTCTTTGACTATACATTGGGAATGGAGGTTGAGATTTTCGAACTCATTTCAGTCAATTCTGCCTAACTTTTCTATTTCTTCCTCTTCTTTTATTCCCCCTGATCCAGCTCAACTCCACGCTCAAAGACATGTAGAAAAGAGGCTAAATTTTTCACTGCATTTGTACTCCATTTTCAGTCCAATAAAACATTACTTCCTTATATAAATGAATAATTGATCTTGGGTTTGATTTACATGCATGGATTAAATGTCATGTTTGAAAAGTTGTTGTTTTATTCATATGGAGATCCCCGGAGTAAAACCTAGAGGCTGTGTGTGGCATATTTTCATATGCTGTCTTTTACAGCAATATAACTTCTCATAACCCTTTCAATCTTCACTGCGACTGATGAAATAAGGGAAACAGAAAGCAAGTGGAATCTGGAAATACTGCGGCAAATACAAAAACCAAACAGGCAGCGTGGTGGGTTCTGTCTTATTAGCAAAGCATGTTTTATTGTTTGCTTTTATTGCTTTTTACACATCTAAGTCTTTGTCCATGTCATTGAAAGTGAGCTTGTTTTAATTCAGGTTCACTAAATGTCAAATTGCTTTCGGATAAGAGATGTTTTATATTTATTCAAATATTTTGCTGGAAATAAAAGCAATATTCAAATCAGCTTCCTCAGGCATGATGTGGATGAAGGAGTACTGATTAAATAAAACTGCACAGTCAAAAATAGCAACCTGATTTTGTCCTTTTCTTGCTGAATAAAAACATACTAGTGTCAATAGAAGAAATTAACATATCACTGGTACCTGCATATGAAGACCTTGTGCGTTCTGTTCCTTGAGTGTTCATTTACTTTACCTACGCAGGATTTTCTTAATAAACAATATACTGACTCATACAGAAGTAATCCCTGTCGACCATCACTTATGACCTGCTACAAGTGTGTGTGCCATAAGCAGCAAGAGGAAGCTACAAAACTTGCAGACACAGCACCGAAAAAAAACAATAGAGTGAATCAAAACAGACAAAGCTGGAGTCTGCTTTCACTTTCACTTTCACTGTCGGTCACTTTTAACAAATAGTAGCCGACAATTCCTGCATCGTATACCCTAATGAAGTTCAAGCGATCCATCTTAATTATAAAATAAAATGATATTGTTGATTACTTATTGAAAATGCTTAAAATGAATCAATCTGAATTGTTGCAGTGTCGTCACTATTCATGTTTGCGTATGTCAGACATCTCCTCACCATGAACAGGCTCTGGTTGATGTGCAGGTCAACGTCGCAGAAGCGGCCCCGATGCTCAATTGGCTCGGTGGAAGTCGCCCATTGTTGCAGCTGTTTCTTACTGCACCAGGCCAGAGCTGGACCCCCTAGATGACTATGAAGAGCCACACTGACAGTGTAGAGGCCCCTGGGTAGCTTGTCTCTGGTGGCTCTTAGGCAGCACACACACACCTCCACAGGCTGGGGACTCGTGCTCTGGTTCACCTTTAATACACAGAGTGCAGAACATAAGATTTGATCGCAATATTTTATTTCTATTGATTCTATTACAATAGATAGTCAGGCTAATTGCCTCATTTGTCATTTCACCGGAGAGAACTCATGAATGACATAGACAGAAATGTACAGATGATTAATAGTAGGTTTATGAAAGAGTACATGGCACACTTAACCTGAATTTAATCAAAAGTTATTAACTTGTGTGATATATTTTGGACGTGTAGTTGGAAAACTTTCATCCCTCGCACCACAAATAGAGATTATGGTAGCACTTTAAAGCTTTATAATTGCAGAAAAACCATAATGTCAGTGTGTCTTTGCAGGTAAATAGTGTGCAGTTGCTTATCAGTTTAAGCCGTTGTGTCTGCTGGATGTTGCAATTTACCACTAAGCCATCAACTACCGCATCACACAACTGTAAAAGTAATCAGTTAACAAACAACTTGTTGACACTGTGAGGCTACCATCGTAAATTCTGTCAACAGTTGTGTTATCTAATCTGCCCCCACACCACTGCATCTGTAAAGCACTTTCTAACTACTGTTTAGAAAAGTGCTATGTAAATAAAGTTTGCTTAGTTAGATACTTATCACTTCCCATGTTGTTTTTAACAACGCCTCCTCATTCATACTCAGCTGTTGCTGAAAATAACAATCTATCTATCTATCACTTCTCATTGTCCTTGTAAGTTAAAGAAACTGAAAAATAAAACAATTTCCAACCCATTTTTTTCTCCTGTGTTATTTGCTGTGACTTTTAGAGTAGCAAAGTGTTGTCTTTACTTCAGATCTTGAGGATACACCTCCAGTTGCTTGAGAATACTAGCAATTGCACCATATCATGTAAGGTATTGGCTAAGACTAAGTTGCATGTAATTTAGTATAGGAGTGAGGTGAGCAAAATATCACGACCTTGCTCTATGCAGGCCATACCAAGAAATGATTAATATAAAATTAGGATGCACATCTGGAGATGAGACTGCATGGTCACAGGGAAAGTGGTGTAGATCCCCACATTTTGGAGTAGTCATCTTTATGACTTCTTTTCTGAACAAGTGTTTTTGTCCAACTGCAGTCAAGCAGTCGTATATGTAAGACATGCCCAGTTCAGCTGCAGGCTTCCATCTGATGATCTCCATTCAACCATTTAGGGGTTAAGTGCCTTGCTCAAGGGCACATCAGTATTCCTTGTTATTGAAGTTGAGAGTGATATTTATATCCCCTGGCCACGCTGCCCATTCAGATGAAGGTTTCAAAACACCAACCTTCTGGTAGAGAGCTCATCCCACTAACCTTCAGGCTACATCAGCCCACTTGTTGTTTATTTGCTTGTTTGTTTTGGTGACATGTGCCTCTTTTTTAGGGCTTAGGATGAGTAATAGGGTAAGCTGGTGAGACAGTTTAGTTTTTAAGAAACATAATCAGAGAACAATATAAATACATATTCAGTCTTTTGTCCCCTATGGCATCTGTTGAACAGCACTGAATGAAAAGTCAATCTGGCTTAAACAGAGCCACTTTCATTTATGTTTTTAAAGTTCAGTAGCAGTGTTGGTTGGTCTGTATTTTGGCTGGTAGGACATTTTGTGAATGCATTTGTTCACCTGACACAGACCAAGAAAATGTAACCCAGAATTTGGTTGTTTTCGAGGATCCCTTCACCTTAATCTCTATAAACAGATATCTGCATTGGTATGCAGCATGTGTAAGCAGCAGTGCCAGATTCTGGTATCAGCATTCACAGCATTTTGGTTTCTGTTTGTAATCCAAGTAGTTTTGACCAGTCAGGTCTGAGTGGCAGGTAAACAGTCCATGTAGAGGGCAAAAGAGGGGTACTCCATTGGTCAGAATCTCAGAACCCATCGACTATCATCTGGCAAAGATTTACCTCTTTGTTAACTTTTATCATGTATCTGCATAGTAATGCAAATATATGCATATTAATGCAGATACCTGTCTATAGAGATTAGCTGAAATGACAAGAGTTCGTAATCCACAAACTGCACCGGAATCCCCAAAATACTGTTGCTGCCAGAGGCTTATCACCATCAGACTGATAGCCCATGGGTTTTGAGACTGTCTTCACCTTAATTCTACCGATAACATCACACCAAATATTAAATATACAATATATACAAATATACAAAAATCAAATCAGCAGATTGTTAACCTTAACAAGCCTCGTGCATTAGTTTAATTTACGTAACTGCTTAGCGTAACTGGAACCTATCCCAGCTGTCATTGGGCGAGAGTTTCTAGACTAACGCAGGGCTAACACGTAAAGATAGACAACCACTCACACTCGCGTTCACACCTACAGGCAATTTAGAGCAACCAATTAGCCTAATCTGTATGTCTTTGGACTGTGGGAGGAAGCTGGAGTATCTGAAGGAAACCACCACTCCCTACCCCTACCCCAGGTTGGAACCAGGAACCCTCTTGCTGTGAGGTAACAATGCAAAACACTGCACAGTCCTTTGAGTTCCTCTCCTACCCTAACCTATCCCATTCTATTGTAGTTTATCCTGTCCGTTCTGATCCTATCCTACCCTGTCACACCCTATCCTATCATTTGTGGTCATCATTCTTTCCTATTCTGTCCTATCCCACACTATCCCATCATTTCCTGTCCTAGTCTGCCTGTGCTGTCCGACCCTACCCTATCCTTCCTCCTCCCCCTCCCCTCCTCATCTACCT
>JAPZEB010000013.1:18796841-18816647 GCA_029783705.1 Chaetodon striatus | reverse complement strand
TCTATCTATCTATCTATCTATCTATCTATCTATCTATCTATCTATCTATCTATCTATCTATCTATCTATCTATCTGATCTATATGTCTATATGTCTGTCTGTACATGCTAAGTCGACACTATTTGGACTTGTAGGTGGTCCACACTGGCATGAAATGGAAAGAAAAAGGAGGAATGTATGAAAGCAAGTATGGGTTCCTTTGAAATTAAGAATATGTGGAACAAACTCTGCAGTCCCACATTTCTCTCATTTCTGCGGACGAGCAGAACAATAAGAAAGCTGAGGTAATAGGCATAAGTAGTTGTTTTTGTTATGGATATGTTTACATAAGAATGCACCATATAAAAGAGCTCCCTTGCTCAAAGCGTATGGAGCTTTTTAAGCATCATTTTATGCAGATTTCAATGATGAACTGTGCTCATGCCCATGAACAGCATGTATTTGTATACAATATTTAATTTCAAAGGCAAAATCAAGGGGCAGAATGGGTGGGGGGGCTTATTTCAACTCTAAATGACAGAGCAATTAAAATAGAGAAGGACTACTTCCAGACCAATCTGGTAAGAGGAGTTTTTGTAAATCTGTTTTTACATTCAACAAGCCCTACAGCAAGACATTCATTTATACCACTGAGATTAATGCTTATCTAATTGTAACTTATTTAAAAACCATTTTCATTTCGACTGGGTACCAATCAGTTTTTCTGAGTTTCACATACTGTGCAGTGTGAGACTGGCAAAGTCGGCATCAGTGGTGATTGTCTCCCTGTGTTTTCTTTCATTTTCTTATTTTCATTTCGTCAGACACACACACCTTTCTGCAAGACAAATATTGTTTGGGTGCATATGCAAATTGAGAAACTCCCTGAAACAATTATGGGAAAATTAATCAGGTAATTTTACTAATAAAAAAAGATGCACCCAATCACCATTTGCTTTGTATTATACCAGGCTAGTTTAACAATATTGTGCTGTAAAGTGAAGCGGCCATTTAAATAAGCCACATGACATTTGCATTCATTATATGGTATTAAAATTTTGATTGTTATTGCAACCTTACAGACAATTCCAAAAACAATAACGAATAATTTTCATATAATGTTCCTCTATAGTAAACTGACTTTTCACTTGATACTGTAAGATTGTTGTTCAGTCATTTAACAACACACACTGTAAAAGTTATTTTATGAGTTGATATATTATTTTGCCAAAGTATTTAATCATAAAATTAGAACAATGAAGGGGGATAACACTCTTTATTAATTATTGCTTTTGCCCTGAGGGCTAAAGGCACTTTGGAGATCAAAGGAGAAATCACATTAAGTTTTATCTTAGGCTATACACATGTATTTTGTTTATCACCCTAATTACTGCACAGAATAATCTAGAATACCATCTTCTTCTTGAAAAGTGTAATGTATAGCTGCCTTCGATACGTATACATAATTCAGACACCGCAGTATAACAGCAATTTTAAGAATATTACTTGAGATTTTTTTTCTATAAAAGTTTTTACAGTTCTTTTTATTCTCTCCCTTATGTAACTGTCATATCAGTTCATTCTCCTCTGGGCACAGTTTTGTTTTGCTCCCATTTTTAACAGTGCCCATGTTTCTCACTATGCAAAGTAAATTAGCTCCATGTCCTGCAAATGTCAATACGTCCTCTGATTACTATGAATGTATTCTTGCCTTAAGTTCTGTACCAGTGAAAAAAAGACCCGAGTAAACACACAAGGGAAAGAACACAGAAGGAGTACAGTACATACACCCCGGGCCTAAAGCTTTGGGTCATTGTCACTAAAAATCTAATCCACACAGCTCCATGTGAGCCTCTCTGTCTAGAGAGCTAAGAAAAATGCCTGGTTCTCATCTCGTTCCCTAGACCCCACTGACATTGACAGCATGCTCCTTGTAATACAAGGACTGTTGTTTAATGTGCCATAACCGGATGGAACATGCAGATGTTGCATTTCTGAAATGATAAACAACAATTCAATCCTGAGGAAAAGCATGTATCATAGAGGTTCATGACAGAAACTGGGTTTTTAGAGGTAAGAATAGCTGTTTAATACTACAGTGCTGTGATGGCAGAAGGGTAAACTGACCCAGTGCAGGCAGAGATTTACATTGTACTGTCATATTGCACATAAATGTTAAATTCATAGTGCTGCACCAAAATCTTGTGCCAAGAAATTTGGGATATATTACAACATACATATACAGTAGCACTGCGTAATAAGCCATCAGTTCATTCTCCTGTCATCTACAAGCATCTATACATGCCCCCTTAAACTGTCACACTTTCCTCATTTCACTGTGCGGCACACAAAATGCTTACTGTGCAGTCAGCATGAGAGAAAAATCATTTATAACTGGTGACAAAAAAAATCCATGACTTTTTTTTTCTTTTTCTTTCTTTCTTTCTTTAAATGTGATTGTTGTCAGAAGGAATTGAGCACAACAATGCCTTGTTCAGTTCTTGTTGCATTCAAAGGCATAGCTAGAAGGGCTTGGGGAAGACCGCTCGCTGCTAGGGGCTGGTGGGCACAGACCAGCTAGAAAGTGAATTTTGCATACTGTACGGATCATCGCCCAGTTCAGCCCAGTCACATTGAATCTGCCATCAACCAATTGTGCTTCATGAAACCGTCAACCCTCATTTACGTCTGCCTGTTTTCTTCCCCACGCAGCTGTAAACAAGGCCCCAGCTTTGAGCTGTCTTCCTCTGTCCCTGTGCGCGCTGCTTGCCAGGGGAGCGTAGACAGCAAAACCTCGTCTTCACAGAGCTACTTGAAGCTACCATTTCCAGACAAGCAGCCTGTGCGTGAGGCATAAGGAGTCAAGGACGAGAGTGTTTCTGGGAATGACAAGAGTTTTAGAGCTTTACATAGAGATCTTTCCTTGAGCTCTAATTTGTACTTTAAAATCCATAATATTAGGTTTGTGTTTGTTTTATTGTGACAGTTGGTTTCTCAAAGTGGCATTGATCAGAATTTGAATGTGAACAAATGTGCAAGTGAATGAAATCATCTTGTCTTAATATGAATATATGTGTGAATATACTGTATGTCATAATGGGTTGTAATAAAATGATAAAAGGCATAATAAAGATGAGACTGAGTGCCTTGCTAAATCAATAAAGACATTAAAGTTGATTGTGTTTTCCTGTTTATAAAGTCTCTTTTTATCTATCAACATAATAGAAATGACCGTATCAATAAAATGTCATAAGAATAATGAAAATGTCTACAAAGCATCTTTATTTAAATCACCACAGATAAGCTTAGCATTTTGTTTCAAAGGCACACAAAGCCAATTCTTCCCTTAAAATGTGAAACCATCTTAATTTATAGAGCAGCCTTATATGTGCACGGTAATTGTGACCCACCAAACAGTTTCTTATTAAACAACAACCGCGTCAGTTGGTGTAGACAGAAAACATAATTAGTATTCAAGCTTAATTAATCTACGCTGGCCCCCTTTAAGTGAATTAGTCAATTATTTATGCATGTGTGCTCCTTTGATGCTAACAGATTATGTATGTTACTGGAAAAAAAAACCTTGAAAAATGACTTTGAAAACTTTTCACCATAAAATGTCACTACAAGCTTCTGCGCTGACTTAGAAATGTCACTGAAGACCATGAATGCTGAATGATTATGAAAAAAAAGCTGGACCAAACTGTGAAACTTCTATAAATTCTCATTATTGCCAAATCACCATGCCAGACATGTCAGTGCCAGTCAAGGAAAACATTGCAATTCATTGTCTGAAGTCCAGAGCAAGACAAAAATAAATCAGCCAAATATGTACTTTTTGTGTGCCCTAATCCGTGGAATGGAAATCTAACACAGGTCGGATCAAGGTCTTTCCTGGGATCATGGGAACTCCTTGGGATTTTCAAGAGCCTTTTTGTTTTTACCCTTGAGAACCAGGCACTGGCCTCTGCACCCCTCAATCCCCCATTGAGAACCCAGAGGCAGCGCGGAGGAATGCTAAATGTCAATGGTCAGACTGCACCAGCACCTTCAGTGAGAGAGATGGAGGTACAAGGCCTGACCTCTTTTGTGTTCAGCTACGCTTGCCATGAGGGGCCAAAAGTGAAACTGTACTCACACTGCTAAAGGTGTCCATCTCCGCAAACTGCAAAAGATCATCACTGGCTGACCCTGATCTCTGAACAATGGCAAGGCCTGCAAAACAGAATGTGTGAAAATACACTGTGAAATGTGTCAGAAGAAATCAGATAAATCTATGTTGTATGGCTCCCAAGAATCTGACCTGCACATGAGGAGAATCTGTAATTGACATAAAACTTTAAATTTGCCTTATAATTCAAAGTTTGTTGATGTTATTGGAGCTCGATTTTGCAAAAAAGCTCTTTTAATAGCTTAGTGCGCAGCACAAAATCCCTCATTCCATGCAGCGTTACACTATCTCTCCCTTGCTTGTGTGTTTAAACCTGTTATCTCTGCAATGCATCTCGCAGAATAAAGGACAATAAACACCATTTATTATCACAGATAACAAATTATTTGCCCTGATTATTCAAATAGTTTATTCATTTACATCTGATACAATATCATTTGGTATTTTTATCGTCTTTTTCCTATGGTAATTCACATGGCTTGCACAAGTTTCTGCTGAAATAGCAAAACAAACCCCAGGCAAAATGTGAAAGATTATCCCATACCATGCGAGCTAGGATGAAATGCTATACTTTTTCACACTGAACACTGCTCCACTGGGTGTGATTGAAAAACATGTAAAGCTATTGAATCTGTGGTTTGTATATGTGAGGGGAAAATGAGTGTTGTAACAAGTGGGCCAGTGTTTTTGTAATTGTTTCAAATTACACTCGGCGTAATAACTCAGTGAAAGCAGAGCCAGTGTGCGGTCCGTACACATTAACTAGGCAAAGACCACAGGATATCCATGCACCTTATCGCGGCCCACAAAAAAACTTGATTGTGTAAACAACTGTGGAGACTAAAACTCCTTAGCTATATTTCCAGCTGTGTCTATTTGTGTCCAACGGCGCTTATCACCAGTTACACAAAAGAAGGATAATACTTTTATATAAATAGGTACTTTGCAGCATTTCCTTTACATGTGTATTTTATTGAATTAAAGACAGCCTTGAATTCCTGTTTTTCATTTGCTCAACTGTTTTTCTGGGTTACTAATAGAGATGTGTGTGTGTGTATGTGTGTGTGAACGTTTTACACAGGCTGTAAAACTGCGATGTTGTGAGAAAAATAACTACATTAGCTGTTAAAACTGCATGCCTCCTGCCAAATACTGGCTCCCTAACCAATGAGATTGCCAACATCATTGTTAACCACATAAATGACTGACTCACTTTTCTGCTCGAGGTTCAGGCTTTCTGTCAAAAAGTCGTATGCAAAATTTCTACAGTACGTGCAACAAACCCCTAAAGTCCTACACAGTATGATGTACTTGCTGGACTCAAGTTAGTCCCAGTCCAAAAAGATAGCCGCATATGGGTTCACTTCTGTGTAAAATTATCTCATGTGCTAACTAAACAGTACACCCATGCAAACACGCACTGCCAACAGCAGTCGGCATGCAGCAAAATCATCTATACAAGGTCTCCTTACAGATGTATTTGTTTCTGACCCGTACGCCACAGCACTGTTTCCTCGTTTGATCTCAGCAACATGCCAGGAATAAGCATCTGTGGTCAGAGTTTAACAGCAGAAAGACAACACTGCTGTCAATTGATTGCTGTTATCTCAGCAAGATGCTGTACTTGCTGGCTTTTTCTAGTCCTTCTTTCTGCATAAACCAGTGTTTTAGGGTTTTTAAATCATGCAAAAATTTGTGTAGACCAAACCACCATGAAGTTGCACTAAAAACAACAATCACTTTCAAGCAGACAACTGGGAATTGATTGAATTGTGAAGATATGTGACATTGTGAAACTTGTTTGTTTCTTTATTTTTCTTATTTTCAGGCGTAACTGTACGTTTAGTTAAACATGGTAGTCTGACCTATCTGATGCTAGCATCTTTGATAAACCAAATCTACCAGCACAGAGGCTAAGTAATGCAAAGTGAATTTTAGCTATAGAAAAAAAATCATTTTCTATGTACGCTACATTTGGAATAGTTTGCTTTACCTTACCAATCGAGGCAGCGGTAGACCAGCAAGTCCCCTGTTGTGCAAAGAAAAATTACTGTTTTTGTCAGTGGAGTCTGGTGTCTTTGAGATAACGGCTTCTGTTCCCGTTTGGAAAAGGCTGTCCGACGGCAAGGCAAAGCAGTGAATATATCCTAAATAAAGTGTACACTTAAACTGATACTGACTTTTGAGGTGGGACATTTTTCAGGAGGCTAAAAGCTAATTGAGGCATTTGCTCTGCACTGTTTCATTTAATGTACGCAATGCAGAGGATTTCTACACCAAAGTTACTGTAAACAAACATTGTGATTCAGTCTATGTTCGGTCTCCTTTAATCAAAGGCTTCTTGGCCTTCTGTCAGACCTCCAAATCCCCCTTTTTAAATGAGTATAATAAATGAGGAAGCTGTCATTTGATATCCATGAAGTCTACAAATAATGACAGCATGAGCCAAAAAAACTGACCTACCATTTAAACTACACAATAGTTATAAAGAAAGCAAGTATATACATTGCTCCTCTAAAATGACATGCTACTATGTCTGACCTGCAACTATTGTTTTCCATCTCCCTCTCCTGCCCTGAGAATGACCATCTCCTCTGTCATCTAGTCAGCTAAGCTCAATCAACCCTTAATCCAGAATGACAGTGGGGGTCTGTGTTGTACTAGACAAGGCACTTCCCCTTTTCTATGGCATAGTGCGACCTGAAATCTTCGCTTGACATTCTTTTTTCTTCTCCACGAACATGGATAAGGGATGTAATTCAATAGTCACTGAGGGACAGGGCACCGCGCACCAAAGACTATTTTATTTGCTTGTGGACAGAGGCCTTTTCTTAATGTTTGACAACAGCCATTCTCCCTCAAGACATAGAGTTCACACAGCTGACAATAAGGGTAGAAAAAGGGCAGGCTCTTTCTTCTTCGCTGGGCAGTGGAGACGTTTCACATGCATATTCACTCTAAATGTACTCTTTGCACTCTGAAGTGCACTTACAAAGTCATATATCTGCAGTGCACTGTGAAGTGAGCAACAGTGGAGTGTATCTGAGTGAATTCATGTAAGTTTACTGCATCTTATTTATGAGAATTAGTTGTACAGTGCTCACATAAATCAAGTAGACTTTTCACTACAGAATGTTATTTCATCCTACTGGATTATAAACCACATCTACTGCAAATAACTACCACATTATATTAGTAACTGTATACATGCATGCTGTTTTTGTTTAGGATTAAGAGGTACTTTACCTTGTGAGGCCCGAATTCTTCCTCTTCATGGTCAGCTACACCTCAGTCGTCAAGGTGATGGTGACGCAGTCCCTAACAACACACACACATGTACACGTAGTCTCAGGTAACCTCCTCATGTTCACTTTCACTCACTGAAACCAAAAGAGAAAGTCTGAATTAGATTATACACCACACAAAGTATAAAATACATCATTCAGATCTCAGGTTTCTACCTATCTGCTATACACATCGTATGTTTTAAATAAAGTGAAGCAAAAAGGAAAAGTAATTGTTGAATGACAAAAATAGGAAATGTATGTCATTTAAATTCAGAGAAGGAGAGATAATGCATGCCATTACCAAAACTATAACAGTTGAGTTGTGCCAAGATAAAGTTTCATCTGTGTGACAGTCTCATCTACCAGATGGCATCACTGTTTGTGCTATAAATGCTGTTTCAATATTAATGTGGAGCGCTCCTTTAAAGAGACGTTCACTCATTGTTTCACCTGAACCAGAGATGTTATTGGTAAAAACAGGCTGCTCCATCACCTTTCAGTGCTGATTACAATGAACTCCCCAAAACTGAAAGTAAAGAGCTCCCACTGCTTTGTAAACATCCATTATGGAGCACATGACAATTCACACAAAAGTTCCCCGCATGCATTATTTAGAGGGAACTGCAGACAAATGTATTTCTCAACCGCAGACAACCCGGCAAGGTTTACAGCTGCTGTGAAGAATAGTTAGTAAACGCCCGGCGGATTGGCCTGGTTATGTTTGGCATAAGGCATATTAACTCTAATGTCCCCCTTAGAACAGATCACGAACTACTAATGCATCCCTTTGACCAAACAGTCCGACTGTGCTTTATTTATGACTGCAAAGCTATCAGGCCATTGGTGGCCTTTTCAACTGAGGAAGAGAGATTGCTCGTATGTAATGCAATGAATATTTGTTTTAAGAATTAAGTCAATTATTTGTTTTGTGTAAAGTTTGGTGCTGTAAACTCTGCTCTATTCATTTAGGAGACTCATATCACAATCTCTTCATATTATGCCACAATGCTGGAAACAATCAGAAGTTAACAAGGCACAATAATACATCATTAATGCACATTTCAATCAATACAGTGCATGCGAAGGGGATCATTACCACACCTACATTACAAACCACTTTGATCTTTTTTTTTGTTGCTCATTAAGCTGCTAAAATGTGATCTAAATAAGATGCCCACCGATTTGGACCTCCCATTACCTGGCTAAGCTGTCGTTGATCGTTTATGCGATTAAATATAGACCTAAATCTCCATCTTATCCAATTAATTCTTGGTGCAGGCATGAGAGTGGCTAATGATGTTATCTTACCTAATTAACCTGTATAGGGATTCAACTGCAGGACAGGGGATTGTTCATCCTTCATCCAAGTGTTCATTATTATCATTACAATCATTATCATAAAGGGGCTAACTTATGATGTTGGCCATTCCATCACCATTAATCTAGATTGAGTCCTTTTTTTTTCATTTTGGGGAGGGGGATCCTTTGGGGTCATTTTTAATTATCACTAAAAGGATGGGAATGCTAGCAAACCCGAGTAAGTTCAGTTGTGGTCACAGCAATCACTGGAATCCCGTGAGACCGCATTACACCAATGTGATTTGACTACTTATGACTGAAGGGACATTTCTGATGTTGCTGTGTTTGGGGCCCTGCGTCCTGCACGCTGCAAAACTCTCCTCGCAGTTTTCTGTCAGCTTTCCCACTGAATGTCGGCTTCAACCTATTAACACAGCAGACTTGGAGCAGATCAATAGCCCTCATTGGGCCATGTGTCATTAGTTAATCGGATATTGATGAGGGTATTGACACGCACCTAATTAATCTCAGGCCCAGTGCCGGCTTTCATATGTTTCCTTAATTATGCACTTCATCTTAGTCCTTATACATCAGCAGGCTGCCGCTTCCTGTTTGACAGTGAGTAAAAGTTAGCTGTCAAGTCTCACTCTTATGTTGTAAGTTTATTTTCTTTCTTTGCTTTTTTTTTTAAATGGTCACATAGTGCAGCAGCAGTGCGGCAAAAACGCACATTTAGCTTTAACTTCAGCATTGCTTCACAAAAAGCAATATTACAGTGATCTTCCTGACATCGCTTGACACAAATTATTTGAAATATTTCTTTCATTTTGAACTTGTAGCGGTGTTTTGTTGGTATTTAACAAAACGCAATTGCACAAATCAACAGATGCATTTGGTGTAATTAGAAAATTCTACACTTTGAGTAAGAGTAAGAATGCTGTCATTTCCCAGCACCAATATCAATTAAGAAACATGTTAAACACTGTGTAAGATCTAGTTGTTATATTAAATACAAATTACAGAGGTTGTTGTTTACACAAAGTCTCTCTGATGTTTATTTTAGCTGCACTGGTCAAAGAATCTCTCTGTCCTGTACCCTCTTTTGATGTGTACGTATACAGCATGTGTTTAATTGCTTTACGTATGCATGCATAGCGCTTAACCCTGTGTCTGTGCTATTGGATGTGAGCTCATATCTGTGTGTTTTGTGTGCACCTGCATGTGTGTATGTGTTTGTGTGTGTGTGTGTGTTGACGCATACATGCTGATCAATAGAGCTGCGCATTAGAGCGCTGGTATACAGATGAGAGAGCACCTGAAGGTGACCCTGACTACTGGCATCACCACAGGGCTCCAATAAGCTGCTCCTCAACCGCTGCTCTGCAAACCACAAATCTCCAACTTTTAGCCTGCTGCTGTTGGTTTGATTATTGTTTATAGATACAGCCGAGAATTAAAGTATGGCCCGCAGGCAGCATAATTATTTACAGCTGAAAACTCATATCATTACCAGCATGCTCCTAATTGCCAGAAGTAATATCAATGTTAGTTGATTAAGTGTATTTTTTTCATCTTCACTCTCCATAATGTGCAGAGATTGTTTTCCCTCAGCATATGGGGTGACGGTTTATCTCAATACAGCTGTTCATCTGGCTTGACTTCTATTTTTTTTTTTCCCCCACTGTTCATTCCAAAATACAATATTGCGGTATCTTCAGAGGGTAGCGATCGATTGCTCCAGTTTTTGTAGTTTGCTCACAAGGTCAAAGAAAACACTAGAGATTCATCCTTCGTTGCTCAAAAATAATTTATCTCTGTAAAGATTTTCCCTAAATAGACACAGATGTGACTTTCAGGGGCGGACTTTTGACTCAAGGTGAGGTCAGAGCTAAAGAGGAAGACTAGTGGGCTGTAAAGCTACCTTTAATTCACAATCAAATGATTAATTAAAACAAATGTTTATTTGGCCTGGACCTCCCTCCCACCTGCTATGAACATGTCAAAATATTTCATCTTGTATTTAAGGCAGCAAGAAAGATGAGGCTATTAATAACACCGCCTGTGAAGGGGAAAATACATAAACCTTGAAGGCTACTTTATTATTCACATGTAGATTACTCAAACATGAATGTGGCGCTGCAGCACTAGAAACCTATTTCTTGGACCTCAGCAAAGAAATCTCAGATTTAAAACAGTGAGTATCCCTTAAATTTTATCAGTAAAAAAGGGCAAAGGTCAAACAGTCCTTACAGTCACAAGTCATATTGCTAATTGCAGCATCAAATGTGTTGCTCCTGTTTACACAAGCAACAAACTGAAATAGAAAACACTACTTATGAGATTGTATTCCAGTATGGCTCTGAAATGTTAGTGTGGATCTGTCAGGAAACTACTGCATGCATTGTTGTTTCTGGATTCTGGTTTCCAATCAGGAGTCAGTGTATCATTTACTTAGACTTTGACTTTTTGGTTAAAGTTATTTCTATCACACTTGCTTTGCTTTCTCTTTGACCACAGAGTTCATGCAGCCTCGTAAGAGTGGGAGTGAGTGACATTTTTTAAAAAAAGCCTTGTACCATATGTGAAGCCTCAACTTTGCTTCAATCAAACTTGGGGAGCGAGTGCTGCGGAAGTAAGCTTGCCTTGCATGATACAGCATAAGTAATACATAGAGGAAAACTCATAGAAAGGAACATTTTCCATCGTTTTCTTTTCAATGCATCATATCTTGTGCGGGGAAAAAAAAAACTGACGTGGTCCCAAAAGATTGTATCTATAAGGCAGTTAACAATCACAGGGATCCGTCTCATGCTTCAAGAGTTAAAACTGTGCAGAGAAGTGGAATAATTGTTAAAAGGGCAATGCAAATAGTGATTAAAAGCGAGCCTAGGGTCATCATTAGGGCATGATCTCAGAGAAATTGGGAGCAAGGGGGGAGTGTTTGAGAAACATCCTGCTGACCAACAAGGGGCATCTCGCATGCAAGTGACTCCTCTGTGACAAGGATTTATTATGTGCCTTGTGACAGGCAGTGAATCTGCCCCTTTGATGAGCACACTGACTGCGAGTTCACGCATAAAACGCTTGAGGAAATTAGACAATTGTCGGAATGAAACTTTGTGCTATAAATACATTTTCTTTTCTTTCTTTGTCATTCATTCTGAGATGCAGTGATGTCATCGCACAGCGAAGGTCTTGTGATCCCTTTTAAAGATCAAGAGGCCACAGGCGGTGGTGTGTCAGTAGCTCAAAGGGTCGGTATGTATTAGGATATGATATGAAATACAGTCTGAGGCTTTAAGCTACAAGAGCGGACAGATGAGATTGACTTGATCTATTGCAAGACTCACACTTATATGACTCACGTAATACATGAAGAGAATTATGTAAAATGGAGCAATATTGATGGGGATACTAATGCTTTGTTGATCTCACCAATTGATTTCTACTCTGGTAATCCTGACAGTGATTTTATAATTATAAAAAGTTATTATCTTATTTGGACTGCTAAAACATTACAACGTGAAATATCAAAGCTTCCAACTTGCATGTCCAGTGGCTGTGAGAGATCTTCCTAACTTTGATTGACATATGAAGACAAGCAATTACATTAAAGGAAATCCTTTTTTTTTTCTTTTTGTAAAGATTGAGAGTTTATGTGCAGTGACATCTGCATCTGCTATTTCTCTTCTTTAAATAAAGAAGTTTACACTTTAAGTAGGTGTGTTGCCAGCCAACTTAAATCAATTAGTTTGCAGCTCTGTTCGTCTTCTTTGACTTGACAATGAACCCTATGTTTCATGCCTGTCATTTGCTGAAAAGCAGGATGATTAGAGGCACCCCAAACTACTTAACAATTTGGATTCCCTAGAGGTGGTGTAATGATATAATACCATTACACTGGCAGTCTTAAGAGTGGCGTGTTTGTTCTTGAAGGTCAGAGTAAATTCTGCCATTTTTTGACCAGAGACCAGATTAACTTGATGGTAAATAGGTCAACTACTTGATTGGCTAAGTAAACTCATTTATCACCACAGAGTTGGGGTGATTCTATATTACGATTTCAGAAATGTTTTTTGACAGTATCTTAAATGGTACTTAACATAGAAATGGAAGTTCCAGTTATTTTAACATTTCTAAGGTCACCTGGCCAACAATTTTTTGTCATATTTACTATTTTGTTTCTGGGGGGAAAAAAAGCATATTTAGTCAAAGACACAAATCCAAATTGTAGCAAATTCCAATGTTTCATCACTGCACAAAAAGATAACATAGTTGACCATGTTTTGACTGAATCACTCACGCTACAATACAGCGATCTGTGACATCAAATGAAAGTGGGCCAGGAGGGTAAAGTGAAGGGGTAATGGCCCCTTCCTCACTTCCTATCCCCCAACTTCCAGCCCCCATGCTCAGACCCCATACATCTTCAAACTCAGCCTTCATTTTGATCTCAACTAGACATCTGGAAAGTTTCTTGACTGCATTTTGAACGATTGTGATGCTATCACATTGAAAAAGACAGAAAGGCACACAGACAGACAAACAACTGGCAAAATACGGCTTCCGTGGTAGTTCCAGCTACAGTAGGTGTCAGCAGGACCCAATCCAGTAAAGTGTTCAAGCTCATTACTGAAATAATGAGTGGGACTTTTATGTTCTAAACTCTTTTTCACAAGGCAGGTGTATCATATATGGGTTATATCAGAGGTTAATTCAGATGTTTCATTTTCAGTGAATCCTACCAAAATAGTGCTTGCCTGCCACTGCTTACCACAGCAGTGGAAAATAACTTGGACATTTTGCCTACACATTGCTACTGGTAGATGCAATTCACTCTTAAGTCCTCCCGCAGTCTAACCTGTCAACCAAATTGCTTTTGTTGTACGTCAAAATCTAGCTTTTGATAGACTACATGTCAATACATCTCGCCTTTACATATACTGTCACTCTCCACTCTCTTTTTCTGACTGCAAAACATCTGATACAGCCACAGGCAAAAAATATGCCTTGACATCATTTATTGAGGAGCAGCTACGTAGAACAAGATTTTTTTTTCCTTTAACTTTTTGGTAAAGCTGTTTATTGCAGCAGTGGTGCAGCATCAGTGTGAATAGTAACAACTACTGTGGGTTTGTCAAACACTTATTTAGAGTTTCAGCTCATGTAGAAAAGAGAAAAAATCACTCAGTTTGTTTCCTTTCTAAAACTAAGGTTTAAACTAGGAAACACGACAGAGAAGCTTTATAAGCTTGTTTACGTGCTCATTTACTGATGACTCACAAGGATGTAAGCCTGTTTCAATTAACATACCAGGAAATAGTTTGTCCAGGTTGGACTCCCCCTGTAACAGCCTGAAATGAGATCAACCCTGATCTCCCAGGTCACTAGCTAAGTCACACATCTGTCTTAATATCTAGGTGAATGTTTGAAATGTAAATGTCTTCAATGACCAGCTCCACTTAGCTTGTCTTCAATGGACATGCAACGTTGACCCTAAGGGCAGTAGCAAGCTCATTGGACTATTCATAGACTGTGTCCTCTGCGTTTTGCCTTTTAAGTTTTTTAAAGGGTGTAGTGTTCACTCTGTGAGTTTAACCTAGATCTCTTTTGAACTTTTAATGATCTATTTCCTACAGTTAATGATTCAACACTAAGTTTACTACTGTGTGTGCACTGACATATTAACGCACAGGCAAAGCAAGGGCGGATTTAGATGTAGAAGTTTACTGGGGTAGCACTGTATTTCTCCATGTTTGCCTCATTTGACCCGCTGTGTGTTTCATATTTTAACAGTTAAATTTCAAATTAACATGTGTTATCAAAAGATCTACACCTGTCACTGTATCCATCAGAGAACAGTGGCAACCACTGTCTGTAGATACGTGCTAATGCTAACTTCCTGTATTGATGCACAATATGTTAAACAGCAGGTGTTTTGCAGGTTTTTTCAGCCTTTGCAGCATGAAATACATGAGCTTTAAGCACATAAATTATTGCCTTTAGTTATATTTCTTTTGTTTTCAAAACCTTGTGCACAAAAGACTTAAGTCAACAAGTCTCCATAATGTCAAGATAGCTACTGTAGCATAATTTACTCTGGGCTAAATATCAAACTGAAACCACCAAAAAGATTCATGTAAATGTGGTGTGCTCTTGCTTCAGCACTTGAAGCTAGCTGCTACGTTTCTTTACATCAACAGCAATACAGTAGTCATGCACTGTTGTCAACTCTCTGCCTGTCACAGTGGTTAGCACACTAGCTCCAACGGTCGCTAAAGTCGCGAGGGTTATTTGCATAGTTGTGATGCGATCGCACATTTATGGGCACAAATGGCTTAGTGTTAATGAGGGTTGCAGCAAGAAGAAGATCCCCTAAAAACCAATATGGAAATCAATCAGTAGTTGGTAACGTTCGATGTTAGGCTCCTTTCAAAAATGCTCATTGAGTAGGCAGCGTATAAAAGAGGACTTTAAGTCACATAAACATAAATACTGCAAATTAAAATCATGGTGTTACTGGGGGGTCCTGAGGTCGAACTGAGAGAACGCTTGGGTGGTCTGGGAGGGGCACAACATCTCCCCCACCATTTGCACCTCCTACCCCTGTCGACGCTGACAAAGTGCGGTGCACCTGGTGGGCACAGTTTGCGCCAGGTGTAGGTGGGATATCATAAGTGATGGAAAGGTTGCGCATGTGACTCCATTGGTAGACATTAATTTAAATGAATAAACTGTGCGCAACCCATGAGGAGAGGGAGAGACACCACACTGCTGGCAGAAGAGCCATGGGCCACGGTTACTCAAAACAATATGCGTGGGTGTATTTAAGTATTAAAGTATGATACAGCCTATTTACATATATCTCTCACTTTTCTCCTGATGGTCTAAATAGGTCGCTAAATTTGTCGCCAGTGGCTTTTTAGAAATAGAGTTGCTAAGGGGGACTGAAAAGTTGCGAGAAAGTCATCAAGTTGGCAACACTGATTTAGAGGCCATCAGCTGCTGTGGTGTTCTTTACAAAAACAAGGTAATGTTTTCCACCCTTAAATACATTTTCAAACTTCACAAATAAATCTGTGTTTCAATAGGACAGGATTTAGATTAACTTTATTCACATTACTCTCTCATGTTAGCTACATTGTTCATTCACTTCAGGGGAAACAAAAAGAGTCTGCAAGTAATTCTGAGTACACAAGATAAGATATTTAACTAACTGCTTGGATATAGACTGTAGGCCAAAAATCCAAACTGTGTTCACATTTTTGTTACACTATACATTTGATGCCGTTAATTTTGGATTAACACTGCAATCATGTGAGCACACTAAAGAACTTTACATAACATTCCTACTTACTGTTGTCATCATCTACGTGAGCTTTACCTCCCTAAACTTGCAATTGATTGTTTTGTAGATGGGCATGGGTCAAATGTCAGCGTGTTGTCAATTCAGTAAGTAGTCTTCTGTCACAAATTGAAATCCAGACCGGATCCAGACCAAGACCCCCTCTTTTCGTCACACCATGGTGTGGTTTGGACTGTGGTCCGCTGGACATTTCACGCCTGTAATTTTGATTCAGATCAAGCTGAAGTCAGAAAGTCCGGACCAAATAATATAGGGCCCTATGTTTAACAAAATGATTGTTTAGTATTCTATTTATAGTGCACATAAAGCTGAATGTGTGTGTTGAAGGATCACACCCAAAACTCATACTTGCTGGATTTTTAAGAATGCAGCTCTTAAAACCAGCTAATCCACAGACTCTGATGGTATACAGTCTGTTTGCTATGAGATGAACAGCATTACTTTGTGGAAGTTGTTTAACCAGAGATGAAGAGTACATGAAAGACAGAAGTCAGTGTTAATGCAGGTGAGGCATGGTGTCAGTGCAGCTCAGGCTTCCTAATTCTTTAATTGCTTGCCTCATTTTTTCACAGCTGAGCTCCACGTCTCTCAGAGATCAGACTTCTCTTTTGAGTGAGGAACTGACACGATATTATTCAGTTGTGTTGTAAAGCACATTGCCCTATAAACAATAGATTTGTTGATACAGTGTAAATCCTGCACGTTGCATTTGATTCTGTGTCTGTCTGTCATCTCTGGGTCTTGACAGACAATGAAACACTCAACAATAGAAGAACATTTTAAAGGGCGGGTTATGTAACTGTCTCAGAGCACTTGTACTGCTTTGTCAGTTGAACTTGTGAGCACTTTACCTATAAAAACATACCCAAGAACTAGTTTTTGTAATATCACCCCTGATTAGTTGACATTTCTCGACTTGTACTGTTCAAGATAGTCAAGCTTTTTTGTTTTAATTTGTCCTGTTGTTTCCAAATCTCAACCAAACCCACTTAAAATGTGGAGCATTGCACTCCTTCTACAGCTGTATCATTGTAGAGTAACTTATAGTGATGACTGGTGTTCAATTGAGCACTTTTCTTTCAATGTTTTTGTCATCTCTATCTCTCCCTTTCTCTGCGAGACAAAAAAAATGCAGCCAAAGAGAACACAGTCAAAGCTGAAGGCAATCACGGCACCATTCTCACATGAGCGAGTGTTAGATGTGGGCCTGCGTGGGGCAAGTCTAAGAGCTCAATATCTCCAGCACATGAAGTTATAAAGAAGACAGAAGCAAAGCATCCTCTGTTGTATAAAAGTCATACATCGCTCGCAGGCACCAAAACACAAAAGAAGTTGAGCCGTGAACGTATTATGAAACAAGATTGGAGAGTGGCAAATTGGTAATTAGCCTCTACGTTGCAAATGAGCATTACAGTCTTGCTTATGACTTTCCTCTCTGGTCCCCAAAGCCTCTTCTATTAATTTAGCTCTGAGGGGCCATCCATAAACAGGCTGAATAAGCTGTTAGCCTTAACGACGAGTGCAAATGAAGGGCTGGCTAAATATGCTGAAGGTAACAGAGATAGCGAAACATCCAATACTTAAATTACAGTGAGTAGAGAAGGTAGAAGGTGGGAATAAATTGGTTTTCTCAGGTATTGCTAGAATCATGCATATTTCTTGTGTAATTTTGTGTCAGTTTGAGAGGAATTTCGACTTTTTGCCATATTGCATTTTGCAGGATCAAGTTAAAAAGTCATGCAAGGTAAAAAAAACCAAAAAAAAACATTAATGCGCAGGTTACATGTATTTTCTAAATGTTTCATGGAAATACCTATAGTGAGCAATCAATACAGTTTATAGATTTAACATATATTGTAGGATTCAGACTTAATTTTCTGTTCATTACATTAAAAAAAAAGTCTCCTGACCATTTTCTGTCACGGTCAACACTGTCAATCTACTCTCACCTGTGTTAATTAATTCTTACAAATGCAATTTAGTGAAGCAGAAGAAAAAAAAATACATATAATCTATAAAATTAAAATATCCAGCAGTATACGACAAAATTACAGTCTTAATGATGTTGAATTATTTTGTCCATGACATAGTGATAATAAGCTCCATTCTACTGGTAAGCTTTTCCGCATGTAATGGCTTGGCACAATATGCTTGTCTGGCATCGTTTGTCACATATCATGTTCTGTCTCCCAGCTTTAATGGAAATTGCTCTGAACTCTTGAAATTCTGTCTCCCTCCCTCATGAGGTCAGTTTCCTGCCTCAAAATTCATTCAGCCCTCTGGTTGTCCTGCATAAGAACAAGTACAGCCCATTACTACCGAATGAAAAGGAAGTAAGACAGAAACTTCCAAATTAATTTACAGTATGAACACACCTTACAGGTAACTGACTTGAGTTTGATGTAATTACTCCAGAAACCATAAATGGCTGTAATTGAGAAAAAGCCTACAGCATACAAGGATAACGAATGGCGAGATAATGGAGGCAGTGAAAGTCTTAGCTATTCAGATTGATGTTAGGGGGAGAAATATCTGGCTTCTTTGAGATGGGCAATTCACGCAAATACACCTCACCAACACTGGTAGCACTGCTGCCCTGCGCTTGCCCTCCCCTAAGCATGGCGCTTATATTCAGATGAGCCAGCCATTAGCTCTAAGTGGTCTTTACCCCCAAATTCTGCCATTTCACAAATTAGCCAATTTTCAACATTAGATGTTAGCCAGTGGCTAGGGTCAAAAGGTCAGCTGTGGTAAATATGAGGTGCAAACCTGCAGTTAAGGGGATTAATAAGGGCTCGTTCAAAAGCACTTAAATGGAGCGTGCGGCACGTTTACTGGAAGAAAAGATGGGTGCTGGCTATTTAGAATGAGTGACATTTCAGCTTTTAAAATGTTGGAAATATTTCACTGTGACTGAGCTATGTACTGCTCTGACCTCAACTGTGGATGGCACAGGTTTTTAAAGCCATCTCTCTCTCTGCTGTGGCCTACATAGTGTCCTAAATGGCCACTGCATGGTTTAATGCAATAGACAAAACAGCATTAAGCTTTTGCTCCGCACCAGAGAGGGGAGAAAGGCTTGTCAGCCTCTGCAAAGTAGACTGGAAATAGAGAGAGAGAGAAAGAAAAAGGGAGAGAGGGAGCACTCTCGCATCCCTGCCCTTCCACTCCATCGAGTATGCACCAGGGCAGACGGACATATGGGTGACGCTACATTCTTTAAAGAGAGTGAAGCAAATTCCTGACCCTCCCTTCCCGCCCCCATCCCTCTCTCCCGCCCCGTCGCTCACAAATTGCCTGTTCGAATGTCAGCCCTCCTTTTTATCAAACAAGTCCATTGTCTGCCAATTCGTGGGGCACTGACAAGAAGAGGCTAGCAATCTGCCGAACCTCTCGCCTGTGAATGAACGCGTGTGTTTTTATATACGCTTGCTAGCTGTCGTATTAGCAGTCAGCCTGTTTTAACATGGCTGCGCACAGTCAGACACACAGCCAAAAAATCAATACAGCTTTGCATGGGCCTGACCCACATACAGTGAGGCCAGTGGCTGCCTTGTCGAGGCTGTTTCATTATTTTAAAAGCAAGTGCGTATGTGTGTGTAGAGACATTTGTGCATGTGCCTACAATCATGCCTGTGTTTGCATTTGTGACTTTATGCATGTGAGCAAAATGTGTGCGTATATTTGCGCGTCTACATGTGAGA
>JAPZEB010000013.1:18741355-18751608 GCA_029783705.1 Chaetodon striatus | reverse complement strand
TCTAGGTGTGAACTCTGACAGGTGCGCTTGGTTTCTAGGTGTGACCTCTCACAGGTGCGCTTGGTTTCTAGGTGTGACCTCTCACAGGTGCGCTTGGTTTCTAGGTGTGACCTCTCACAGGTGCGCGTGGTTTCTAGGTGTGACCTCTCACAGGTGCGCTTGGTTTCCAAACTCAACTAAACATTTTGTTTCACAGTTGCGACCTGTGATCTGGAGCTCAGGGGTGTGTTTGTTTTCCATCCCTGCTTCTCCTCTGCCAACAGAAACAGTTCACTGATTTTTTTACAGGTGTAAACGTCGCTGTAACGCGGGGTTAATCTGGAGGGGCGGGGCTAGGCAGGCTGTAACATGGGTGTGTTTGATTTGTACTGTCAGCCTCTCCCTCAGTGTCTCGTCTTCACGTTTCTACAAAATACTCTGGTTGTTTGTTTGGCTCAACGCCACAGGTGCGTTTGGTTTCTGACTGTTCTAAGAATGTGTTCAGGTACGTTTGGTTTGTGTCCCAGCTCCTCCCTTCGCGCTCACCTTCTCTTTCTCCACAAAGTCGACGTAGGCCGTGCGTTCGATCTCCACCGGCTGACCCTGCCGGTCGTACAGTGCCAACACGAAGTGGAAGAAGTTGGACTTTCTCAGGTTGGACGGCGGCTGCTTCTCAAAGTGCGCCCGGGCTAACCCCACCCCGCTGAGGGACACACAGACACACAGACGAGAAGAACATCAGAGACATTAGAGACATGACGGCTCACCATCACGTTCAGAGCTTTAATGTTTCCTGTAATATTTCCAAAAATTGAATAAAGAGCTGAAAAATCATTTTCAAAAGTTCAGCAGTTTTTCAGCAGAAATTAAATAAAATGACGACGTTGAGATCAAAGTGTAAAATTTAAAACATCAATAAAAAGAAAGAAATAAGTTGTGAAACTTAACATTTTTTAATTCTCAGTATTTTTTTTAAAGTCGACGTTGAATTAATTTGATTTTTTTATTTCAGACAAAGATAAAAAACTTTGCTTGTTTCTAAACGAACAAACTGACGCCACGTTTTCAGTCACACACATCAGACTTTTTCGGCGGGCGGTGTTTTGACACTGCGCGTTAATAAAAACTGGTTTTCCTGATGTTCTTCTAGCTGCTGTGAAGCACGTTCAATCCTTCTTTAAGATGTGGGAACATTTTAACCCTTTCAGAGCTCGGCCGATGTTCAGTCAGCAGCTGAAGGTTTAAAGCTCGGCTGAAGACGCTCGAGAAAAACAGAAATCTTACACAATCTCCAAATGTCAAAAGTTTGAAATGACAGTGTGGATTTTTCTCCAGCTCTCGGTGTCGTCATGCGGGATCAGGGAGGGATTCTTTTTTTTTTTTTTTTTGGATCAATACTCAAGTTGTAAAAAATGTTTAAAATGAATTTGTAACAGATCCAAAAATTATTGCAACAGCTTATGAGACACAATAAATCAGGAGGACGGCCGTCACCTACTTTAATCATAATGTTCCCTCTGAACTTTAAGTGTGAACAAAACACAATCTTTATCACAGATTTATCGTCATGACACTGCATCTCAAATTAATCTTCATATTTCAGATGATGTAAACATGTCTCTGTGTCCTGCTGTCTCTCCACAAAGATCCTCTGTCTGTCCTAAAAAGACATCAACGTGTGTGCGCTGCGTCTCACAGGCTTCATCTGAAGATTTTTTTCTGGTTTTTAAACAAGACTACATTTGTGGAGTTACAAGGTTTCCAGCTGACAGCAGCGACATTAACAGATTTATTAATCAGGAAACTAAACGATCTTCAGTTCGTTGATGAAGATTAACATGAACATTAATACATTTAAACTCTGCATGACGCTGGAGTTGAAATCAAACGCTCCTCAGGAGAAAACCAACTGACGGCCGACAGCGAGCGCATCAAACAAACGTCCCTGAATCATGGCTGGGTGACACGACGCTGAAATGATACACCACATATATTTAATAATGATGAAGTGTAGAGGAGAGTGAAAGTTTAAAAACAGACGGAGAGAAACCTCTACGATAAACCCGTCGTCTTCGTCGTCGTGTGTGTGAGGAGAAAGACAGGAATGAGTTCTGACCTCAGACGTGTAAAAACAAGACGAAGGTAATAATTCAGAGAAAAACTAAATATTCATAAAGTGACACGAAGCTCGAGGCTCTAACCTCCACATGAATCAATCATCTCACCAACAACACGTTCAAACTCTGAGTCAGATAAATATTCATCATCAACAAGTCAAACTGCAGCTCGACCCCGACCCACCACTGCTACTCATTTTAATAACACTCTCATTTCTCTGATCACATTCATATTCTCACATTATTTCTAAATATCAACCTGAAGAATAAAACTCACAGCTCAGAGCCAACACACACACGCAGAATATGAAATCTGTGGAATGATAAAAACGATCTACTGCGCAGCGGAGACGAAAACTAACGTCACAAACTTTATGTTAATGATTGTTAATAAATCAGAAAGTGATTCTCTGCGCGACTTCACACGTTCACACGTTTCATCCTGATGCTGCTTCTTTATTTAACTCCTCACATTAATATCGTCATTACAAATCATCTTACCTTCAATTTCAATTATAAACATTTTAATCTGTGCACACACACACACACACACACACACACACACGCACACACACTTAGAAGATTCACCTCATCAGCTGGTTTTATTCTGCTGCTTCATTTGTGTTTTATTTAAATTTATTTAAAATGTATTTATTTCTGATAAATTTCACCACGACGACGTTTTAACGACAAAATGAATTTTGATTATATTAAACTCAACATTTGTAAATTTGTACAAACATTAAAAATAACTGAAGTCTGAATTATTTTCTGCCCTGATGTGAGCTCAGAGACAGAGATCACACACACACACACACACACACACACACACACACACACACCCTTTTCACACACAGAAGTCATTCAGAGGGTTTTTGACAAGTGATTCCTTCCTGTATCAACTGGCCCCCGGATAAGAATAATCAGCAAGATAACTGTGGGAAGGTAACCGCAATGACAGATATGAGGAAGCTTTCATGACTGGTCAGAAAAAAACTCAAAGTCAGTCGGGAGAGGAGAACTGCGAGATGAACTGCAGGTTAATGCAGGATATTTGATTTTGTGTCAGTGTTCGTTTTCAACTCGTGAAAGGGGGGATTTGCCAAATCACAACTCTGTGAACGATTAATATGAGTAAGATTTTACTGAAACTAGATACTAAGTATCACAAAATCTCAGTGGTATTTAAAAGACAGACCAAAATGGAGAAGGGGTGTTTCTTGTGAACCTGTTGAAATGCACATTTCCAGTAAAGACTCGTCTTTAGTTGTATCAAGTAAGTTAATATCTTAAACTCAGTTTCAGTTTCCCTCACTTATTTTCACTAATGTCGTATCACCATTAGATATTTAAGATGTTGCTGCAGGTATTCTTTTGTACATGATTTGCTTTACAGCACAAAGTAAAGTTAGATTTGTGGCACAACAACACAAAAAGATGGCACTGTGCTTTGGAAACAAATGGGGCAAAAGTTTCCAAAATTTCTTGCAAGCTATGTGATGGGATTAATAAAAGACTGATGAAAAAATCATTTTATAATTTATTAAGTCATACACACCAGGGAGGGAAATATGGGGCCCCTGAGGACAGGTTTGCTGCCACTGTACAGTAAATAACACACCCAGTGTGGACCAGAAGTGCCATTTCATTTAACCGAGGCCTACAACTGATTGACGTTTGACCAATGCCATGTCTCTTTTGCCTTCTCCCCACATTAATCCCACTTCCTTGAACAAAATGCAATTCTGATCTGTTCATTTATGCTGTCATTCACCATGCAGCACCAATAGTTCATAGACTTGAAAAATAACAACAACAAAATGTCATTTTGCGGCTCTCTCTTTGACATCCCATAATACGTGCCTCACCTGGAGAGTGACAGAGCTTGATGGATCGATCTACCTACGCACACTCATACAAAATGTACACACACAGAGGAGAGACTTCAGGAAACTCAAGGAGAGAAGGCGAAAGTGTGTAAATGTAGAGAGAAAGAGGGAGAAAGGAGACGGAGAGAGGGAGGGATAGAAAGGGAGAGATTTGAGTGAGAGGGGTTTGATATTTCTGTGGCCGTACACTTGTAAGCTCAAGCAGTTTCTTCCCTCCGAGGGACAGGGTCCGTTAAGTAGCTCTCCAGTGCCTACAGTTTAGAAAAGGACCCAGGCAATACTGGACTAATTTAATCAAAGGTTACAGGCCCAGCATAGAAACACAATATTATGGCGATTGTACAGGAAAAGGAAGGTGGGGGGATGTGTCATTTCACCAGGCAAGGCTTAGGCCTGCTACTTTATCTCAACAGTATGAAGGCTAAGTCCCTCCACAGTCTCCAACTGCTGGCACTAACACACATTTCCATTTTAGCTAGCGGGCCGGCTAGAGAGGTTGATATCGAATGACTGGCTGGCCAGCGAGATGAGTGACTGACTGCCATGGCTGTAAGAAAAGAAGAGTGCAAGGTTGTCTGTCTTTATAAACTCTATTAAAGCCTCTATGAGAAGTTTTAGCATTAAAATAGCACTTCAGTTTACTATACCAAGATATCATTTTGCCTATGAAACTTTGTACATGTTTCAAAAATGCTGGTGTACAGCTTTTAAAGCCTCAAGTCATTTCTCATTTCTAAGACAACAGTTTGTGTGATATCTTATGAACAGCACATGAATATCTGATGAATTAGCACCTAACCAATGATGTTACATTCTTAGCATAAAGTTTCGTAGGTTAGGTTTCGGCAAGTTTTATAGGTAAGGTTTAGGCAAGTGGTTACGAGCTGGTCTAGCCACGGGGTCCAGATTTGCCCTTAGTCATTAGTTCAAGGTCCGCACAGTTAAAAATATTCAGCGTCATTCTTGTGTCCATGACGTCAAGCTACTTTGCTCTGTTAACTAGCTTTCTGTTATTCACTCACTCTACAGCAGATGAAGGCACTTCAAAATGAAAGCTCTGTGTCAGATATTCACTGTACTTCAAAATAAAGTGTGTTTTTTACAAACTTGAATTGAATTTTTGAATTGAAATAGTTTGTTCAGTCATGACAACACCAAATATTGTACACAGTATTTACATTTCACACAAAATCACAAAATCACAAAATCAAAAATCATGTGTTGAATAATGACTGAAAAGGCATAGGCAGAAGCAGACTGCTTATAGAAGCCTATCCTATATTGTCAGCTTTTTAGGCTACCAACCTCCGGAAAAGCAAAGAAACAACGATGACAAAACAAACTAACTGATCGAGGCAGCGGTAGACCAGCAACAACCTTGTTCTGCCAGGTAAAAATACAGTTTTTGTCAAAGGAGTCTGGTGGCTTTAAAGACTGCAATGAAACAGCTTAATTTCCCCATCAGAAAGGTCTATAAAGGTTTTGTTTTTACAGTAATACAAATTAGGTGTTGTAATACATAGTAATACATATTGTAGGTGGTTGGGCAACCCTTTATTGTTTACTTTTGAAGACAAGAGTGGGCCTTTAGCAGCTGTGTGAATACTGGCAGCATTCAGACAGATTGTAATCTGTTTAGCCCAGCTCACTGGCCGTGTCACTGTATAATAAACTGTCATAAGTGTCAGTGTTCTTCACCCCTTAGGGACATAGTCTGCGCGTGTGTGCGTGTGTGTGTGCGTGTGTGTGAGTGCACGTGTAAATGCCTATCTCTGTGTATGTGTGTGACCATAACTGCCCAAGCATGTGTGTGTGTATTTGTGTGTATCTGTGTGGGGTGGGGTTTCATAGGTATGTTTCAGCTGTACTCAAAGGACACAGACTCCCACTGGATTACCAAATTACCAGTGTGAATATGCAGTACCCGCAGACCACACATTCAGACATGATATCCCCAACTTGATTACAACAATAATCATTTAGCCAAAGCTCTGCTTACAGTACTAAATACTAAACAGATCAGCATTAATTCTCAATCATAAATCCCATAAGAACAAACCCCGCCTGATAAGTTCCATTCACATTCTCATGGACAGCTGCCCAATGCTCACTGGAGTGACTTGTGTTTTGTATTACAGCCAGTTCTGGGATCCATAGGCAGAATTAATACAATTGGTCTATTATGAGATTAGGCCCAATGCACACTCCATCCCAGCGCACGCATCAAGCCATAAATACCCCTCGATTAAAACCCAACATGATTTGCTCCTAATCATTCTGCATGCAGGGAATGTAACTGAATAGTAAACAAATGAGGTATATTTAGGCTTGGTTTCGTCATTTCAGCCATGCACCAAGCGGTTTGGCTGTTCTGGCTTCTGGGCAGCTGTGGGGAGAGACGGGGAGTGAAAGAGATTATCTTGTGTGTGTGCAGAAAAGTGTCCGCACAAACTGGTGTGGTTTATGGGAAACCCAGAAATAGACAGTATATAGCATGTTGGGTTTATGGGTGTGAATAGCGTCACACGTGCGCTATAGAATACATTACAACTAGCTAACGGACAGATAGCTGAAATGTGAACGACCAGTGCCGTGGCCTTGCTTGATGGTGATGTAGGGGTTGGGTGGGGGTTGAGGTGGGAAGGTGGGGGGCTTGGGGGGGCTGGTGTCAGGGCTTTAGCCTATCAAAAAGAAATCAGCTCGCCAGCTCTCTGGGTGCAGAAAGGCGCATCTCGTCGGCTTTCACGGACCAAGATTGCTTTCACCTGCATTCCCCGGGGCGACGCGCAAAACACAGGCCTCAGCCGGCCTGCCAGTCACACACACTCATGCATGGACACACACGCACATATATACGCAGAAACACACACACACACACACACACACATTCTCCCTATCTTTCATGCCTGACTACAATAGAATCATATTAACTCGCTCCATGCATTCCCAAACATACAGCATTACGTGGGAACGTTGGACGGTGCAGAAAATCACAATTATAAGCGCATACATTTAAAGTGCCTTTGTTCCTGTTCCTGCTTGCATTTGTGAGTGTGTGTGTGTTTGTCAGCATATATATGTGTGCAGGAACATGCATGTGAGTGTGTATGTGTGTGTGTTGTGTGTGTGAACGTGTCTGATAGCTAGTCTGAAATAGTCTGAAAGCTGCATTCAGTTGATCTTCCAGGAGGTGGAAAAATGATGTCAAAAAGGCAAATCTGTATTTACCGGCAGACAGGTATCCTTGACTTGACAGCTATACAGTCATTATCTGCCTGTCATGTGTCGCCCGGGGCCACCCTGCCTTCTCCCAAAGCCCACGGTTCCCATGCATCAGACGCAGCCCTATTAGCTTACCTGTTTCCAATTCAAAGGCCATCGCCAACCAAAAAGACGCCAGAAGGACAAAACAAGGTGTCATATTTATGAATGTGTCAGCACGGGCCCTCCTGAAACCCAGGGCGCACCTTGAGCAATGAGCCTGACAACTCAACAGGGGCCTTTTCCCAGTCAAGAGAAATGATACCTTCAAAAACCACTGGTGGGATGAAACCAGAATCTGTGCTGCAGCGGCGGTGACACAAGGGTAAAAAAAAAAAAAGGTGCTCGTAAATCGCCTCGGTATTATTCAGCCCCAATTAGGGGAAACTCAACCTGTTACGTCGAATAGAAGAGAGTGAATATCAAATGCTGGATAATGACTGGATGAGTTTTAGAAGTCGAACAGAAGACGAGAGAGGTGAGGGGAGGGGGGCTGTGACGGGGATGATTACCTCAACGTTGACTGTTCAGGTGTGTTTTCAGGTGTGAGTGTGCGTGCTGGAAACTTGACATCCTCAGCTCCTGAGCATATCCAGGTGCAGGCCCTGTTCTACAATTTCTACTTCTGCATTGTGAGTAAATGGTTGGGTAATTGCTGCCAATTAACTTATCCGATTGCAGATAAAAGCCCAGTGTTCTGCCAAGGAGTTATAATTAGACAATGCTATAGTGTACTATTTGAGCTAGTGATAGTTCCCATTACCTGCTAATCCAAAACTACAACTGCAGAAATATTGACACGAGTGGGATGTTACAGTTTGTGTCTGTCTAAGTGCGTGCGAGGGGGCTAATGTTCCCAAATTACACAGTAATTAATACAGAGGGATGATTTGTAAAGGGGACAGCAGTCCAGTCTTTCGCTTTTGTGTTGGCCTTTTGAGACATGTGAGGTCAAATCTCCCTCTAGCTACACTCCTCCCTACAGATATTGACTGTGACTACATAATGACCTTTAACCTTTTTCCATTAAAATTGTATTTTTATAGATATTGTATTTTTATTTAAAGCACAGTCCTGGAGAGAGCAACAAAGAATTTTATAACACACTGTAGAAATATGTTGAGTATGTGCATGCTGTGCTAATGCACTGTTTGTATAATATACCTACAAAAAGTAATGCATGACACTTTATATATTTAATTTAATAATTTATTTATATTTAACCCACATATTCATGAGCCAGTAATGTGTGTATTACCCATGTAATAGGAAAGGCTGGGAATAAGGAAGTAGCATAAGGACCAAAAGTCCATGTAAGGAGGTAGGTTGGGGTGCTGAATGGGTCAACAGGACACAGTACTTCCCTCGAGGAGAATGATGTTTGGGACCATGTAATACCAAGTTAATTTTAAGTCATTTTAGGGGACATTGTCACCATGTTTCTTACAGTTAAGGCTTAACTATGTTTCTTTTCCTTAACCTTTCCTACGTAACTTTACATGAAGATATTATGTTACCAACCATGTGATAAGCATAACTCTTGAAACTTGAAAACAATTTCCCTGAGTGTTCAGTGGAGGCTGGCTGGCGAAGGGAGGGAGACACATGTGGGCCATGTGGTGAAGGACAGAAGAGAATTTGTGACATTTAAATGGACGAGTTACAGATACATCCTCACTTTCAAGCAGCATATTAAAAAAAAAAAAAAAAAGAACAAAGAACAACTTTTATCACCTACACAACAGAGTTAATATTCAGTATTTTTTTGTCCAGTCACACCTTTGTTTCGCCTAGACTTGATTGTTGTAATGTTTTGTTGTCAGGCCTGCCTCCCACTAATCTCAGAACCCTTGGTCTGACGATGATAAGTAGGTAACAATCAAAATTTCTGGGGTTACGGTGTACAGTAGCAGGCAGATATGCAGGCCAAGACTTCCTTGTTTGTGCGCCAGTCATTTCAGTCAAACTCTGTAAACAGAAATCTGCATATGAAGGCAGATGTTTCTAAAAAAGCCGATAAAAAGCTAGATTGTCATCAGATGATAGCCAGCAGGTTACGAGATTGCATTTTGACCAATGCGTTAAGTTTTACCTGCTGCAAACATGAGTCAGTAATACTGATTGGACCAAAAACAGAAAACAGAGCGCTTTGGATACCAAAACCTTGTACCATTGCCTACAGATTTTGCATATATATGAAGATATCTTTGTAGAGAGATTAGTGCAGGTACTAAAAGTCTTAAAATTTTTCAGAATGCTGCTGCAAAAATTTTAACTGAAACTATAAAGATTACCACACTTCACCAATTCCACCTTCCTTTCATTGGCTCCCTATCCATGTCAGATCAGACTTTAAGGTGCCTCCAATGACTTGACTGCAGGGCCTTTTCCTCTCGTGCCCTGTTCCTCTGGAATAACCTTCCTGCTGACATCTTAAATCCAAACTCAAACTCATCTGTACACATTTGCTCAGCAGTGGCCCTACAAATTGTCTTTTTTTAATTCCTATTCTTGTAGTTTCTGGCACACCTGCACCTAGTTTGAACTATAACTCTAACTAAACCCCTGTTTCAGGCAGATCCCTAACATTCAGCTGGTATTTAAGTCTGAACTCACAAACAAACTGTCTTATCATTTCTTCCTTCAGAAAGGGTCAGACACCTCTGAAGCCCATATTTCCTGCAGCCATGTATATTTGGCTTGAAGAGTTCTTTATCAAAACTATAGATGAGTAGGCCTACAACATTAATCTTTATTTATTTATTTTTTTCTTTGCTGAAGTTCTTTGCTGGCTCCATCTGCCATTCCTGAGAGCCAAAAGCATTACAGCCAGATCAATACAAACTAGCAGCTCAGAATTTATATCATCAGCAGTGCCATTGATCTTTATCAGCAGTTAAAAGTTTCTGGGGCAAAAATAGGGCAGCTATTTCTCATTGCTTCTTCCATTTCTTTGAGCGAAGCAACCAATGCATAGATATATAATGACCATTCAGGAGCAGAAACT
>JAPZEB010000013.1:18664558-18681050 GCA_029783705.1 Chaetodon striatus | reverse complement strand
TTTATGTGGTGTGTGTGTGTGTGTGTGTGTGTGTGTGTCAGATAAACACAGATGCACTCGGTGTGACACAGTGATATGTGATAACAGCACTTACTTTGTGGCCAATAGCATGTTTTTTCTTTGGACTTGTTCGTTTGGGTCGGAATGCTGACGGTTTACATATTCAGCTACTGCCTTGGCTGGAAACTCGGTCTCGCATACATAACCAAAATCCCTGGCAAGATGTACCGCTTCGCCTGAGAAAGAAGGAAGAAAAAAAAAAAGCAGGGTTGAATGTGTTTGCTTATTAATATGGTTACATCAAATTGAGAGCAGTTCACACCCCCTGCTTGGACCAACACATGATGGCTGTGACGCGCACAGAGCGTCCAGACAGCAGGGTTACAGCACCTGTGCCTCCACAACAACACTAATGGTGATAATAACAATAATAATAGCCTAGAAATAATAATAATAATAATAATAAAGGAGGACTGCGAGCTGTCAATACACGTCAGCTCTCTCCTTCATACCGTGAGAACGGTGAGATATGGAGGGAAACAATAAGTGGATATGAAATATAGACGGAGCGTCATGCTTAACACCATGTCATTGATTACCAATGCTTGCACATTATTGAAAGTCCAGCAGATCACACAGGCATGGGGAAGCAATTTTAAAGGGTTATACCTAAATCTGACTTTGTCTTTACATATTCAGCTGTGAGAATTACAGGTTGCAATCCGCCCGAGCTTCTCTTGTTGGTTGATTTTTTTTTTTTTTTCCCAAGTATTTGGTTTTAATTTCCTGAAGCAGTTGAGTTTTTACTGCAGGGCTTCCTGCCCATAAGCCTCCACTCCGGAAGAACGCATGCGCCAATTAGCATCAAAGCTCAAGTCCAGTAAACTCGTTTCCATAAAATGGAGCGGATCATAAACAATGACAGCACTTCAGCAAACGCAGTGTCCCTTCACTAAATAACCGGCTGCCTTCTCCCACCCTCTGCCATCATCCACCCCCCCTCCTGCGTGCCACCACCCCTTTATTACCCAGAATCATACATTTCTCCAGGCTCATTACAATACAGCACCACATTTCTACCAAGCACAATGAACACTGCATTCGGCCCTCTTCTGCAATAATGATTAACAGGGACCAATGAACCATCGCAGGCTTTCACCTTTGGAAACCCACAGCACACCAAAATACCACTGCACTGAATAATAAGGTTCAACTCTGCAAGCAAAATGGATTTATCCAGTCGCATAAAAGGCATCTTTTCCAGCGCGCCATAATTGACTAATTTATTCTTTAATAGGCCCAAAACATATAGCTCCCAATAGGTCAGCGCCACGCCATTTGCATGCAACAAAAATCTTCACTGAAACTAAAGCACAGGAAGCTATTAACGAAAGAATTAAGTCACCATTAAAAACGCAGCCCTGCGCTTCCATACACAGGCTTGTATTAATGTTTGAAACAATGCAGGGTTAATAAATCAATCGACTTCTCATCCATGAGGTGAAGCAGCTCAGCGGCGCCCAATAAACAAGCAACACTCAATAATTAACTGGACTTCAACACAAATTCATCCAGTGTATAAACTAGGCCAGCCGTGGACCTGCAAGTGTGCTCCTGAAAGCGAAGGCCAACGCTGCAAAGCCACTAGAATTACCAGCACTATTCTCTCTCTCACACACACACACACATATTCAGAGACACACACACACACACATCCTTCATGCTTTATTACTTGCGAGGCAAAGTCGGTCCACATTACACGGATGAGCGCATATGCTGATTTCCAACACAGAGAAAGAAAGACGAGAGAGAGAGAGAGAGAGAGAGAGAAGAGGGGGGGAAAAATCCCAGTTTGCGAGCACCTGATATCGCGGGAGCAACAAGAGTGGGAACGTGATTTACGGCGCTCGGCTTACCTTCGACTAGTGACGTCAGCAAGGTGACGTTGGCTGCCTTGCGTCTGCCCGCAGGTAGATTCAAGCCGATTTTATCCAGCTTCTCCCTTAAGGACCTTCCTCCGTTCTTAGACTTGGCCCTGTGACAGAACAGAGCAGAAATTTAAATATCATATATTTTTTTCAAAAAAAATGTAATCATACAGTGAATTTAGTGACTTTTTTTTTGCTCTTGGTATTTTGATGCTACTTCCTGTGGTGCATACTCTCATATTTACATCCTGTGTGAGCCAGTAAATGTGGCTCAGCCTTTTTTTTCACTAATTAAAAAGGTGAATGGACTGAATTTGGCTGGCTTCACCCTCCATTACATCCCTCATACGAGCTATAAATAATACTAAAAGAGCCCAGCCTTTTTCACCAGCAGACAAATACTGTACAAAATGAATAAATAAAGCCCTACTTAATAGGCAGTACTATTACTGGCTGCGTGTCTGCAGCACTTCAGTAGACAGTTCACTGGAGACCAATGTTTTCATGTGTAATGCCTTCACTGGGCCTATAGAGCTGGGGTTGAAACAGACTAGGCCTACATTAATTTGAGAGAGAGGGAGGGAGGGAGGGAAAGAGAGTGAGAGATAGAGATCCATGCGCTAGGGAAGTTAATATGGAATTTAACAGACCCCTCCTGCTTTAAATGCAGGAGCTAGGTGTCATGGTTGGTCGATTTTAATTATTCTTGGTACAGAGGAGAGAGAGGGAGAGAGATGCACGCTCACAGACAGAGTGAATTGGAGTAGAGTGAGAGAGTTCATACACACGCACACAGGCACAAACACACACACACAGGTACAGAGAGAAAGAGAATGAGAGGAGAGATTTTTTATTTTTTTTGCAGCCTTCCAGCCGAACTCACCTCCTCAGCACCCCGCCCAGCAGAGAGGCGTTGAGGCACTCGGGCGGCGAGAGGCGTCTCTGCACCTCCGCCACCGTGACCTTGTACTTTGATGTGGAGCTGAGGAGGGACAGGCGACCCGGAACTGAGCAGAACACCTCGTTGGGGTTTACCACCCCTCCGAAAAGACCGTCCTTATTTACGGGGATGGAGGAGACGTTGTTGTTCTTGGATAAAGACACTGGACCTAGCAATGGGGAGAAGCAGAGAGGGGGGGGAGAGGGATGGTGGGGATGGAGAGAGGGAAGGAGGGAGGGAGGGGTGAGGCAGAGAGAGACCGTGCTCAGTGAATTTCATGCAATGCAGAGCCTTAACTAAATGAGAAGGGGGGATTTAGGCCCCGGATTTAGAGTTTAGCACCACATGTGTACACTTTCAGCAACAAGAACATGCAGAGGAAAACGACTAATGGAAGCCTATACATGGCAATAACACTACTGATAACAGAAATAATCATAAAAATAATCATGTTTATGTGCGCAGTAGAGGCAGTAACATCCAGGACGATCGTGCGTAATTCTCGCCAAACTATACGCGCGCAAAATTCAGAATATTTCCATTCATCTGCTCTTTATCGAAACATTTCTATGTGGAGATCTCAGCAACAGACAGCGAGGATCTCCAGGATCTGAGCGCTCACACAGTCCATTTTAGCGCACCGTGGATCCACTCTGCACAAAGCAACCACACCAACCGAGAGATTTGGTTAAGTCTACCTATTTTGACATATCCTCGGTATCCAGCAAAACACCGTCGCCCGTGTGTGATTTCAAACAGGGGAGTGTATGGGTAGTGGTGGTGGTGGTGGAGTGTAGGGGGTGTGGGGGCTCAGCACTACTGGGCTTTACACCGTTTTGGTGTACAGTAACCGGAGACAAAGGGGACTGTGTGTATACAAGCAAATTTATCTGTTGATTGGAGATTCCAACCCCCAGTGGGTTTTCCACGTCATGCTTCAATGTGCATGCACAGATTACGCACCGTAGAGTGTCGGAGCGGTCTGAAGCTACAGAAGACTGCTGTAACTGCACCGCTGCTGCTGCGATAGGCTGCCCCAGTCGTCAGCCAGCAGGGTTGCAATGGTATGAGATTTCACAGTACGATAACTCAGAAAATATCACGGTTTCATGGTATCACTGTATTACAGAATTATTATTATTATCAGTCAGAATGACCCTTAATAGAATTAAAACTGTGTTACTGTTTGAAACTTTAGAAAATATCTTAAGTAAGGTGAGATTTTCTGTCTAGTAGCATTTTTTTAGTGTCGTAGATAAGCATACACGGTAAAATAAGTGTCAATTTTAATATCACAGTGTACCTTGAATCAGGTATACCATTGCAAACCCTACCAGCCAATACAGCCCGACGGCCAGACGCCTTCTGACCGGGACAGCTTGCCTACGTGCCATGGCTGCGCTTTTGTGAGTCAGTGACAGAAATACTGGAACGTAGACATGGACATCTGAAGTTTTTCCTGTTCCTCTGTAAAACCCCTGCACATCATAGCCCCACCACATACACACCTCTCTCCACAGAGCTACTGTACCAGAGCTCATGAACCAATACCAAACACAAGCACAAGAAAAGCGCCCACTGCTAAGGGCCATTTCTCCAAAAATATGCCACACACTCTCCTAAACAGAAGCACATGGCTAAATATCATGGAGAATGACACCTGTGGACCCTCCCACTGGGATGGCCATTTGGGAGCTGAGGCTCGAACCACTATGTCATTCATTTCTTCATTCATTTCGTTGTTGTTCTTCCACCGTGCACGTGTGTGACGTTATTGGTCGCCTGTGAGGCGTTTCAGGGAACAGATCCATTCACAGTGACGTCAGATATGGGTCACTTCAAACAAAAATGTGAACAGTCCAAGCAGAAAGATCAGATCTGGGGAAATAATCACAACTGAGCATTAAGACCTGTGATGTGAACGTAGCCATCTTGACAATAAACTATAGATCTGTGCCCTGTTAGGATGAAATTTATTGACCTCTGCATTCGACACATTAAACTCCGGTGCCACCTTCCCCACCTTTGTTTTAATTTTCGCCCATATTCTTGATTTAATAAGCGAAAAAAGCTCAGTGGCGCTGGCCCGTGGGCATTTCCACCATCCTGTTAAGGGGCGTCAGTTAGAGCTGTGCCCTGCAGCTAACAACTCCAGGTAATGAAAGTGACAGGGATTAAAGCAGCAGCGTGTAGTTTGATAGCCGCGCGTCTTTAATCGGGGATTGGCCCACATTCCTCCGCTCAATCCCTTCGGACGGCAAGGTGTCACACCTGGTGGATTAACCTCCAATTTGGTGTCAACCTGATGGACGGCAAACAGATCTAATGATACACAGGGCAATATGATTTCTTAATCACAGCGTCGTCGCCCTCCCGCTGGGGAGGCGCAGCACCATTAGCTGGAGAGGCTTTCATCTTTTTAAAATGAGAGCAGATGAAGGGCTCTTGCCAGTTGGAGCCTCAGAGCTCACCAGGCTCCAAAAGCATGTAGGGCAGCTGCTCATAGATTAACAGGGTGTTTGAAGGGATGTACACTCAGTTGCCAGTTTATTAGGTACACCTAAAACTAATGCAGTCTAATGCGACAGTGCTGCAGGATATCCTCCACGAAGGTTATAATGTTCACTTTTTGTTTAAACTGTTTATGAGGGGTGCTTCATGATAATTTTGGAGGATGTAGTTTCTTTTATTTTGCCAACCCTTATTGACATAATCTGTGGTGGTGCCAAAAATAGGAGCAGCTTCAGTAGTGTGTAATAAACTGTGGCATCCTGAATGTTTTATGAACAGCCCCGGACTTCTCAGACACAGCATCTCTCTCTCTCCTCTCTCGCTGTGTGCACACAGGAGTCAGTGTCGTCAAGTGATTTTGTCATAAACCTTTGGTAATGTAAATAGTTTAGTGCAGTCTTTACTGAATATTTAAAAGCAACATGTGAGGTTAACATGTAAACTATATCACTTATTTTGTTGCAATTCTACTTTCTTAACTTAATTTTTTTTTTTTCTTCTAATTTGTCATATCATCAAGAATATTGTTATCGCAAAAATACCCTAAAATATCATGATTTCATTTTAGGGCCATATCGCCTAGTGGGTAAGGTTTAGCCACAAAAACTACTTGGCTATGGTTAGGAAAAGGTTGTGTTTCGGCTTAAAATACCCCATTTCGGGGCTCAGTCCTTGCTGGAGAAGCAGTAATGTCTTGAAGGAAAAAACAACAATTTTTGGTGAAACTATCACCGCTGGAAACACAACATGGGTCACTTAAAACACCCACAGCTGGGGGCTAAAAATCCCCTGGAAACGCACAGATGGGTCCCTAAAAACACGCTTCTTTGTGGGCTGCTAAGCCCCTGGACAAACAGCCTGGGTTGCTAAAAAAAACACCCACATTTAGGGGCTAAAACCTGCTGGAGACGTCGCAATGACATGCTAAAAAGCAGCAGCTATAATTGTGTTGGTGATAGCTGCAAGTGAAGGCGTTATGTTTTCAGGGTTTTCCTCCTGAACGTCCTTGTGAATATTTCAAGAATGCCTTTAGGGACTTTCTTTAAATTTGGCACAAATGTCCACTTGGACTAAGGGATGAACTGATTAGAATTTGGTGGTTGCAGGTCAAAGGTCAAGGTCAGTGTGACCTCACAAAACATGTTTTCAGCCAAAACTCAAGAATTTATGCGCTATGTATGAAAAAATTGGATAAAACAATGAAGTAATGACAATTTATATCCAAAAACTTCACTGTGACATCATAATGTTCTGCATAAACACCTTTCTGTCCATTACTCAGCGTCATATCTCAGGAACAGAAGAGGACACATTTGGTCAGAAGCTGAATTGATTACTCTAATCTTGAAACTGTGCTGATTGTATAGATCTTCTGTGTGATTGAAGCATCCATGTTTTCACTGACATGCATGTAAACTGTAAGAGAAACTTGACTGGCGTGTGGAGGCCTCCAACCACGAGGTGTTAATTATAGTCTGTCTTTGCCTCTAAATTGCTCTTGAATCCAGTTCCAGGTAGTGAAAGTCTGATTCCTAAAACTTTTAAGCTTGGTTTTCTGAAACCTGCTCAGTAAGTGAAACCTCATCTCTGCAGCTCTCTGCCAGGGACTGCCAGCAGTCAGCTGCTCAAATCTTCTCTGTCACTGCACTCATGCAGTCACTTCTGTCGACAGCTTTCTTAATACAGATTTACTGGAAGCTTTACGGACCATTCAGCTCTGTCACAGTTGTACAATGATGTATTTTCACATTGCTGTACTTTCACTTTCTATTTCCCTCTGACTGCTCATATTTGATTTGATCTTAATCTGTTCTGTAACTCTCCAGCAGCTCAGAGGCTCCTCGGGCAGCTTGTTTTGGGTGGTTTTCTAAAGAAGGGAGAGGATAACAGAGCATTAAGTGCAGCCACCGGCCTGTAGCTCTGACAGTAAGTGTAAATTGGCCTGCTGCTACTTTTAAGTCCTTTATGCGTTGGTAGCAAACAAACAAATGCAGCGTGTTGCCACGGTAGCTATGGTAACTACTGGTTAGCACAACCTCAGGGGAGGCTGAAAATGCAGAGTGGCCAGAGCGCGCTTGTGTGCGTGTGTGCGTGTGTGTGTGTGTGTGTGTGTAGCTGTGGCGCATGCTCATGCCTGTGCGTGTGTTGTTGTTTCCGTGGAGACGTATCCTCTCAGAAGTGAAATCCATAGTTTGCTATCATCTTATCAATCCTGCATGTCCATGTTGTGTGGTGTTACTCCCACGGGTGTGATTTGCTGTTTGCACTTCACTCTCACCAGCTCGCCCACCAGGCCGGCCCGAGCTTGTTTCACTCAGCTGCCCTGGGTCTGTGGCCGTGACACAGCTGTGGGAGCACACAGAGGTGCATGCATGAGGCGGGCGGGGCGAGGTTAGAGCAAGGCCAAAGTGCGGCCAAGGGTTCAAAAGTCATACAGGGTAGGTTATTTGAGGGTTGTGGAGTTCCAAAATATCACGGACACAAGAGAAGCACAGACCTCCGTTTGATAAGAGCCTGTCTTTGTTGTTGAGAATTGGGTATTGTGTAACTGTTAATTTAAGAAGCATTGTGCTGAGGAGGCGTGTTTATACAGCAGGTCTTACTGACAGTTTTGTCAGGGAAAACACAACCCATGGTATGACGGCTCATCCAGGATTCTCGCTGTAATTTCACGCACATTTTTTTAATCCTAGTGTTTACACAGTGTGAGGAGTCACATAATAAAGGTCTGAGTTAGTGTGATGATAAGGATGTGGTGGTCTCACCAGCTGCAGCCTTGTGAGTCAGTGGAATTTGCACTGATGAATATGTTTTGCTGCAATCAAAGGCGGGTACAGGCTCTGAAAGTGCTGCTTGGCTGGTGGTCCGAATGCGTTCAGGCTGCAAATTACCTGCTTGAATTACCAGAAAAGGTGCACTGCAAACTTTTTTGACCTCATTAGAAGCATATTGCACAAATAAAACTACAAAATTAAACTCAACAGAAATGTAATGGATCCAGATCTGAATGTTGGAGGCAATGTGGACGCAGTGCTAGAGCTGTGATACTCAAGTTGCGGCCTGTGGGCCAAATCTGGCCAATGATACAGTGCTGGGTGGCCAGCTGACCGTTTTATATGTAATTTGAATATAAAAAAGTCACATTTGTTTAGAAAAAAGCATTAAAATAGATCTGGTTTTTAAAATAAACACCAGGGGAGGATCTTCTAGACGAGATGAGTTGAAGGTCCACACAGTTTAATATATTCAGTGTCATACTTGCATTTGAGATAGTTTGCTGTCTCTGTCAAGTAGTTGTCTGTTAGTCCCTCACTCTACAGCAGGAAACAGCACTTCAAAATAAAAGTCCTGTGCCCAGAATTCACTGTACTTTAAAATAAGGTGTGTTTTTACAAAGTTGACGTGTTTGCGAGTCACTTGTGGTCCATTCAGAATGGACCTGTGACCCACTTTTGGACTGCGACCCACCAGTTGGGAACCACTGTCCTAGACCCCCACAGAGGTCCAGGCTAAGCCCAGAGTTTGAGTGGGGATTAAATCTGATATGTTTAAAAATGGCAGGGAGAAAAGTGTCATTATGAGTGTTATTATGGGTTGTTGAAGTCATGGAAAAGCTTTGACGTTAACATGTCGAGGTAACATAGCTCTAATATGCGCCAATGTGTGACGTTTTGTTTACCAACACGAATATTTTCATTTTTTCTCGGCATAAATTCAGCTAGCTGAAATCATATTTGAGTTCAAGTTCAAATTTAATATGTTTAAAAAAATGTTAGGCAGCTTTGCCAAGATTAAGTGTTATAATGGATCCTTGAAGTAATGGAAAAGTTTTTAAATCTTCTCCATGAAAATGTGTGTGAACCCTGTGTCATGAATTAGTTGTTTTAAGGTGTTGTTACCAACACACTGTGTGTATTGTCAATTTAATGACCACTGGCTCTAAACCACCAAATTCTTCTCTTGAAATACATCGTTGTTATCCAGCATTCAGGTCTGACTCAAACTGGTTCAGTTCAGTACAACACCAGGCCTGTATAGTGCTGTTAAAATGGTTAATAGCTTAGCAACCATTGTATCAGCCACAGAGTTAATGCATCAGGACGTAACTGGCATGTTAGTAACCATGAGTTTTCAGTATGTGAGGGGAGCTACAATGCAGAGAGCTTCAGATTCACTGTTGAATATTAGTTCGTCAAAGCACTGATCACCTCAAGTCTTGAAGAGAAGTATGTTTGGAGGCTGTTTGTTTTGGTTGATGCTTGTTTGTTCCAGTATTCTGGCACCAGTAACTGACACAAGCAGTAACGGAGAATAAATCCAGATCCAAAAACTATGGGTGATGTCAGAGCCACAGTGTCCATGTTTTACTGTTGCCATCTGCATCACAGCGCCAAAACCAAAATAACCCTCCAAACACCACGGCTGCCAAATTATAGAAACAAACCTCATACATCTACCAAGCCTGCCTTTAGCTCGCTGACTTAAAGCAAGGCCAGCGCCTCGGTGCTGTTAGCCTGGCCGGCTTAGCAGTACTCAACTGAACGGCCGCAGCCGCCTGGCCTGCCGCTGTGTGTGTTGGCCAGCAGTGTGTGTTGGCCTGTCTCCAGCACGCTGCCTGTCTGCCTACTCCAGATCCTTATGCTGAATTATTGATAAAGCTGAGGTCACAGAGAGGGAGGGAGGCAGAGGGAGAAAGCGATAGAGACCCAGAAGGAGGGGAAATTACACTGAGGAGAAGTAGGTGCGCTCGGAAGAGGAGGCAGGCCGCCGAGGAGGAAGGGAGGGAGAGAGACAGAAGAGGGGAGAGGGACGATTAAAGAAATAGGAGCCTCCCTCTCTGAACTCAACACGGATCACAAACACCAGATACTTTTATTTATTCAGACGCTGGCCGTACATGTGAACAAGAGCCTCTCTGCCTCTGCCGCGGCCGCAGGAACACACCGTGCTCGCCGCCTGGCTTTACCTCCAACACCCAGCTGGACTGTCCCGTTATAGCTGTGGGAGACACACACTACTCTGATCTGAACAGGAGCAGGGTGGGCTGGTGCCCTGCAGAGGGGATTTGCAACCTGAGATGCCAGAATAGCCAGGACAGATTCAATTCCATATTTATATTTATCTCCTTGATTTCAGAATGGGGGTGAAGTTGGTTGAAGGGGGTCCCAGTGGGTTTTCATAGTGAGTTCAGCACAAGATGCTGTGCCTTTCTTGAGCATTAGATCACGCCTAAATAGTGTTTCAGCAAGCATGTTAGCTCGTGCTAATTCTGTCACCACAGATCTCTACTGGATTGTGTATCATGCTCCTCAGAGTTGCGTGATGTGGGCTCATGGTATAGTGCCCCTGTGTAACCAGGCGTGCACTGTGAAGGCCTCGAGTTAGGCAGATCAACACAGGAGAATAAAAGTGGTAAAATAAAATACTTTTTGAATGGGCACTCTACTGGATTTACATGTCAAAGTTGATTTTATGTAGAGGTGAAATCCCTCCCCTTCTAGTGTCCACTATGCCAGTGGTTCCCAACTGGTGGGTGGTGGGTCCATTCTGAATGGACAGCAAGAGACTTGTGAACATGTCAAGTTTGTAAAAAACAAAGATGGCAAACTAGCTTGACGACATGGCCAAACACAAGTATGAAGCTAAATGTATTAAACTCTGTGGACCTTGAACTGATGACCTGAGCAAGTTAGACCCTGTGGCTGGACCAGTTGGAAACCACTGCCTTATGGGACCTTATATTGGAAAAATATGTGGTCTAAAGCAAGAGACAAAATATTTTCTGATCCTGTTTGAATTGTGCTGAGAATTACACAGTTTAGACTACTGTATAATATTGCATGTCAGGAATGTTGCAGTTCGTCATAGGTTTGTCGCAGTACCATTTAGTTTTGTGTGACATTGCACACGGAACAAAGTTTCTTGTCTCACACAATTTATGTCGTTATCTTACCTGATGCACTTTATCCAGTGACTCTATCAGCCAGGAATTGAAAGATCGAGCAAGACCCATTGCTCGTGTGAGTTTATTCCAGCACAAAACGCACAGGCAAGAGAAAGTTTTCACGTTGTTTATGCATCTTTTGCAGTCTTATACAGTTCAGTTGGGACCACTATAGTCAAAGAAAACTTTACTTACATTTGCACACCATTTGCCTGCAGCAGAGAGAGCAAACCTCCCTGCCCTTCCATGCGCCTACATGGAAAGCCTAAGGCAGGAAGAGCAGCAGCAAAGACACTGACTATCGAAATAAGGTCTCATGGTGGTCCTGTAGAAGCGGCGGGGCTCCATCTTTCTCTATAGATACAGTTAGTGCCTCTCAGGCTGTGAAAACCATTGAGTAATGTCTGCTGTGGCTCTAGGGGACCTACAGAACATGTAACTGTGAAAAATGCCTCAAAACAAACACAAATATGACGTGGTAAAGTTAAAGGAAAATAAAGCAAAATGAACTGGGAAAAAATGCTATAAACCATCCATTGTCACCAAGATTACTACCAGAGGGAAAGTTACTTCTACCAATAACTGTACCGATTATAATATACTGTAACTTTCATATTGAAGTCATCATAAAGGCTCTTAGTTTGTGGAGCGTCCAGGATATGGATCCAAAAAATGTCCCTTTCACAAAGTCTACTTCATCAGAGAGGCCAGTAGTTTTAATTTCAACCAGGAGAGACTCGTTTTTTTATTATTAACATGTGAACATGTGAATAAAATGTGGAAAGTCTTTGGTGATTAGACCCTGTAGAGATGGTTTGATTTAAGGAGGGTGATGACATAGTCAAACAGGGAACCCTTTGGGGTCTAGATGCTGGTGTTGGTAGAGGTGGTGAAGATGAGATGAGAAGAAGATGGAGAAGTGCTGATGATCTGGATGAGTAGAGGAATGTTGGCAAAGTTGAGCTTGTCCTGGACTCTGGATACAATGGGTGGAGGTGAACGTGGTGGAAGAGAGCGTGACAATTCTGCCTAAAGTGACAGCTGACAGCAGCAGAAGAGAGAGCAGATTTATATTTAAATTAAAATTTTGCAGTAGCACCCTGATTGGCTGATAGAGATTGTGGAAAAGTTCGATTGGTTAACGAGAAGAGTGAACACCCATAGTCAGCTGATCAGAGGAAGCAGTGGGGATGGGAAGGAGAGGATTATGAATGGATGAGCAAAAAGAAAGTCTTCCTGATTGAACTTGCTTCGCTGAGATTCATTTGTTTATCACATCAGTCGTAATATATCATGTATTCATGTATGCATTCTGTTTTCTGGAATAACTTGGGACACTGTTTCAGAGAAGATTAGCTTGGACATCATGATAGCTTCGTGGTCAAGACCAACCAGACACCTTTGTTGTGCGTTATGCACCATTTTTATCCATTTGTTTTAGGTCTGCCTTCACTATCACTGCAGTAAAGGCAGAAATGCTGCAAAAGGTTGTTAGACAGAAAATTAAATGCAGCACATACTGTATTTTAGCAGTTTTGAGCTAGATACTAATGTCAGCTTGCTAAAATGCTCGCAATGACATCATTTTTAAACAGAGATTCCATGATACTGCCATAATAAGATCCTCAAACCAAAGCTTAAGACAATACAATTTTGACCCAATAGTGGTGCTAGATTAGAGGTCAAGAGATCACCTAAGTGATCATAAATTATCCTGAGAGGGACATGAATGTCTGAATCAAATTTCATGGCAATCCATCCAACAGTTCATGGCATATTTTACTCCAATTTACAGCAGTTAACCTCATGGCTTTGTTAGAGGAGTTGCTGGTGGATCTCCAAAGTCATTATGATTCACTGCGTGGAAACCATGACTGTCTGTACAAAATTTTGAGCCAATCCATCGGATAGATGTTTTCTCACTGGATAGCTGAGTGATGACCTTTAATTTAATTATATAGTTTAATTTATGCATCAATCATCTCTCCCTTCCAGTGCTACCACCCACCTGCACCAAACAAGAGGTTAAACCTCCAGCTGTTCGTTAACACCTCACATAGAGTTGATCATACATACTGTACATACCAATATGAAGATGGACAGCCTGACAGCTCCCCTACAGTGAAGCCTTAAGATCTTGGTTGCTGCCTGGTGGCTGGCTGCATTACAGGTCATGAACCCCAGTGTGTTAGTGGATGGGCCAAACTAACAAGTCAAAGTACATGTTAAATAATTTTTTCTTTCATTTGATGCTATAAATTGACAGCTATGTGTGCCAATCACGATCAGCAGTGTTTTTTGTGATTGGGTGGACGGATGCATAGGCTTGCTACTGTGCAGACTTTGGCTCCAAGTGACGTAATCAGCCCAAGATGGAAACGGTTGTGATATTTTGGCTTCATTTTTGTACAATGGGAGAACGTGGAGACATGCACATCTTTATACGCAGTTTATGGTTCATACCTGTAAAAGATTTTAATGCATGCAACTCTCTGCAACTACAATTTCTACCTGTGAAATAAAATGTATATATTTTCCAGTGCAATGCTACACACCATGTGTGAATTACAAATATCGTGTGCAGTTATTCGTCAGGTATATACAAGGTAAATATAGTGTACATTGCTTTTAGAATATATCATTTTTATGTGATCTTATTTGTATTTTTGTCAGGTTCTTTTATTTATCACTCAATCACTTTCTTTTCTTGTTCATTTGCTTTTGACTTTCGCGTTGCTGTATTGAGTGAATTTCCCTGGTGTGGAATTAATAAAGTTTCTTATCTTAGTAAAGTCAGGGCACACACATTCTGATCCTGAGAATCAACTCTAATAACACACTGGTAAAGATGTACAGTAATTGGGCAAAGTTGTCAAGAGAACATAGAAGACAAAGATAGCAAGACAAGAAATGTTCATTAACATCAAGCCCACACAGAAAAGTGTCCTGCAGAAGACGCAGTGAAGAATCTGAGTTACATGTGAGGGTTGGAGCGTCACTGTGACAACGTCTTCACACCCTGTTGGCCACTTGGTGAAAAAACACAACAAGCTTTTGTTACAGCCTATAGAAAGTAAATGTAATGCAAACAATGTACAAAAATGCATCTTGTTGTGCATTATGATTCCATAAAAGTAGGCTTTGAAAACCTGGATAAAGACACTGCTGCACACAGCTGCCAGCACCTGACTGCCTGCTGGCGTGTAGCAATTAGCTGGAGCATTGTGGACATGTGTCTGTGAACTGAAATCAGACAGGAGTAGAATAATGGCAAATTGCACATCAAAAACATTCAGTCAGTCAATCTGCACTCGATCCAGGTGCTCTGAACAGAAGAGATGTCGTCCGTCCATCCTGAGGGAACAGGGAAGAGAAAAGAGAGAATACATCTGCACAACAAAAGACATTTTGACTTGTCGCAGCAGGAAAAGCACCAGTGGAATTAATTACAGTCATGATGACTGCAGTCCATCTAGATTTTCCCAGTTAAAAAAGGTCTGGCTTTTCTACATGCTGGCTTTCTGGAACAACTTCCTGGCACACCTAAATGGAAATGTTACTGGTTACACCTGTTCTGTTCCTGCTATGACAAGACAAGGTGTCTGTTATGAGAAGAAATTACTTTAACCATGAGGCTGAAACTCTTGTTTCACACAGCTGTTGAACACAGGATAACACAGCTGTTCTTTCATACTTTCTTCAAGTCAACTAATTCTGAGAGAACAAAACACAGCAATGAGTTAGTCAGTCTTGTTTTTCTGATGTCTGCCTCGTTTGTGGCTCTCAGCTTTAACAACCCCTACTGAAGAACCTTTAAAATTAGGCTACCTCAATATCTAGAATTATTTTTCAAGAAGACTCAGGCGGCATGGTGGTACAGTGGTTAGCACTGTCGCCTCACAGCAAGAGAGGACCCAGGGTAGGGGTTTGAACCAAGGGTGGGGAGCCCTTCTGAGTGGAGTTTGCATGTTCTTCCTGTGTCAGTATGGGTTTTCTGTGGGTACTCTGGCTTCCTCCTACAGTCCAAAGACATGCATGTTAACTGGTGCACGTACGTGCGAATATGAGTGTGAATGGTTGTCTGTCTCTATGTGCTGGCCCTGTGATAGTCTGGCAACCTGTCCGGGGTGTACCCTGCCTCTCGCCCAGTGTCTGCTGGGATAGGCTCCAGCCCCCCTGTGACACCTAACAGGATAAGTGGTTATGGAAAATGAATGAGTGAATCTCCTAACAATGCTGGTCACTGTAGTTTTTATCAAACAAACAAGAGGACATATTGCACAACTAGGGACTATTTTCAGCAATGGATTAATCCACATTCAACCATTCTCATTTTAAAGTTGTCAAATACTGCAGTTTGGTCAGTGATTTCGGCATCAGACATCCCGGAAAGTCCCTTTAGACTGGGCGGGAGGGATGGTATATGGGACCAAGAAACACTGGACTTTCACCTTAAGTCTTATGCATTTTTCCTGTATGAATGTTAAGCCAAACCATGTTTTTTTTTCAAAACCTAACTATGTGCTTTTGTTGCACAAGGAAATAAAGATCAATATGAGGTATTTTACCAGTGTTGTAAGTTTATCTTGAAAAAAAACTGTATGTACCTTATGAGCAGTAACTGTACATCTCCTGTGAAAATGAAGGTATATTTTAAAAAGACACACTGCATGTAAGGAATATAAATAAATATTGTGTGGAGAGCGCAGGTGGAGATGGTCTGGTATAAACATTGTGAGGGGTAATTAGAGGATGAGGAACAAGTGAGCAGGTGGATGAGAGTCAGGTGACTGGAACAGGTTGAACGGTCCTGGTGGCATCTACTTGACAGGTAAAGAATGACAATAATGGACCTGAGGAACAACTGAAGCAGGAATTGTGACAGTTCTTTACTGGTGTTGGTCCTTTCATGGTAATTATTGACAATAAGAAAATATAATACATAACTAGACTTATAATGTGATGACATTTCATAATTTTATTTTATTTTACCCATATTTAAATAGGTAAGTCCAGCTGAGATAAATGTTCTCTTTTACAAGGGAGACCCGACCAAGTCAGCAGCATACAAAAAAGTTACAGCCAAACAACCACACAATAAAAAACATTTAAGATATACAGTAACATGTAGAAATATAAAAACACCTATGCACAATGACAAGACCCACT
>JAPZEB010000013.1:18653974-18664458 GCA_029783705.1 Chaetodon striatus | reverse complement strand
GTGATTTCAAACAGGGGAGTGTATGGGTAGTGGTGGTGGTGGTGGAGTGTAGGGGGTGGGGGGGCTCAGCACTACTGGGCTTTACACCGTTTTGGTGTGCAGTAACCGGAGACAAAGGGGACTGTGCGCCTTTGGATAGATCACTTGTGACATTAATGGCTAAGGGGAGCCTAATAGAGACAATAGGAGTTAAACGAACTCTTGAGATTACTAATATAAGAAGCCAATTATCATGTTGATGCGCAGATAGACAGACTCAAAATAGAGAGAATGGGAAAAAAGACGGAAAAAGACAGACAGAAAAATCTCCCCACATCTAATCTAGTGAGCTCTAATTTGACCTGACAAAACGCTTTTAAACCTGACCATGAGAAAGGATCTGCTCGTCTTGTAGCATTAGCAACAAGAATCGGATTTTTTAAATCTGAAAATAAATTAAAAAATAATAATAATAATCCAACAACTTTCACCAAATGCTTCCCCAAAGTCCGAGCTTTGATTCCATCCCTAAATGACAGAGCACCATCCTACACACACACAAGGCCTGCACCAACTTCCATTTTAAATTTGACCATGCAGTGTGATTGCAGCTTTCCCCACTGAAGTGCCAGGATCGTCTATGGGCCAATATCTTTGACCATCAGTACCACGGGCCTACAAAGCCCAACCAGCTCTACTCATCTTCCCGCTGCTCTGAAACGCTGACAGTAAATTCCATCAGCGAGAGGGGGGAAAAAAGGTGCAGCCAGTTTGATGCACTTGGAAACCATGTAATGAAAAATAGGCTACTGCGTATTAGGATCAGTCAGGCATTACCGCATTGCATCGAGTTCTCTCGAGCAGAATGGTGAATGGTGTGTGTGTGTGTGTGAGTGTGTGTGTGTGTGTAGCCTAGTGGTGTGCAGCTTGCAGAAACATGCATGGTATCTCGGAGGAAATTGCTTACCTTTTTTAATTACAGTCTGGTCGGGAATGTGAATTCCTTGATCATCAACAGGCTGTGACACAAATGCGAAAAAAAAGGACAGTTTTAGCACAAAGGCAGAAAAAATATCGGTCGTGTGTGTGTGTGAGAGTGAATGGATGCTGTGCACGAACAAAGCCTGACACAATTAGCGGCCACAATCACCCCAACATGGAGGCTCTCGAGGCCCATACCTGTTATTATTGTCCACGAGTGTTTTCAGCGGGTTCCACTCATGGACGCATTTTACACTACATCACAAACTCAGACTTAAATAACGAAGCTGTGTCGCCCCATAATCCTGACCTAATTTCGCCCTCATATTGGCTCTACTCACAAGGAAACTTCTAATCTAGATTGGATAGTAATTACGGCAGCGCAGCCTATTAAAGGCCTATGAACTAATTAGAGGATTATTGGTGTTTGTTTCTGATTAAAAACTGGGAAGAATCCTCTAAATAAGAACGAGGGGTTATTGACAATTTTAGCGCTCATTTATCATGCATCTTTAGTAATCGCAGCTATTAACCTAAACTCAATCCACCAAACTCAATTCTCCTGTTAGTGTGCGTGCAGTGTGTTATGATGTTACTGTGCGCAGAGCTTCGTCTGGTTTTACACCGAAGAATCAAATAAAGTCAGAGGACGTGAAGAAACCAGTGTGCAAATACGTGCGCATTTCATTTTCTCTTAATCCATTTCGTTTAATTCATTGTCTTAAATAGAACAAAAGCACATCGAATTTTGCAGCTGTCAGAATTTGTCATGTTTTATGTACTGAAATGCAGAATTGTGCTGTTTTACTCCAAATAATTTTGACAACACTGAGGTAAAAAATATTATTTTACAGGCAGTAAAAAAATAGCTGCATTAAGGGACTAATTTAATGCGTGTCAGCCTGCTTACATTTATTTAACAGTTGCAATAATATTAAACATTTTTAATAATAACCTAATAATAGTAATAAAAAGGGGCTAATGTGAAAGGAAAGAAATTGTTATAATAATTTAAATAATAAATAATTATTAAATAATAAAATAAAAATAACACCACTGCCGTTTTTTATTAATAAAGACAATATTAACTCAGAATATAACAGTGGAGACCAGCTGTGCCCAAAGTGAATAATGACACTAATATTATTCTCTATTTTTTTAACAGCCCAGAAAAAAAGAGAAACTCAGGTAAATGCTGCCTCACCTGAACGTCGTCTAAAGAGTGAGGTATTCCATGGATTGGGATAGAGTCCGACAGTCCCGTATCGATGCCGTGGCCGGACGGTAGGAGCACTTCCCTGCGGTACTCCCGGCACAGCTGGTGGGGCAGGCTGCGGTGCTGGTGCAGCAGGCCGCTCTCCTGACCCTGCCTCTGGCCCGGCCAGCCCGGGTGCTGCGGCTGCGGCTGGGCGTGCAGGGAGTTGAGGGAGTACGGGTCGTTGACGTGCGAGTAAGGGTCCTGAGACTGCGGGTAGATGGGCTGGTAGGGCGGGGGGAAGTACGGGGGCTGGAAGTCCGAGTTCGGTGTGTGGGAGAGCGGAGGGGCGCTCGTGTAGGGACTCTGGCCCACGCCGCCCAGCTGAGGTAGCCTGGCTGTCCCATTGCTGGTGCCGTCGTGACGGTCCTGGCAGGGAAGGACAGAGAGAAAAGTGTGTTTTAGCCTAAATACATTTTAGTAATACACAAGCATAAATGATCGCATTTTCCCCTCTTTGTTTCAACTGGAGAAAGCTCTGCGGGCTTATGCTGGGGCATTATCAAATATGGCCTGAGTGTATGACAGGAATTACACCAAGTGTGGAATCTGTTTTTTAAATCGGAATAATTTGTCCTGACTGATTTTAGCAATAAAGACAGCAATTTCACACATCAAACACTCGTCCGCAAAGTTTCATAAATAAAATAACACCATAATAAATGCTGAAAAGTAAATAATCAAATAAAACATCGAAATTCCGGAGGTGGAGATGCCCGAGCCTTGCATTATTTCAGCACTTCTCCAGGGTGTCCCGCAGTTTTTTCAAGCATGCAAGCTTCACAAAACACTTTTTTCAGCGAAAAGAAATATTATAACAAAATCTGGTGTGCAAACAAATTGGAAGTATCTTGACACGGTGAGGCTGCAGCAACTTACCATCGCGGAAAAACTGTGCACTAACATTTAAAATGGATTTTTGGTGCCACTCGAGAAATGAATAAACAGTTCGCAAAAACACTTTGGAGTGTCTTGGGGGGGCGAGCAAAGGGGAATTAACCAGTAAAACAAAAAAAATATAGCCCCCCGAAAAGAGTCTTCTCTCCTGAAAGATCACGATGGCCCCGGCGATCAGATATGTGCCACAGAAGCAGGACGATAATCCATCAGAAATAAATGGTTAGATCCCCGCTGCCCTTCATGTGGGTCTAAAAACGCAGGTATTCGGCGTTGCTGGCGGATTTGGGCTGAAAAGTTTCTCTTGGTAAACCCTCTTTTCTCCCCTGCTCTCCTTGGCTTCTATCACAGTGCTGCCGTCCCCTCGCTTGAGCTCATATTAGCAAAAGAGCCGCTTCTTCGTCTCCCTCTTGGACTCCTAATAGAACGCATTCATGACTATTAATATTACAGGAATACTTAATAATAAGGAAAGAATGGTCGGAAATCGGGCGTGAAGCGGAGGACGCAACTCAAGGCAGGAGTCTGCGCTTAAATGACGTCCATTGAAAGGAGGAATCAGTATCTAATCAGAGATGGGGAGAGAGAGGGAGTGAGAGAGAAAGAGGGAGTGAGAGACTGTGGAGGGAGTGGAGAGAGAGAGAGACAAAAAGAGGGACATTCACTCTCGGCTGACGAATCAGAGCGAGAGGGAGGAGGGGGGGCATTTTAAAAGGGTCCCAGGGCCAAAGCGCAAAAGTGAAAGAAAGACATAGGAATGAAGGGAGGTGGACCACAGACAGGGGAAGAAGCAGCCATGGAAGGAAACAACGTGCACCTCTGAACTGGGTGAAAATCCAGCAGACGACGCTATGGGCACTCCGACCGGCTCATTTCTACCGCTCGTCCCTTTGTTTTCCACCTCAGACTCCGACAGCGAGCTGTCCTCCATGGGTCTCCTTTCTCTCCTCTGTCTCCGCCGAATTAAATCCACCGGTTCCTCCTCGCCTCCTCAAACCCAGAGTCACACCGGCTAACTTTTAACTTTGACCCGGAAAGACGCAGAAAAATAAACTCCTAAAGTCTCTGACAGGGCCGCTCGGATCCGGCGCTCTCACCAACTTTTACGCGCGGCTAAAAGAACTCCACTCCCCTTCCTGCTTAATCACACATTTTTTTAAATTACGAAACACCGGGCTGTGACCGGATTTCGATTGCAAATGTATTATTTTTTTGCTTCCACAGCAGCGGGGAAACACTGCCTGTAAATTAAAAACAATCACCACAACATGAACGCGGAGGTGCCCAGCTTTTGTTTTCCTACTCCCGGTCGTCCCTATCCTCCCAGGACGCGGGTTAAAAACACGTTGGACTGGCTTCTCCACTCCTAAACAAGTCCCTGATATTACTGCCAAACTTTGTCTATGCCCATAACAACAATCACTCAGTGTATGCACCTCACACATTACATGCACACACGCGAAATCTAACGGCTCAAATTGCAGAGAAATTAAAACTGAAGGGTAAATGTCCATGCCATCTGAGCAGTGAATAAAGCAGGCTGTGTTACAGCGCTTACATCTGCCATTTAGCCTAAATATGTATTTTTAATTAAATGCATGGTAAGTGTATATTATTATTTTAATGTTTTCACGTGTCATTTAATATTTGGATTTATTTTTTAATGTGAATTTAAAGAGAGAAAAAAATAATCAGTGGTGTGGTTTTACTCATGCAACTAATATTTTAAATTCAGCTGTTAATATTATAATCCCGAATTATTATTCTAATTATTATTATTCTCATTATTATTGCTGTTTTTATAATTGTCATGATTAATATTGTAATTATTCTCATTATTAAATTATCCTTCAGTTTTAATCTACACAAATACACAAAAAAGAAGAACCTATGAAATTAATAAAACACATAAATCTATTCATGCTGCACTTGAATTAAATGTGTTCACTAACAGCTGTCAGAAGAATGACATATTTGGATCAAAACAATACAACACATCCCTTAAAATTAATCGTCTCAGTAAATTGCAAAAAGTGAAATTAAATTAAACAAAATGGAAGAGGAGCCCCTTACCTCGCAATCTTCATATTTAATGTTATCAGTTAATTTCCAAAGCATTTTCATGGGTTGTTGAGGTGGATATTGAGTATAGGTATCGCCTTAGTCTTGTTTTCACTCAGTGAATTGTGCTCCCCGCTCAGAAAAACTACTTTTATTGAAGCTGTGGGCTGCTGTCTGTCTTGCGCTCTGAGGTCTCCCTCTAATGGTGGAAGTGAAGGGCTGGAGCAGCTCTGTAATAACACTGGCACAGGGCCTCATTAGCATATCAACAGCCGTTTGATTCCCCCCATCTGCTCACACAACACCAATGGACAGCGCACAGGTAAAAACTAAAGCAGCAAGACGCTACACATGCTTATTATTTCTACTGTTCAGTGAGGTGTGTGTGTGTGTGTGTGTTTGGTGAGGGGGGGAGGAGGGTATAGTCATGCATGGGGACCTGCATGCACCTGGGACAGTTTCTAGTATAATTTTACGCGAGGAGAAAGAAAAGCAACTCCAGAAATTTAATTTTAAGGATAAATCTGTGTGATAAAAAAGGAGCAAAAATGCCTCTGCTGTGGAGTAACTTTTTTTTGGCTGCACTGGTGTAAAACCTCTTATTGGTTACTTCTCTAGGACTTGATGTGAAAACAGCATGCCTATGCAAATACAGCCCTGTCGCACACTTTGTTGCCAACCTTGATTTTTTTTTTAAACTCCCAAACTGTTATTGTTATTTATTTTGATTGTGATTTTAATTGTGCTTTTACTGCTCTGTAAAGTGTCCTTGAGTGTTGAGAAATGCATTTTTAAATAAAATGTAATAAAAAGGTGTAATAAAATGTAAATGTAGGATTTTTTAGTCAAGCCTCAAGGACCTAGAGGAATCAGCCATCGAAGCAGAGACTCGCTTGGTGCAGCTGGAGAACGACTGCAAACTCCTTAAAAGCCAAAACAAGATGCTGATTCAGAAAACAGAGGAGTTAGAGAATCACAGTTACAAGTTTAACATCAGAATTTTGGGGTTAAAAGAAGGAGTGGAGTAAGGTAGGCTGGCTGCATATATAACCAAGCTCCTTTATGATTTGTTTGGTCAAGAGGCACTCGGCCCGCACCGCACGGGACCAACTAAAGGCACCCGCTGTATTATTGCAAGGCTGAATAGCTTTGAAACGAAGATGACCATACAACGCCTCGTTAGTAAGATGGGGGGTAAACTCCAGTATCACGACCGAGGGGATCAACATATATCCCAATTTGAGTGCCAAACTGCGGGAGCTTCAGGCCAAATTCAACACCACAAGAAGCCTCTTACGCTCAGCGAAACTGAAACATGGGCTGGTCCACCCTGCCAAACTCTTGATCACTTTTGATAAGGTAACTCACACCTTTTTAAAGCAGAGGATGCGATGGACTTCTACCAAATGCACATCAAGCCAACACTGGACCGCAGTCAGGCTACTTGTAGCCAGACTGCCAGTTAACAGGTATGAAAACGGCTATATCCAGCTCCTGTGTTTGAAATATTCCACAGTCATTATTATTTGAGTCTATGAAATGAGTGACTGATCATTAAGTTACAATAGTTAGCTAGTCAGCGGAGTGTGTATTATGTTTATGGATTGCTCATGGACTAAATGAGAACACATAGAAGAAAAGGAACAGATGGAAATTATATGGACTGCTTTTTGATATTTATGAAGGCGCTTTATGTTCAGTTAAAAGCTGTGAGACCTGTTAATTTGAGGGAATGTCAGGTCTCCTGGTGTGCACTAACCACTCCACATGTCACGGCTCTACTAGATGGAGTGGAGTTGTTGGAGTCGAAAGAGGGGGATTGTTTTTTTTTTAATCTATATTCAAACTTGCTGTTTATCCCTTCTTTCATGCCTGAATGGGTTTGGGATGAGAATGTGGCAGGAAATGTGGGAATGAGGGGATGGGGAATGAATTTGCCGATTTGCAGTCATGGATATTTGTTTGAAAGTGTAAACCACATTAAAAAAAAAAAAAGCACAATGAAGAACACAAAATATGATAGGTATTTTTTTATAAAGGATGGCTGGTTTATTATGAAAAAATTGGTAAATTAGTGGTATTTTCACTGAATGTATGCAGCCTTAACACTACTTTAAAGATTGCAGTGTCTTGATGTTTTAGGTAGAAAAAAGGTTGATATTGCATTAGTCCAGGAAACCCACGTTGTATATGACAATATTCATAGAGTTGGAATAATACTTATAGAGTTACAGCCTACTCATCTTCCGAGAGTAAAAATAAAGGAGTAATTATTTTAATTCGTAATAATCTTAAATTACATATTGTTAACATAGGTAACAATCAAGATGGCAGAATTGCTTATCTACAGGGTGTTTTTTGTGTCAGAAAATAGCTTTGGTAACATGTTATGCGCTCACATAGAACCTGCATGCTTTAAATCACTTTCAAAAATTATTTCTGAAATGTCTGGCTATGACATTATTATTGGTGGTGACATGAACGCTGTGATGGACCCATGGTTAGATACATGTAAAAGCACACATAGTAATGCTCCAGCTAACTCAGCATTAATTAATCTAACAAATAATTATGCACTTGTAGACATATGGAGATTAAGGAATCCTGCAGTAAAAGAGTTCACCTTCTTTTCTGCAAGACATCATTCATTCTCGAGGATAGACTATATTTTTATGTTGTCTAGAATTGTACATTTAGTTCAATATGCTGAAATCGTGCATATGTCCATATCAGACCATCATGCCAATGTATGTACCTTCCTTATCTCCAGTGAATTTAATCGAGCCCCAAGATGGAAGTTTGACTTAACTTTATTACAGAACCCAGATTTTTGCAAGCAATTTCGAGCTGGTTTGAGTAAATTTCTCCATTTTAACTATGATTCAGTCAAGGATATTAGACATCTGTGGAATGCAGTAAAAGGATATATTCGTGAGAACGCAATAGCCTTCTCCTCAGCCCAAAATAAAGCTGAGCTTAAGGCAGTTTCAGACCTAGAGTTAACCTTGTCATGTTTAATCAGAGAACATCAAAGTAATACTACACTTGATAGAGTAAGAGCAGTATCTAAAGTTAAAGCTGAACTTAATTAATTACTAAGAGAGCCAAATTCTTTATCCACAGGGTGAGACAGACAGAATATTTAGATAGTAGTAGACCGAGCTCCCACAAGTGAACTTCGAAACAATGAACAGCTAACTCAAATCTCTTCAGTCCTAAACAACGAAGGAATTATTTTATATGATCCAGTGCTCATTAATCAAGAATTTAAACAATTCTATAAGAATTTCTATACATCACACTTGCAAATGTCAAGTAAAGAGTTAGATGATTTCTTTGTTGGGCTGAATATACCTCAGGTACTGTACCTGTTAATGACGCTGATTGTCTAAATTCTCCAATAACGCTCAAAAAACTATTTGGAGCACTGAAAGGTATGAATCTTGGTAAATCCCCTGGAATAGATGGCATTCCACCTGAATTTTATCTTCAGTTTTAGTCTGATTTAAGACCAATACTATTAGAAATGATTAATGGAGCTATTAAAGAGGGAAGCTTTCACAAAGATATTAATACCACTATTATCTCTCTTATATTTGAGAAGGGGAAAGACCCTAATCTATGCACAAGTTTTAGGCCCATATCACTTATAAATTCTGACATTAAATTGTTTGCTAAAGTTATGGCTCGCCGTTTAGAGAGGGTACTTCCTCTACTAGTTGATTATGATCAAGATGATCAGATAATTTACGCAGATTGCTGCATATTATACACGCTGCACCGGATATTCTGTCTCCCTGTGCTATACTTTCAGTTGATGATGAAAAAGCATTTGATAGACTGGAGTGGCCCTTTTTGTGGTATACAATGCGGAGAATGGGATTTGGGGAGAAATGTATGAATATGTTGAAGATCCTGTACAACAATCCTAGTGTTTTGGTTTTGACAGGAAACCAGTGGTCATCCAGATTTTAAATCCAACGTGGTGCACGGCAAGGTTGCCCTGCCTCTGCATTACTGTTGGCAATTTCCTTAGTATCACTAGCACAGAAGATACAAATTTCTGATGCAGTAAAACAGATAATAGTAAAAGATACCAATCATAACATTTTGCTTTATACGGATGATTTCTTACTGTACATGGCTCAGGTGCCAACTACGCTTCCTAATGTTCTAGATATTTTCAGTAAATTAAGCGCTATATCAGGTTATAAGATTAATTTAAATAAATCACCTCTTTTACCTCTGAATAAAGCTATGGAAGCCCTAAGTCTGAATACAGAAATACAAGTTGTCCAAATTTTTAAGTACTTGGGGATCGACATTTATGCCTCATTAGATGAAATAGTAGCAAAGAATTATAAAAGAATCTCTAAAATAATTTAAGACCTAAATAAGTGGTCTAATATAGCAGTATCTATGGCAGGACGCATCTCAGTTATCAAGATGAATATTCTTCCAAGGGTCAATTTTTTAGCCAGCATGGTGCCTTTATTACCACCAAAAGTGGGTTCTGGGACAAACTACAGATTAGAATTTTGAAATATATTTGGAAAGAACAATATCCATGAATCAGGTACACAGTATTACAGTATGGCAACAAAAGGTGGTGGGCTTAACGTGCTCAATTTTGAGTTGTATTATTATTCATTTACTCTCAGAGCATTGAAAAATTGGTTGGAAGAAAGGTCAAATGTATCCTGGGTCAAAATTGAAAAAAATATAGTTTCACCACTTAAACTTGAAGATCTGTTGTTCTCTGATATACCTTTTAAAGACTGTCCACAAATTTGGAGCAATTATTGGCCAAGAGCTGAAGGCGTGGAAACTGAGAGGAAATGGGAGGTAGACTGGCATAACAATACACCGATTTTTCGAAACAAAATATTATGTATTGGAAACCAGCCAATTCTATTCCCACATTGGCAAACCTGAGGGATACATTGCCTTTCTGATATAATACACGACAACGGTTTAATGTCTTTTCAGGATCTGAAGCATACTTACAATTTACCAGGCTCTTCTTTCTTTTTGTAGTTGCAACTACGTACAGCCATGCGTACATATGGTGTACCCTGGAATCATCCTCGCCAACGCATCCAATGGTTGAGACCTCACAGAGTTTAAAGGGCAGCAGTGGCCTTACTTAATACATATATTGCGCTGTGAGAGACGGCTGCCTCTCCAGTAGCATTGTGTGTTTTTTATACATATCCCATGGATATTTTTTCTAGTGCAACCAGTAGCCACTTTTCTCACTTATTCAAGAGAGGAATTGCTGGCTCTGAAAACAAAGGGACGAGCCGGGATA
>JAPZEB010000013.1:18635760-18646016 GCA_029783705.1 Chaetodon striatus | reverse complement strand
TGCGTGATGCTTCTTTAATTTTCACTCTAAAATTGTACAAAACAAAAATACCACATTAATCTTGCTTAAAATGCTGAAGAAAGGTGTCATCTTTTACTCAAGGCCTTTTGGAGATCAGTTCATCTTCTACTTACTTAACTACTCGCAGTAAATGAAATTTTGACCAGGGGTGCCCAAGCTTTTTACATGAGAAGCCAAATATATTCCCGTGGCTTTTTGGTTTATAGGTAGGTATGCTATAAACGTCCATAAAAAGAGGTGGGTATAACCCGTATACCTGTGTATATCCTCCACTACACCTCTGCTCTTTAGCCTCGTAGATGTTAACATGGATGTTGACCTGCTGTGTGTCGTGTCTTTAAGGCAGCGTCCCCTCACTGGCTGCTGGTGCTCTCTTCGGTGGCCTGGCAGGTTTTGGTGCCTACCAGATCTCCAATGACCCCAATAACATTTGGGTGTCCCTCGGTTAGTACACTAAGAAGATACTGTACATGATGTGAATGTGTTGCACGGGGATAGGTGAAGAGGACAGTATTGTGTCTGTATGTTCGTAATCCATCCTGATTAACCACCCCCTACTGACATTTTCCACCACGTGATGTCTTCCAGCTACGTCAGGAGCTCTGACAGGCATCATGGGAAAGAGGTTCTACGGATCCAGGAAGTTCATGCCGGCTGGTCTGATGGCTGGAGCAAGGTATCCATCTAATACTATTCACATGACGGAACTGATCTCACATGCATGAACACATTCAAGGATATTTTTGTGGCTTTCTAGCTTAGTTACATTGGTGTGCAGGCATTTCTCTGTCGTCCTCTCTTGTTTCTCTGTTGTGTCGACGCACCCAAGGCAAACTTTTTTGTTGCCCCGGAGAGGCGCAGGTTACCAGGGGCCCTATTTCTGTGGAGGCAAATGTTCTTGATAAATGTGTCTTTCATGGGATCATTAAATAGACCTTCACTGTTGATCCCATTCAATCACTCCTGCTCTGAAGCTAAAAGTCAATATACTTCTTTTTTTTTTTTGTTCCTTGTTTCAGTCTCCTGATGGTGGGAAAGCTCAGCTTGGCATTGCTCCAGAAACCCCAGAGTACCTGATGGAGTGAAGATTCCAGTGTGTGCCCAATCTTCTGTATTAGGAGCGGCAGATCAGCATTTGTCCTTCACTGTTAATGTCATTTTGTAAGAAAAAAAAGGAGTGTATATTTGAGGATGAAATACAATACCTTGTTTATATAATAAGAAAGGTTGTCTTGTCCTTTTCTGAATGAATGCATCGATAACTTTCATAGATTTATTTGTATAAAAAGGTTTACAAAATGTTCAGTGAATTCACTGCATAATACAAAGAGGTGTGCAGTTGTCTTACTGCACCCACAATAAGTATCATTTCTGTAGACATTACACTGATGGTTTTTTTAAGAGAATAAAAGCAGAGGAAACAGCATTGTAAGAAACATTAATTAATGACCGCTTTGTCATTTGTAGTAAAACAATACTTGACAATAAAAACTACAAGTAAAAAAAGAGTTAAATGCTACCTTTAAAGCCTATTGAGAATACCCCAACACTAACAGTAGTATTGGCTCACACTGGATCCCGCAGGAACACAGTGGGATTGTCTTGCAGACATCATCAGTCTTGATTCAGCATCATGGCAACCGTTACCTCCCAAATACAGAGTCTCCATGCACGTTTACAGTTCGACCCTACATCTCTAAGGCTCTCTGGAAACAAAATCATGCCACTGTGGCATTAAAATGTCTCCTCAAAGAGTGGGATGTTCATCTGTGACTACTCTTTCTGCTACCAGCTACCTCCATATTGGAAATTTCTGTTTCAGGGAACTTAGAGAATTTCCTCCAGGTTTGAGTGTGTTTCTAAGTCTCGCAGTGACCTTCCTTAGCCAGAGATGTGTACCACAAGGCAACACAGTCCAACAAGCCGCACAACCTTTTTTCTGAACTACCGATTTCCACCGTATTTGGATGTCCAGTCCACCCTGCCGTGGACAGGCTGTACAGGCGGAGCTCTGGTCAGGAGATTCCCAGAGGTTTTCCCCAGGGCTGAGTAGCTGCTCCCCTTCATCTGAGTCCTGTCTGCCCTCCTCTTCCAGCCCTCGTAATCTGAAAGGAACATGCCAGTCAGTCAGTTTGTCTGTTTCCAATGAATACAGCAGCTACAAGGTATCTGTTTTTATTTACAGCCTTTTAATGTGATGCAAGACACAGTCACACCTGCTGAACATGATGGTTTTCAAGCATCAAAAGTAAAGTGACAACTGTTGTGTGCAAAAGCAAAGGACAAGGAAACAACACAGAGAAGCAGTTCTGAAAATATGACACAAATCTTTATAGCAGCTACTGGAAAACGACAATACCTTCATTAGTTTCACTCAAAGATGAGTTGGATATGGGCTTGGCTTTTGCAGATTTCGATTTCTCTTTTTTATTATCAGGAGAAGAAGAAAGACTGACTGAAGGAGTGAAGAGAGAGGAGAAACATAGTCCCAGTGAGTGTGAGTATGGACGGAAATATTGAAAAAGAAAAATAAGAAAGGAAGTAAGAGTAGTCAGCCACGGCATAAAGGTCGAGTAAAGGATGACCAAACAAGACTGCAGTTATTCTTACAGAACAGGCTGACATAAACAGGATCTACTTAAAGGGTAAGTTTGGTATTTTTCAACCTGGACCCTAATTTCCTGTGTCTTTGTGTCTAAGTGAGTGATGGGAGCAGCAATTTTGAAACAGCAACAGCAGCCGGCAGCAGGAAAACAGGCTGCAAAGTAACCATCTGGGGCGTCTTAAAAACGTCAATTTGCGTCCACTTAAAGTGCTTGTTTTTGTGACTAATAGGCTCAGATTATTACTCTTAAGTGTCTGACAACATTATGGAAAAGATCTGTTTGAGCCACTTAAGCACATAATTATATTTGGAAAAAATGTCTGTGTTGATATATGATATAGGTTCTGCAATTACTAAGTTTGCACAACTGTTTCTGTATATTTTGAAGAGTGTATAGTCGTGGACTATGCTAAGGCTATGTTTATATTGACTTTATTTATGTGTTAGAATATAAGCAAAAGTTATTTATGACAGGCAAGGTGCTGTAAGGCAGTTTACTGCGCATGACAAAAGGAGATTGTTGACAACACCTTGTGTAAAGACAATGTGAAGTCTGTTGGTTTGGATTGTAATAATTTTTTGACCATGTTAAGCAGTGTTTGACTCATAATACAATGAGAATATACAGAAACAGGACACTGACTTGATGGTGGACCTGCCATTTTTTCTTTTTTGTATTCTCAATAAACCTAGTTCAGCTTTTTCTTCGACTCAAGTGAGTACTGTGGATCTTCAGAAAGACTTGCAGACTAAGTGACCTAGGCACTTTGGTATACTGAAATAACCACAATAGGATCCCAATAGAAATAAACCTTCTTGTTAAAGGGAAAGATCATTTTTCAACCAGAAATAGCCTCGAAATCTTTTCACTGTTCAACAATCACCAACTATGGTTTGCTCTAAATAAACCCTTTCACACAGTTAGATGTAAATATAAGAGTGCTATACAGAGTGGCTACATTGCAGCCTGTTTCGCTGCTGTTGTTCCCTTTAGTCACTTAGACACAAAAGCATGGGAAAATAGAGTCCAGGATTAAAGATACCAAACTTATTCTTTGAGATTTGGTGAGGAGTGTAGCTTTTGAGTTGAATAAGTGGGCACATGGGGAGGTTATCTGACCTTAAAGTACCAGGAATCACTTTGTTCTCTTAACTTAGATGAAGTAAAACCTTACTTGTGTGCTGGCCGGCCAAAGGCGCGAGCTGGATTCTCTGTCCCACTGAGCCCACCTCTTTCTTTTGGAATGAAGGGATATAACCGCCAGACAGGTTGTACTTGGTGCTTACAAAGTTCCCTAAAAGAAGAGAAAAACATGGGTCTTTATTTTTGTATGTATCTTATAATTACACCCTCCAGGTGCCCAACCAGCGCGGGCTTCTAGTCAACGTCACACAAGCTGAAATAACGTGCACCAATTCAAACACAAAAGCATACAAATGAAGAAAGCTTTAGTAAACACACCTAATAGATGTTCTCACACTTGGCTTTACTGACACAAATCAATTGTGTGAGTGTGTGTGAAGTGGCCACTGCATATGCAACAGCTACTGTAGACCCAAACAAATGACTGAGGCCAAGCGACTGAGTCATTCAGCTTCTCCAGCGACTCCATCGATCTGCTTCAGCAGCAGCCACAGATGGTTATCAGTGTAATTAGTGAAAAGCCTCATTGTTCCCTTAAGAAGATGTTGTGGTTGTGGTGCAATTTAACATCTATTTAGCAACTGGAGTTCTTAGTTTTCTGGTTAAACTGTGTATTTGTACCCTTGTCTCCTGCAGAGTCTTTAGCAGCTGGGCTCTTTTACATGTAAAGTCGCTGGCTGAATACCTGAAGATTGTTGCATCAGCCAACAGTGACTACAATTAATGTTTGTGTACAAAATAGATTCAGCTTAGTAACTTACAGTTAAAGGGTCATTCTCATATTTTCAACCTGAGCCCTATTTTCCCATGATCTTTGTCTCAGTGACTAATGTAGACATCTATTTCTGAAATTGGTTCAATATTGATTGAGACTGCTGCAGCTAGCAGCAGTGAAACCGGCTGCAATTTAGCCACTCAGGGCATTTGTGCACCATCAATGTACATCCACTAAAAGTGCTACATTTGCCTCTGACAGGCTCAGATTATTATTTTAAAATTATGACAACACTATGGAAAAGATCCCCCATCTTCTTTTAACCAGAATCAGCCCCAAAATCATGAACACCAAACTCACCAGACTCCATTTAAATAAACAGTAATTTTAGCATGTACAGTGCCAGCATATTTTCACATCTAACTGGGTGAATTAAGGGTTTATTCAAACCAAACCAAGTAGGTGATTGTTGGAACAGTGAAAAGACGAACCAAGGCAGTTTTCATGAGTTTTATTTTGTTTCTGTTGACTCTGAATGACGTGTGTTTTATGATAAATAAATTACTGTTTATTTAAATGGAGTCTGGTGGGTTTGGTGATAGCAATTTAAGGGTGTTTCTGGTTAAACAAAAAGGGTCTTACTCTCTAAAAAAGAAAGGGTCTACCTCTGCCTGGTCCTTTTCATGTTGTCAGACACTTAAAATAATAATCAGCTGCAAAAAAAAAGCACTTTAGTGAACATTAACAGTGCTCAATTGCCCATTATAATTACGTTACAGCCTGTTATGCCAGTGCCGGCTGCAGGAGTCTTGATCAACACTGTACCAATTTTAAAAACTGATGTCTCTTTTAGTCACCTAGACACAAAAACATGGGAAAAAAGGGTCCAAAGTTACCCTTTAGGTCGATTTACATCATCGCCTCCAACTGTAAAATACAGCAAAACAGTTCACACGAAGTCATCTCAATTAAATACCTTTGGAGAGATCAATTTTCTCCAGTATTCTTTCTTTAACAACACTTTTCTCTGGTGGGCTATCCTCAGATTTAGAGCCATTCTCTTCTAGTCTCACACCAAAAAGTAGAGTCGGAGGAGAAACGCATGCATTCAGAGAGAAAGAGGAAAAAGAAAAATAGAAATCAGTGAGGAAATTGAAAGACAAATATCATGCACAAGTTAGCAAAGATGAAGCAGCATCTCAACTAAAGTTAGCAGAAAAAGAAAAATCAAAAAGAAAGGTACTTTTTCTTGATGTCAATGAAATGTTGCATTCATAAGTAATAGGTGTATCAAAACAAAGTGTGTGTGTGCATGTTAGGAGGTGGGACAAATGAGCAGGGGGTGCAGTCAAGGGCCATTTAAGAAACACTTGATCTTACAGCGACAGTCTTAATCTCATGAATAAGCCATAGGGAGGGAGAGACAAGGTGAAAGAAAGAGACAGAAGAAGGCAGCACAGCGGGGGCCCATATTGTGTGTCTGTCTACATGACAAATGATTTATAGAGGTCTCCCTTTTCTAAAGCCACAGACACTTAGGCTCACTCCTAACGCTGCGTTGTCAATGGCTCCATAACTACTGATCAGGAGACATTAGCTGCATCATTAGCATTTAGAGCCTTTGTGGCACAGAGAGGACAGTGTCATATTATGTAACAGTAGGTGACACTGACAGTCGCCAGGTTTCCACTGCATGGCAAAATGAGACGAGTCATGGTGTGGTCATTCACTTTTCTGTGAATAATTAGGGTTAATGTCCGAGTTTGTTGCCAAGCGTAATGTGTTAGCACTCCATCATATCATCTTTACACCTCCATATTAGACATCAGTCCTCACCTGCGTTGGCTCTGGTGACAGACAATCCTCCTCCGATAGGAGCAAGTGGCTTATTTACAGAGTTTGAGGAGTTCTCCCACAGGTCCCGCAGCGTCAAACCACTCAACTCCTTCTCCCCAGAAGAACTCTGATTCTTGCCGATCAACCCTTAAAGCAAAAGAAAATATGTGATGAAAAATCAAGAGTACAAACATTTAAATCACTGTGATACATTTTTAGATAACTGGCTGACTCCAGGGGAACGCAGTGATGCCTGACTGTGTCTTTTTCTTCGTATGAGGATGGCGCTTTCTTTTAATAACCAGTATTTATTGACATTTGTGTTAGTGAACCAGCTGATTTCAGTTTTTGAGGGAAATTTTCCAAACAGGAACTTTGTTAAAGGCTATTTTTCAAAATGAAATTAGATCTACAAACAGTCGTGTTGACAATAAATCATGTGACTCAGATTAAACAAAGTCCGAAAAGTAATTTCCAGAGGAATTTAATGCTCAAAATGAGAGAAGAGAAAGGAAACATTGCGTTTATAAGACTATGTTGTGGTGACCTCTTTCCGGTGATAAAGATGACCTGCTTGGCTGTTAGTCGTGCAGTCTTACCTGGTAAGTATCGTGACTGGCTTAGGTAGTGCTGCCGTGCGGCAGATCCTGGGAGATTAGAGTCCATTTGGCCAATCTTAACATTGTTGGGTAGCTTAGTAACTGTGCTGAAGGAATATAAAGGTTTCTGCTCCTTGGGCCTGAAAACAGAGACCAGGCATTTAAAGGTCTGACCTCATTTTTGATAGAAGTCTTATTAAACTGTCAAAAAATGTATTCAGATAGGGCAGAAAGTATTGCATATAATTTTATAAACTACATGACAATGCTAACATGCTTCACGACTCAGATGAAAATACTAAAAATGAGTGTCAGTGCTTTCATTTTTGTCAAACTGCCACTCCAGCTCTGTTAGGACATCACAGCACTTACTGTGGGCGGTGCTCCTTCGGGCTTCTCTCCTCCTCTGCGTTCCCCAGGCTGGGTTTCTTGGAGTTGGAGGCGGCGGTTTCAGAAGGGTCGGATTCCTCCCAGCTGTCTGAGGTCTTGGCCACCGTCTGGCCCCACCGTCGACGGCCACTCTTCAGCACCCCTATCCCACCACCACCAACGTTGTTCTCACTGCCCAGAGATGCTGCTTTCTGCAGGAGCAGACAATACAACTGTCATACAAGTCATACTCCTTGGAAGAGGAGTCAAATATGCAAATATGAAAGATTCCTTTATGTATCATTATTAAGAAAAATCCTGACAAAACAGTCCTTATTCAACATGAAATACAATAAAGCTCTGGTCTGCGTGAAGACACTCACTGCATGGCTGAGGCCTCCTTGTTTACTCTCAGACTGGGGAAGGGGGATCTGCTGAAGAGGCTGATGATGTTGCTGCTTTTGGTTCTTGCAGGAGGATGTGGAGGCTTTGGACTCAGAGGAAGACTGCTGGGGATCAGCCTTGGACTCAGAGGCCTGTTTCTGGGCCTGTGGCCTGGCCTGGACCTTCTTAACCTCTTGGCTCTGAGGACGAGGGCCTAAAATCTGGCCTACCTGGAAATACGGGTACCGCAGCGCCTGAGCAGGGAGAGAAAGAAATACATTCTGGATATTCTGTGAACACTGTTTTCCAGCACAATCGATGTTTCTTCAACCTTATGTAGCTAATAACACTCTAGTCACAGACTTATTTGCTGAGTAAGTTTAACATGAACCTGGATTGCTTCCTTACAGTGGGCTCTGAGTAGATGTACATCTACACCTGGGAGAGCTTCGTAAGCAGAGAGTGGAAAAGCACCGTCACTCCCTCTGGAAAGGTGTTTCCGACTCAGCGCCCATAGAGTAATCCAGCTATCTCAGAGGAGTGTAAATTACATCTAACTATGTGATGACCATGTGCTGTACATAATATGTATGACGCAGAGCACACTTCGCAGCAGCAGAGGGAATGAAGTATGGCTTAAGATCTACTTAAAATGACTGGGATTAGGATGCTTATGCAGTCTCAGTATTGGGACTACAGATAATCTGCAAGTAGTGGTGAGTGTTGTTGCACTGTAATGAAACTGTTTCTCTGGGGACAGGTATGTATTAAACTTAAAGTATGTCCTTGGAGTCCAGGTTATACTTGAGGCAGTCGCAGACACCTGTTGCTTTTGTCCCCTCAGACTTGTAGCACTTAATACTTTTACTCCCAGTAAATGGCCTTTACATCGAACAGAAGCAGCGAATAAAACTTTGACTTCTCACTGTATAAACAGACCTTTAGACTCAACTTTGAAGCTCAGTCTTGCCTACCTGTACAGCAGTGGGTCTTTTTTTGGGGTCCCACTGCAGCAGGTCCTTCATCAGGGCGATAGCCTCATTGCTGGCATTCGGGATGAGGGTCTTCAGGTGGGTCGGCACACACTGGGGGAAGCGAAAGTTCATAGCAGATGCTAGCTGGTAGCCCTCTGACCAATCCGACTAAGAGAAGAGATAATCAGATGGTTATTTGCTATTATACAAATTAATAAGGTTGCTAAAGTTGGTTTTGCATGTTTACATAAACACAGACCCTTCAACTTTATTAGCAACTAATAATTTACTGTAGACAAATAATTTTTCCCTGTCTGTGCCAATCTAAGATGTTTTAAGGCAATTTGAGAACCATATTATAGGTGTGGATTGGATGTCTTCGTCGTGCCCTGTGAGGGTACATGACTCAGTGTACTCCCTCTATGTGTAGATCATTTATAATGATGCAAAGGAAATCCAACACCTGAACACCTACGTTTTCCAAGTGCATAAAATATGCATGAATAACAAATGAGACTTTCTCTTGTCGGCTAATAAACTGTTACAACTAATACATCCACGAACAACGTCACTGAATGCCTTGCCTTGTGGCTGAGGTCACAGACCAAAAAAATGGGCTCTCTGCTTCGCAATCAAAGGAATAATAACGGCTTTGGGGAAAGCTTTTTAAATGAAGTGCATGTCCTGTTCAGCCTGGAGCACACTTAAGCTGCTTTGCACCACAGAGAAAGGAACGCTGCTACTGGCCTACTTACGTACTGTTTATTTCTATATGGTAAACATATGTTCTCCAAATAAACGAAATAATATCTTTGTTGATATAATTTCAATCAATTCAACAAGTTCTGGGTGTTCACGGTTAAACCTCTACATAAAGGGCAATCATTTCCACCTCTGTACATTCAGCTTCTTCTCACCTTTTTGACGGTGCCTAATACTTGGCAGATCTTAAAGATCTCGTCCACTTCACTGTTGCCAGGGAAAAGAGGTCTGAGAGTGTAGAGTTCAGCCATGATGCAGCCCACGGCCCACAGGTCGATAGGAGAGCTGTAGGTAGACGACCTGAGCAGGACCTCTGGAGCTCGGTACCTGGACGGAGAACAGACTCAAATAAACCCAGTGGACAACATAAAAACACAACATAATGCTTATAATGTGCATTTCTTTTGCTATATTCACTATGACTTCATATGATGCACATTACTGCCTATATCTTGTGCAGTATTTTTCACAACATCATGTGCAACGTCAATCTTCAATATCATGATCATATCATAATTTAAAGCATTCTCAGGCATATGAATTTCCTTCAGGATAAATAAAGTTCTACTGAATTGAACTGAACCCTAGCACAATTAGCCTTTTCCACCGCAGGAACTTTTGTCATTTACCCAGGATTTTGAAAAACCTCAGCACGTTTCCACCAAAATTACCCGGGGAAAAAAACTTCCCCTCAACCCCAAACTTTCCCTGAAAAAAGTAATGCAGTGTTCTGCACTTCTGTGCCAGTGTGGCTACAAACTTTAGAGGTTCAGGCTCTTTTGAGCGTATTTGCCGAGGAAGAAGTTGCTGTTTTTTCTTACGGCCACCTACTGGGCTTACTATTCCC
>JAPZEB010000013.1:18603012-18616451 GCA_029783705.1 Chaetodon striatus | reverse complement strand
CTTTTTTTTTTTTTTTTTTTACACTGCATCAGTAATTGTAAACACTTGGCCCGTTGGGTTGGCTGTAGCTGGGCTTTTAACGACGCACTTGGTGTTTTTCCCATAATGAAAAGTACAGGTTGCATGTTTTGAATTTTTTAGCAGCATTTTATGTTTCCATTTTAAGCATTGCCACGTGTTGTGAGAAAGATGCCCACTGTGCCAACACTCTCTCAGTACATATTGTTGGGCTGTTAACTTTAACTAGAGATACAGTGGCACCTTTAGGGGAGAACTGCAGAGGGAAAGCCAAATATGTGTGGAACTTGTGCCACTATGCTCATTAAACATGTAAACCCATATACATATATATATATATATACACAGCTATAAATGTTGGTTTGTGGCATTTTTGCTCAGAATCTTTTTTTTCATGTCATTGTTTTACTAGACATGCAGACATAAAAACAATTTCATGTCTGGGACTGTAGAAGTATGTAGGGGAAATGCATGAAGAGTTTTTATATGATATATGAGCATGTCCAGCATGTGTCAAGTCTGTGTGGCTCCATAAAACAAAGTTTATATACGACATGTAGAAATTGCAAGGAAAGAAAAACGCCAACATACTGTAGTCTGAAATGTTTTGTGTTTGTTACTGTGTCTGTGTGTGTGTCTTGTGGGCCCCGGTGATTACTATGCATGACGTGGACAGTATTGCAGTGACAGTTGCCCAGCATTCCTGTGGTCGCAGCAGGGAATGAGAGGAGGAGGAGAAGGAGATTTCAGGAGAAGACGCAAGTGATTTATAAAGCAGAGGCAGTGAGAGAGCAGAGAAGAAAGTTAGAGGAAGTTCAGCTGGGATCATAAAAAAATGGAGGACGCAGAGAGAGAAATGTGAACAGCTGTGTTTTTCTCTCTTCAGCAGCAGCATCGTCTGACAGGAAAGTGAAATGTTTTCTTTTTGTATCAACGCTGCCCGTCTTTTTTCACTCCCTGACTCACTTGTGTGAAATTGGCTGTTATGTCCAGGCCACATTGTTGACATGGTTGAGTGTGGTCACCAAGTGCTGCAAGGCTCACACACACACACACACACACACACACAAACACACACAGTCACAAGTACAGGCACTTTAATTGTGGAGTAATTACACATACCATGGCAGGCAAGTGGGAGAGCGGAGTGCAGCAGCTCCGGCTGATGGAGAGCATTCCTTTGTTGTTTGGATTGGTCCTTGCTCTCTCTCTCTCTCAGTCCTCTGTATCCCTGCTGGCTTCCCAGGTTTCAAAGGAGAAGACAGCAACTCAAGAATGTACTTCCAGGTGTTAATAAAGTCCTAAAGCAATAACACTGCATTTGTGTCAGTGTGCACGTGTTTGTCGACCAAGAATCTAAAGTGGAGCAAACATTTACACACAGCTCCCAAAAACTATTTTTGGTCCGTCTGCAACAGCACTTGGTTTTTACGACCTTTGTGTCCTATCACGTCATTTCTGTCTCATTAAATTCAACACTTAAGTCCCCGTCCTGATTCGCACCGCACTTGACTTCATCACAGTCAAAGACGTGGTCCGTTTCCAGTATTTAATAAGATGGTTTTTGGCATTGCAGTGGCAGTCGGTTGCTTCGGTTGCATGGTGTGTTTGTGTGAAATAAAGATATCTAACTATTCTTGGAAAGCCATTTGTGTTGGCTTAAAAAATGTGATTAACTCTGTGAGTAAAAAGAGTTTAAGGGCATTTAACCACTGCTGTATCCCTGGTGTTAAGTGATGTCAGTGACCCGAGTGGACCAGGTCAGTAACATCCATTACACACAGATTTGTCAGTGCTCTCTTTTTGACCATGGTGATGATTCAAACAGCTGTAAAAATAGATGACACTGTATCTTATGACTGTCCTACCTCTGACAATATGTGGGATGAGTAACGAGACAGAAAGACTTGACAAAACGTGTAGAGGCGCAGCACCACACCACTGCAAACAGATGAAAATGCACCTGGCTCACCCTCAGCCACAAACAGTGTTGATGTCATCCATTTATCTGTCATTAAGATGTTATTAAAAGCATGTGGTTTGAATAGTTTTACCCACACAACACCTCAGAGACCTACACGGATGATGCCTGAAATAGAGCACTGGTCGTAAATGGTTCAGGTACTCTTTCTCAGGCTTATTGTGAAGTAGAAAAATTAATTTATGGCTGTTAAAAACTGATTTAAAAAGTACGATTCAGGATTTGCCTGAATGAAAGGGATCTCCTAACACCTGGTGGAATTCCTCTCCAAACAGCTCCAGAGTTCCTGCTCAGCCTCCTGGGATCACATGGGAGTTGTGGAATTCACTCGGGAATGCTGTCAAACGTTCAAACCCTCTCGAACCCACGGGCTCTGGGATGATGTCACTGGGAAAGCTTAGCAGCTCTCATGCTAGCAAGTGACCATGGAGAGCATAATAGCTTTAAAGCCTCTGGAAACACTTGACAGAGAAAGTTAAAAGGGAACTGTAAGGCCATTTTCAGGGAGAATTATCCTGATAACATTTAGCTGTTCCCTTTTTAAGGCTTTTGGCTCCAACGATGCGTCTGTAAATGTTGAGTCAAGACCTAAAGTGACCACAAAAGCCCACATGACATGTTGCCACATGGAGGCACATTTCTGGTGTTGGTTGCGTTGGTTGACAGTAATGAGAAAAACAAATGTAATGGACAGTGGTTTTTTTCCAATAAACTTATTCCACTCTGGATCTGGCCTATAATGCTTGTCCTTCCCTTTTTTCTCTTCTTTATACTTGTGATAACAAAGCGTGGACAGTTGGGTTTGTGAACTTAATGTAATTTGAAGATGCACACCTTGAGGGTGGGTTCAAAACCTTTGTTGATTCTCTTCACATACTGGGTGCCACGGAAAACTGAGGAGCAATGGAGAAAGTGGAGCAGGGCCGGGTGCACGAGCTCTCTTCCTGTTTATCCACAAAGAGATCCTTGCGGTGCCTGGGAGATAAGATAATCCTGCTGCCATGGATATGCATGTGTGTGTGTGCTTTTGTGTGTCTACGTGTGTGCAGGCAAACCCTCCGTGGCCTCAGTCCTAACCAGAGGACCACTTTCAAGCCAACATTTATCATTATGCAGCCATAAGAACACACCATGCATTACGCTTTAGTTGTGGTTGGCGTGCGTAGCCTAAACAGCATTCTGCATGACTTAGGTTGTATTATAGTTTTGCATGATGCGTGTTGTTGTTTTATGTAATCTCTGCTATGAACTGTGGAGAATGCACGAACCCCTGCCAAATAAAATTAACGACCTCTGATACAGAACGACTGGCATCTCCTCCATGATGTCTTCAGACTGATGCATGACCGTACATGTAGCTGAGATTTTTCAGATGGTGAACATAGCTTATGCAGAGAGCAGCCAACCGCCGCTTAAATACCAACAGTTTCTCATGCAGCGTCGGACAGGCCAGATTTTTAATGACAAATTAACTTTTTGCACATAGTACTACAATATGTGTTTTCATGGTGGAAACAGAGTTATTTTGGTGAAAATTAAGAAACTTTTATTCCATACAATTTTGTTAAAACAGCCAATAAACTTTAATAATCATCTGCACCCCTGTCTTGGGCAAATTGGCGTGGTCTTATCAGACAGGATATAATTAAATAATGAACTTATCCTGGGCGACACGGTGGAGTAGTGGTTAGCACTGTCGCCTCACAGCAAGAGGTGCAGAGTTTACTAGCCCGGTGCGACTACACATTTTGACAAATAAACACCTGTCTCAATAAGACGCCTGGTCTGGTTGCCAAGCAGTTCATTTTTTTCATAGAGGTTGTTTTGACGTATTAAATTGGGCTGCTGGCTACCTCAAATTATGTGCACATACCCTGTAAGTTATTCATATTCCTTGAGTCTGTAAAAAAAAAAAAACATCAATCCAAGGTATGAGTATTGTTTTGACTTGATAAAGAGGTGTTGTGTCAATATGCCAGGTGCCATAATCCTCGAGTTTCTTTTCTGATGCTCTGTCTGTTGGAGCTAGATCAAATGAATGATTCATAATTGATATATTATTCAAGACTAATTTTTAAACAACTAACATTTGTACTGGTTCAAATTACCAATTTATTTCCTGATCTTTGCTGAGCAACAGTTTTGTGTGGAAGGAATAAAAGGCCTGTCCCAAATATAGGCCTGCTGATTTCAGTGATTTAAGCAAATAATAGCCCGGGCTACTAACTGAAGTTTTACACTAGCCTGCCCACTGAGCCTTTAAGGGTAATTGGAGAAATTATAGTTGTCCATTCTTGGGAATATTTGCATTTATTGTTTCATTTTAGTGTGTGTGTGTGTGTGTGTGTGTGTAGGTTGTTGTACTTCACTGCCATTAACTCATCCTGTGTTCATACAGATAAGCCATGCATTTTGTAACGGGCCTATCACACACAGTACATGCACTTTGAATAGGGTTGTGTGTTTTTTCTCTCTCAAAGGAATGTAAATACTCACATTTTATTAACCTTTGTCACTCCAAGTGCTGCTGCATGTTGTGCCAGTTTGTTTGTGCACCAGTCTGGACCTGTCTCCACTGACTGGATGAATCAAAACCTGCGGTATTGGGGCTGCAGTGTGTCATGTGAAGGGAGACTAGACTGCATTCCTGCTGTAATATCATTAGCTAAACATGCTTTATCGTGGTTTCTTATCATTACTGCCAAGTAGGTCTGAAAGAATGCTCTCTGCCCCTCTTTGTCCCCTTTCTTTTTCTCCCTCTCAACCCTTTTCTCCTCCTCTTTGTCAGCCTGAAGGCTCCTCTCTTTGAGTCAGTGAGAATTAGAGGTCAGGTGGAGGTGGTCTGTTAACACCTGCACATTATGATCTGTGTGTGTGTGTCAGTGTGTTAGAGAGAGGGACAAAGAGGGAGGGAGGGAGAGAGGAGAGAAACTCCCTCACCTTGTTCCCTCTCCTGCTTACACTTCCAGCTGTTGCTGCATTCCTCCACACGTCGCAATTGGCTGAAGCCGCCGGCTTTTTATTTACGTTGTCTGTGTACATTTGTGTGTGTTCGTGTGTGTGTGTGAAGGTGACGGAGGATTAAAAGTATCTCCAAGACACCCACAGGTTGCTGATGCCGCGCAGGGAATGTATTCGCTGTCAAGAGAGAGACTGTGATCAACAAGTGACAGGATATTTTCGGGATCTTGGAGCAGTTGCGTAATTGCGCCCTTGTGCACGATGACAGAAGTGGCCAGTCCCGCTTCAATCATGGTAAGCGACGTTTTTATGAGAGGAAAATATCAGAAAGCCTTTTCTTTATGACTCAAATGTGTGTTTCTAAATTAGGAAGTTTACTGAAAGTCTTTCATGGTGTTTCAGCAGCCACTGATGTTTAATCCGCAGCTCCGGGAGTTCTTTACAGTGTTTGTTTCTTAAGTGAGCTGTGTAACGATAAGCCAAATCTTATCCGACTTTAATTCCGGATTTTTGTTCTCAGCAAATAAGCACAATGGGAGTTTTGTTTGTTTCTGGGCTACTGATTAAAAGTCCCATTAATACAGAAGCCTTTATGTGTATTATAGGAGATTCTGCTGAAGATAAACACACATTAAAAAGGGCCTGTGTATTATTCTGTAATTCTGATTGCCCACTATGAAAAATACCATCGTGTGGGCACCACAGGGATGTTAAGAGGACAAATCAGAGCATTATTTTGATTGATAATGTAGGATATTGTATGTTAATGTATGAATAAGAGCTTCATCCCACATTACAAACAAGCCACAAGAGTATCTTCATATCAGTGCAGCAGCTCATGGCACATTTTGGTGTCTCTACACTTTTTCTACTGCCTCTTTAAGTTAATTGAAGCACACATGTTGCTCCCCTCTAATTTAATCACGTGGGAATCAACCAACACATTTAAGGAACCAGAAGTCTCACCACCTCTATTAACATGTCAGGTGTCTAATGAGGACTATGCATGTCTGTGGTATGTGAGTGTGTAGAAAGGGTGTCATTATATCCCATCCTGCTTGTGTATCTAAACTGATCGGACACCTTATCACTTTTGATTTCCATGTGAGGAAATGATATACGGTGTTGCACTGTGGTCATGTGGAGCTGTCAGGAATGGAAACAAGTTGAATGCTGCATGTCATGGCTCTGGATTGTAGTGTAATTATGAGGTTGTAGATTTGCCCTCGGCGGGTCCAACCACAGCATTTTCCATCTTTTGTGTTAGTATTTTTAGAAGAGTGCAATGCAAAACTTTACCACAGAGAGTATTACTAATGCTCCATGTGTGGTGCCATTACAACAGCACTGATATCAGGATTAGGCTTTGGTTCCTTTAGGCTCATCAGTCAGATGGAGAAATACTATCCTTCAGTAAAGGCCCCTGATGCAAGTATATGATAACATACTGGCTCAAACCCCTATTTTTATTTTTCAGTATTGTTAATTTTCTTTTAGTCAGTTTGACGTAGCATTGTCTTCTGTCTAACGGTGCAACTGTGTTACCTCTTTAGTCCTCGCATCCTATTATTTATTTTGTTTGTTTTTATATAGCTGTATGATGAAGGCAATCTGATGTTTTTCTTTTGTTTAAAAGAAAACAATAAAAATTACTGATAACTTATTAAAAAAAAAAGAATTAGGCTTGTATTATGGTATACAGAACCGCATCAGAGTTCGTTTGTAACCAGACCGAGACCACCTCTTCAAGAAGGTCTCTGTCCGATTGTGTTGGTGCGCACCTGAGTGTGATTGCTGTGTTCACACCTGTCCAAACGAACCGCACCTAGGGGGCAGAATGCTAAGCTAATGTTAAAACTATTCTACCTGCCAAGGTGGCTCTGGCCATGATGTGGAAATCAGGAGGATGCAATCGTTCTGTCACAAGGCCTGCACATACCAATGCTACATTGAAATTTAAAGAATTACTACAGAGGTGCGCGTACAAACGGGATACATGACAGCACTCGAAAGCATCATTTGTGTGCTGAAGCACATTAGATTCCTGCTATGTGTTGTCAGAATTCTTTCCACAGTTTTATTGTTTATGTATTTACCAGGTATATGCTTGGAATGTCATCAGTGCCGTATAGGTTTGGATTTTGTTTGGAGGCCAGTAGTGCAACTTGAGGAAACTCCTTTTTGGCTCACTCGTAATCTCTTTTCCTTCATCTCTGGATTCTTCGTTCTGTGTTTTTATCCATTTCCTTTTCTTCTCTCTCCCTGACACACTCAGTTTGTTTTTCTTATTATCTCAAAGTCCATCTTTCCGCCTTCGTCTTTTCTTTTCTATCCAGTAGTCACAGCTCATTTCAACATGTGAGCTACATTATGTTACTAATGTGGCTTATATGTCCCTCTACCACTTCACTGTCCCTCTTCGTCTCCCTGTCATATCCGGCCCCTCAGAAACCAAAACATCAGTTGATCCCCTCCATATGGCAGTAAAGGTAATCTGGGCTTTTCCACAGACACACACACACACTCGATAGAAATTCAAGTTAGACTTCCTCCAACTCTGAGTCAGCTGCAACAACAATGGACTTTCTCTCCTGTGAGGATCTTGCATTTTGGTAAATGATGGGGAAAGAACGCTCACTGGAGTGTGAGAGAGTTTAAGTTGAACAATGCTGCTGGATGTTTGTTGTGTTTTAGCCGGGGTTTACGGTCAAGTTAATCAGCTTGCAGGTTTTTCACCAAAACACACACACACGCACAGTCGAAGACACAAACACACTTACCCACACATGATGCAGTCAATTTAAGACTTTCTTCTGGACCAGTGACAGAGAAAAGCAATATTTAATGTCCCAAAGGATAGCCTTCCAGGACGTGTCATGTCTCTGGCATTTATGCACGCATAAGGCATATATTTAAGTTTTGTTAAAGACATTATTGCGCACCAAACACAGAGTGCAGTGAGGAGCAGTGAGGAAGATAACCCCATTTAGCCCTATGAGTTGCTCTATAAGAGGGACACAGAGAGAGGGACTCCATATTAAACAGCATCTGAGATACAATGCCGGCTTTGTCAGGTGGGAGGAGGAGAGGGTAATGCAGGAATGTAAGGGGAGGGGATGTTAGTGAGAGACAGAGGGATGAAGAAAGAGAGAGATAAAGGCAGAGAGAGGAGTGCAACGAGGGCAAAGACACAGCATTTAAAGCTTAGATGGCAGATGAAACACATCGGGAGCATGAGAGAAGAAACCAGCTGGAAAGACAGCTTTTAGATAAGATATAAGATAGACAAGATACAGGTAATCAAAAATAATGGACAGAGATGGGACTGAGAACAAATGTGAAAGATATTTGTTGTTAACATTTTGAGAAATATGATTACAGATTCATAAAGGAGCTGCAGGCACAATCGCACCATAAATACGACACAATATACAGATACAAGGCACATAACTAATCATACTGCATGGCTAACACTTGTTTACGAAACCCAAAGACTTGGAAAACAGTTCCAAAACCAGCTTTTGGAAATCATCTGTTGTCTGAACACCAATGGAGCCATTTCTTTAGAGCTGGCCAGGTCGCATATAGATGGAAATAAAGATACAACAGGAAGCAGAGCAACAGATGTAACAATTGCAGCCTGTCGTTCAGGCAGAAGTTGACCAGACTCAAGAGTAAATCTGTGCACTCCTCAGCACCTGGAGCTCACGGTGCTTTTTGCACGAGTGTCTTTTGCCGGCCAAATTTTATTTCTGTAGCAAAAACGCCTAAAACCATCTTAACAGTCACCTTGACTGCAGCTAGTGTATCATTATTCCCACCCCCACCTCCATTAGTTGGTCAAGTTTAGACCCCAGCAGCCCATATATCATCTTAAGAAGCTGCCTGCCTTGAAACACCTCAAGCCTAAGGCCAATGTAAGCTACCGAAATAAAGCGGCCACATGCACTGAAGAAGAAGCAGATGGCCAACATGGAATATATCCTTTAAAAGTAGAAAAGAAGAATCCGGATGGTTCGTGTGTTGCAAGTTTCACTCTAATGTGCTCTGTTTTCTGAAATTTTAATAATGCTAGTACACTTTTAATGTGTGAATAATGTATTATATTTTATGATTGCTTCTAACCGCTTCCAACCGCTCGATTAAAAAAATGTATCAATATTATTGTTATCAATAGCTTAAAGGAATACTTCACCCACAAAATCACCATTTGTATATTAATTACTTACCCTGTGTTACTTTGAATTCCATATCAAAACATCCGTTAACAAACTCTCACACAACTAATACAGTATAATCTAAGTCTCGCTCATCCAGTCGTATGCTCAGTACTTCTCAAACACATGCATTTATATTTCCGCATACAAGAAGCGCACCTGGGTAAGCATGTGTGTTTGAGCTCGCTCGTGCATTTCACTGAGGCGTGCTTCTTGTCCATGTGTGTTAAACTTCCTATATTTTATTCTAAAAACTGCCATATTGAAGATATAACCCAACATCATGAGCTTATTGTTTCTGACAGACACACACATGCGAGCGAGTTAACTGTCCCAACTTCTAAGGGCACTACAAAGAATCTGTTTCACATCAGTGGCATTAACAACAAGCTGAAATGTCCCGAGAACGCAGCCTGCAACAGAAACAGACAGAAACAACAATGCAGAAGGTAATTGAAACAGAGAGAAAGACTAAACAGATGTAGAGGAAAGACAAACAGAGGAGGGACTGGACAGAGGGATGAAAAGAGAAGATGAAGGAAAAGTATGAAATGAAACAGTCTGAGAATGCTGGATCTGCTCTTTTGGTTTTATGAGTCCTCTCTCTATCCTCCATCACTTTCTCTTTTTCCATCACCCCACATTTCTGACCCCATCTCTGTCTCCAGATGCAGGGCAAACAGAGCATTTTGGGGGGACTCAGCTGTTGTACAGATGGGATCAAAGAGGGACTGTGTGTGCATGCAGTTTGTTGTACTCGTCTGCTTGTGTTTTTAAAAACATCATGTATGTTTAAAGTTGTCTTAGCTGGTCTTCAGCTCTATAAAGGGCTAGTTCAGATGTAAAGCAGATTTGGGATTAAAGTATTAAAAGTAGGTCAGGGCTGAATGTGTAGGATATTTTCCCATGAAAAAAAAGAAATACCTTTGAAACTCCCCCAGTCCTTCATTCCAGTACACGAGTTAGTTTGTGATGAAATGTGGAGGTTTATTCTGCTGGACCTTCTTTCCCTTAGTCTGCCTCATTTTATTTGATACCAGAACCTGACAGTAATTATTCACATAGATTATAAAATATTCTGCTGTCAAACTCTGCTGTAGCTGTAATGAAAATGTGACATCCTGTCAAGTTAATCTTAGGCCAGAGACATGACTGTGTATATACATATAAGAGCAGGAACGCTTGATCAGCAGGCTGTCTGCAAGGTGTTGCTACAGTCTATGAGTCGGATCCACCCTTCACTCCTCCACAGCTCCACCCTCTTGTCCAAATATGGTCACTTCTGGCTCCAAAAAAACCAAGATGGCGACAGCCAAAATGCCAGACTCAAGGGCTTGAGGCCTAAAAGTGGCAGTCCACAGACCAATGGGTGACGTCACAGTAGTGTCATTGCTTTATACAGTCTATGCTCTTAAATTTATTTTTGTGGTCACTAGGGGGCAGTAGGTTCAACACAACTGTGACATGTCTTGTCATCTCATACAGTTGTTATGATTACCGTTAGCATAAGCGCAGTGTATGTATACATAAAGCAAACGGAGCAACATTAGCATTCATTTGGAGTCTTGTTTCTGGCCCGTTGATTAATTAAAGTCCAGTATCTACTCTCTTTTAGCTTTGCTTTGGTCTCTACCATTTCCTTAAACATGATCTGGCTCTTTAGCCGCTAAATGCTCCACCATGATCACCAACAAGAGCTGAAAGACACTAAATAGTCGAGTGGAAATTATCTGTGGGTTTTTCCACAAAAAGCAACACATTACTCACATTATACATAACTGTTTCCCCCATTAGCAACTCCAAGATTTTGTTTAGTGTAGCTTTACAGGTTTGGGAACTAACAGCAAGTTTCTTTATAAGTACATCTATATATATTTTTAGAAGTTTCCTTACAAGCCTGCAAATACCTAGACCATCCAGTAATCTCACACTTCTCCAGCTGCCTTGTTCAGAGACCCTGATAGCATCAGGTTGGTGATTGGAGATTGTGGAGATCCCTCAGGATACCAGAGCTGAAATCTGCAAAAGCTAGAAGGGGGGGTTGACACACCTCACCGCTTTGCTTAAACTGGAGCACAATAAGGCCAAGGACTTGTCTTGACCTGCCCAGAGTGGAGCTCACCTGGTGGAAGAAGGAGAAGGGGGAGCTGTGGAAAAAAAAAGAGACAATGAGGAGGAACCATGTATGACAAAAGGGGAGAGTCAAGGAGGTCGGAAAGGACATACAGGAAGGAAGCGGGAGGAGACGTTTGGAAAAAAGAGAACAGTCTTGTCATTATACTCAAAACAGTTCCCGCTGAACTTTGAAATTTGACTTTGATCTCCATTTCTCATCAGGTCTCTGTAGCACCTTTGCAACGTGTCCGGCTGATGTTGCCATCATACACCGTGTGTTTGCTTTGTCTACACGAGGGATAAAAAAAAATCAGTGGAATGTGGGGGCCTCCTATCTTCATGTGATAACAAAAAGAGCTGATGCGTGACTTTATTTGTGGATGTTTGCGTGTGCATACGGGTGACAAGGGTGGCTGGATTGTAAAGAATAGCAAGTGTGTGTGTGAGAGTGTGTTTAAAGGCAATAAGGGTGTCAGAGCAGCAAAGGAAGTGACCTCAGAGGGGAAGCTGGCACTGAATTAGAGGAAGTGGTATGGAGCTGGCTTTGATTTACGCTTCCTCTTCTGGTGATTGGAGGAAAAAAGGAAAAAGAGAGGGGAGTGAGTTTAAGGAGGCAGGAGGATGGCACATAGAAAAGAGAAATGAAAGACAGACAGGAGGAAGAGAAGGAAGGAGGTTCGAGAGTTGGAAAAACAGTTGAAGAAATTGAAAAGAGCACTTAAGTAAAATTAAGGGAAAGTATTGGAAACAAATCAGATCATAATCGTGTAAACGGAGGTGGGTAATGTATATGATTACGGGATTATTACAGGATAACATGGAGAGAGAGGAGGAAGAGAGGAAGGAGATGATGGAAGGTGGAAAAGGAGATGTGGTTAGGGTGGTTTCCCATGTGCTGTAATCATCTCTGCTTTGGTGTGAAGCGTTTCACTCATCCATCTGGGTGTTTGTGTCTGTGACTGTTTTTCCTTTTATTGAATTGTAGGGTACTGCAGGGGCTGTCCCTGGCACTGGATCTGAGTGTTTTTACTCAAACACACACACATTTTTGAGGCACTTTTGATTTTGTTTTCTCTTATCTCACTGTGTTTTCATTCCTCTTTATAGTTTATCATTCCCTGTCTTTCTCTGCCAGTCTAATCCTGCCCTGCTGTCTCAGAGTTTTCCCATGTCCTCCTATTTATTCCCACCATTAAAACATTTTGATTTTTCTTCTTGATCTTGGACTGTCAACTAAAACGAAATAAGAGTATTCATCACATTAAAGTCCTACTAGTGGCCCCTCGCGGCTGAAATGTCTATTACACCCCATGATGCATTGGACAGAGAGTATACCGATGATTTTACTATTTTTATTTATTTATTTAACCAGGAAATCCCACTCAGATTGAAAATCTCTTTTACAAGAGATACCTTGCTGAGGTAGCAGCCAATCAGAACACATTTAAAATGAAACAAATACAACATATAACAAAAAAATCCACAGTAAAACAATAATTATTAAACATTGTGGCCTCTCAAGAAAAACAAGCACATACCTCTGTCACCATATTCTTTATGATGCCCTTAAATTCATCAATGAATCTTTTTGAGGATTGTTCCATGTCCAAGGTGCAGGATACGAAAATACAGTTTTCCTCAGATCTGTTAAAACCCAGGGTACATTAAAAAGCAAACACCTGGAGGAGTGTAGCCGGTAACTACCAGCGCTGACACACAGAAGGATGCAGAGGTCGGCTGGGAGTTTGCCCGATATTGCTTTATAGATAAAAAAATATACCAATGCTCTGCTCTACGAATGGTCAGTGGCATCCAGCAAACCAAATCATAAAGAATGCAGTGATGAGTAAGTGACTTTGCATTTGTAATAAAACGTAGAGATGCATGGTACACTGAATCAAGGTGACGTAAAATGGAGGAGGTTGCATGCATATACAGTATGTCACCACGATCAGTCACGGACAGAAAAGTATTTTTTTCTCAGCACTAAAAGTAACACAGGGCTTATTACTAAAATAAAAGTCAATTTATTTGAACAATACAAATCTAAATGACACAACTACATCATAACGCATTATAAACCACAGACACAGACAGACAGTAAAAGGAAGGAAAGAAAAAATCAGACACACAAAAACAACAAAATA
>JAPZEB010000013.1:18538506-18549969 GCA_029783705.1 Chaetodon striatus | reverse complement strand
GAAACTTTTGGCTCCTGGATACCACTTGACACGCAGCACTTAAACACTGCTGTAGACCTAGTACAGTAATGCGCCTTGATGGCAGTGGCCCGCCAAGCAGAGCGATGTGCCATGCCTCACTGCAAAAACTGGTCAGGAGTGGCCCGAAGAACATGACAGAGAGCTCAACGCATCGACCTGGCCTCCAAATTCCCCAGATCCCAATCTGATTGAGTATTCACGGTCCACGTGGGGCCTTTTTGGATCAGACTTTGCTCCACGTCAAGGCATGGACACGGGGTCTCTAAGGGTGTCCTGTGGAGTCTGGCACTGGGGCGGTGGATCCTTTGAGACCTGTCTGTTGTGAGGTGGGGTATTGGCACGTCCCACGGATACTCGATCAGATTTGGATCTGGGGACTTATGAGGCCAGGTGGATGCTTTGCACTCTTTGTCACGTTCCTCGGGCAGTTCCTCAGCATTGTTTGTGTTGAGGCATGGTGCATGTTCTGCTGGAGGGGGGCACGGCTATTAAGAGTGTTGTTGCCAAGAGGGAGGGACTTGGTCCGCAGCGGTATTTGGATGAGTGAAATGCTTCAAGTGGTATCCACATGAATGCCAGGACCAAAGGTTTCCCAGCAGAGCATGGCATTGTAACCAGATGGTCAGTATTATACATTGGCTGTGGGTATTCATGAACTCCAATGGATGAATCAGGATGAAACATTTTCATTTTGTGCCAAAAATATTAACATTACAAACAAGATATCTGATAATCAATCAGACTGATTGCCTTAAAATGTGGTCAGCACATTCATGCTCCCAAGGAAACAAACCCTTTTGATTCAAAGACAGATGTGTCAATAAGACTTTATTGTGAACAGCTGTCTCAGATTAAATCTGAAAGAGTTCATCTGTTGTTTTGCACATCACCAGTTCTTTATGCTCCTTTTACAGTGAGGAAGAGCCTCTGCTCACAATAGATGAGGAGAATGAATCATTAGGAAGTCAAATTAAAGACCAGTCTAATTTTGGCTAAAGACTAATTGTGTGCCCTGAAGGAGACGGCTCTTTTGTTAGATCTGCCTGATAGGTCTATATTTGGTGACGACTTCATCTATTTTTAGACTTGAGTTCCCCACACAGTAAAAGTTTGTCTTGAAATATGAAATATTGTATGTTATCTCCAAAGATGTCATGGACTTGTAGTCGTACCTCAGTTACCTAGTTACTGTGAGGAGCTGGCGGAACATCAGCTTCATGCCGGCCGATCCAAATGACTCGTTGTCTTGTTTTTGTCCCTTTCATGTTTCGTTGTCTTCCTGTTCTTACCTTGTTCTTCCAGGGCCAAGGAATGTTGCCTTATTTTGCTAACTTCCGTCTGCTTGCTGAGTTTTCTACACCATGTGTGAACCAGCGGTACGTACCTGCTCACTAATGACCTGGACTTTGGGTCTTAAAGGTCCAGTGTGTAGGATTTAGGGGGATATATCGGCAGAAATGGAATATGATATATGATATACCTTAGAATGAGCCGTTTATATGTACTTATGGAGTGGGTCCATCATATTGTTCTACAGTATCCCAGAAAGGACATTAAACACTGGCTCTAGTACTCGAGTTTACGCACCGGCCACTGTTGTTCTCCTACATGTTTGTCACACGGGAGAAGTTTCAGTTGGTTTCGATTTGTAACCTCACTGCTAGATGCCACTAAATCCTACACACTCACCCTACACAGTGCCTCTTGCATGTTTCAGTGGCGCTGCCAAGCAGTGGCCGAGGGGAGGGTCAGTCACAATCACTGGCCTCCCCCATTTTCCCCTCTTTGCGAAAAATATTACAAATAATTGGAGGCCTCTGTGTGGTGTGCCTGTCCTCTCCTCTCGTCTCCTCTCCATTTAAAGCAGGAAGTTTACATCCAGTCACTGTAATGATGTTAACTAATAAGTCAGACAATACACAGGCAGTTTAGCAATATCCCTGCAGTCGTGGTCCTGCCCAACCTTGAATCTTTAGTCCTCTTTTTCTAAGACTATGACAAGGTAGAGTAAAAGTGCGGTCAGTTCCAAGACGAGACCGAGACTGATCTCAAGTTCTGCAACACTGGTGTATACAGATACATAACATAAAATAAATGAACATTCAATCAGGATTTTTGTGGAACTCAAAGGCTCCCTTTACACCTGACATCAACATGCATTTTTTGCGATTGGATTGCAATTGGATAGCGCTTGACCAAATACATTTATACCTGATATTAATATGCGTCTCTGGTGTCCACATCCAGATCCGTTTGCTATCCAATCACGCTCCGTCCTGCTGACGTCACATTCACCTCTTCTTCTGCAATCATTTCCAGCAGCACACTACAACATCATATCCTGTGCGCCGCAATAGCAACAACAACAACAAGAAGAAGATGTTAGTCGCCCGTGAAGTTGTGTTACTGTATGGACACTTTTGTCGGACCAAATGCAGAGCAGACACTTTGTCTCACCGCGACTCCATCCTCGGCTAGCATCCGTGTTTTCTTTTCGTGGCAGTCGCTACCTTGTGAGTGTTGTTGTTGTCTTCTTCTTCCTTCTTCCTGTGTCCAGCTGGCGCACCTCACTTACATATTTTCGCCCATGGAGTTGTTGCAAGTGGATTGGAGACGCATTTGCATTTACACTTGTGTTCGTTGGGGTCACAATGCGTCCCTGACCACCCTCAGAAGTGGTTTGGCAGATTGGATAACAATACGTCCTCAATGCGTTTCGAGTGTATCTACACCTGTACTTTCATGAGGTCAAGAACAATCCGACTGCAAAAAAGGCATGTTAATGCAACGTGTGAAGGGGGTAAAAATGCTAACTGTATCCTATCAGTATTCATCTATGCACATTAGATAATTAGTAACACTAGCTTTAGAGTAAAAAACCAAGTATATCAGTGTGCAGTTCCTTACCTCTCACATTGACATAGTTTTCAACAAGCCTATATACTCCAACAGCATAATACAATTCCTGAAATTCAGTTATTTCTTTTCATTTTGGTGTGCCACCCCAAGATTTTTAGTGGCCCCGTCTGGACATTACTATAAAAAATTTCTGGGTATGGCACTGGCACTGACATCTTCTCTTTGTGTTCCACATCCTTTTTAAAACATTTACCTGGATAAAGCTAACGTCATACTGAACATACTTGAGACAGCAGTGCCGTAACTGTTGTTGTAAATTGTAAAGTTACTTGTTATTGCTCAGACATTTTCATATTTGCATATTTATCCTGCTAGACGCTGTTTTCTAAATTTTGTGTTGTGTTTCAGCTGGTTCTTTGAGGTACTAGGTTATCCCAAGTCCTCCCGGCCCAACATGGCGAATGGCGTTGCCATGGCAGTAGTCTTTTTCATGGTCCGCATCGCCGTCATGCCAGTCTACTACATCCGCATGTACACAGTCTATGGCACTGAGGCCTTCTACCAGGTGCCGTGGGGTGGCCGCGTAGCCTGGATCTGCTCCAGTATCTGCTTGGACATCATGAACGTCATGTGGATGCATAAGATTGCCCGCGGCTGCTACAGAGTGCTGCGCTCGGCACGCCAGAGCAAAGCTGGCACACCTCAGGAGAATGGGAAGACGGATTAAGGGAACCAGGGTGTCAGTGGTGAGAAAACACCACAGTGGAGACAAACTGATGTCACTCTCAGTGCACTGGGGAGCAGGAGCTTGGACACTCACCTGTCACACCAAGGAGTGATATCACAGGACCGAATGTAAACGAGGGAAACTTAGCTTTTCTGGAAAGCGGGTACAGTCACTGAGATGTACCGATGGACCGTTTAAGTGGCCATCCATAAGCCATGAAATGACCTCCTAGCAATACTCTGTGTGCATGGCCAATTATTTTTCTCTTGAACAATTTACCACTACACAAAAGAGTTTCGTCCTGGGACAACGGACTGTTAGCCCAAACACAAATTGTCAAAAAGTTTACCGTTCTTTACATACTCAGTGCTCAACAGAGGACTTTACAATGTTTTTTTGTTTTGTTTTTGTATTATTACTGCTCCCTGAGTCCCAGAATAAAAGTGGTGAAATACGAGTCAGTGATAGTGAGGCAAAGATTTTAGGGAACCTCGAAAACAATCGGTGAGTCCTTAATGATGGTCAGTGCCATAAACTCATTGTCAGATGCCTGTCGAGGAGACCGGTCGAGCATCTCTTTCTTTTCTCAGAGAATCTTGAGCTTAATTTGCAGGGACTTGACTGACACAAGATGGGATTACATCAAGTGCAATCACAGAGATGGAGCAATCCGTTCATCACTCACCCGCTGTCATTCAGTTAAGAGGTTCATTTAAAAACCCAGCCTTTTAAGACGTCTATAGAAATATCGCTAGCCTTGGTTGCATTTGAGTGATTGATATATATAATGCAGGATCGAACGGGCATTGGTACACTGTATGTAGTCTATTTCTTTTGTCTCGCTGGGGTCGAGGCAAATTGGTTTCTGAACGTACGATCACAGATGACGTTTTTAATGAAAAGGATGTACAGAGTACCTTAGCGATGCTACAAGGGAAACTGAATGTCAATGTTTGTATGTTGAATGCAAGAACATTCATTTTCCGTAATAACGTCGAGGCAACAGTTTTCATCAGATATTTAAATCCACATGATTTAACGTGTACACAGCCCGATATTTCACAGAATGGAAAAATATCATTGTTGACACTGTTTTGTGGGAGCCATGATTATATTTAGTTCACATTGTACGATGCATGTTAAGGGGTGAAGCTGATCTGGACTGCTAATGCGGAATCAGTGTCGTAGACAAACCTTAAAAAAAAGAAGAGGTAAAGGCAGCGTGACTGCTTTGAAATGTCCGTTTATGCTGAAAGGTTTGGTGGGAAATGTTCTGACACTCCTCTAGTTTTCCAGCGTCAGGTGACCTTACATTTCTATAATAATCACACTTCCTATTTATGATCTTTTAGGCACAAATTTACCCCTGGGCAACAATCTGCCTACAAGCTGCATGCTGCTATGTGTGTTGACCATGAGGAAATTGGACATTTTATCCAGCAAATTAAATTCAGTACATGGTTTCGTTACGTTTATTTAAAAGAATTTGTTTCTGCAGATATGAGTTTGATGTGAAATCGCATACAACAATCAGTGTTCCAGATGGTAATAGCTGTATTTGTCAAAAAACTTTTGTCGTTTTTTTAAAGCATCGTTATACAAATAGCTTCTGCCTCATGTTACGTATGATTTTCATCCAGCTGTTTAACAAATACTGCACTTCCATACTTATTCCTCAGATTGATACAAGGATTGTTTTTAGTGGGCAGACGTATTTGGTGATCCATGTTGTAATTGTTTTCCTGAGCACCATTCTACCGACGAAGCAGCTCATCATCGAACACTGAACACAGGAGCAAATCTGATCAAAGGTTTTTAAGACAAATGCATCATTTGTTCAAATTAAAAGTGGCGATAAGTCGAAACACATGTACTTGAATTTTCACTGTAAAAATGTATCTTTATACGAGCTGTACATCCGAAGCTTCTGTCAAATGTTTTGTGAAACGGATACAGGGATTGCTAGTTTTCTGAAAGCCGCCTTGCTATGTTCAGAGTTTGATTTTGTTGCCTTTTTAAAAAACAACTTATGATTGCACAGTGAATATTTTGTTACATCCAACTCCTTACAACACTGAGAAATGTTTTCCATGTCTGATGCCTGTCTAAAGTGATTGTTTGGCCTTTGTAATAGTTTCAAATGTAAAACCAAGAGGCTTGTTAAGGCTGGTCGTTTTAGTGCTTTTTTTTTATGTTTTTAAAACTTCAAAGATTTCTGTATTTGTGCCAGTGCTCCAGCCATTACTACCCCAAAATGAAGACTTGTTTTTCATATCCATTTTCATACAACAGTGCCAACCAGGTATTTGATGGTTCAGACTTATTCTGTTTACACAACCATCTCTGCACGCTGTAGCTAGTCACAGTTTGATGAGGCTCAGTGGAGTTTGGCTTTAAAAAAAAAAAAAACAGGTGTGAAAGACTTCTTTCACTCACGCCATTCGATCAAAGGCAGTGTGTTTGGCACAGCACGGACTTGGGTGGATGTCATCTACATAAAAAAGAGTCGGGATGTTTGTTAATATTTCACTGGAATTAAACGGAAATCATGTAAGGGGTTTCAGGACAGCAGGAGGGCGCTTCTGTCGCAATCAGGGGTGGCTCTGTATGCAAAGTCATGCATGGTCAATATTCTTCTTCATGCACCCTCTATAACTGCATGTGGTATTGCATGGGGATTGCACTGTAAACAAACTAGCATATACATTTGCAAGACAAATTTTGTTCTCTCTTTCCTTTTTCTTAGTACATGTACATAATGTTTACTTAAACGTTATTCTTGTACTGTGCCACATAATGTAATCCACAGACGATGATGATGTGACGAGAACATCATAAAGCAGATATTTAGTATAATATCCAGCACAGAAATAATCAGTAAGGGAATACTTGAATACTAATCAGCACAGCCTATAAGAATCTGGGCAGTGCAAGTAAACATTAATCCTACGAGCATCTTGCGTTATATGCGTACCATTGTCTTTAATTTATTAATCCGAGAGAAGCAGACATACAACGGAGCAGATGCTGTGGTGACGGAGAGCACGGTAGCTAAACTGGTGTCGGTGTTTCTGTTCTGAATGTTGTACGGAGGAAAGATGCGAGTAGGTGGAGTGTTTAGTGACATTCTATGAATGTATTGGAGGAACGAAAAATATTTGTCATTTGCATTTTCATTTGTTCTTTACAATAAATACCAAATTAACTGATGTGATGTGTGTCATTCATGTTTTAACATGCTGGAGCTTAAAGCACGAAACTAATGAGCCTCCAAGGTCTTCAATATGAATTCTGATAGGCTAATAGTCTAATTCGTCTTACCATTATTTGAAGAAATATATATATTATTTGTCTGTTTATTCTGCTCACAAGATCCCAGTTGTCTTTATAAGATAGTATACAGATTTTTTTTTTAAGTCAATAAATGTTACGAGCAAATTTTTCTCTGTTAATTGCATGGTTGACTTTTTCTTGGCAGCTATTAAAGTTTGTAGTAGGATATCCTTTACTTCACCCCCAAATGATTTGTAGATAGTTACCTCACCTGTGTTAGGTTGAATTTGTTAGGAAAACTTTGTTTGCTGAACGAAGAATCCAAAAACTGAAACTGTGCAGTATGATCCAAGTCTACTGCTGCCTCGATCAGTCAGTTCCTGTGTGTTACTGTGCGACTTTGGGGATTTAAAGGGTTAATTTGGAAGTTCAAAGTAACAGCAATGCAAACAAACCACTGATTGAGGCGGCAGTAGACCAGCAGCTCCTATGTTCGGAGAATTGTTTTTCTCAGAAGATCATTGAAAGCGCTGATAAGATTGACTCTCAGTTTGCTGTCAGAGCAGGCTATCAGTTTGGGAAGTGCTGAGCATACGACTGGATAAATGAGACGGATTATACTGCTTGAGTTGTGTGGGAGGTTGTTAACAGGTGTTTTGATATAGTTTTGCTGTTGTCCCCTATGACTTCAGTTCATCAAGAATTTTCTCAGTATTTTGGGTTTTTCATTCTTCAACATAACACAGGGTGAGTAAGTGATACACAAATGGTCATCTGGGGGAGATGTATTCCTTCAATGTTATACTTCAAGGCACCTTAACAAGACCCGAGCCCCTTTATGGCTTTGTCTCACATTGAAACTGGAGACAGTAATCCCAGTGACACTTTACATGGCAGAGGTGTTGTCTCCGTTAGTGATTCCCAACCACAAGGTCCAGATTTCTCTGTAGTCATTAGTTCAAGGTCCACACAGTTTAATACACTCAGCGTCATACTTGCATTTGGCCATGTCATCGAGCTACTTTGCTGTCCCTGTTAAGGAGCTGTGTGTTATCCCATCACTCTAAAGTGGGAAACAGCACTCTAAAATAAAAACTCTGTGCCAGAAATTCACTGTACCTAAAAATAAAGTGTGTTCTTTACAAACTTGACATGTTTATGAGTCACTCGGTCCATCCAGAGTGGACCTGTGACCCAGTTTTGGACTGCGACCTACCAGATGGGAAACACTGGTCTGCATGTTCTCACAGACTGTATTAACTTTCCAAAGAAGTAATTAAAAAGTTTTGGAGGACAGAGCACTTGGCAAAGGACAATACATTCATGACTAAACAGTATAATCTCTGCCCCCTGCTGGTAAAAGAGCAGAAATCTTTGTCTTCAAATATTAAACCTTTTTCACAAAAGACATTCTGGCTTGTAGGGAAACCACACATATGATAACATTAAATATGACCTAATTTCATTTAGGTGAGTTATTTCCAGAGTGTTGGTGTTGTGCATGCTGACTCAGTGTCATGACTTCCTGGAGCACTTGATGAAACTGAGCCATCGTTAACTGAATTAGCTTCACCTGTGATTTGCCTTCTATGCTGAGTCAAAAGGTCTGCTCAGGTAATGCTGCACTAATCCCAGTTTGCCACTTTTATTGTGTCTAAATATGTTGTTAAATATTTTTTATTGAGGTTTTTAAAAGAAAAACAAATGCCAGGGTTGATCAAACATTCCACAATGCCATTGTGTGATTACAATAATACCTTATATGATACGACAGCCCTTCCTCCCACCTATCCTATCCTCCTGTCCCCAATGTTTTCCTTCCTTTAACCCTTTGAAACCTGAGCAAATTGGCTTGATTTCTTTCAAAAACACTGGAAGACGGCAATGAGCAACGGAAAAAAATCACCCAAAAAATTAGTAATTCTGTACTACATTTTAAATATAATAATTATAATTTTTTACATAATTATTTTTTAGATTTTTATTATAAATAACACATAACATCCCAAAGCCACTGGTCAGATGTGGGCGGGGCAGACTCCTTCCATTTGAGCAAGATGGCGCACCTGGCCATGAGCAAAGCAAAAGTCAGGTGGGGGGGTCGTCTCCACCAGCAGTGCCAAAGAAGGCAACAATACGATATAGTAATAATTTCTTTTAAGGATTTTAGACAGGTTAGAAGATATCTTTCTAAAATGTCTGTAGGCGAGGGCACAGCCAGTACGTATGGATCAGGGTGGCTTCATTGTTTTTGTATTTGTCACAGCTGGGGTTGTATCAGGACAACTGCTAGATAGCTTGACCTCAGACATGTGGGCCCCATGGACCACCTTGATGTATAATAAGCAGTGAGGATTTACGTATTGCTGAAAGAACAGAGACCCATTGGTTCTCAGATCTCTACCTTCATCCTGTGTTTTTTAAGTTTCCTGTCAAGACAATAGTCGGCTGACATTCCAGCTGTTCAAATTTATGCCCACAAATATGTCAGTGCTAAGTATAAATACTGATGTCTGAAAAGCCCTGAGTAACAAGTATGTCATCTTTGGCATTAGAGCAACTGTAACGATCTCCAGGGACATAGCACAAAATTCTAAACCCTGTTTGTGGGCTTCTTCTGTGGACCCCTCTCCGCATCCACAGCTTTTCATGCTACCCCTCTTCTCATTTTCAGTTTGTACATCCTTATTTCCTTTCCTCCCCTTCTCATATCTTAGTCCCTCCCACCTGAGATGCGAACGGAAGAGGCAAGGAAGAGACGCAAGGAGAGACGAGTCAAGGTAACAGGCATTTAACAGAATGACACATCCGTGCTTAAGAGCTGTTATGTTAACAAAGCAACGTCATTAAGATATGGCGTGTGGCACAGCTGCGTTATCAGACGTGTGGCAAGGCCACTTCATATGTCACGGGTGCCGTAAAAAGACTTCCGCAGAGGATACACCTGTGCATCCTCGCTCATAGATCTTCAGGCAAGCCTCTTATTTCCTTGAGACGCATTTTAGGAATTATGAAATCCTTCAAGATGGTGGCTGAGATGGATTTTAGGGTCCCCCTACCCCCACAATCCTACGCCCCTGACAGTCTTCATGTAGCAACCATAACAGGTAATATCTCCATGAGCCACTAGAGGACAGTGCAGCCATGTTCTTAAATTATCTCTGCCTTTACCAGAGACATGAGTGATCTCTGCATCCTGCAGCGGGGCTGTGCTTCTCTGGTCTTTGCTTTTCTCACCATCAACAATGACAAAGCTAAACCAAAAAATGCATCCACCATAACCTGATGTTACCCCTGTCTATTTTAGTGCAAGTTTGCCTGATCACAATGTGAATAAGAGTCATAAGAGTGACTATTTTGATCCTAAGTTTCACTTCCTCCAGGGTCATCTCCTCAACTGCGACAGACAACTAACTAAAAGACAATTTCTTATCATGTCTAACAATCAAAGCCTTCAAAGTGGTCCCTAAAGCAAAATCATATCAAGTGGAGATCCGTGACCTGATGTTATTCAATTTAGACGTACGCTGCTCTGATAAACATTTGTCACAGTAGAAAAAGTAACCACTGGTAAACAAATGATGCAATCATCTGTTCATCATGGCAGCAAGATTAAAACAACACTGACACAAATCAGCATACAAAGGCTTTTCATCAGGATCTGAGACATTAAAATAAATGATATACCTCAATGAGCAGTTTTTGACGACTCAGCTGATGATGTTAGCTGAGCCAAAAGCTTGTTTGCGTTTTTGCATACAAACCGAAAAGACCTAAAAGCTGATACTCTTAAATGTGGCCAATTGTTTGTAGCTTGCAGCAAAAAATATTTCTGGACCACAGTCATACGTTTGCATTCACAACAAATTAAAAGTTGTTTTAATGCTTAATAGTAACAAGTCTTTCCTTCATTTTGTTATTTTAACTTTTATACAGTCAGTATAACAGCAGTGGTTTAATAGTCTCCGGTAAAAGAAATACCTCTCACTGGTGTCACTGAGTTCTTCACAGAAAACCCTCTTTATGAAATTGATTTGTAAATGCTTTTTGGTGTTTTTATTACATGAGGAGATATTTTATGACTTTTCCCAACGAGCTCCACAGAGTCATCAAAGTGCAAGAAGTCGTCAGAGGGAGCAGATGCCTGCTGCCTGCAGGGACTCAACTGGCTGTTTGTGGTTGAAGGACATTTTTTCGTCGTTAAGGCTCTCTTAGCTAACTCCGCAAACCAACGTGTACACACACACATAAACACACTCATCCTGAATACAAGTATTGAAACAACGTGTGTCACTTGGTTTTATATAATTTTAGTGTTTGAGCCCAATATCACAGATCACTGATTTGCCTCAACTGGCTTTGCAGTCTGTTAAAGGGACATTGTGTCCCATCTAACGTGCACTTTAGCGCCTCACTTTTTCAAACAGTATTGCAACAACGGTAGCCGCCGTGTATCAAAAAGCCTCGACAACACTGATGAAACCATGTCATCCTCTGTTATCTAATAAGTACACATATAACAACACAGACACTACACACACAGTGAAATCCGGTTATACTCCTCTGGTGGAGCTGTATGTTTA
>JAPZEB010000013.1:18499575-18511824 GCA_029783705.1 Chaetodon striatus | reverse complement strand
ATCTCTGATACAATCACCAGATATGGCTTTTTAGTGTGATTTAGAAACATACAACTAGAGGAACAAAAAAAAAAACCAAACACCCGAAACAACTGTTCTGTGCCTCCAAACTTTCTTAACACAACACTACACAAGTGTTTTGTTAAGAACACAAAGCAGCATTATATGACTATCACTCATTTTCTGCTGCAGCCTGTCTCTTCCTGGCACCAAGTTCATGTTTGGGTACACTCACACAGCCGACAGGCTATGTAGCCTCTGACTGAGTCACCCCCTATGTGGCAAAAGGAAACGCTACACCCTGCCAACATTCCTCTGTCCCTGTCAGTTAAATGTGCCAACATCAGAGAAGCGAGAGAAAAGATTCTCAGTTTCTTAAGATGGTCACCTTGCTGCTTCCCCTTCCAAAGTTTCATTTCATTATTCTAAGCACATTTGCTTTTTCAGAATCTTGACAATATAATTTGCTAAGACTTACCGTCGTCACTGGACAAGAGGTCTTTAATATGCCCAGGACATCCCTGACCAGCCCGTCTGTGTGGGAAACATCTAACCTCTTCATTTTGCAGGTTAGGCTGAGCAAGGTGCACAAAGCATCCTGCCAAAAACAGGTACATACATGAGTCAACATTTGAGTCATACAGTGTACACCCTCAGTGACCACAAAACCAAAGACCCATGTTCAGTAGCAGTCAACCACCTTTGACCTGGACAGCAGCTGCCATCCACCATGATGACTGTGCAGCTGACTGTGCAGAAAACAGTGCTTCACACAGTTGGCCAGCTGACAGGTGGGTGCTCCTGCCTTTCAGCCAATCCACAACATCATGTGTAAAATGAGGCTGACATCTAGTTTTCTGGTGGTCTTGTCATTAATGTCATGCGATCCCCCAACATTTAATAACTACGACAGCGAGCTTGTTGGAATAGTAAGTTTCGTATGTATAAAGAAGCTGCGGAAATAGAGTTGGGGGTCAGGTCTCTGCTTTTATGTTCACTTAGTGTATATCTTTGATAACATTTCGAGCACTCAGGCATTACTAAATGATACACAAAGACACATGCAGACAACTACTGAATAATCATTACTCACCCCATTGTCATTCGTGCAGTTTGGTGGCTTGCGAGACAGTGCTGAGCAGGTTGAGTTTCGCAGCAATGTTGCGATACTTTCATTCTTGAATGGATGACAGCATCAAAGTGATATGTTAGCAATACAATAAAGATTTTATTGAAGGCAGCAGCTAGTTTAAGGCAGTCTTTTCTCAATTATATTTGAGGAAACGTTTTTAGGTCATTTTTTGATTATTTCAATGGTGAAGGTCTTTTAATATAAAAAACTGTGACACGATGTTTACAACTTAAGCTTAAACCTGCATCTTGTGCCAAGTGGGAAGGGTTCTCCACATGGGAAACAACTTTTTAAAAGCACAGTAAGTCAATACACACACCAAAGAAAACTTTTAAGATTGACAGCTCATCTAAAACAGTCCTGATGCTGTAAAATCCCCCCAGTCAAGACCTCAAGCAGGTTTACAAATGGAGGGAACTGTCAAACTGATTGACCTTTATACAATTGAATATGGTACAAAGACAAGATATTTAATGGTCAAACTGATAAACTTTATTTAGTTTTTGTAAATAAACACGTTCCACAAACGTTGGGACCGGAGCAACGAAACACTGGGGAAGTTGTCAAACGTTCAAAAAACACGCCTGTTTGGAGATTTCCACAGGTTAAACAGGTTAACTGGTAATACATGACAGCGTCTTTAATAGGCATGAAAGGAGCATCCTCAAAGGGCTCAGCTGTTTACAAGCAAGGACGGTCGCTTTATGAAAAACTGTGAGGGCAATTAGCCAAACTGTCTGAGAACAACGTTTCACTGCGCACAATTGTGAGGAATTCAAGGATTTACCATCTACAATCCATAATATCGTCAAAAGATTCAGAGAATCTGGTGAAATCTCTGCTCATATGAGTCAAGGCTGAAAACCAACACTGGATGGCTGTGACCTTTGACCCCTCAGGCTGCACTGCATTGAAAACTAAACATGATTGTGTAAAGCATATAACTACATGAGCTCACTTTGGAAAACCATTGTTGGTGAACACTGTTCGTCGCTGCATCTACAAATGCAAGTGAAGACTCTTATATGCAAGATGAGAGCCATATATCAACAAAGTCCAGGAATGCTGCCGACTTCTGTGGGCCCGAGCTCATCTGAGATGGACTGACACAAAGTGGAAAAGTGTGCTGCGGTCTGACGAGTCCACATTTCAAATTATTTTTGGACATTTGTTCTCTGAGTAAAGGGGAAAGGACCATCCAGACTGTCACCAGCGCAAAGTTCAAAGGCAGCATCTGTGATGGAGGGTGTAACTTGTGAAGGTTCTGTTAATGCTGAAAGGTACAGACAGGTTTTGGAGGAACATCCATGCCATCCAGATGATGTCCTTTTCAGGGACGTCCCTGCTTTTTCCAGCAACACAATGCCGAGCCACATTGTGCTCGTGTTACAACAGTGTGGCTTTGCAGTTAAAGAGTGCAGGTACTAGACTGACCTGCCTGCAGTCCAGACCTGTTTCCAATTCATCAAACGCAACATACAACAACAGCGACCGCAGACTGTTGAGCAACTGAAGTTGTATATCAGCCGAGAGTGGGAGAGAATTTCATTTTTAAAACTTCAAACGTTAGTGTCCTCAGTTCCCAAACGCTTACTGAGTGTTATTAACAGGAAAGGCGATGTAACGCAGTCGTAAACATGTCCCAACTTTTTTGGGACGTGTTGCGGTCATCGAATTCAGAATGAGTGTACGATTACAAGAAACAATAGTTTATCTTGCCTTTGGGCTGTATTCAATTAAATAAAGGTCAAAAAAGAGTTGCGCAAATCATTACATTTGTTTTTGTTCACGTTTTACACCGTGTCATAACTTTTTTGGGAATCAGAGTTGTAATTGCATCATCTGCATTATATTGTAATATTCTGAGCAACTTTTCTAAACTACAGAAAATGCATGACCACTTTTCAACAGTCGCTGATTCAGTGTCTGGCGCTAACAGGAAGTGTGAGCTGGCAACTCTGGACCTTCCAACAAATTATACAATAGAGATGTAGAACTGTAAAGTCATTTTTTACCGTGTACTGTAAGTGTTTCTTTTTCTAATGAAACATGTTCAAACCAGCCTCATCCCCTGTTTCGCTTTAGCTTCCTTGAATGACTGGCTGCACCTCTCGTAACCGATACCTCTGATAATATTAAAGACAAAGGAGGGGGGAAGTTCAATCTGACTCTACAGGAAACACACAAAAAATGGTTTACATCTAAAACCTAATATGAGGTCGGAGCTGCCTTTGCACAATCCACTTTTTGAAAGCGCTGCTCTAACTTGTCGGCTTCTCTTTACAGTATTTCCATCTCCTCCGTAGTGATTAGATTTCATAAGGGATTATGGTCGTTACCTGAGTTCAATTTAACAGTGTAATTCATGAAAAAGTCCCCAGCAGATTGTACAGCCAGTCTATTCTCTGCTCAAACACTGCAGTGCATCTATTCTACATTAGATGGGATTGATCTCTTGATCTGTCATTTCCTGGCTGTGATGCTTCCTTTGTGCCGGATGACAATAACAGTCCATTGCTGTTGTGTGCAGCATAATGAATTAAATATATAAATAAACAGAATTGGTGTCTTACTTACTGTGTTGTCAAGATGACTTTGCAGCACTAAATCCATGCTCACTTTAACGTCATGGGAAAGCGTGATGTTACAGGAGAGAGACAGAGGCAGAAGCAGAAGAACAAGGAGACTGATGCAAAGAAGAGGCTGAGAGTTTATGGAGACAGTGTGAGGGACACAGAGAGAGAGAGAGGGAGACATAGATGTCAGTCAATAACATGTTCGCACGCAATACAGTTTAACATTTTTCATGTAAAAAATGAACCCCAATAACACCCGGCCCTAGATATCCGTTCATTTCAGCGCGGATTTGTTCCCTTTCCTGCGTACCTGCGTGATCGAGGCACTCTCAGTCTCTCACTTCTGCACAGACGGCTCTCATTTCTTTTATAATACTGGCCCGTAGTGGTTAGCATTGTTGCCCCACAGAAAGTGGGTTCCTGGTGTGAACCCAGGGTGGGGGAGCCCTTCTGTGTGGAGTTTTCAGGTACTTGGTTTCCCCCCTCAGTCCAAATACATGCAGGTTAATTGGTGACTTTAAATTTGCTGAGTGTGAATGGTTGTCTTTCTCCGTGTGTCAGCCCTGTTATAGTCTGGCAACCTGTCCAGGGTGTACCCCGCCTCTCACCCAATGTCAGCTGGGATAGGCTCCAGCCCCTTTTTGTCCCCTAACAGGATAAGTGGTGACCGAAAATGAATGAACGAACTACAAACACTGTCAAAGTAGCACAGCAGGACTCAACATGCCTGCTTCTGAGAGGCAGAACAACAGCCACATGCACATCCACAGATGGAAAGCACAGTCATTTTAGTACAGTTTTGTAGTAGGTGACTGTAGTTATACTTTAATAGTATCTTCATTCAACACAAGTCTAAACTTCACCACATTTCTGACACAAATAGTACACTTAAAATCATTATTTTTATTGTATTTGATAGCCTAGTTAGTTTGCAGGTTAATATTTAACACACAAAACACAATGTAATTAAATATAATTATATAAATATAATAAAAAAAATATGATGCATGGCTGTAGACAAAACTACCCTTCAATGCACAGTCATTGAAAACAGTCGCACCTTGAACAGTTAGTTATATTGCTGCTTACACGTGAATGCATCAGCAATTAAAATCCAATAATCCAATAAAACACAGTGAAAGAGGCCTTTCTGTAGACAATTATTATGACTTTTAAAAACATTTTAATACTTCTAACCCGGGTAAAACGTTGCATGCAGGACTTGCAATGCAATGTTTTAACATTTTAGTATTAGTAACCTATTTAATAATTGTTTATGTCAGTATCTAACACTGGTCGTAAACACTGACTGGAATCTGGAGCAGTCACACCGCACTCTATAAATTCCTGTAAACGAGAGGCCAATTCCCGTAAATCCCAAACCTTTCACTTTCCTTCTGACTTGGCAAACGGGAAGTTATTCACACGGAATTCCCCGTTTGGAAAAGCTTTAAAGTCTCTCACATACAGTAAAACAGCCAGTCGCTCGGCGGATAAAGCAAGTGGACGCATGCAGCGTAGTCGGCTCCCGGTAAGTTTCAAAAGCGGTTCACTACGCTGCTTCACACGGCTCACACTCCGCATGTGCGCTGCACCATCCCCACATTAATACTGACCTGACTCCGGCTTTAATTCGGCTTCATTTTAATGTGTTAATTCAGTGAGTTTAATTCAGTGCGTCACCACTTTAGGCCATTTGCGTTAACCTACACGCAGCGTGCGCTTTCATTACTCACCATTGGTCATTCTTCACTCATATTCACCGCAGGCTGACGTTAGAGATGGAAAGTGACACTCTCTCGTGTGTCTTCATTGCTGCTCAGGTGCTCAGTTTGTCTGATTTTACGCAGTCAAAACAAAACGCACTGGTCCTCTCAGTGTTCCCGCGGTTCCGGTGGCTTTTGAGCGCAGGGATTTACTGTCCTTCGTTCCCACATCCTGCGTAACGCAGCTTTGCAACCGCAGCGTGTGATTTTACTTCCGTCCTAGACTTTGCCAGCTGAGGTTTCACTCACTGTCAGATGAATTAACGTGGAGACGTGACGCTGAGAAGTCATTTTTGCTGACAGCACAGTTTGTTTAGACAGACTTTGATTTAACTCTGACGCGCTCATGCAGGGGGGCGTTTATCCATAGGACCCTATACTAGATACGCAGCAGCAGAACGTGTGGTGGGGCCATTTAGGCATTCAAATGCTCAGTCTCAGCCAAATTCTACCTTCATCCTCCTGGTAACTAAGGAGAAAAATACACAGGTGAACATTTTAACATTGACGGCTGCTGTATAAACCCAAACAGCACTGTTGCACTCACTGCTTGGTTTATTTCAGGGGTGGAGGTCAGTCATTTCCTTCACCACCTTTTTATTGTGCTGCACTGAGCACACAAGCTCAGCTCTCATTCATTCTTTCATTCATTTACTCATTCATTCATTCATTCTCACTGCCCACCGCCTCTCTTTGTGGTGACCCGTCACATTGCTCAGTAGCTCAGCAGATACTGAGACAGTGTCGAGAACAATTACTGGCACAGAATAGGTTTCGGACAGTGTTTGTTGTAAGGTACAGTATTTTGAAAAAGGGTCTGTGTCTGTCACAGTCCTGTAATTTAAAAATATAATCCTTGCTCTGCTTTACACTGTGCTTCCTGGGAATTTCGACAGAGCTGAACTTCAATCAATCAGTCGTCTTATATCGCACACACTAGACTAACATTATAACAGCACTCATAAGGGGAAGTGAGAATAGGCTATCATAAGTGGGGAAACACCTGAGGTTAGACAAAAGCTCAAAATAGAAAACAGTTTTGAATCAGTCAGTAAATAAGTTACAAAATAGGAGAATATGCCAGCTAGAAAAAATAAAAATAAATAGATAAATACACAGTAATAATAATGAATACAAGATAAGAAAAGACATAAAGTTAAATTACAGGCCGGACTGAAAAGGTCAGCCTTGAGTGTGCTCTCTGCGGCCCTCAGCCCTCGGGCAGGCTGTTCCACTGACGTGGACCAGAGTTAAAAAATGATGCCTCACCATGGGCTTTTATTCTAACGCTAGGGATGATTAAAAGGTCACTACCAGAAGACCTGAGAGTTCATATGATAAAAGCAAATAGGTAACTTTCACCTCATATACACAAGCCTGGCTCTGAAATACCTTTTTGAAAGAGTCTGACTTCCCGGACATTTCACCACCCTCTGAAATACAAACCAGCTTACTGTTAATTCACATGACTAGAAAGTACGCAGGAATATAAGATATTTCTTCAGGTGACTTGCTTCAACATTTACTATGAAGGTTCACTCACCTTTAGTCTTCACTTTGTCCTTCGGAGCAATTAAACAAATTTGTTGGCTTATCCAGCACGAGCCTATACACATATGAAGATAACAGCTCTGAAAAGTAGCTAAAGCAATAAATGTCAGCAATAAATGGCAGACAGAGGATGTGCATGCAGACGTCACCAGGATGTAATAGTGAGTGCGCATTCAATGGAAGGGAAATAAAAAGTTAAATTGATGAAAAGGAAAAATGTAGGTTTAATGAGAAAAGAGAAGAGGACTCAGGGCAGTGTCAAAAAGCTGTTTCAACATCTGGATGTGATATGGATTACTGTTAATTTATTATGTTGATCTGTTCTGTACAACATCTATTGCACGTCTGTCCATCCTGGAAGAGGGTTCCCTTCTCAGTTGCTTTTCCCGAGGTTTCTACCATTTTTTCCCCCTGTTAAAGAGTTTTTTTTGGGGGAGTTTTTCCTCATCCGCTGTGAGGGTCCAAAGGACAGAGGGATGTTATATGCTGTAAAGCCCTTTTAGGCAAATTGTGATTTGTGATATTGGGCTTTATAAATAAAATTGATTGATTCATTCATTGATTGAAGAAACATAAAAGCTTCAAAAGTCACAGTGGGGTATTTACTGACATATTTTATATCATAGAAAAAACATAAAAACAACATGAAAGTTAGTAAGCTTGTGTTACCCATAGACCTCATTTCACACATCAAACCAAAGACCCATTAAAAAAAAAAAAAAACGATTGACTTTGAGACAAAGAAACCAGGGATGCCAAAATGCTAACTCATTCCCATGTTTAAGGACTCATTCCTGTAATAACTGTGATCATAACTGTAATTTGAAGAATGGATTTTGAGAAGTAGCTCAATCCTTAAGCTTTCAGCTTAATGTGTATTTGAAAAGAAATGTCTTTTATCCTAAATTTCAATATTTTCTCACAACAGAGATGGTATGTTTTTTTTTTTTTTTTTTTTGTTTTTTTTAAGAATACATGACCTGTATGGAGCTTATGTTCTCACACTTTATGACCTGAAATGTGAGTCTAACATCTATGTCCTGGCAACATGTTCTATATAAAAACCTAAGACTTACAACCTCTCTTGACTCCAGCAGCACCTCAAGAGCTGCTGGGATAGAAGCCCTGCCGCCTAAACGATAGCTCCCACCGTGTCATTAGGGGCATGTGTAGAGGACCCCGTGAAAGCACTGCCAAAAAAATCTCCTTGAAGATCGAGGGAAAGAAAGGCAACGGGTATTGATCCGTCTGTCCACGGATATGATACTTAAGCCCTGGTACTGAGAGCTGGAGAGCCCCTGGATCCATATCTCAAAGACTTTAATCCTGGCCCCTCTTACAGCTGGATTGGCCTTCACCTTAACCTCCCGACAACTGCTCCAGCAGATCAGCCATGGAAATGTTATTCTTCTCACAAGCAGCTTCCCACCTCCTCCACTCTTTTTCTCCCCTGCTTTGTGTTCACTGGTCTGCAGTTATTAACAGGGCTGCCCTGCATTCCCATCCGAATTAGGAGTGAGAGGTGAATTAATACCTGATCCTGGTTTTCATCATTTTCTGAAAAAAAAGTTCTTATCCTCCTTTTCTTGCAGCTAAAGTTTGAGGGGAAACTTGAAGTAAGCATGCATACATTACAGGTGAGCTGGTCATGTTGACCTGCTGCTGGTGGGGCTAATAGAGCTTTTAAATAACATGATCCATCATATATATATTAAAAGTTTAGGTACGGCATGTGTCTTTATATTATCAACATATCAACACCACATTCATTTTAAGATATTAGCATAATTACTGGAAACAAAGTCATCACTGAGCAATGTTTGCTGTTTCTTATACTACTTAATCTGGGAAAAAAACAAAACAAAAAAAAACCACTCACATAACATACACGCACAAATAGGAGAACAGTAACATGTTTAAAGATGGCAACCCATTCATTTCAGTGAAAGTTGTTCTCCTGAAGTAAACACAAAATTTCCTCAGGCTTGCTACGAGAGCAAAGAAAACCCTCATATGTAATCATATAAATATCCAGAAATCCAATGGCAGGCCCTCCTTATGTGATTTTTGATGATTATGATTATAACAGTCATGATTATGGTAATGTAAAACAACTGCAGTATTCATTGTTAAAGTGGTTTACTCATATGACTTATCGTTCAAAAGCTACACTCCTTACAACACCATTACTGCTGACCATTTCAAGATACAACCACCACAGCAGACTCAATAAACACTTCCGTCAGACAACAAACAAAACAGTTATTACTCACCTATGTGGCATTATTATCATCCGCAGATCCATATTATCTGAATCACTGTTTACACAGTTCCCACTTCATTTCTTGCACACTGACAATAGTCCCGATAATCTATATTCAGGAAAATATTTAGTCCAAACTCATTATTACATCCATAGATATCTACGAACTGCTGTTGCATCATTTCAAATGTCAGTATTTCTTTACATATTATCCATAATTTCTGCCATTCGGCATGTAAACAAACCAAGTGGTGTATCTCAAAATGGAGGTGAGCTCCTGGCCTTTTCACTGACATCTCACTTGAGCCAATAGGAGCTTCCAATGCTGTTGCTATGCACTTGATAGCTGAAGGAACATGTCACTGACTTTTCCTGTAGTTTAAAGGTATGAAAACAGCCAGCAATTGGCCCATTTCATCTGAGACACTTACTGTCATCATAGACTGTTAAAAATGTACAGAAATGATAAACAAAGAGCTCCTATGTTGTCTTAATGGGAAAAGTCCTTCTTATCAATGTAGGTTTTCTAGAAGCGTTTTTATACACAGTAAGCTCCTACAGACATTTCTGTCAGTGCTGATTAGTTTTTCACTCATAATCACACATTCAGTACATTGTTTTACCCTCTTTTTATGAAAAGCACAAAACCTTGTGTAGAATGTTTATTATCTGTGATATTGTTACCTATTTTGAATTTGGACTATGTGAGGGCTCATGATATGGCCCCATAATGTTTTTCTGCTAATACCTCCCAGTTCTAGTCATCTGCAGCATGGTTTTTCGGGAAAATATTCAGGCGAAGATGAAAAAAACAAACAAAAAAAAAGACCCCTTTCTTTCAGTGTGTTGACAATTCCATTCAATGAAAGAAGCATTTACAGTGATTCTGAGTGCTGTGTTTTAGCACTTTAACACACTTCTGAAAATGGGCGTAGTTATCCTTTAAATACTGAAACTGTATCAGCATTGAAGTGTTGGTAGCGCTCTCCAAAAGTTTATAAGTTCTAACTAACATTGGTTCAATAAATCCATATATAGTAATGCTTAATGAATCATTTACCAATGCCTTATACATCAGTTATGAGCTGTTAATCAAAGTAATTATTGGTTTCCTGGTTGTGGCTGGTGATTATTCTCTATTAGAACTCTGCAGATTTGTTGGTTTATTAGGAAGTGGGAAACTATTGAGTCTTTCTTCGTGACATATACAACCTGGCAACCCACATTTAATGATTATTAATGGCTCATATTGTGGGATGTACCAAAAAAAAACTGTATTAAACCATCTGTCTGAACTCATGAGATTTCATTTCTTCTCTTACAATTTAAAGTGGTACAATTACAAATTCAAACATGAACATCTGGCATATCAAGGATATTTGATTCCACTGCATGTAATCCAGGCCTGGCAAGCAGCTACTCTAATCAAGTATTTAGAATACATAGACAAATTCAACAACAACACAAAAAAACACTTATACTTTTACTCAAAGCTTTGCTCAGACATTGCTGTTTGTAACAACATGGTTTTGGTTGAATCACTGTAGTGTGGTATCAATTAGCCACAGATAATAATACATGAATTTATGGGAAAACATTTTCACTTTCATTAGTGTGATTGCCTTACCAACAGTTTGAGCTTCTTTCACAGACAAACACAATGCAGTCTGCCTAACTCATATTACAGCCTTTATTCCTAGTGCACACAGACACACACAGACACACACACACACACACACACACACACACACACACCACACGCTCTTCCTCTTGTGTTGTGTTGTGTATTGGGTGGTCTCCGACAGATGCTGAGTATAGGCTGGAGCATTAGGAGGCGTGCCAGGGTCAATGGACTGGGATGGCCAAATTGTATGTACAAATATGGACAGAATTAATCTTCTCTGTAATGGCTCTGAGGACCAACGAGCCTTGCATGGTCCTACGCACTAATTCCAACCTCATCAAATCATGATACTGTGGTTTAATAATTTACAGACCTTTTAAATATGAGACAAAACAAAAAAACTATTTTACACTCTAAAAAAATGATGATGATGCTTAAAGAAGTTTTTTGGCATGTGGCATTTTTGGCTTTTATGGAATTATGCATTGGCATCTATGGATTTATTTATTTATTTATTTTCATTAACGTGTTTTCGTAAGTTGACAACTTATTTTAAGAAATTGGTCAAAATCAAAACATTTTTGAGTGAGATGGAATTAAAATAAATGAGTTGGATTAACATAAATAAAGAAATTAGACCACTAGATATCGCCACAACTTTTGTTTGAATATTAAGTTGGTTTAACTTTTGTTTCCAGGTAAAAGCAAATCATGTTGGTTAAACTAAACTACTTGAGTTTGTTAGATCATAAAAGACTCACGCAAATTACCCCCTTTTTTTTTTAAGTTCAACCAGTGTTTTTTTTTAGAGTACACTGTAAAAAAAAACAAAACATTGGGTTAATGGAAGTTTTTCAGCATTAAAAACATGTTTGTTTCATTATTGTGTTTTAGTCAGGTGACAACTTATTTAAATGTTGCTCAAAATCAAAAATGCTTTTGACATGGATTTAAAATAAATACATAAGCTTAATAGCATGCATATCACTCTTAATGTATTAGCTTAAATACAATACTTTGATCACTAAATATTAACATAACTTTTGGATAAATATTAAGTTGGTTCAACTTCGATAGGTTTTTCAAGGACAAAGTAAAACATGTTGGTTGTACTAAACTAATTGAGTTTGATTATAAAAGACTTATAGGTTTTACTCTGTAAGGCCAGAGTTGGAACTACTTAAAAATGCAGGCAAATTGTAACCATATTTTTTTTAAGTTGAACCAGCAGATTTTTTTTTAAAAATGGAGGTGTAAATATTAAACTTTATTGATCCCTATGGTGGCTACATGAGCAGCAAGTGATGATAAGACACAGCAAATAAAGGAAACAGATT
>JAPZEB010000013.1:18428633-18446215 GCA_029783705.1 Chaetodon striatus | reverse complement strand
CCTTGGGTTGGTCCTTCACCTTCTCAAAATGATCCCACACTTTGGATTTCCTGCCCGACATGTTATTAACTAGCCTGCGGAATAGAAAATTAGAAAATTAGGAAATTACTCCTGCCTGTAATTAAATTAAATTCCCACATGGTCCAGTCATACAGGTTTTGATTTATTTTGACAAGCCGCAGCTTCTAATAGAGTTTCGCATTTGTTTTTGTTTTTCTGTGACTAAGCAACCAATGAAATCTTGCTGACTAATGACCGTTGTGGTAAACTAACGTTTGGTTGAGTAATAGGGGGCAGCCCTACATATGTTTAACACTTTTTTCCAGGTTCCACAAACCTATAAAACCCTTCAAAAACAGTAATGATAGAGTTGTTCCAGTATGATACCAGTATCCCAAATGCCTCCGACACTGCCTGAAATGCGGATTGGGTATCAGCGAGTACACCAGTCTCTGACCTGATACCACGTACTTAAATATACATATTAAAGTAGTTTCACACCCTGATAAAACAGCAGTTTTTCCAGAAATCAATTTTTCACCTTTGTAGCCTAAACAGTAAGTTGTGCTGCGCAGACACTGGCAACTACTAATACAGAGCAGTGAAGAGGAATTGATATGTTAGCGGTTAGCAAAATGTTAGCAATGTGGTAAAATCTATGGTATTCATTCTCTGTATGTGTTTGTGCCTGCTTTACAAAGTGTTTAACCAGGGCCATGCCAAACACGGATGGCAATCACTTTAAATCCATACAGGGATTACTATATATCTGTTATTTATTTATTTTCTCATGCAATGGTATTGGATCAGTGCTCGGTACTGGCCGATATGCAAGTTCAGGTATGGGAACTGATATCGGGAAGAAAAACGTGATACCGGAGCATCTCTAATAATTGATAATTTCACAATTGTTGTCAACTGGAAAATATTTATTTGTCGCAAGAATCAGGGCTGCAACCAACGATTATTTTTTATTCTAGATTAGTCTGACGATTATTTTCTTGAGTAATCGATTTGTTGTTTGATCTCGAAAGTATCAGAAAAAAAATGTTGATCAGTGTTTCTCAAAGCCCAAGATGATGTCTTCAAATGTATTGTTTTGTCCACAACCCAAAGATATTCAATTTAGTGTCACAGAGAAGTAAAGAAATCAGAAAAGAAGCTGGAATCAGATGTTTTTTCTTGAAAAATAACTCAAACTGATTATTTGAGTGTCAATGAATTGATTTAATTGAATAGTTGACAACTTATTTTTCAATCAGTTAATTATTGCAGGTCTTTTAACATTTCAGCAGACCCCATCTTTCCTCTGCAGTCTCCTCCACCTGCAGTCATATAGTCGTTCCTCTGTTTGTGTTCCCACAGAGCTGTAGATAAGGTAGTGTGCATGTATATGATACACTCGCCCTCAGCAGGTCTATTTACACAACACCATGCTATTTCATGAATAAAACATGTCCATACCAGGCACATATTAATGTCTGCATGTAATAATTGATTTTATGGACGACACAGAAGCTTGGAATTGTGGGATAGTTTTGATATGTCCTTCTATCATATCTTAAACATAGAACATTTTTTATTGATTCCTGCCCAGCCCATGATTGTGGCTTTCCGTGTGTACTCCCTGTGTGTGCATCCATTTGCACATGTGTAACGGATGCATGATGTACACGTGTGATAAAAGGTTAATTCTAAATATAGCTCTCACAGTCCTTCGCCTCACACTGACATTCTCTGTCCAGGTGTGTGTGTCTGCGTGTGAGTGGACTGTAAGTGTGTCCCTGCATACGAACATTACTCCAGTAACCCAGCAGGCCCACTCCCATTGCGGCACATCATCATGCCTAACACACACACCTCTCTCCACTACCGTGCCCCGTCGAGGATACGCACATGGCTTGGGTTCCATTTAGTAGACGCCATCTGTCTGCTTGTGAGTGTTTGTGTGTGTGTGTGTGTGTGATGCTGGTGGTTAAGTAAATTGTGACATGTGGTATGCTCATGTTAGTGAAATGATTTCCAGCCACTGTAGCCCCGGGGTTCATTAAATGATTTCAAGAATGAGACACAATTAGAATGAGGAAGTAGTTTGACAAAGAATTCATGCAGTGTTTAGTAAATGTACGGAGATGATGGTGGCATAGATTGTCTGTGATGCCACTCATATGTGTATGAAGGGATGTTTTAAAGCTCAAAGTTAGGTGTACTTGCTGTTGTATTTGTCAGTTAGTGGGCTAGAAAATCTACATTTGTGAAACAGGATGGATGTTAAGTATAATTGAGGTGATAAAAGCATGTTAATACTGTATACCTTTCCATTTTTTTCTGAACTCAGCAAATGCATCACCAGAGGATACTAATTGAACAAGCATGTGATTTCCCGTGATCATATTTACATAGCAACTGTTGCTCATAGAGCTTCACAGCTACATACCATGAAGAAAAGAAACAAACTGCACTGAAAACACAAGTCAACAGCACTGATACCTGCAGCTAAAAGGGATAGTTTGGATCTTTTGAAGTGGGGTTGTATGAGGTACTTATCCACAGTCAGTGTATTACCTGCAGTAGATGTCAGTCAGCATGCCCCGCAGTTTGGAAAAGCAGGTAGGAGTACTGACACGGAAGCTAAGCGATGTACTGCTGTGGAGGGGTCAGCAACAAAGTGTATTTTAACCAACTAAAAAAATCAATATCAGTAAGTGTGTGCTGTATTTAGAATATTTTCACAGCTTTACCTCGCTGTCAGACAGCGATTTCCGTCAGGGAACATAAGCCGTTATGTTGCTCTCTTCAGAGCCAGACTCCATTGAGAAAAACAGTGATTTAACATCCCTGAACAGAGGAGCTGCTGGTCTACCACTGCCTCGATTAGTTAGTTATTTTCTGTTATCGTGTGACTTTAGTTTTTGAAAGGGTCAGTTTGGATTCACCAAAGTCACACAATGACACACACAAACTAACTGATGGAGGCAGCAGTACACCAGCAGCTCCTGTGTTCAGCAAGCTAAAATCACTGGTTTTGCCAATGGAGTTTGGTTGCTTTGAAGAGAGCATAGATGGGAAATTGAGGCTTTTAACCTCTTCCCCGTCCAATTTATCATTCTCAGGGAAACGGCAAATAGACTCAACAACATAAATACAAGTGACAGAATAAAGGAAAATGCTGCATTTGACATCAAAAGGCATAACTCTGCTGCGCCATGTGTAAAACCTTATTATGACTGTCGGCTCTAAACACCTTACTGATAATCGTTACACATGACATTTATCAATCAATTAATCAGAGCTGCTCTACACAACAACACCGTGCTGTTGTACTTAAATCCAGCAGTTTTTTTCCTCCTCTTCCTCTGCTGAAAAACATCCACTGCTTTATTCAGATCCAAGGCTAATTCATTACATACATGAAATTAAAAAGCTTATAGCCTGTAGTCGTGATGCTTTTGTTTTGGCGGGCACAGCACTCAGTCTAGCCTCCTGGGCTCGATTGTAACGACAGGTCTGAAACTTGGCATGCCCATTTCTCGCTGTACTACTCTCATCATTGCTGCTAACCTCCCTTTTTTTGCCCTGGGGTTGCTGAAGTTTTGCCATGTGCCCCCTCTAAGCACATGTCCCCAGCCCTGACAGTCGCTAACTCTCACCAGGGAGCCACACAAAGGTTCACAGTCCGCTTAAATGTGACTTAATGAAGTCATACTGGGCTTTGAACCTTATAATCAAATCATTATGACAGTAATTACTGCAAAAATGTGACTTAAGATGATTATTCATATTTACAAATGTATCATTAGGGGTCAAATTAAATATGTATAACTCAGAAAGCGCAACAGGAAATGTGCTTCATGCAAAATCTCCTCATTCTGAGATAAATGTCAACTGGCTATCTCCCTTGTTAGATTTTTCATATTTAACAGCTTCTGTGCTACAGTTGGAGCCATTTGAGTTTCTCAAGATGCTTTGCACTATGTTGCATCACGTCTTGCCTCAGGAGAGCTCCACAGAGACCAATTTAACCAGTGCTGATTTGCTCTACAATCTATCAGTTTTCTGCATATTTTCATTTAGCTGGAGTTAATGTCCTGCTCTGTTTCTGGAATAAGCCCCAGCAATTTAACCTCGTCTATTGCTAAATTATAATCTGCGTGTTGTTCGTGTTTTGCTTTATCCCCGACTGATATTGACTGATTCCTCCTATAACGAGTTTAATGAAAGCTGTTATACTTGTTGTTCAAAACACCCAGCGGCTAGTTAATCTTTCCTGAGACAAATACTCTGGGGGTAAAAGAGGTGATGCTTTGTATTCTTCACCCCCATGTTTTAGCATCTGGCCAATTAATTATTTTAAAATGACATTCTATTATTGATAGACTGTGGTCATTTGGTGTTGTGGGTTGATAAAAGAGCATGCACGCTTTAGAGCCAGAAAAAGGCAGCAGGGTAAAAATGTTAAATTATAGAGCGATCATTGAAAAAATCTTTTGGAAGAAGAATATTTTAAGGGTGTTTAAAAAATTCCAGCATGTTATGTTCCTTTAGCTCCTGCTGACTGCTTGACTGAAGACACGACCAGAGCTTTTTATGTCTGGATTCTGTCTTTTTAACGAAGTGAAGTGAGATCTGTCTCTCACGTTGGTTGAGTCATTATTTTGTGCTTTTATTAGCTTTTAGTTATTATTGCTGAAAGGGGCCCTGACTGTGCTTATTACAACACATTTTCCTTTTTTCCTAACCTAAAATTATAGACTCCCACCTGTGATAATGCATTGAGCACCATCTAAATGCATTTGATATTGTTATTTCACATATTCAATAGTTACTTTATTGTGGAGACAAATCGGTGATGTTTCCATGATTTCTCAAAGGCATGTAGTCATAGGGTGGGACATAAAAGCTGTACAGCAATGACATATAATTGTTGTGATCTAACAAGTCATGTAACAATTTAGCTCCAGAAAACCGCTGTGAGTATTGCCTGTGTGAGGTCATGGCAGACAGGGAGGAGTGTGCGTTTATGATCACGATTTATTAGCTTGGACTGGGGTATTGTTGCTTTCAGACTTTTTTTTTCTCCACATAATTTGGGAATGAGTGGACTGAAGTGTGCAGGATTTACGGGGGTATATTGGCAGATTTAAAATAAGAAAATAAGAATAGTTTTGCTTTCGTTACCTTAGAGTCAGCCATTTATATCTACATAGGGAGTGGGTCTTTGTCCACAGAGTCCGCCATGTTGCTCTGGATAAACCAAACACTAGCTTTAGATAGGGCCATTTTTTTGTGTCAGTCACCATATTTAACAGATTTTTTTCAATTAAACTACTTCACTCAGTGTTTTTACCGGTTTAAATTACTGGTACACTTGTTTAGAAGAGGAGGAGACCTCTGCGGATAACTCGGCTCCCGGTAAAAATCTTCTGAACATCTAGGGATGGGTATCGTTAAGATTTTAATGCTACTACTACTCTTACCGATACTGCTTATCGATCTGGGGCCGTATTCACAAAGCTTCCTAGTACAAAGAGTGTCTCCCAGGAAAAGTCTTAGAGTTGTGACGTTTTCTTAGAGTTTCCCCTTGAAGTTAAGACTAGCTCCTTGTAAAGATAAAAGTTATTCACAAAGCATCTTAGACCATAAAAGAGCTTCTAAGGTGAAAAACTTTTAAGAGGGTAAAGAGTTTCTTAATGAGAGGTGAAAATGGTGGAAACACAAAGAGGTGGGAGAAATATTTTCCAAATGCTGGATGACAGAGAGTAAATGAAATGCTACAGATTAGATCATGCAGGGATAATATGTTTGTTGTTGTTAGGTATACGCACACATTTCCACCCAACGCAATTATGCCAGAAATAAAACGATCACAACACTAAGATTAGAAAAACTGTAAATATGCAACAGTGCAGCAGTGATGACTTGAGTCTGTCTCAACCTTCCATCAGCAGAGAGATCACGCTAACAATGACAACACTTTCACAGTCAGCAGTTCATTTAATTTCCGCTGCGTGCCCACACCTTGCAGGCTCACAAAAGGGCGTGTCTGTGACAACCAATCACATCTGTTAAAAGAATGTGTCATTCTCAGCAATGGGGTCAACCACACCTCCTCACTAAGGTTAAAGTTTCATCCCTTCCTTGCTAAGAGTCGCTCTGAGAACTTTCCTAAATCACTCCTAAGCTAGGACTCCTTACTAAAATCTTTTAGGCTGAGAGAGCTCTGTGAGATTGTTCTCAGATAGTCTGTGAATACAGCTCCTGGTGCTCTAACTGTACTCGCTTAAGGTTTTTTTAAGAGAATGAATGAAACAAAATAAGAACAGAATTAACGTTGCTTCATTTTCTGTGTATGTTAATACAGTATATTAGTATATTCTGCCACAGCATTGTTTAGAATGTAATTTCAATTTTCAATTTTATTTATAAAGCTCAATATCTCAAATCACAATTTGCCTCAGAGGGTTTTACAGCATACAACATCCCTCTGTCTTTGAACCCTCACAGTGGATTAAGGGAAAGCTCCTCCCCAGAAAAACCCTTTAACAGGAAAAAAGCTAGAAACCTCAGCAATGCTAAATGAATTACTGTTATAGACTATAACATGCCTGAGTTGGATGGGATAACAGGAGATGAACTACATGCTAGGCTGTCGAAAACAGTGTGTTTCTCTGCTCGTGTGTGATGCACTTTCACTAGATGTTTTGACAGATTGCTGTCACAGAATTGCTGTTTGTGCCCTCACATGCAAAGGAGTTGTTGAACTTGTGGCAACAAGCAGTGTCGGCATCAACTTTTGTGAAGTGTAATCATACTTTGGAGCATTTTGCTCTCTCCAACATTGTCACTGAGAACACGGCCTCTGTGTGTGTGTGTGTGTGTGAGAGAGACACAGAGTGGCAGAGCTGGCCCCACCCCTCGCACATGCAGCAGGCTGTGAGCCTCAGACACAAAGAGCTCTCCTCTGGTTTGAACAGCAAAAATGCATCACTGACGAATGTCTTAATCTTTTTGCAAATTAGATAATTGTACTAGATAATGTCCAGTAACTTAAATAAACAAATATATCCTCTGAATTTCATCAATACTGATAGCAGGACTGTTGACTTTAGAGCTTATCAATACTACGGTTTTAAATAATTCGGCCTCAGGGCCTGTTTAATACTGTGTTTTGGTACCCATCCCTGTGAACATCTGGATATTGAGTTATCAGAGAAGAGGTGAGCACACATTAGCAGGTGCTGGGCTGGTGGCCCATCTGTGATGTGCTGTACAATGTTGGAGATTTTTAATGGAAAACTGCTTTATTCAGTGTTTTTTACCTGTGTTATTCACCTGGTCTGTTTGTTTTGGAGAGGAACAGACCTCTGTGGAAAATTAATTTCCTGGTACAAACCCCCTGAACTATTAACACTGCAGGAATCCTAACTGGGGGGAAGTTTCAGCTGCTTGCAATCTGCAATCCTCATCGCTAGATGCCACTAAATCCCCTTAAATCCTACACACGGCTCCTTTAAGCAGTTTAATTATTGGCTTAAGTATAGTTAAGCACGATGTTATTATCTGCATTCTGTGATTCATTTTTTGGGAGGGTTAATACATGGCAGAGGAACAAAGCAAACAAAGGATATGTGAGACTGGGAATTAGCTGATATGTGAGAACTGGTGAAATTGTAGTTATAAGGACACATTTAACATGTACAGTGAACACATTTGCATTAAAATTACAGGGAGCCTTGTTAAAGCAATTACAACATGATTCAACATCTTGGACACAGAGTGTATCACTTTACAATTCTCGAACATATGTGTGTGTGTTTGTTTTCACTCTGGGGTTAAGTGGAGCTAATATGACGTCTAAACCCCTCTCCAGGGATGACTCATGCAGTGTGTGTGTGTGTGTGTGTGTGTGTGTGTGTGTGTGCACTGTGTACAGCAGTCTACAGCAGACACTCATTTGGCCTTTATTCTGAAAACATTTCTCTCTCCTGATTTGCAGTATTCATTGTCATTAATATTTTCAGTGCCATTAACAAAGTTATATCCGTGGCCATCGCTCTCGTCATGATTGGCGTCTTTGTCGTACATTTCCACATTTACAAAAATACTTGCTCTGTCTGCACGTTGTTGAACCGCACTGTGTTCGTCCCGCTTTGAGTTTGTTGCATGCGAGCTGAAAGTATCCACAAACCACTCGAGTTATCAAGAGTTCGCAACTGATGGAGGGTTTCAGTTTGCGTATTTGAAAGGAGCACGGGCTTTTTCTGAGCCAAAGGGGGTAATATATTCTGTCCTCTAGACTGCCGGTTATTCTCCAGACTCCTTTTCTTCGCAGCAGTTTGAGTGCACTTCATTGGCCTTTAGAGTGAGCTGAAAACTTTCTTCTCGCTAATACGCTTTCACTAAGCTCGACTACTGTTCTGGTTATTGACTGTACATATTCACAACACTTTGACTCTCTCCAACACATATAGGAGCTGCTTTCAAAGTGATTTTGTGTAGGTGTGGAGTGTGTCCTAATAGACTTCTCTGCTTCTCTGCCTCACCGTCCGTCTCTGCCACTCCTGTACTCTCCCCTTTATCGATACCCTGTCTATTGCTGTGGTTGACAGCTGTGTTCTGCAGCTGGGATAAATTAACTCTGTCTCAGGGTCAGAATGATGGGGAAGAAATGAATCCTCCCACACGCCCACGACCATCAAATACAGCAGCTGACGAGTCTCCTGAAATTCTAACATGTCTCAAACAGGGAAAAACGTGTATATGACAGCAATTGTGGGTTTTTGGTACCTGGATTTTGACATATTAGACCATGTAAACTTTCAATATATGCAAAAGAAATTGGAAATTGTGCGATTTTTTTTGCTGCCATAACAGCATAATGCGTTCTCTTTCTGCTGTGGCAATGGTTAAGGCTGAAATGACACTGTCATACCGCCTTACAGTTAGAACTTTGACAGCACATTCAGAGAGTGGATGTGCTGGTTCAAAGCTTTTTGTGCTTTTGAACCTATCTGCCGGCCCCTCTGCCAGTGGTTTTCAGGCTGAAAATTGGGTTCGGTGCCTCTTTCGCTCTGTGTGTGTCCTCAGTGTCCTTCAACATTTGTCTCTTTCACTGTGCCAGTGTGAGAACAGATCATTTAGCCAGCGGGCATACAGTCTGGACTCTGTGTGTGTAAACTGTGTGTGTGTCCGGACTTATTGCACATTTGTATTGTATGTACTGTACGGTGGCTGTGTATGGGCCCGTGCCTTCTTTCCTGCCTCTGCCTTTGTGTGTGTGTTAAAGTGTGTAAGTCATGTGGATAAGTACCCTGTAATCTAAGAGATGGTTGTCTGTTAGGTAGGGAGGAAATTGTCCAGCTCTGCCAGTAAACACACTCAGCAGGAAAGAAGGAGAGACATGGATGCTTTGTACACACACATGCGCACACACAGACACAGGTATTGGATTACACTGTGAAGCCAAACCTGTGTTACTGCAGTGAAGCAGGTTTCAAGCAGTCATTCATTCAGTTCAGAGTGTCCAGTCTTACAGTGTGTTTCTGCAGCCTTCAGAACACCTGACTCACCCACAAATGCCAGGTGCAGCTTAAATGTGAGAGTCATCTTCCTGATGAAGACTTGTGGCTTTTAGATGAAGCTAAAAGCTGCCAAGGTGACTTGTAACGATTTTTATGCAAGATTGAGTAGGAGGTGTGTCGTGGTAGCAGTATCCCCTCGCCATTTACTCACTGACAGAGCATCTGTGGGAGACTGGGGCAGAAAAGGGTGGTGCTGAGCTGCCTCACCCTGGCTGTGGCTGGGGAAGAATTATTAGTTGGCCCGAAGGCTGCTGTGCTCCTTGGCTATGTTGTTGTGTGTGCAGCTGAGTGTGTGTGTGTGCGTGCACAAGCTTGGGTTTGTGTCTGCCAGTGGTGCTGCAATGTTCCATTTAGTCAACATCACCCAGCCAGCACCCCCACTGTACTGTCACCATCATCATAACTGGCAGCTGGCAGGCTACATGCTACTGCAGCTGCCATGCTTTGGGCCAAAGAGAGAGGGAACAGGAAGAGAGAGAATGAGCAAGAGCGACGAGATGAAACGTGAAAATCGTGCAAAAATATGTGTGTGAATAACAGAGGGACGGGGACTGAGGAGAGGTAAGAAGATGTGGGATGAGAGAGTGAGAGCTAAGGACACAGGGCACAGGTAGGAGACGCCGTGATTCTGAGAATCTGTGGGTAAATTAATTAAACGAGAAAGAGAACGGGGGGAAAAAGTGAAAGAGAGGGCATGAGAGAGGGAGCGAAAAGAGTGAGAGCCGAGTTTCAGTGGCAGCCATCCAACACCCAGCACTCTGAGACAACTACCAAACCAGACTTGCCAATTACCGTTTGAAGGTCAATCAGTGAAAGTGGAATCACAGTACAATGCTGTTTGTACACTCTCTGTGCAGGGGATAAATGATCCAATACAAACACTCTAAGACTTCTGGGAAGCTCACCAAAAAACAAAAAAAACAAAGTTTCTCAGGGAAAAACAACCACAGAGTGAAAACTTTCCCATCAAAGCTGATTTAGGATAAGTGTATGCTCACAACATACAGCTTCCTAGAAATACTTCTCCCTCCAATGCTGTTTGTGCTGATGGTTCGGGGTGTTAATCACTAGTTTCATCATGATACAATATTTGCTCATATCACAAATTCTGCCACAGTAAAATATCAATATGATCAATATAAGACAATATCATATGCACATTTAACACCGTCAGTTACAGAAGAAGCTTCAACCCCTTTTCTTTCTTCTTTTGGCCATAAAAGATAAAGATTATAACGGTAATGATTATAAATATTAGTAACCGGTTAAGTGCAATTTAGTTCACTTTCAGTTGACTCCACTAACACACAGAAAACAGTCAATGGGATAAGAAAGCCTTCAGGGTTTTTCTACCAGAAATCTTTTCATTTTAACCCGAAACATGATCTTTTTCTTAAAACTTCAGGGCGGTCTGGTTTAACGCCCTGAAGGCAAACTTCTCCCAACAGCCATAAAACACGGATTAACAACAAGATCATTTAACAAAAGTATAAAATTCGACTCAGTAATAACTTTCAGGGTCGATATACAAAACTTTTCATTATCATTATTATTATTATTCAGTCACAATTATTAGCTTTACACCTCGTTTCCACATACAGTAGTTCTGTGTATGTATACGAGTCAACCAGAGGTCTATGTATTCCTATGAGAACCTCCGTGATCCCCAATGTGTCTTTTTTTTTGGTCCCAAACGAGCCTTAAGTACAACTTTTACTTTCCTAGCAGATTTTAAACAGACCGCATGCAGTGTGTCACAGGAAGTTAGCATTAAAACGATTTAGCTGACAGATTGATGAATGTAATACAGCTTTACTTATACATTTGTTTTCTAAGTCAAAAGTTCCACGGCATGTTCAGCTAACTGACACTGGTAGCATGGTAGCTGTGTAACATACAGAGTGCATGAGTAATGGATCATATGTCTTTTTCTTTGGCTTTTAGTCTTTATTAGATAGGACAGTCAAAGAGTGAAAGGGGTAGAGGGAGAGAAGGGATGACACATAGAGAAGGGCTGCAGGCTGGAATTTAACCTGCAGCCACAGCAAAGACATTTCCTTTGTATATGGAACACCTGCTCTACCCACTAAGCCACCGGGTGACTTGGATCATATGTCTTTTAACAAAATATCTCACAAACTGGCAACATACCTGACAGGCTGACCTCCTCACTTATCTGTAGCCATGCTTTATTGGTCCTGTTTTTATCTCTGTCCTGCTACATGTGCAAATTCGAAAGTTTGGACGGTGGAAAACATCCAAAATTAGCCTTTTCTGCCATTTTGTGCAGTGTTGTTTCTAACATAGGGGATGTACTTCGCATACTATACAGAAATATGGACCCATAAACACTTTTACATTGCATAAATTAGCTTAGCGGCTAGCGAACTTTTCCTCTGCTCATAGCTTAATAAATTTTATGTATTATTTATACTTTTTTTTATTCAGTGTTGATTTAAGTCAAGGCATCTCTTGACAGAAAAGCACGGTTGACTTTCAGCCTGCATGCACATTTTTGTTCGGCCCAACATTGTTGAAACAGAGCTAATGTTGCTGTAGTGAGAAGTTCACGGAGTGAAACGGCGGCCAGGCAGGAAGGTCATGATTCCTGAGTATTTTATGGTATAGTGACAGTGTTTGCATACTGCATGTGCTTTTTCTGTTCACCTGTAATCTGAAGTGTTCCCACACTGCTGGTTCATTCCTGAGTAAATAACATTACTTATGATAAAGGTGTATCCTAATGATGAGGATATGGATCAGTGTTTTCACTTTGCATCGATGATATTGGATAGTTGATCACTGAAGCAATTCATTGATCAAGATCAATGGACTATTACACACAGACTGATTATTTTCAAAATGCTAGTTGCAGGACATGCTCCAGGACCTAGGGAAGTCCCTATCAGGTGTGTCAGAGCTTTGCCTAAGTCAATGAATGTAGTATTGATTCCCTACTGTATAACCAAAGTAACAACTGCAGCCAACGTTTCCTACACAGCCCGAGCCATTTTCATTGTGGTTGTTGTTGTAAACTGGTAGTGTATTATAAAATCCGACTTTTTTGATGTGAACTAATCAAGCATTATACCTCATCAAGTGCCAACATTTGAAAGAGCTCTGCTTTGCATGAGCGTACTGCATGCCAGCCACTGTGACACTTCCTCCTTGCAGCTGCACAACACTGTTTTTTTTTCTCTTCTCAGAAATGAGGTGTTAGGAGCTAGATAAATCAAGAATAGTGTGAAAACAATGAGATGGAAAAATCATTCCTGTGTTACTCTGATGCACCTAGCCCTCTCAGTTGTTATTGATGTTGTTCTGGGGTATGATCACTTCAGTCATAAAACTGAAGGCAAATAAAGTAAAAGCACTCTCTTAGCGGTGACGGTTTGTTTTGAAAGATTATGCTCCACCTGGTCCGTGATGGGAGTTTGGCAATAGCAACTACAAATATGTAAAAACTAGGTCAAAAGTCTGCAGCCTGCCAAGGTTTCCCCGACGATGCTCAACCAGGCCAAGACTCAGTATTAATGTGTTAATTTGTAATGTGTCCACCGTCCCCTCCCAGAGTTATGCCTGGTCATTTCTGAACGATGCAGAATCCTGTAGAACCAGGAAGAACAATGACATTGTTAGACAGGAAGTCTAATGAGGCGTGAAATCAATATGTACAATCCTGCCTCACCCGGGGCATGCTGGGTAATGGAGTGTCAGGAGCGCTTTGGAGCTGTTTTAATCACAGAGACCTTGGATTATCCACTCGTAAACAGGCTGGTTACTGCCAAAATACTGCAACCCCCTGAGATGTGTGTGTGGTTGTGTATGGGCATCTGTGATTACTTTTTACATAATTGAAGTAAACTGTGCGTCCATATGCCCGTACCGGCATGAAACAAAAAATGCATTTGTGCACCTCTGCATGAATTTAGTGTGAGAAGGACTGTGAGACCCCCATTATGACTGTGTGATCATGGCTCCGCCGCAAGGATCACAACGCCCCCCATCTGCTCCCCCACCCCCCGCCTCACTTATTTCTTCTCCGTCACCCGAGTTCTGTTTCATTAGCCTTTAACGCTGTGACAGAGCCCAACGCTGATCCTGCATGTGAAGTAAGAGCTCTTCCTGCTAATCACTTAGCCTGCACCCTCCGCCATCCCCACCACAAAGTCCCACTACCATCTGCATGCTAATGCTACCAGAGCCTCAAATCTAGCTCAGGCTTGCATTTGCCTGCATGCTGATGAACTTGTTAGCAATATCTTGAATGCTAATATTGCAATAGCCAAAGGACTAATGTGCATCCTGAATGCTAATAACACATTGAATTGGTACAGGTAGCACTGTAACTTTAACACTAACATTTTGCAGATAGCCTTTGTTGACTCTCATTCCTGGAGCAATAATGATCTGTTGGATAGCTGCCAACATGAGCCAACAAACAACACTTTTTCAGGATGATTCTGTATAACCTCAGCTAATGTAGTAAACAGTGTAAGATCGACTTAAAATCAGTCTCACTTTGTCAATATTCATTTATCCTTTGTTATTGCTCTGCCTGTCTGTGCTGTGAGGTGCTCTCCAGGGTTCAGCCGGTCTAATGCGCTGTGCTGGAGAGAGCTAGCACCCTGGGGCTACGAGTGAGGCTTAAAAAACTGCATGGTGATGTGTGAGAAAAGCATCGATTAATTGAACGTATCTGTCAGGGCCCTTTGTTTACAGGCGAAGCTAAGCGTCGGGGTCGGACACCAGGGGAGATGTTCCTGTTGGATAGAAGTGGGGAAACATTGTTGCTAAGTCCTTCAGTTGCTCCACCGTCCTCCCCCCATTACACAAAACCAGCGCAGACACAGCAGTTGCTGTCGAGTGGGTGTTTGAAGGGTACCTTTCCCATGCAGGCTCCACACGGCTTTCACTTTTCAAGCTCCATTGTTTTCACCGGTTTGTGTGGGTTACTACTTCACTGAAGCTGCTCACTCTGTTGACTCCCACTCTGCCTTTAAAATTGCACTGTGCTAATGATACAATGTTATTTATATCCCTTAAACAACTACAGCTCTTCTTTTTTTAGCAGCCTGGAATCATTTTAACTTTAGTCTGTGTACTACTATTCAAAGATTGACTTGTTCTTTACACTTGGTGCCACTTCATCTGGTCCTGTAGTCTGGCTGACATGATTAGAAAACATGAGACGGCCCCATGTGGTTAAGCTTTATCCCTATTTGAGAGGAAATAGGCCTTTCATTCTCCCTGAGTCCCTATCGATCTGAAAATGAGAAAATGGAAAGATTACTCTGTGATGGAAAGAGCCATTAAAGAGCTGGGGAGGCAAAGAGCTCACAAAATGCCCAAGTATTTATCAGTTCACTGGCATTTTTTAACCTTATTTATCCAGGGAATGCTTGCTGATTGTGCATGCTCTTGTGAACAGTGCTCTGCTATAGAGTTACTGTTTTCCAATTCAGGTGCTGAATCCTTCAAAGCCTGCAGTTTTACAGCACAGAGCAAATATGTCATAATGAGCTGATGAGGCCTGGGAGATGTGGTCCTCCTCAGCCTCCTCCTTTTTGAAGGAGACTCCTGGTGTATCCTATAATTCATTGTGCAGCAGTCAATTCCCAACTTGTAGAGCTTGGAAACATCATGGAAGCGTTTCATATTTACCAGGTATTTGCAGTTACGTTGTTAGCAGTCAGCGGCAGATATATCACTTGATTTAGACCGTTAATTAAAAAGCCGCTGAAGGGTGTAAACAGTGGCAGCCCAACGTTCTTGTTAACACCTTGGGCATGTTGTGAATCACAGGACATTCCAGACAAATGGGAGTTTTGTGGATATATTACCGTTAACCTTGTACACAATTTGTCATCCATCATCTTATGAAACATTATAAGTTATTCTGTAATCTCTATCATTAATTAAATTAAATTAAATTAAATTAAATTAAAGGAACAGTAACCCCCAAATCAAAGAGGCATATTCTTCCTCTTACCTGTAGTGCTGTTTATCTCGAATATAATGAAGACTTGTGGCACATTAGAAAAACATAACAGTGACTTCTTCCAGAATTATTATACTCCAGATAATCCAAAGATGTTGTTGTGAACTGTCTTTTCCCCTACTGAACTACATCCACCAACCGAATCACTGCGCAGAAGGAAGCGTGCATCTACTCATCGATTAGAGGCTTGTGCTTGTGACAGCGATAATGGTGGGTGTAGTTTGGTTGAAAGAAAATAGGTCCTTCACGAAACTGCTCACAACAAGGTCTTTGGATTATCTTGAGTGTTCGGGTCATGATTTCTGGAAGGAGACTTTGCTGTTGAGTTTTTCAAATATATGTTTTTAGTGCTCTGAAAACCACAAGGCGAGTGCTGTATCTCATAAGGTAAGGAGACACTGGCTCAACCCGGCTTTGAAGGACCCAGTTTTTGAGCCTTGTCCTTCACCAATCCAGCCCCTGAATTGGGACGCAGAGTCACACCTGGGAGCTCTACAGCACAAGCAGTCATCTACTGCTGGACACTGAACGGGTCCACCGGGGTAGATGGGGGTCAATTGCCTTGCTTAAGGGCACTTCTGTGATAATTGTTAAGGGAGCATTGAGTGTTTCTCATTTGTTTTCTCCTGTCAAACCTGTGTTTGCTAACCCCGTGTCTACTACTGTGCTGGCTTTGAACTGACCGAATTTACTGTAGAGGACACACTTGGGGGAACGTACGATCCTGCCTGTTGATCGGCAATCAAATTTTATTGACAGACAATTTAAATCCAGTCCTATAACTCTGCTGCACCATAGACAATTCATTGTCAGTGGAGCAGCTCCAGACTTTATACCCTGACATCACAAGTTTGAGACTTTCCTCTGTAGTTTCTGGCTTTAAAAGAGAGAAGCTCATGTTCACAAATATTGATTGAGCTCTCTAGGCCAGAGAAATAACATTGAAATTTTTAATTTAAATGGTGTTCCCTTTTAAGTCAGTCTTTTTCTCGTCTTGAAGTTCTGATAAAATCAAACATGTTTAATATTATACTTAATTTTTAGTCTTCTCTCACGGAAAAGACTGAAGTTTGAATTTTAAGTGAAGTTTAACTACATCAACACAACCAATAGGTGTGCTCTCTCCAGCATCAAACAGAAAGCAGCAAACCAGGCAGACAGTAAACATAGAGGGGACTATGGGGAGGCGCAAGAACGTGGACAAGGCTGGATTGTCTTAGACTGTAGAAAAGGAGGAGAAACTGGTAGAGTTTGAGTGAACAAGAGTAGGTACAGGGTGTGTCTGATCTATCAACCAGCACTTCTTATAGCAAGAAATCTTAATTTTTAAAAAGGTTTGGCTCTCATTCCCATGGTCTCCTCCCACTGAAACAACACAGCTGACCAACGGAGGCTGGTAGTGAGTTGAGGTGAATCTAAAATGTGATGTTTATCTTTATGTATGTTATTGATGCTGAACTAATAAAGGAATACTGGTGAACATGCAAAGCCTTTTATCTTATGTTTCTAGAGTTATGCGTCTTTGCAGACATGTAAGGAATTGTAAGCATGTCATATTTCTTAAGGGAGTTTGGCGGAACATTTTCCACCAGGAGCAAGATGGGAAATAATCTCCAAAAGAATCTAGTTTTATTCTTGCAAATAGTGACCCTGCAAGATCCCAAGCCTTTGCACAATCTTAGCTCTCACTGAAAACTCAAATTGTCTTTAGATGTGAGACTTCAGTCTTTTTAAAGTCTTTTCAAAGCCCCATTAGTGTATGGTTGGAATAAATTGATCACTCTTTCCTGTATTTGTCACATTTTCCTGTCACATAGTGAATCTATGAAACCTTAAAATCAAAGAGGCAAATACAGGAGTGGTATTTTTTTATTTAAGAGTGGATTTATCCAGCCCAGTTGTCAGAGGAAAATGTTTAGATCATGTGTACATTTGAATATTTCATACGTATCATATCGATATTTCTCAAGTGACGTAGTTCTGATTACATGTGTATGAGC
>JAPZEB010000013.1:18415704-18428533 GCA_029783705.1 Chaetodon striatus | reverse complement strand
ATCTGGAAAATCTTCTTTGGCACTGGCACAAAGACAAACACCTCACACAACACAGTGACAGACGGACAACAAGTGCATAAGTAAATAGCAGTATCAGTACTCTAAAATACACTGTACACACAACCTTAAAAGGTGTGGGTTAAAAGTAATTAAAAGCATTTATGTATTAAAGGCATGTGTGTCGTGTGAGCCTGGGACAGGTCCCATGGGATCTATTTAAACAGTTCCTTATTAAGAAGGGCTGCAGCTGATGGTGGCAACATTTATTCTAGCAATGTGATTTTAATGCATCTTTAATTAAAACTAATTTCAAAACGTGGTAAAATTGAAGAGCTAACTTATCACCTTTAGGTGAGAAAGTGAGAAATTGTAAACTAGTAACATGTAACACCTACCCTTACTTTTAATATTGCTACCTCCTACATTAATGCTCTGGATACCTTTTGGTTGTTAAAAAAAAAAAAAAGCATACATAGTTAAAGGAAGTTGTACTTGCTGCAGGAGTGTATCTTGAGTTGTTTTTATGACTCATACACATGCCCATATTATATAGCATTATGTCCCCAGCATATGATGTATGGCTTTGTGCCTACTATATGCAACATTACGTCTCAATATGCTGCTCTGCGAAGTTTATTTTTGACTTCAGTTATCTCCACAGTCACATTCGGTGTAATATGTCACCGCACTACACTGCACAGCGCAGCAGGAAAGCTCAGCTAACAGCCTTGCACAGCACCGTAGCCTTCTCCCCTTGGCATTCTAAATAGATAAATTATGATCACACTCCTCTGCAGTTGTCTGGCCGCCAGGGTTGACATATACACTGTAAAGAGACTGGCTAATGAAGAATGGCTCTGTCATTGGAGTTGTCTCGGAAATAAGGCAGATCACTCCATCTCTCTTTCTCTCTCCTTTTCTCTCGGTCTTTCCCGTTGTTTTCTCACGCTTTCTTCCTTTATTCCCTTATTGCTCCATTGCACCTCCACCCATCATTCATTCCTGTGTTTCATTCTCTCATTGCACTCTGTCTGTATGGAATAAATGAGGTTTCGGTGTTGCAAATGCATCATACCCATGCACCCCCCCCCCCTCCCCCAACCCCCGCCTACCCATAGTGCTTTGCGGCAGTATGAGATGTGCATCTAACCATCTCTAATGAGCTCGCTTGCGTTCGTCACTGTCGTTGTTGTTGTTGTTTATGGTGAAGTAATTTGTGGTTGCCATAGAAATTGTCTCTGCTAAATGTGCCCATCATTACTCTGTGCTTAAATCCATCATTGCCAGTAGCCCGGAGGCGGGCAGGCGAATGAAATTTGATTAATATGATTTGATATCATTTTGCCATTTGCGTCTTGAGGAAACAGAGTATTGTATGTCTGTTTTTTATGTTGGTTTACAGTATTTTTTAAACTCATGTTCAGTATTAAACTCCTCTGATTGCACAAGATATGCAATTTGACTCGTTTCTATATTTTTAATACTGGCCAGTACCACCAGAGATCCCTTTACATTTATCCAACTTGGCAAATGAAGAAGATTCCTCTGCACTGCACTGATTAAGAGAGATTAAAAGAATTGCCAAGATGGGCGTTCTCCAAAGGGTGCGGTTTATTCCCCTACTCCTCTCGTCTGTGAGTGATGGACTGAGTTTTGACAAGCCGTGTCATCATACAGGGATTCCCTTTGAACTCTTTTTCGGGACTGATTCTTGAATATTTTAGTGGTGGTAGGGGGTGAAACCTCATTTGCTATTTTTTCCTCTTCTCCCCTAGCACCTTTGGGGTGGAAATGTCATATTGTCAGTGGGATATGCCCATGGTAGCAGCTCTACCCAGTCTGGCCTAAATGTAAATGTCAGTAGAAATGTTCTTAAAAAATGTCTCTCTCACTTCATGTTCCATCTTCTTTCCTTTCCTTCCCTTCTCTTAGGTAAGTCTGGTTCTTCCCTATCGTCTCACGTCTCCACCCGAACTGTTTTCCTCCTTGTTTTACCCTCCTCTAGCTATTCCTTCCCCTCTCTACCTCTGTTTCTTCCTTTCATACCTCCACTGCTTTCTATCTTGTTTCATTCCATTTTGTTCTGTAGTCTTTGTTTCATTTTCTGTCATTTATTGTCTGTGTTTTCGCTCTCTGTTTCCCCTTTTTCTCTCCTTGCCCTCTATTTTGTATCTTCTCCTCCCATTCCCATCTTTGACTTTATAAACCTCTTTACCTTTTATCTTTATCTCCCTTGTCTACCTCCGTCTCTCTCGTCCCTCCCCCTCGTCGCTCTCCATCTGTCTTATGTCTCTGTGGTGCAAGTCTGCTTGAGTGGGCTGCCAGTAACTTGTCTGTCATCTGTCAGTTTTGTTGCTTTTCCCCCCTTAGCGTAACCTCATTTCTATTTCTTCTGCTTATTTGCTTGATTCTGCCCCATGCTGAGGAATGAGTTTCTAAAACTTTTTCTGTGCTTGTTTCCATGACCTTATCAGATTGCATTCCTAACCATCCTCCACGGCTTTGTCTTTCTCATCTTTTCTAGTCTCTTTTTTTTCCCCACACACTTCCTTCTTCCCATTCTCCTTTCATCTATCTCAGTCTGTTATCTTTTTTGGGCTGCCTTTGTTACCATTCATCAGTCTCTTTCTCTTTTCCCCCCTCTCCTGCTCTCTCTGCCTACCACAGAGCTTTTCTATCATTTTACCTTTCCCTGTAGGTTTCCACTCCATCCCTCAGGTGGCCTGGCTCAGACCAACTTTGCCCCCTCACCTCCATTGCGATATGGGGGTGTAAAGGCTAACACAACCTTCCTGTCAGGGGAGATTTATTCCCTCACCTTTTGGAGCTCTTGATCAGGGTCTGTGTGCATCTGTAATCTGCCTCAGAAAGGTGAGGTATTCACCCTACGCCAGCCTGCCTTGCCCCCCCTGGATGGATGGCTGGGGACCTGGTCTGTCAACGCCGCATTAAACATTTAAAACCCGGTCTGCAGATCACTCAAAGCATAGCAATGGAGCCAGCAGTCTTGGGCTTGGAAACCACAGAGGGGAGAAGACAAGGCAAAGAGAGAACAAGAGAGAGAGCTAGACTGTCAGGGGATGCAGATAGAGAGAGAAGAAAATCTCTTCCTGTCACTTTCTGGGAGACAGTAGGACATAAGACTCAGTAGCTATCACTGTAGAGGAGGCGCACAGAGCGGAGACAATACCCTCTTCTGCTGCTCTGGGCCAAGCCAACCCAACAGGTGTGACTGTGTATTGAGGCGATACCTTTGTTTCCATCTCAATAATCAAAAGAGGGGAATATCTCAGTAGAAAAATGCAAAGATTTGTCTTCCAGGTGCTACTTGTTGCTTTGTTGTCAGAGCGTGTCCCCTGGCTTTTCATGGATAAAGACCAAAATCTGTCCATAAAAAACAGTCGACCATTTAATAATCTTCCCATAACCCAATAGGCCAGACTCAATCCAATAAGCAGAAATGTGCCAAGATGCAGCGTTGTCAGTGCTGAGCCAGAGAAACCTGACATGCACTGCTGCCAAAGCTAATCACAACACAATTACATGTAAAAAAAAAAATGAGTCAAGTGAATAAAGGAGGGATTTAGAAAGCATAAGAGACACCTGCATAACCAAATCACATTAAAAGGAATGACTCTGGACAAAAACTGGAATAAAAGAGTCATTGTTAGTGTTGAGATTTCTTATTTGCAAAGATGCACATTTTATAAATGTGTAATTATCTTCCAAAAGAGTCCTTAAGTAGGTGGCTTTCAACAAGTGTCCTCCCACAGCTGTGCTATGCATACAACTGGTCCCGGTTAGGACAAGCAGCTCTGAGTATGTTAATTGGCCGTTAGTGCTGCCCACGACTGATGATTTCAACAAGCTGTTAAAACTACGGCTGCACTATCACGCAGCTGGCTCTCAGGTCAAATAGTTCTGGCTGACAGGTGGTACTACATCTCAAAGATTCTCTCACATTTTGCTGGCATTTTGCAAATCATGCAGAATAAAGGAGCTTTTTAGTCAAATGGCATACTTTGCTGATGACGCAGCTGTAATTGGAGGTCTGTCACTGATCAGTCAATGATAATTAACTCCAACCTAGAATTTCTGCTGACATTTGCTCATTGAAACAGCCAATTACGGCATATTGAGGAAGTAGAGCCGTCAATAGTGTACACATTCCTGACCACGTGCGCACATGCATGCAAACACAGCTCGGATACACACACACGCTAAAATTAGAGCGCAGGGCTGTTAGCTGCGTGACCGACTGGACAAAGATACTCTTGATCCTAAAACGAGCTGAGGTCTTTCTCCAGTGGGGATGCCAGAGCAGCACTGTAACACCTGAGCTCCGTGTCAGCGCTCTTTGCCTCCTCCTCACCTCTCTCCACCTTTCTTCAGCTCTCATCCCATTGCATTTCCTCACCTTTGCTCCCACACCTACTGCCTTTGGTTTCCTCCTCTTTTCTGCGTTTCCTTTCTTCCCTGCCCTTCTCTATTTTTGTTTGTTTCCCTCCTCCTCTGTTCTGTCACGCACAAACAGGAATGCCATGCTGTTACATGCCATAAATACAGACAGGGTCATAAAGCATTCCTTCTATTACAACCAGATCATTGCACAAACACAGAGAGTGCTGTAGGAATAATTAGAGGGACACAGCCGCAGAGACAAAAGCAAAGGCCCTTATGAGAATAGAAGTGAAAGATAACAAAAAAAAGGAGTTGGGTGTAGAGCAGAATAGGGGCTGAGGCTATGAGAAAGTTGAGAGAAGGACACAGTGGAGCGTGTTGTGATAGCTCTGATGTAAGGAGAGATGGCAGGGCAAAGTAGATGGATGAAGAGGGGGAGAGTGAGGAACTGGGGAGGAAGAAACAGGAGAAGAATGACAGAGTGTGACTCAGAAACAGAGACGGAGAGATGGGGTGGAGGTGCAGACTGAGTGTTTGCCCCATGGGCTCGGCTGGCCAAAGGTAAGCCAGCAGACAGCACAATGTGTCACTCTACATTCTGTCAGCAACATAGCAAGTTATTTCTGGAGGACGGGAGTTTCAACCTCAGTGGCTTATTTTTTTTTCTGATGTATGCACTTGTGTGTGACAGCGGATGCACTCAGCTACCCACAATGCCCCGCTCAATCCATACGGGTTTCCCAGAAGGTCTTGTTGACATTTTCTTTCTGTCTTCCAGTCGTCAGTGTTGAATTTGCTGCGTAAGAATGTCATACGTGTGTGTTCGTGTCCAGCAGGGAAAGGAACTTGCTGACATCTGTGTGTGTGTGAGAAAGAAAATATGTTGCATGTCATCTCAGCCTCTCTCCTGCTCTCTGTCACACCCTAATTGAAGCCTCTGACTTTTATGGCTCATACACTCTCCTCGGAGTCCTGGCAAACATGCACACTCATGTGTCCTCCCTCATAGACACGCATGCACACACACACACAGTCTACAAGGCTTAGCCCCATTGTTTACATATGGTTAATCCCCAACACAAACTCTAGGAGGAAAACCTCTCAGGGACACAGTAGCTCATCTACTGCAGCAATGCGACATCTGGGCTAAAGCATATTTTATCATACTATAATTGGCCTCACAAAACAGTAGTAGCTAAGCTAAGCATTGAAGAAACAGTATGGAAACAGTCCAAAGGGATTTCTTACTGTTATTTAGGGAAGACAAGAGCGGGGGGAAAAAGGTTCGGTGGAAGGTCAGAAGAAGTGTGAAACAGGAGGGAGATCAAGAAGGGATCAGCGGACGGATGGAAGGAAATAAGGCTGGTCAGAAGGAAAGGTGGCAGGAAGTGGGCTACCAGAGGAAGGAGCTCAGGACTTAAGATGGATAGAAAGGTGAGAGAAGTGTGACAGGAATAGAAAGCGGTTCTGGAGAGGAGGAACTATCTGAAGACAGGAGATAGAAGAGTGAATGATGTGTGAAGGAGGCAGGGAAGAATATTGGAAGCATTGACAGATGGAGGAGGAGGAAGAGGAGATAGAAGGGAAACGCAAATAAGGGCAAAAGATGAGACCAAGGAGTAAAAATGAGAAGCTCTTGTAGTTGAAGCCAAAAGAAGAAACTCAGCTTTTGGTTGCAATTACAAATTGTTTTTGTTAGGTTTGCCACAGAAATACTCACTCTACGAGATTATTCCAGATGGCACTTTGCAAGGCTAAGAACATTTTTAATTTTCAAACAGTGGCAATAATTAAGCAGCTTTATTAAGGAATATTAATGACTGATGGAATGTGAAACTTTGGTATTTCAGGCTGAATAAATATAAAGACAACGTGTACCTTGATGACTGTGGTGGACCATTTTATGCAGAGCATGGCAGCAGGTGGGAACTTGATATAAATCAGAGCTGCTGAGGGTGTTTGACAGATGAGTACTCATGCATGACATGCATTTGCACGGTGATGCAGATGAATGCTTGGGAGGATGGGTGGATCGGTGAGTGGATGTCAAATCGGAAACAAGTGAGGAATTTAAGGAATTAGGACCAAATGAAATACAGGCTGTTAGCTTTAACTCAAACAGGATCTCAAGACGAATTTTATCTGGCCAGTTGCTCTGTTGTTTTATGTGCAAAGACATTTACACACACACATGTGCTTACGCTTGCTAGCATCCCCATTTCTTTTTGTCTCCTCTCATGTCCTTTTCCATTATGGAGCAAATGCTAAAAGCTAAAGTGCTTTCCTTCCAGCTCTCAATTAGATAACCGAGGCCCTAAAAGGCTGCTCTTTGCACCTAACACCACCTAACATGAAATCAGGAGTGGGGAAGGAGAGCGACTGAAGTTGGAGGTAATCACATCAGCCAACTCCTTAATCACTTTTTGCTCTTCAACAAGCGTCTCACAGTATATCTATCATCTGGGAACTGTGGTTTTGAATGTTCACCTTGTACCATCGGCTGCTTTTAATCCAGACATGACCAAGGAATGTCAGAAACGGACCGAAGCATCTTCTCAGAATATTTTCATTTAAATGCAGCTTCGATTAAATCGGCATTTTAAGTTTTTTGTTAGAGCTGTATTTTCCTTGAAAGCCAGCAAAGGTACAGATACCAGCATAGCACCGTTTATGTAGTGTTTGGTAAACTCACTGGCTCTGAACGAATCTGCTTGCATTGAGGTGGATGTGCTGGTGCAGCAGAGGGATCATTATATGGAGCTGTCAGTTTATGTAGTCTAACAGTGTAAATAGACTACTGCTGTTCTCACATTTGCAGCGCTGCCGTTATTGTGTGTATCTAAATGTACCCAAACAAGTCTAAGTGAATGCAACTTTTTAATCACCCCAGTGAACAAAACCAATGGCGAGAGACAACAATAATGGAAACACATTTTCTGTACGGCAAGTTACTATAGCTGCAGCCTAGTTGCGCGGATATTATTGTTCTCTAAAATAACTTGTAGACAATAAACAGAAGTTATAATGTCTCGTGAGACGTGTTTTCATTTAAAGAACCGACTTCATCTGCTCATCCAAGCGTATCTGGAGCGCTGTATGTTAATATATATGGTGATCAACAAGATCAGTATCATCTGCCTCCTGCTGCTCTGCTGCTTTTTAATGGGACAAAAGAAAGTGATGATAAGTCAGCTTCACCAGCAGATATGATGTACGTATAATGTATTCTTAGAACTAATGATATATTCATCCTGCTTTGGCCTCGACTCTGCTGTGACGGGATTAAGATTCCACCTCTGGTGCCACCTTCGTCAACTGAAAAAATGTAAACAATCCAAAAACAACACTAAAAAACAGACCAGAATGCAGTGCAAATATAACGTTGTCTATAGTGGGCATGAGTCCTCGTGGAATAGTGCAGTCAAAAAACAATGTGGTGTTTTTCTGCAATACAGTTGTTACGCAATATAAATTTTATGATGTCCAGAGAGAAGTATTTTCAGGCTATAGAGGACTGAGCAGGGTTGAATCTAACCATTAGGAGAAGGAACTGGAGATGCTTTTCTCCGGGGCAGCACAAACAATCATGTGATATTATAAACCAGTAACACAGTGGCAGACCAGGGTGCAAGTCTGTAGCAAATATACAGTTGCCTTGGCACACAGTGTACCTCCCTGCATGGTACAGTCCTGTCACCTTGCATTACAAGATTCCTTTAAAAGCATCACGATGAATCATGCGCGAATTCTGCTCAACCCGCGTCTGACATGCACACAAAATTGGTGCATAGTACGTACAAACGCACACAATTAAGCTGAGTCATCTTACAGCTCTCTTCGGGCTCGAGTGCGTGCACACCCACAACTCACGGTGACATTTCAATAAACCTATCAACGACCTCACTCCAACTATCTCCACCCATTCCATATATCAGCCGCATGGGTTTGCAAAGCAATAACCCCAGCACAGAGCACCAGAGTCAACCATCCACTCAGAATAAAACTGATTCATTGCATTGCCTTTTGTTTTCTTTATTTTTTTTTCTGAGCTGCAGTGTGCTTGAAGGTCATTTATTGGCTCATGAATGTTACACTGCATTTATAGAGCTTTAGGAAATGACATTTAAAAAAGAATAAGGAAGGGTGTAAAGTGAAAAAAAAATCACCTGAGAGGGTCCTGCACTTTGAGTTTTTACTATGCATGTGCATCTGTTTATATATATAGATTTCTCCAGCACATGTTATGCAGTGTTGTGCCTTGTTTCTATACTATCCTCCCAAGTGTAGGCTTGTATCTGCCTGCATTTGCATTGATTTATTTGGAAGTATACAGTAAAGCACTGTATGTTTTTAGCCTACTGTGTATACAGTGGACTGTGTCTTAATTCTTCAGATATTATTTATTTTTTCCAAAGCCCACTCCTGTCCCTATTCACAGCAGGATTAGCTCGCTTCCGTCAATACCCACTCCTTCACGTTTTAATTTAGAGAGGATTTATGAAATTATATTTCTCCTCCTCACAGGCTCAACTGTTTGAACAAACTAGATTGCGAAGAGACTGCTTATGGAATCAGAGTACGTGAAGTGGTTTTGCGGCTCACCTTCCTCAACAAGAGGTCGGCGGTTGAGGAAGTGTTAAAACTGTAATTTACCTGGAGGTTTTTGACAGCTTTGATCAATAACGCCATAATCACCAGCAGCCAGTCGCAAGACATATGAGAAGTCGTAAAACAAAGTGATTAGATGACAGTTTGCTCAGACACTGTGATACTTTTCCTCTGATCCCTGGATCTCCTTGAGGAGAGGGATGAAAAAGATGCTCGTGTGAAATAGGTGATCAGTATTTCATATTTTTTAGATTTTCTTTTTTTAAATTCAGTGTTTGCTCGTAGGCGTATTTCCACTTCTTAAGTCTTTGCCATCTCTGGCAGGCCAGCTGTTTTTGATTTTACAACTTATTTTTTGGTCTCTCTGTAAAGATCCAGGGATTTTTTTTTTCACATAAAGAGGAATATTTAAAGTTTAAGCTGAGGAGAACAGAGACGATTATGGCTGCGGTTTGCGTGCAGATGCTCCATGTTCTGTTTTGGCAGATAGTGTGCTGAACTTGGCTCTTGTCTGGCTGTCAACCAAAGCCTTGTTTTGGTCTACTTGACCTCTTTTTGTGCTTCTCTGACAAAGAAACTTTTTCAGAGACGTACATGATGCTCAGCTCAGCCACACATGTAAAGAATAAGACATTATGTTTTGTTGCTTTGTTTAAGTGTACTTAATAAGGGAGTTGCCACTGACAGAATTTCAGCAGAGAAAAATCTAGTTTCCTACAGTGATACAAAAGCAGTGCTGTATCTTTTTGTTCAGGATTGCCAAGATGCTACCTGTGCATTTGTGTGTTTGCGAGTGTGTGTCTGTGTGGGAGGGTGTGTTTGTGCTCTCCCCTCCTCTCGAGGGGTAGCACTCAGCAGTCCCTCTCCGCTAAAAGTGCTGAGTGTGAGGGATGGTGTCAGATGACAAATCTAAGGGACAAACTGCATCTAAAGCAGACATTCTTTATAGTCTGTCCTTCATCCCTCCCTCTCTCTCTCTCCCTCCATCCTTCTCTCTATCTATTTCTCTCCTCTTCATCTCTCAAATCCCCTCATCTCGCCGTAATTTGTTGTGCATGGTGAGTAGTGAAATGCACATTTTTATAGCATTCTTCTGTGCCGTTCTCCTCTCTCTCCTTGTTTATCCATCCCTTTACTTCTTCTCAGACTAATAGAACGACAAAAAGCAATGTGATGCTGTGCATCAAAGAGATGACAGTGAGTCATCAAACCCCCCATGATTACTGACAGAGCTTTGCACTGTGGGTAACCTCCACTATGAACAACTCTCTCAGTGGGTGACAGCATTACAAAGGGATAAAACACACATATGTGCGCACATATGCTTTACATAGCAATACACAAACATGTCCATATATGCATACACATGCAGAGAGGTTTAGAGTTCTGACTGATGTGAAATTGAGGACAAAACACTGATGAAAGATTTAAAAAATCTTTTGGATAATCTGAAAACTGGATGGTAGTCAAGCTAAGAACAGGGCTTATTTGTGAGACGCTGTGGCTTAGAATATGAAAATTTCCCCATCACAGCAATATGCTCAGACATACACACAAATACACACTTTGGGGAAAAAAGCAAACATTTACTCTGTTTATTCAGTTTATTCGACTGTGCGCCGCAGATTGAAAAGTGTTTTTTATTTTTTCGGAAAGCAGAACTTGCAAAACAGATAAGTCACATTATTAAACAATAAAAGGCTTAAATCAGAAATGAATTACATGAATCAATCATTTTCCCTCTCTCTGTCATGCATCTCTTCACACCCGCATCTTCTCTTTCTGCCTCCCTTTCTATATAACTCCTTTGCATCTTTCTCGCATCTCATCTGTGTACATAACCCCCCTGCTGTCATCCACTGCAGCTTTTTTCCTCCCTTCTTCTCTCCTTTTTTTTTTTTGTCATTCTCTCCCTGTCGTCCTCCTCCCCTCCTCCCGTCAGTCCCTCCTAGCCTTCATCTCGCTCAGAGGGGGGCCGGGAGCCATGTTTCTACCTAATGATGCATCGCCGAGAGGAGAGAAAATTTGACAGTTAACAACCTCCTCTCGCTCTTTCTCAGGCGTGCGCGCACACAAACACAGATGTGTCGGATACCGGCAAGGATGCACTGGAGTCACACTCAGCCTGGTAATGCGGCAAAGATGAGCCGGGAAAGTTGGCATCTGCATGTCATTCGTTTCATATGTCATATGAAACAAATTAGCCTCGGAGAACATATGGTCACAAAAAGGCATACACGAACATAAATAGATATGCAAACTTATCCATGAGTACATTTTCATATGTACACACTAAGGAATAAGCTGTCAGGGGAGAACATGTTGGGTGCTCGCTACACACTGACAGATCAGAGAGAGATTGGAGGAAGGGTTGTATGAATTACGTCATGATGACTGGTTTTCTGCTTTAGAGGATTCTGTAGAGAAGAATAAATGTCAGATTCAATAATTGGCTTCAAGGCTGACATGACTTAAAACATCAAGTCCTTCGAACCACAGCACCACATAGGATGTTTGTTCCCTACCTTCTGCTGCAACCAGGAGCGTTGCCTTGTCTGTTCAAGTCCTGGAGCACACCTATGTGCACACACACGATTAAGTTGTGGCTTGTTTTTAAAGATTATGTAACCACTGCTCCTACGGTGTAGTCAAGCAAATATCTAGCTAAGTAGTACTAGGTGATATCATGGCTGCAGTAGCTTGTTATTATCATGGCATTAAGCAGTATAGGCGAATAAACACAAGTAGTTTCTGTTTTTACTGATTTAATTTACTGACGTATACCAAGCAAATTTAGCTGCATTGAAACATCTGTTCAGAGGAATATTGCTGTGCAGGCAGAGGTCAAGCTCATCTAATAGGCTCGACTATGGAAAACATAGCTGAGCAAGCTTTCATTTCCTGCAGGTACTGTTAATGCAGCATAAGTAGGCCACGTTTATCAGGCTGGCTTTGTAATGTTTTTTGCAAATGCATCACAAATAAAGAAACCAGGAAGAGTTGTGCATGTTGTATTTACAGTTAGCTAGTTATAGACCGAGGAAAAATAATTAAATTCACCGTGCTGCTCAAAGGCTACGGGCAACCGGCAATTTTAGGTTGGAATGGTTTCTTGCAATGCATGAGTTGATGTCTTGAATCAATCAACACACCTTAAATGTCAATATGACAACTCTGACCGTTCCATTTGATTTTGTTGGCTCTCTTGCATGATGCTTCGGTGATAATTGGATTTTCAAGTGCTTGAAAAAATATGCATAAATTTCAACCTGATTTTGCAAACTGTGAATATTCTATTTACCTACTTGGGAAAAGAAAGTGGTGGAACATCGCCATGCGCTCCGCCAGCATTCTCTTAATGAGTGACCCTACTGGATAAGCTTACGCAACAAAAGAACTTGGTTAGACTAAAGATCAGAATCATGGTTTGGGTTAAAATGCATATATTTGTTGAGTTATGCATTTTATGTGACTTTAGTACAGGGAGGACAGTCTCACTTAAAACTCAAAAAAGACTGAGATCTGTGTTTTCCTTTTCTTCAGTTTAAATTTTGTTTTTAATCTTGCAGATATTATAAGCTAGAGACCCAGTAATTGGCCATTTGAAGCATTTCATCCATTTCAGTTGCTGAAATAGAAGTGGTCTCTGGAAAGTAAACCCAGAGAGATTTATCCACCTCTTTGTCTTTTAAGTGGAGATTGTCTTTACTCTCTAAAACCAATTAAAATTAAATGTGATTAACTCTTAAAGGAGAAGTCCAGTGTTTTGCACTTTGAGCCCCATTCCTGGTTGTTTATGATGAAATAGAGTGGTTAAGAC
>JAPZEB010000013.1:18350426-18371143 GCA_029783705.1 Chaetodon striatus | reverse complement strand
AATTTATACACTTACATACAGAGAAAATAAAGCAATCTTAAATGTGTTCTTCAATGATTTCATTTTTTTTCTCTTAAAAACCCCCCAAAAGAATCGATAAGAGTGCTGTTAAAGGACTGGATCAATACCATCCCTAACTTAACATCTATATTACCTAAGAAAAGAAGTATCGCCCTGGGACTCCATATCAGCAGTTACTCAATACTAAGTGACTCACTGCAGGATTAAGGGTAAAAAAACTTGATGGGACATCCCTAAACCTTTGTTATGTTTTCAGTTCTTTCTTAAAAAAGCATTTAACAAGTGGCTGAAATCCACTTTAGTCAGTAGACAATGACAGACTTAAACTGCAGCTTAAAGGAACCCCGGTAGTTGTGAGAATGTTTCTGCTTAAGTGTTTAAAAATGCCCCAAAAGTGACTTGAAATTCGTCCTCTCGTGTGTCCTCAGACTGGGAAGAGGGGCCACTCTTCTGTGGAGGACGCCAGAGCCACCATGGACCTTTACAAAGTGGTGGAAGAGGAGTGGGAGAGGACACTGGCCTCCAAACATCAGGCCAGTTAGTGCCAGGTTTGGAGAGACAACACGGAAATAAACTGGTTTTAAAGTGACATTTGGTGTAAGCAGGTATTTGTTTGGACCGACTGACTCGCTGCCCGGTCACAGGATCGACTTCCTGTTGACGTGAACATAGACGCTGCTCATTCAGTGAGAAACTTCAACCAGCTGAATTTAAAAACTGTGATGTTATCATGAGAGAGGAATATAACTGTTGGGTCAGACCTTCAGTTTCAGCAGTTCTTTCTCAGGGCTTGTGTTCGTGTTTAAAGGTGCTCCTGCCACCAGGGGGCAGTCATGTATTCATACCTGCAGCTGAAGTACATCATTGAAACCCTGTCAATGATCCGATACACCAAAATAAATGGTTTTAAGTTTCCACCAGGTAAGTGTTTTTGATCAGATGTGCAGTTTAGCTGTTCCAGGACAACACTCAGCCCCGAGTCATGCTACAGCACTGTGCTGTGTATTCATCCTCTCTCTATCTGAGCGTGGGTGATAAAGAGAATTTAAAGTCTGACCAAACTGCTACTAAAAGAGCTCACACATCAGTTTGGATTTTTATAGTTTCAATTATCCCGAAGTGAAGAATTGAGACAAAATACTTTAATATTGTTCAGCTTTGATGCTTCGGGGAGGTAGCCAGGATTTTAGAAACACTGAGATCATTAAGTAAGGCAAGTTTATTTATACAGCGCCATTCAGACACAAGGAAATTCAAAGTGCTCTACAGGGGCATAGAAATACATTAAACATAAGAAACCATTAAATTACAATAAAAAGAAAATACAAAGACCAGAAATGAGAACAAGCAAACATTTAAAGATGATAGAAAAGAAAAAAATGCACTAAAAAGACATAAAAACAAACTAAAAGCAAGCAAACAGTTGGAGATTAAAAATAAATTATGTGTCTTTTTATTGGAAAGCCGGAGTGAATATTTTTTTAAGCCCTGATTTAAATTAGTTTAATTCAAGGCATTAGTCTGAGGCTGGCTTTTATTGTGAGAAGGGGTTATATTATGGTTATATTATTTCATAATTTCCAGACACATTTTAAAATGTGACAAAAAATGTGGGTAAAAAAAATTGCAAGCATCATAAGAGCTCATAAAGCCCACAGGATCTGGTGTATTAGAGCAGGAGGCCTAAATTTCTAAACTAAATATTAATATTGTCACTGATCATTATCCTGGCAAAATATTTCAACACCTGATTTCCACGATTATTAGAGTTACACATGATAATGGATTGCCAGATCCCCCCACACGATTAGCTCTGTGTCCTCGATGTTCTTCATGACTGTCTTTATAAAACTGTTCCTTGCTGACCCAGTCAGCACCCAGTTGTTCATCTGACGTCTTCCCAGTCAGTTGATGTAACTCTGCTGTTTTGGTAAATTAAATTTCTTCTTTCAGAGTTTGTACAGTTTCCTATGCAACGTCAGATGACTTCAGTTGTCTGCTGCAGATTCAGCTTGGTGCTTAACTTCAATAAATGATCACAACAATCATTTTGAGGAATGAAAATCTGTACTGTAATGAAGGTAACTTTAAGTGGTGTAAGAGTCAGGACTGACATGTAATCTGGTTCAGCGCTGAAACGCACAAAACAAGACGCATTTTCCTTTCATTCAATTCCACTATTTTTGCTGCACGTCATGTCAGCTAGACCAGTGGTTCCCAGCCATGGGGGGTTGCAAAGCCCTCTTTAAGGGTTGTAATAATTTTAATGTCATGTGTCAAAATTACTTCATTTATGTGTGTTAAACAAATGAATTTAAGGGTTATATTAAATGCTTATTCATTATTTAAAAATAGGTAAATTAATATAGAAAATTTTTATGTATCGTGAAGATACAGGTGTGTGTAACGTGTGTACAGGGGGGCCACCAAAGTCTACAATGATAAAAGTATGGGTCCCTCAAGAAAAAGGTTGGGAACCACTGAGCTAGACGACAGTCAGATGCCAGTCAGCAGAAACTTTAATCAGCAGCTCAAACAGTTCCAACAAAAGTGGGACGGTAGGATTTATTCCTTTAGACAACATTAGCTTTCTCCAGGTGTACCTAATAAATGGGCAACTCAAAGATTTTTCTGGCATTGTACAATATATGATTTAACATGACAAATAAATTGATTGTACATGGTGACCTGGGGATTTTGGTTTTAAATCTGAATGTGTATGTTTGGATTATGACAGATCTGAATGTGTCAGCTGAGTGAAATCAACAGTGTGTCATGCAGTGCAGAACCTTTGTCTCCCCCCTCTGGCAGTGAGGATAATCACACACTGTTGAAGCATGCTTTTGGGTACATCCCAAGTCTCTTATTTGATATTTCCCCGCTCCTCGATGCTTGCCTTAACCAGAACACATTCTGGTGCACCATTTTGAAGGCCATCTCAAACTTCTATTGTGCTCTGAGGAGCAAGGAGCAAGGAAACATAAGAGAAGCCTTCACGGAAGTCTTCTATTGGCCAACATGCCCCCTTATTAGATTGATTGGATCCTTACACATGACACCATACAGGCGTTTCATAACGGAGTGAAGACAGATAACATTTAACTGAAGTGTGTTACTCCTGAGGTTTATACAGCTGTGGAAAATGGAGGTCTGAACAACAAAAGGAGCACAGACAATATTTTTTTATGACCTGCCTTTTCCCCCATGAACTTTACACAATATAAGTCAATGTGTGTGTGTGTGTGTGTGTATGTGTTGTCATTTATCGTTATTTCCATGTAGTCACACGTGAGGCTGATGATTCCTGAGTGTTGGATTTGATATGAGTGGCATAATTTAACTTTTCCCTGAAACATTTGACCTAATAAATAACACCCAGTGTTCAGAAGACACCATGATCGTAATCTGGGTCTGTAAATAATGAATTCACAATCAGTATAATGAATACAGACGCTAATACTGAATAAATAATGTAAAGGCACTCTGTGCCTCAAAGCAGGACTCGTTATGAATACAGAACGCAGTGCAGGTTTTCGTTAAACAGAGAGGAAACCCTGCTGCTCTGCCAGTGAGAACTTTGTGCCATTATCAGTATTAGCAGCACAGTGCACGTGTGCAGACACAAACAGCTGTTACAGCCGACTGACGGCTGATCCAGCTGTGATCAGCTGCCGCCATCATCAGAAATGGATGTCACTTCATGTGACACTTGAGAGGAAAGGACGTCTCATTTCTCTTAAGATATATTACCTTGTTTCCTCTCTCCTTACATGGTTTCCTTGCATCAGTTGAATTTCTAGGATGCAAGGAAAAGACTTAAGTGATGGAAACATGGATGCGATTCAAGAGACTTGGGATGCACCCCATAACGTGTACCTGCAGATGATTTGGGATTCTGTCCCTTTTTTATTAACCACCACAGTGTTTCTCAGGAACTAGACTAAATTAAGATGAGGATCAAATGTTTGATGTCTCTGGTGTTAATATCCTGTTCTGTCCAGGGCTGACCTCTCTCCTCAGACAGCTTCATCATGGAGTCGTCGTGCCCCCTGGTGTAAACATACGGCTCTATCAGAGGCTGACTCTGCCCCACTTCCTGTATCCTCTGGCAAAGTGTTTGTCCTTAAAGGTGAGCGATCAGCACTATTTCCCTGCTGTGAATTCAACACCTGCTCATTAATTATACAGCATGGCATCCTTCCTGAAAAAGCCACACCAGACACGACTGCTGGCACAGAGACGCTCATTAAAGAGAAAGAAACCCACCAGAAGCTCAGAGGCAACACTCTGCTCCGACACCGGCTATGATTCAGCAGCACTGTCTCATTTTAAATCAGGTACGACTGACAGTGTCAAGGACTTTAAAGAAAGTGTTAGTTTGTGTGAGCGTGTGTGCAGGCCTTTGATAGAAAAGATATGAATTTAACAAAATCTGGAATAGTTTCTAGAATGGAGCAGTGAGAGGTGTCCTGAAGTAAAGACAAGTCCAGTGTTTCTTCTTTGTCTGTTGTTCACAGCAGCAGCTGAGACCCCCTCAGTATCACGGCAGAGGATGCCAAAGCATCTGATGGTCACAGTCTAAGTAGCTGGCAAAGGAGGCAGTGGAATCTCCTGAACTAGACATACTTCAACTGTGAGCTCCACAGTGCTCTAGGTACTCAATAGAAGACGGGGATAAACCACTCAGCAGAAATCTGGAACCACAGACGAACTGTAGAGTTGGCTGAAGATCATTAAAAGCCTTTGTTAACATAATGAAAGCTTTCCTGCCTCCTCCATCTGTTTAAAGCAGGGAGTCTCAAAGTTTTGATGACTGTGGGCCAATTTAGAGAGCCAGCATCACTGAGGGCCGCACAGGGTCAGGTCAGGACACAAGATGTAGACCACTGTCACCAAGCAGTCCCATGTAAACTCTTTGTCACGGAACAGCTCACATTTGGCCGTACAAAGTTGCTTCGTTAAGGTCCAGACACACCAAACTGACGTCAGAGATCTCGCAGCAACGACAGCTGACTGCTGCGTCGCCTCACATCAGCTGTGTCAGAAAGTTGCACATGACGGCACTGCAAAGACTACAGCTGACGGCCAACCAGCACGTACATTCTGCGCCTACATGAGAGGAAATAATTATCCACCAGCAGACAGCAGTCGTCTGTAATCGTTATTCAAAAAGGGAGACTGGAAGACCGTCTTGACAGAGCATATTTATCATGCGCCAGACTATAAACAATAACACCATCAGGAAATGTTTCTGCCAAAGAGCTCGATGATTAAAGAAAAATAATCTTATGTAACAGGTTTGTTTCGGTCTCACTCTCTCTGGACTCTTTGTTTACTTTCCTCACCTGTGTTTGCTAATCAGAGTGTTTCATTCACTGATGGACCCTGCTGATGGCACAACGTTGACCAATGGCCTACCCTTGGTTTGGTGTGTCAGGGCCTTTACACCTTCACTACTTTTCACAGTATTCGTAAAGACTGACTGACTGGCAGATAAGTCTCTATTGCTAATTTCAACATTCATGACAACTGTACGGGGGGGGTGAATTTTTATATAACTCACCTGTTTACATTTTATTAAGGCTTACAGTTATGCATAATTAAGGGCAGGCAGCTTTGAGTGAAAAAAAAAAGTGAGTAAAAGTGCTACCAGCACCCAGACCTCCACTGCCAGACTGGCAGGGATCTCTGGGGAGGTCAAACAACGTTCATCTGCACATAGTGTGATGCCATACAGCTGGTTGAATATCAGCAAAGTTTCCCTGCTTCCCTTCCCTGGTTCCTGTACAGCAGAGTCGGTCTCTGTGTATACATTCAGTAGGCTATATCTTCAGTAGCTAGCTAGCTAACCCTACACTTTTCAGGGTTTGATATTGGTTTTGGAACAGGAAAGAAACGTATATCTTTTTCCAACCTCTCCAGGTAACGAGTATCATTAATACACGACGTGCCCCAGGCACAACATTTAGCTCCAAATCCACAAAACCAGCCTAAAAATGAAGGAAATCTGAAACAATTGAAGTCACAAAAATGTAGTCCCACAGAACCAGGCAACTGCAACTGTGATAGAGAACGTACAACGACGTAGGCATTTACAAAATAAAGTGATCGATATGTGGCTACAAATACTCCAAACGTTTGACAGCCATCTAATAACAATTACCCACCTCAAACTGAAACTCAAACTTGCGCACAGGAGTTGAGACCTGATATGAGATTTGATCGTAGCCTTAGCTCACATTCATAAAGGTTTGTGTGGAAATGAATGTGCGCTCACTTTGTCTGTCAAACTTTCATTTCATGAAGGAGGGCCAATGAGCTTTGAGTTGCTCTGTATAATCAAACATAGATCAAAACCTTGTGTTGGGTGCTCATGGAGGACGGGAAATAACAGGATACAAAGGAAGGCAGAAAATGAGGAAGGAAGTATTAAGAGGGCCTTCATTGTCGTGACTAAATCATAAAAAGAGCCAGCATGTTTGGACCACTGCAGGTCTTCAACAGGGCTTTAAAAAAGCTTTTAAAAAGTTTTCTTGCTAGTTCACTTCAGTGCTGATGTGTTTGTGCCCTGTCGGTGCTGAAGGGGCTCCACTTTGTGCTGAAGTTACCCTCAACTCATCACGTAAAACTTTCAGTGTGTATGCACATCCTTTGGTTCCTTTTCACTTTCATGGTGCTTGTAATTATTCTGAGGGAGAGCGTGTGTGTCGGCAGTTATTAGTATGCATTTATGTGGGATTATGGTCTCTGCTTTGCTGTCAATTCAACAGGAATGGCTGAGGGAAAAAAAGTGTGTGCGCATTCATCCATACAGAGACGCTGAGATGTTTTGTTGACCACACACTCAGAAAGCTCGACAGGCTATTACAGTGCTTTTTAATATGCAGCGTTTGTGTGTGAGTGCAGGATCACGCATGTGTGACGCCCTGCCCGCCCGCCTCCCTGTCTGCCTCCTTGTAGGCATGTATTTCTCTGTGTTTGAGTGTGTGTGGTGACAGTGTGAGAAAAGGTTTCCATTTAACAGGATTAAAGTAAGCCGGTTTCAAGAAATGCCAACTGTAATTCATAACAGTTATGGTAAGACACACAGTGATCACAGTGGAGATGCGTTACAGAAAAATAGGTGATTACTTGCAGTGTGTTACACATGAATGTGTAGTGTTTTAGTCAACCATATGCCTCTGCTGGGACCAACAAAGTATTACCTCTTTGTATTCAATTATGGTGTATTTCTACGTACAATATTAAAACTGAGTGTCATCTGTATGCTTCTATCAGTTGTGGAATTTCTGGAGTTTTTTGGGATTTTAAGAGATGTTTTCTAGACAACAGAAATAGAAGAATTTTATAGATTTCCTCAAACATTTCTTTGTTATTTCTCACATTCACTGTGTAGTATAAAACCAACATAGAAACAGGAAATAAAAGCACCTTAAGGAGCAGTGTGTGGGATTTAGTGGCATCAGATTGCAACTAGCTGAAAGTTTTCCAGTGTGCCAAGAGTGAGCTCCCAGTTAGAATTCCTTCAGTGTTCATTGTTCAGGAGGTTTTTATCAGGTGCCAAATTGTCTGCAGAGGTCTTATCCTCTCCAAAACAAACAGGCCAAGGGTCTCATTTCTAAACATTGTGTGCACACAAAACAAGGTGTGAAAAAGGCGTACGCCAATTCTCACGTAAAAGTTGTGATGTATAAAAACAGACTTGATGGGAGAAACTTTGACCCATGCGATGGTGAGGTGGAAGCCTGATTGTAGAAACTGTTGAACATTTTTTGGCGCCTGCCATTTTGTCCGTACATACTTTTATAGTTTGGATCCGACTCATGTTTTATAAATGAGACCCCAGATGATTAAAACTGGTTAAAACACTGATGGAATAGTGTCAAACTAAAAATTTATGCTGCTCTCATACTGCTTGGCTCATCACGGAGGGGTTACTTAAAATGGTGGCCGACAAAAATGGTCCTATCTAGGGCCAGTGTTTGGTATTGTCCCTTCTTGGCTACTGTAGAAACATGGCAGGACCATGTAGACAAGGACCCACTCCCTATGTAGGTAGAAATGGGTCATTCTGAGGTCATGAGAACAGGAAGATTTTATTTCTAGGTAGTTAAACACAAAAGAAAACATTGTTTTGTTTTCCATTTCTGCCAATATATCGACCTAAAGATGACACTCTGGACTATTAAATTGAGACGAGGCACTATGACCACGTCAAGTTAAAAGAAATGAAGGGAACAGGAAGCAAGAAGCAAGGTTTAACTCCCCACTAAAATACAAGTTTTTATTCAGGTAGGCTCAACCAGCTAGGTCCTTTATATTCACTGGATACCTTTAGACCCAACACTGCAGGTAATGTTGTTAATGGTAATGCCCAAAGACTTGGAGAGACCGGGAGGGGAAAATAACAGAGAAAGGAGCAGAGAAAAAGAAGAAATAATAGAGGTGAGGGAAGAGGATTGAGGAGAATGAAGAATGGGTACGAATAAAGAAGAATGGTTGAGAATAAAGAACAGGGAGGGTGAGAGATCGAGGTATGAGATGGAGAGTTGATGTAGGCAGAGATATGCTCAAAGGACAAGCTGGATGCAGAGGTGCCTGTAATGAAGATGTTTGTCCCATTGAATATGCACATGGCCATTAACATGCGGGGCTTAGAGACATGGCTGCTTTCAAGTTCTTGTCCTCTTACTGATGTTCTCAAAAGAGTCGGAGCTAGAGGGCCTCGGAAAGCTCTGTGTGTGTGTCTATGTGTGTGAGAGAGAGAAAGATGGAGAGACTGAGAGGGCAAGAAGGAGTATGAGTGAGTTCGTCCTCTTGAGGCATCGTACCCCGAGGCAAAGGAATCAATGCCTGGAGCATTTTAAGAAGAAGATTTTATAGTGGAGGCAATGTGGGTGATAGGTTGTTTGTGTGTGTGTGTGTGCTTGTGCCACGGTCAGGTTGTTTCGGTGTTTATATGTGAGCACATGTTTGTGTCCGGCCTCGTCTTTTGACAAATCCAAACTTTTTCACTCGAACTTTTTGAACCACACCAACACTTTGTCATTAATACGTAGCAGCAGTGTTAAGAGGACAAAAATCGACAAAAAAAGACAAAGTGTCTGTTTAGATTCCAAGCCTTTATTCTGCATCGTTACCTCGGGCGCCTACATGAATACTAAAGCCTTCAACAGTTTGAAAGCAAACAAAAAGACAAATGATTGATTGGGTTCATTCATTGAAACAGAAAGTGGTGCATGCTCTATACTGTGCTATGCTGCACAAAGTATCATATTCCCAGAAAGACTTCATAGAGAATTTAGATTAACACAATAAAGCTAGCAAGTTTATTTCCTGTGGGCCAGGGGTTGGATGTGGGGGCAGAGTCCTCCCAAGAGCCATAACTGGATGCTGTGATTACACTTTTCATTGTGACTTTTATCACCTGCTCTGGATGCTCCCAAATCGATTTTTGTTTGCATTGTAATCCAATGAGTCAGTCGGTATCCTGGGTGGTGAGAGTCACCCGATGATTTAAAACTGACATAATGTAGATGAATTTCTGTGGAGAGTCATAGTCCTCAGGTTTAAACTTGTATATGAGCAAAGCAAAAGAGCCGGAGAGCAGCAAGGTTAGTGTGAAATCCCATGTGAATGTACATTGTGCACATGACTATAAAATAATGAGTGTAGTCGTAGTCGAGGTTGGCATTTGGTCCATCGCCATCTTGGATTTTAGGAGCTAGAGGTGACCTCATTTAGACAAGAGGGTGCTAGCTGTTAGCTTGGTTAGCATTGTGAATTTACAGGTATAACTGTGTGCTAATGCAAAAAACAGACTCAAACCCATTAAAACTAAATGTATTTATGGGAATTACAGGTTATCTGACTCATTAGAGGGTCTTATAGTACAATCAAACGCTGAACAAGACTTTGTTATGTGACCAAAATGTTACAGTCAACTTTTAGAAACTGAAAACACTGAAAGAGCGACAGCTATACCTGTGCCCATACTCTGTGAATCTGGGGTTGTTCCATGGTTTTGCTGCCATGGTAGTGGCTTGTCAACAGACAGCACCCACCTGTCTCTCAATGCAGCCACATAACTTTAAGCCTTGATAAAAATGGATAAGTTCCTCAAAAATGTACCCCTCATACAGTTGTAATGATTTTGAAATCAGCTGTAGAGACTAAAACTGGTTTTCTAGCAGGCTGTTAACATATTTATGGCTGCTGTGAAGTTGAGCATTTTAACACGGTGCTCTGTGTGGATCGACTCGCTTTTGGAGCCAGCCTCAAATTCGAAGAACTGCACTTCTTGGCACTTCCTTGTTGGCTTAATTGTTAAATCCCAGAGATGGCTGCTTGATATTAATTCACTACTTTACAGTGTTGGTTTTGATTTAATTGGACATTTGGTCTTTCAAGACCCAGACACACCAAACTAACATCAAAGAACAATTGGCTTTGAAGGCTGACTACTGTGATGCCTAACGTCAACTCTGTCTCAGCCAAAATGCTGCACTTGAACACACCGCAACAATTACAGCCAATGGCCAACTAGCACGTACACTCTGCACCTGTGTAAGTAGTCTGAAACACCATCAGGATGGATTCAAGACACTAGTTGGCAAGTTAGCATCTTAACAACATAACCCAGTTTGACAGAACATAGGATATGTACAGTGTGCTAGTGATCAACAACACAAATAACTGTGAACCATTTCTGTGAAAGAGCTCAATGGGTGAAAAAAATCTTACCTAATATACCAAGTTTCAATGTCACGCCCTCTTGACTTCAGCATTTGTTTGCTTTGTGCACTTAAGTTTCTCATCTCATGCGCTGAGCTGAACTGCCAGTGAGTGATTTCATTCACCGACGGGCACTGACGGCGACTCAACATGCTGAATCAGCAAAAATAGAAAGCGGACATGGGCCAACTAGTGTCAGCGGTGCAGGACACACCAGAAATCTAGGGCAACAGATGCTCACTGACACTCTGATATTGACCAACAGCCAACTGTCGGCTTGGTGTGTCAGTGCCTTTAATGTTGTTGAAAGACCACATGTCTACACTACATAAATGAGTTAGAGTAGAAATGATGATTTGTGCCCAAACTAGACACACGAATAGAGCTCACATTGAGAAAGTGGTTGCCTGATCACAAACATGATGACTCCCATCAACACAGAGAAACCAACCGAAGCAATCATGTCAGACATTAGCATGTTCTGGTCTTATTTATTATGTGGACTGATGTGCTTCTTATTATCATTCCACGCAGCCTGCCGCCTCATGGTGAGCTTCAATGTGCTGAGGTTGGCATCTGCTCTGAGGTTCTAGCCCTCAGGTGCCTCTCCTGGCTATTTTCCACACAAAAAGAGCCTGTGTCTGTGCTGTCCGCTCTTGATGAGATGAATCAAGATAAAACAAGAGTAAAGAAAGTGAGTGTAGTTAAAAACGAAGAAGTCAGTTTTATAGAACGAGATGCAGTGAAAAACTCCCAAGTGTTTTTATGGTTTGTTACATACTGCAGGAATGCCCCAAACTTTTAAAAATCAATGGCCGAATCTTATTTATATTAAATGCGGGGAAAAAGTAAAGAAGACAGTCTGAGGTCTTATTGGTAAGTCTTGAAAAAAGCAGGCTCAGAATCATGATTATACACAGTGTTGCATCACATAGACTAAATCAGGAAATAGAAACTCAGAATATGGCGATGTTTGGATGGGAGTCCCTATTTTTGGCATACCTACCTGAAGTGATATTTTACTTTTTTAAAACATGTCGAAAAGTGTCAGTCTGTCATACCTGCAGTATGAACGGTGAGTAACAACATAATTCACTCATTTATTGTCCTCAGGCTACTGTCATTACCACATTTTTCTTGTTTTTTTATCCTGTTCTCTCAATGTCAGCGATTTAAAAAGAGGAAAAAAATACTTATTTATAAGGTAGATTGAGTACACAAGCTGAAATAACAGTGTGTAGGTGCACTTTTCCTCTGAACATGTATTAGAGGCACATTTTTTCATTCAGTGTTGTCACGGTGAAAGTGAGCTGTGGAATAAGAATCTTTACTCTTAATAAACATCACAATCAAAACATTTAAAGGACCCAACACTGATTTGCAGCAATCGATATACTGTTGGGCGAGCCGTAGGCCTGTGATTTACACGTGTTTGCTTCTATTCTTTCATGCACGGAGAAAATAATCCTTTCTGCTCTCACATTTAATGGACATAATTTTAGAAATTAGATTGGATTTCTGGTTAAGGAATGAGTGTAAAATCGATAGAAGGTCATGCTTTCTGTATTTGTGTGTGTGTGTGTGTGTGTGTGTGTATGTGTGTGTGTGTGAAGGTATGACTTAGGCTTCCTTTGAGGGCAAATTTCAGTCTAAAGACAAAAACATATCCCAAGTTGGGGAAAAACTTTGGGGTCAGTGGTTACAGTTAGGATCAGTCTCCAGGAAATGAATGTGAGTCTAAGTAATTTCCCCAAAAAGTTACCTAAATACTTCCTAAATAAACCTGTGTGTGTGTGTGTGTATGCGTAATGGATGGCAAATGGACCTGCACATGTATAGCACCTTTCTAGTCATCTGACCACTCAAAGTGAGTCACATTCACCCATTCACACACACACATCCACACACTGGTGGCCGAGGCTACCATACATGGTGCCACACACTCTCACACCGATGGAACAGCCCGCGAGAGCTATTTGGGGTTCAGTATCTTGCTCAAGGATACTTTGGCATTCATACTGGAGGAGCAGGTGATCTTTCGATTGGTGGACGACCTGCTCTACCTCTGAGCCACAGCCACACGTGTGTGTGTGTTTGTGTGTGCAGCCAAAATCAGAAAAATGGAAAGCAAACAAACTGGAAATAACAAAGAAATAACCTACATGCTGTCGTATTTGCTCACACAAGCTTTCAGATTTTACGCCGCCACTAAATCAAATCTTAACATCTTTTTTGTGCCTCTGTTTTTTCAAGATGTTAGCAAATGTTGACTTTTACACATTTGGCGCCTATTGACAACAGTCTGCAAAATGATAAGAATTAACAACTTTGAAATGCTCGCAGGGAAAAAAAAAAAGAGACGGTAAAATCACTCGCAAGTTAGCTGCACCCTGTTAGCCAGATGGCCTTTGTGTGTGCGCGTGTAAGTGTGTGTGTGCGTGCTCTAGGTCCTGGATGAATGCTGTTGAGTCATTGCGGACCAGACATGGTGATATATTGTGATAGGCGGACCAGCCAGCTCCTCTCCTCACCAGTTAATTAAAACCTCAGCCCCAGGGCCCCGCTGTCACATCACATCATTCTCATCAATCAATCAAACATACACATGCATACATTCCCACATACTGTATGTATAATTCATGTATGTGAACAGCCTCACACCTACACGCTCACCTACACCATGTTATTTGTGTAATAGAGCGTGAGCATTATTCATTTTAAAGAGGCCAAACACTTCTGTGGAGCATTAGCTGTCTATGGCATTAATTACAGTAGAGGAATGTGAAAACGATGAGTGATAGGTCCAAGCGAGGCATTAGTATACAGTACATGAGCACGTTATTGTTTTCAGACACAACTTGTCTGACTATGTGGGAACGGGCTGAATGAGAATTGTTCAAAGAAAGTGATTAAATGCATCCCAGGAGCTCGCTATTGTGAGGAGTACAATGTGTCCACTTACAGCCTCTTTAAATTCAAACAAATGGCACATTGAGAGAACGAATCAGCCAGAAGTGTAGTTCTTGAAATAATGTCGGTCTGCAGAGTTGTGCTAAGTGACTAGAGGAAACTAAGATTAAGCTAAGTACCAAACATGGATGCAAAGCTGCCTGTGCTCTGCAGCAAGATTAGTGTCTGCTCCAGTGTAAATAACTGGGCGAGAGGCGAAAATGAAAAGGCTTCTTGTACATTTGTTCATCATGCTGACCTATGACAAGTTCACACAGCAGTTAGTGTCATCAGACGCTTTCTCGGCTAACATTTGCTCCCGTTTCCGCTGATATGACATGTTGAATATTGCTCTTAATTTGAGTCAAGTCTTGTAATTTTCTCTGTGTTTGCTTGTGTTTTTTTTTTAATAACTATCCTGCTCTTCAAGTGGTCTATCCTGAATCATGAATATTGACAGTATGAAGCTCATGTTGAGCCATTATGCTGATCACACAGTCAAGCAGCGACAGTTCCTGTGTGGTGTAACATTACAAGTGTGTATGTGAAGCCGCAGAGTATTGGTAATTGGTCTCATGGGGGCCTCAAAGAGAGAGACAGTGTAAGGAGAATAACCTCTCCCCCCCTTGCGTGCTCACACACATACTGTACACACACGAACACACACACTAATATATCCCTCCACTGGAGTGGAAGCTGCTGAGAGTGACTCGGTGACTCCCACTAAATCATTGGTTAGATTATCCTCCGGGGGATGAGTGATTTAGACCGTCGACTGCTTCAGCCCCCAAAGCCCTGAGATGTCCTATCCACCCATGACATCACAGTACTGCCCTTGAGTGTGAGTCTGTGTGTGTGTCTGTGTCGTATTGACGTATGTGTATGAGTTTCACAGTGCCTGACGGGCTGCAGGAGATTACAATTTATTTAGTAGACAAGATACAGACGGTGGGGGGATTTTGCTTGTTGTCTAAAAGAAATATGACTCGTGCAATCCCATGTACGCACACATAAATGGATGCACTTCAAGAACAGGACGTACCTCCTTCCACTCGGCTAAAGGAACAGATATGAGTAGATGTGAATGAGAGGAGAAAAGTGTGGGATTGCCAAAAGATAAAAAGCTATTTCTTTGAGAAGTTGAAAAAGTTATGAAAGCGTTCCATCACTTCATGAAAATGATATGTCAAACAGAAGTGGCAAACCGACGCCTTTTCTTTTGACAGCATGAGATGTTGGATCACAATGCAACAGAAGATTTAAAGGGAAACATTGGAGTATATGATAGGAGACAAACCTGGCATCAGCCTGTGATTCATTTCATTTCATTCAGAGAGCACATGCCTCTTTGTAGAAATCACGACTAGTTTTAAAAACGTTCTGATGATTGACTGCACGCTGTTCAGATCTCAGTTAGTGCCAGTGACAGTTCCACATGCAGAATCAATCATCAGTGACTCCGACTGGGTGAGGCCAAACTGTTTCTGACTGTGAGCCAGCAACACAGTTGACGAATTATGATTGCTGTTCTGGCCAAGTGTTTTCACCTTTGGCCTCTGTTATGTGTGTTAATCCCATGCTGTTTGTCCAATAATTGACTCTATCAGTAATACAATGGTGTGTGTGCTTATTGGGGTTGACATCACAGAGAATTTTAGTATTTGCTCTTTCATCTGCTTTTCTCCAGCTGGATACATCTGAAAAAAAATAGTGTTTTTAAAACTCAAAGTGAAAACTCTACAAACTGATTTGTGTTACAGCCACTGGTGGATTATGAGACAATGGGCCCCTGGGCACAGATATGCAACAGGCCCCACCACCTATTTTACACAGGAGCTAGACTCATAGACTTTGTGGTGATTTTACGTTTATTTGCTGTTATTTTGTGTCTCTCTGTAGAACTTTGTTTATGGTCATGTGTCTCCTTGGGACATTTCCGAGCCTTTTTTTGTTGTTTTGACACGTTTAGTTGTTATGTTTTGTCTGTTTGCATTCTTCTGCGTCTCCTCACGGTCTTTTTAGCCTCATTTCCACCAAACACTTTCAGTATTGTACCTTTGGAACCAAAAGTAACCCTTCAGACGTGGTACCTAGACCCTAGATCCATTTAGCATTTCCACTGCAAACAGTACCTTTAAATATGGGTGGGGTTGTTGTCACTCACTGCTCCTTCCAGAACTCGCTGTATTTCCTCACTATCAGTTACACAGATGGAAGTCTGCACCTCGTTTATCGTCCACAGAACGAGGCTGCATGCCGACTTTTTCAGAACAAAATAAAACAGGCCTCAGTGAGAGTCTTTCTCCATGGGATATTAAGAAATAGCGGGCTTGTGCACTTAGTCCTTCTCAGGCAAGCTCAGGGGTTTAGTGCAAAACGATTCCACAACTTTTCACAGTGGAAACAGAAAAAAAGCGAACCAAACTGAACTGACTATACTGCTCAGTGGAAATGGGGCTTTAGAGTGTTTATGTTTCAAACAGTCTACACAGTGGGCTTGTGACATCACCTATAGCTGCTTACTTTAAAAAAGACATTGAAATATGGGACCTTTAACATTTTAGAGACTGGAAGAAACAACTTTTCCACGGCTGACTTGGCAGCTTTCTTATATGCACAGGGTTTTGAATAGTTCTCATTTGTTTTCTTATGCCCTCAACTCTGTCCTCTGTCCTCTCTCCTCTTCTCTCTCTCTCTCCGTCTCTCTCTATCACTCTTATCTTGGCATCCCCTCCAAATCTTGTACAAAGGAGACTGGCGGATGTTGCTATATCTTGCCCCGCGCCCTCCTCGACCATGGAAATTCTCTTCTCCCTCTAATCTGGGATACGTGGGAATGGTTACTCCCACACCCGGACTTAAAGGCCCAGCACACCCAAATGTTCTGAGTTGCATAATAATCTGTCATGATTATAACTGAGGAACGGATTGAAGTGTGTATGCTGTGTGATCGCACACTGTCACTTATCTTTACAACCTTGCATTAGTCATACTGAGAATGCCCATAAATCATGACATTACCATAAAAACGTAAATGTGTTCAACAATTATTGTGCTAACGATGGAGAAAGTTTGAGATTTCTTTTGCTTTTTTAATTTTCTTTGTTCACTGCTACTTTAAGGAGAAATTTCAAACCTGTCACACACACTGAGAGCCACTCAATGAATCCCCGTAAATCAGATTATCATGGATGCTTTGTTGTGTTCAACAATTTCACCATTGTTTCACCTGTAATCATAGTCATTCAGCCCTCTTACTATGTGGCCTGAAGCTACGCATCATCTGCACAATCCTAAGTGTAGGTAACTAGTAAGTCCCCATCCACACCAGTGATAACTTGTTAAACAGTAGCAACTGAATGTCTTGCCTACAGGCTGTTGTCTCCAATCTATGCCCCTACAGTACCCCCTATGTAGGGACATAGATTGACGTTACAGAAAATATCTTGAGTAATCATGGACAGACAGTACACCTCCAAAGAATGACATTCTTACAAACTGTTTTTTAATCATAGTGACTGTTTAGGAATATTCCTAGCAGGAAGTGTTTTGAAGCCTCCACGCCGGTGACAGCCGTGGCCATAGCGTCATGTTTCCCATCCATCTGTCCCATTCTCAGGAACACGATATCTCAAGAATGCCTCGAGGGAGTATCCTCAAATTTGGCACAAATGTCCGCTTGGACTCAAGGATGTATTGATTAGATTTTGGTGGTCGAAGGCCAAGGTCACTCTGACCTAACAAACATGTTTTTGGCCATAACTCAATCATTCATATGCTAATAATGACAAAACTTCACAGAACTCTCTGACAGGGTAAAATGATGAAGTAATGACATTTTATATCCAAAACGTCAAAGGTCAACTTCACTGTGACATCATAATGTTCTGCAAAAACACTTTCTGGCTGTCATTCTGCGTCACATCTCAGGAACAGAAGGGATGGTAATTGGTTAGATACTGAATTGACACTGATCTTGAAGCTGAGCTGATAGTATAGATCTTCTGTGCTGCCGGGGGGAAGATGTGTGTGAACCAAATATGTTTTAAGATTTCTTTAGCAGCAGCATTTATATTTGAACTATCATCTGCGGTCATGGCTACAGCTTTTTGTTCTACCCTGTTCCTCTGATAGTCCACCACAAGCGCAGTGGTTTTGTTGATGTTGTGCTTCAGGTGACTGTCGTTGCACCATGTGATGAAGCTCTCTATCAGTCCTTTGTACTCCTCTGTAAGGATAGTCTTTAAGTGAGGACAGCAGGTTTCTCACTGGAAATTATTCAGTGGAATCACACACTTCAATATAGTGATAACTTCAGTTTGGCCAAAAAATAATTTCATCAAATTCCTTTCAAGTCTTCACTACATATATTATGATTCTGGTCAGACATGGATGTAAACTGCAACTTGACTGGTTAGTTGGTGCATACAACTGCCTGAGGTGGGTCTTTTGATTCTGACGGGTGGTGGGTGTGCATTATTTTTTCAATAACCATGCAGCTCAGTGACAAACACAACAAATCAGATAATATAAACACAATGTAAATGCTGTGTTCCCCCAAAACATAGACTTAAACAATATTATTTTACATTTCTGAGAGGTATCCGTGGTATAAGAGAGATAATCCACTCTGACTTGAGTTGTGATAAAGCACACAATCCACTCCACTGAAGGAGGTCTTAGTCTCTGTGTCGTTCCTTTTTGTTGTTATCTTCAGCATGGTTTCCTTAACCTTGCCTCTCTGTTGCCCTGTGCCACAGTAAACACAGCCTAGGCAGCCATGAGTACGTCCAGAACTGCAGGAAGTGGGAGAATGAGATCACATTACAGCTGCTCTCTCACTCCACCATGAGAAGAGACTTGGCACGCAGTGTAAGTCACTCCATCACGCTGACACACGAGACCTTTTAAACTTCACACGAGAATTTTACTATACTGTGATATAACACATTTCATGCTGTGCCACTAAGGTTAATGTTTCACTGTTGTCCCACTGCTACAAACCTACAGCATGTATTTGGTGAAATGATGCTTACCTGTCATCCGATGTATTTGATTGGTAAATCTTTGCTGCTTTTGTTCAGGCGGAAGATGACAACTCTCTGATAGACTTAGAGAAGCACCTGGGCCAAATGGAGAGGCCATTCATCGAGAACGCCACCAGGTATGAGGGTCCTGCACTGGGTGGGAAAATGACAGAACATTACATAAAGATTTAGTTTCCTAGATAAGAAATAATGATGTAAAGAAACATAATAAACTCAGTTTTATTTAAGTTGCATCTTTTGTCCTGTCTTCAAAGTGGTTATGTAGTTTGACTTCAGTGTGTGGTTTTAGTTTAGTTTGCTGGATTGATGCAAAGTGAATGAATGAGAAAGCTTCTCAAAGTTGTATTTGTAGTCGTAGTATAATCTGTCTCACACTCTCACTGTGCTGCCTCTAAATTACATTTTATTACTGAAACATTTTAAAGACTAAATGGCAGCGTTAAAGAAATACTGTACTCCTCCCAAATGATCATCTGTGTATCAATCACTCAAAGCTGAGATGAATCTGAGAAGAAAACCTTTTTTTTCCTTGCTTGCCTCCGCTGATCGAAGAATCTAGAAACTGAGAAAATTCTTGATAAGTTGAAATCATAAGGGTCAGTGTTTAACAACAGCAAAATGATATGAAAACATATGTTAACAAACTCTCACACAACGTATCTCATTTCCTTTCTTTTGAATCTCAGGTGTATCTTAGCACACTTGAACACTTCGCCGTACTTGTCTTAAACCTGGATAGATGTTACAGCAGCTGAAAACTTGAACATTGATCAAAGTACTATGTATTATGTGAGCTATCTCACAACTGCATTGCTTGTATAGAATGCTGAAGTTGAGATTAAAAATAAGTCAATACAAAAACAACAACTTGCCGGTGCGTGAAAAACTTACCATGGAGGCATGCGAGAAACTAAGTTTACTTCCCAAATTCAAAGTAACAAAGGGCGAGTAACTGACACACAAATGATCATTGGGAGGATGAAGTATTCCTTTAAGTTATCTTCAGATAACTTCAGTAAACTTTCCTACAGTCTGTCCTCACGTCAATTGTCAATATCTCTGTTTGTCCATCTTCTTGCAGACAAGGCCTGGCTGATTATTTAGAAGGCTATCACAATCAAGTCAACATCTGCCTACAAAATGAGGTACAGACTCTGCCCTCTGCCTGTATTCTTTCATTTATTTAATTTTTGCTGTGCTTTGGACGTTCCTACGCACAGCGCACAGGTGAGGTAGGGACTTTTATAAAAAGGGATTGACTAGGTACCAGATGGGAAGCGGAGGCCACAAAAAAAATCGTAGACACACCACTGACAAAAATGCAAATATAACCAGGCCAAATGCCAAGTGTTCAAAGCTGGCATTGGCTTTCACTTCCACTGGCGATAGTGTGTCTGACAATTCTTGCATAGTATATCTTTAAGCTAATTTTAACATTAACTGTGATGTGCAGAACAGCTTTTGTAGTTATATGTCCTAAGTATCTGTTGCACCGTTCTGTGTAGAAAGGTATTGATTTTTTAAATGGGGTTTTGTGTAGCTGCTCTGTATACTGAGACTTATTTATCTTCTGGTCCAGCCTCTGATGCTACACCTAAATACAGCATTCTTTAACTGAATAGTAAAATGGAGGGCTCCAAACATTGTTTTCAAATCTCCCTTGGTTCTTTGTGTCAGTTCAGATACTTCACACATAAATGGTCGTATACTTGGACATTCCTGGAATGCAGGCTTTCTAGAAATGGCACATCTGGTTCTCAGCCAGTGTGGGTTATAGTGGAGTAATTGAAGGCAGACTGGACCGTTGGTAAGCTCCTCCCCGCCCTCAACCCATCTTAAACCTGATGATGGTATCAAGATTTATTTGAGCGCGCCCTGACAAAATCATGGCATGTAAAGTAACTGATGCAGTATAGCATGCAAATGTGTGTTTATAGCCTTGTTTGTTCCAAGGTACACACACAG
>JAPZEB010000013.1:18331746-18350326 GCA_029783705.1 Chaetodon striatus | reverse complement strand
AAAGATCCACTCATTATTAACAGTGTATGTCACATAAAAAGTGAAGTAATGGTAAAAGTTGTAATATGGAATATTAAAGGTGTGTTGATTGAGTCACGTGGTCATCTCATGCACTGAGTAACATTACAAGGAAATGTTCCACCTTAAAAGTTGCCGGCAGTCGGCCCAGTGAATTAAGTTGTTTTTTCTCGACTCCAGCTGCTGTGAGAGGCAGCAAAACATCCTTTCATTTTATAGTTACCATCTACTGATAAAACTCTCCACAGTATGAACAACTGGTTACATGAACCTCAAAACCAGCCACAACTCAGCCCTGAGCAGAGTGGACAGAGTCAACAGACTGCAGTGTTCACAGCTCCACCTTTTAGTACAAGATCTGTGTGCTAGGTACCCCAACAGAGGGGGACCATAAGTGGGGACGGTACGGAACGGTTCCATTGATACCATCCACAACTTTTCACAGTGGAAACGGAAAATAAGCGTACCAAACTGAACCGTACCATACTGCTAGGTGGAAACGGGGCTAATGGGCCCCTGGGCACAGTTATGCAAAAGGCCCCACCACCTCTTCTATACAGAAGCAAGACTCATAGTTTGTGGTGATTTAACCTTTTTTGTGTCTCTGTGGTCATTATGCATCTTTTGGCGGGTTTGTGTCTCTTTGTGGACGTTTTGTGTATAGTCATGTGTCTCCTCGGGATATTTTTGTGTCTCTTTGTGGTTGCTTTGCCACTTTAGTTGTTATTTTGTGTCTGTTTGCAGTCCCTCTGCATCCACTCATGGTCTTCCTGGTCGTTACTTGTTATTCGAGTGACATTTTGTGGGTGAAGGCCAGGGGGGGCCCTAACACTTTGGGTCCCTGGGCCTGTCCCTACTAAGCTTGCTCAGTAATCTATCCCTGATTGCAGCCACTGTGCTACAGAAGTACTGTTGATTTGTTTTCTGGGAGCTACTGTTTTCTGAATTCAGTTGTGTTTGTGCGGGCCAGCAGTGTGCTGATACATCATCTGTCCTTTTGACTTTAATTTGCTGGTGTACTTAGCAGCCCGTGGTATTATTATTCATATGTAAATTGGTATTGTTATGCTAATATTACGGCTACTTTGTCATATGTGATTATGGCTCAGTCAAGGAGGCCTTAATGGAGCCAACAGTGCATGTCTTTCAATTAATATTGCAGATGGGTTTGTTAAAATGTTATTTTTGTTTTACATCAGTTTGTAACTGTTGAAAAAATGCATACCATGTAGAACACAAATAGGAAATGCTAAGTATGTTTAACAAGGCAAGGTAGGAGAGGACAGCTTATCTATTCATGGTGTATGGATGCTCAGTGTAGCAGCCTCCAGCTCGTAAATGGTTGCTTTACTTACTACTGTGCAGTTTATTAACTCAGTGCTTAACTGCCTGCTGTGTACATGCATGCAATACATATTTCCCCCTTATAGGGCTCCTGGGTCTCTGCATGATCAACAGAGCAAAATGTATAGTCTCTAAACACTGCATATAAAAAAGTTTTATGCACAAACACCAAAAACAGTTCATGCATATACTGTACTGTACCAAAGATAAAACATCAGTTAAAATACTCTGAGGATCAAGCAGATATTATTGTTTATAGGATTAATGTGTGTCAGCATGAACTCCCTGCATCTGTAGCTCAGTAGGTCAACATTCAAACTTGCATCATACTGGTTGTTATTAATCGCCCAAAAGTTAAACTTTTATTCAGACATTTCATAATGTGTGCAGTCGAGCTTTTAATCTCCGGTTCAATAACATGTCACAGCAGTCTTGCTGCAGTGAGCCTTGTTAGATGAGTATGAATATTAGACAGTCCCTGTCTGTGTGGAGTACAATAATGCAGGGCACACCCAGTGTCAGGCCACCCGTCCCTGGTGAATTATGCATGGAGGTATTCTGTCATTATCTGTGCCAGTGCAAAACGGCGATAGCCCACCTATCATAATAACTATAATAGCTTGGTGATTTAGACACACACAGCAGATGTTCCTGAGCTGAAATAGTGCAATCAGCAGGCACTGCTCATTGTGGAAACCCACATTTCAGTACATGTGTACACACACACACTCACACAAGTGTGACTGCGTGTTCAAGCAGGCATACAAGCACACAAACGCATACACACTTGAGATGCATGCACATGCAGCATCTAACAGGGGCTTTTCCAAAAGATTTCAGTCACTGGGAAAAGTTTAAATGTGTGGAAATTCATGAAAAATCTCCATATTTTAAAGAAGCAAAGGCGCCTGTGGAAGCTGAATGAGCAGTCCTCCTGCAGTAGTACAGACATGCATGTGTGTGTGTGTGTTTCTCCACTCCATGTGCCTCCAGATGCAGCAGTGACTTATAGCACAGAGGGGTGTGTGATTGCATCTTTATTGTTTATGCTGCCCTTTTATTGTTTTTTTTTTTTACCCCACAGACATAAACAATTGTTGTGTGTGTGTGTTTGTGTGTGAGGCTTGCATGTGCAAGTGCATATAAGATGAGAAAAAGGCTGCGTGACGACAGAGTAGGTATATTGTGGGTGTATTAGTCTGCAGTTAAAGATTGTGGGGTAAACATGTGCAAACGAGTGTGTAGGACTTAAAAGGAGCCTGAGCAGGAGAGAAGAAAGCTGCAGAGAGTTGAATTATCTCCATTGGACTTGTCAATACCATAGTGCATTGTTTTCTTTGTTTTTTTTTTTAGGAATATGGGTTTTTGTTGCAGCTGTCAGTAGTCAGGCATTAGAAGTCATTTCTGTGAACACTTTGACTAGACAATTCTCTTCCAGCCCGGCTGTTGAACTGTCACTCAGCTGTCAGATCCACAAAAGTTTGTCCTCTGCCTTGTTGTGAGCACAATAGACTGCTTTCTGAATAGAGTATCAGAGAGCTCACACATGGGTATGCACACACGCACGCACACACGCGCACGCAAACGGACACACACACATAGACATGCATACTGTATATATAGTGAAAGTGCACTTGCATCCACATAAACAAAAATCCATTTTGGTTTTCAGCCTCAGTGTTTTGACACATCCCTGTGTTAGTCTGAGTCTTGTGTGTGATGTATTTTTGTGTTGATATCATTCTTTTTATTCACATTGTCATTTCGCCCACTCCCAACACAAAGGCGATTTTGAATCTCTCTACCTCTCTCACACACACACACACACACACACACAAGCAGACACACTCCCCGCCCCCACATCCTTCGCAGAGCATTAAAGCCCGCTCCTCTGCCTTGATTGACAGATTACCGTTATGGTGTCACACTGTCATGCTGACGATGATGAAGTACAACACTGTTGTTATGACAACCACCAGTGGGTAGATAAGTGTCCATACAACAGACAGATCTACAAAAAAAGATTAAGTGGTTCCCGAGGCAGCTCCACGCCTAAAAGTGAGTTGGCACAATTTTGCCTAACATTTTCTTGTATTTTTGTGCCTGGAAAGAATCAGCTGCATCACATAAAAGCTTCACACCACGTCACTGTACAGGGCGCCGGTTGTACCCTGCCCAATTAGTCAGCTATTTGTGTCCAGACTGCCGTTTAGATTGGCGATATTCACATTGGAAGCGATGCAGTCAATAGGTCAGTGGATGTGAGTGCTCAACAAGATTTTTGGTAGGTTGCTTGTGAACAGTCGGCTTGTGAGCCTGCTGGAAAGATTTCACAAGTAAGGGTTCTGCTAAGTGGGGGAAAATTAGGTAAGATGTTGATCACGGTCAGTCAGTACATCTCAGTGCTTTCAGTTGTGTATGAAAGAATACAGGGACGGGTTGCGTAAAACACCTTAAGTATGACACTTAAGGCTTAATTCCTCATTAGCTGACGGTCTCACATAGTTGCACGTCTTGTGAAAGGTTTTCTTAGTTAAGGAAAAGCATTAACTGATTTACTGCATTGAAAGAGATTTTACAGCGTTTGTTTGCTTGGACTCATTGTGATGCCTGTTATCATCTCACAAAGTTGACTTATAGTTAGATAGTGGAAAAATGGCAGAAGAAAAGAAGACAAGAAAACCATATTGGTCAGAGGAGGAGAAAATTATACCTTTGGAGGAATTCAATCATAGAAAGCACAAACTGCAAAATAAATCTGATCCCCAAATACCAGAAAACAGAAAACGATTGTAGGAAGAAACTGCACCAAAATAATTCTGTCAGATATAAAGTGTACAATCAGAAGCATATCCATTGGGATCCTCCAGTTGCAGAACACTCTTCTCAAGGTGTGTTAGTTTTTTCATTTATCACCATTATCTCGGTCATGTTGCAGTTAAGATGGAGTCACAGGTACCTTAAGGGTTTTTTTCCACCTTGCTTTGCTTGCTAAGGTCTTTTGTGCAGCAGTCAAGGTATTCCTTAAGTTTAAGACCAAGACAAGAAGAAAACCAGAAATACTTAAGTGAACATTTTAAAGAAACCCTAAGGAGAAGATGAGGTGTTTTATTTTGAGGAAACCTTAACTAGGACTTTGAAGAAAATCTTAACTAAAGATGTTTTGTGCAGCCAGCCCCAGATCTCTAATTCAGAGAGCAACTGTATCCATCATTTAGTTTTCTGGTAAGCTCTGGAATATTTTATTGTTTTTGTCCGTTTGTTTTCAGTAATACTACACACTTAGTGTCTTGTCACGAGCAACCATATGTTATATGTAGATATATATATGCACAGAAGCATTACTGTTGTTATCACATCACTAACGACTTGAAATACAACTTCACTTCAGCAGACGAATTTTAGTAATCGTCGTGCTGCGCCCGCAAGCATGAAGCAGCAAGCTAGTTGGAAACGTTTACCCTAGTGGCAGGAAATATTCCCATTACTTTGGTTTTGACAGGTGGAAAGATGACGTGAACACTGTTGTTACACAGCAAAAATCACGTCCTTAAACCTTCAGTCTAAAACACCTCAGCTACTACAACTGGCAACACAACATCATGAAGCTCCAGGAAATACACCCCACCAAAGGCGAGCCCTCCTCGGCCGCAGTAGTCAGCTGTATCACTACACCGTCTAAACAACCAAAACTGTATTTTAATTGTGGACAGCTGTAGCTACAAATAACTCACGAAGCTCGCGGCTGGATATTTGGTGGATAAAATGTTTCTCCGTGAGTGACTCGTCTTTTGGGCAGAGCCGTGGGAAAACAACAGAAAACCTCCAGGTTAATAAAAGCTATTTAGCCTTAGCTACACTTAAGGGCGATTACCCTGACATCCACACAGAGGCACACATCTCAGGAAGTGATAAGTAAAGTAATATTATTTCTTTTGAAAAGAGTAACGAGTAATGAGTAATACAGTTTTAAAGTAACGAGCCCAACACTGATGTACAGCATCTTGCACTGCCCACAGTTTGTCAGCATGGTAATGAGCTGTCAGTCGAGTTGTTTGCAGCGTGAACCTGCGATAAATGAGTCTATTGATTGTCTGTGTTTGTTTTTCAGGACAGATCAATAACATTCACCAATCAATGCACATGCTGTTACCCATGATGCTTAGGATAAGTTTTCACAAAAGTCTTTGAAATGTAAAATAAATATTCAACCCACATGCAGCTCCCAAATGCTGTGAATGTCCTTGAGATGTCTCTTAGCATTATGTTTTTACTGTCAGTCATAAAACACGAGTATATCAGCAGAATATATCTATAAGTCACCATCTATTGAACCCACGTGGAATTGAACAAGGAATATAAGAATAAAACTGTAGAGACACTCTGGTATAATATTTATACCTGCTTTGTGTAGGAGAATGACGTTTTTAGCGGCTTTTGTGATTCATCTAAATGCAGCTAGGGGAAAGTGCAGTGGTTTAATGATGCTGTTCTTCACTGCTCATCTAAAACGTGGCATTGAAGGAAACATTTCAACACTTCAGTTGTTCTAACAAGCCTCACGCCACCGTTCTGTATCTGGAAAGCCATATATCCACATATATATGGTGTATGGAAATGGGGAGATGCAATCATTGAGCCTCATTCCAAGCTAATTAGTGGGTTTATAGCCTAATGAAAAAGGTCTATTAAATAGACTGGACTGCTTTGTAATGACCAACTTCCCCTTGTTTGGCTTGAATGGTTCTCCATCATTCAGGTTTATTTCGGCCCTGACGAACAGCAGTCACACTGACAACTGACATTTTGCAAAGGTTGGAAAACAAGGTGGTGCGGTCAGGAGGGGGATCACACCTCAGCTGGGGAACTTGGGTTCAGGCTGCCGTGTCCGCAGCCATCCATCCTGCTTGTTCAGCTCTCCTTGAACAGGACACTGAATCCCTCCCAGTGCCCAGGTGTGCTGTGGCTGACCGTTGCATCTGACCTCTTCGCAGGCAAAGATGAATGGATATCCTCATCGATTGCACTATTTCAGTTCCTGCTTCTCCGAGTTCTCACTTTTTCTTGATGCTTAGTTTGCCAGCCTCTCCAGCCTTGAAGCCACTGTGTGTAGGATTTCAACACCATTGTTGTGATGGCATTAGTTTTTGTCTGAATAGAAGATAGACCATGGGGCAGTTTCTGCGTTGTGTTTCCTTTCCATTCATCTGAGTGTCCTCGGGTCGGATTCAGAGTCGAAAAATTGTAAAACTGAAAGAAGTCTGTCTCATTCAGATGAATTTAACTTTATTTTTCTCTGTCCCCCTCCGCAGGGTGTTACTTGTGTGGGCTGTATTGAATTAGACATGCTGTTGCGGGCCTATTGTCACTTTCTGTCAAAAGAATCCAAATTCTTTCCCACCTATATTATACTTGCTATGTAATCGCTGGAAATTGAAATTAATTGACGTCCCTTGTTCCACAATAAAAACACTGCTGATGAAATATGGATTTATGCCTGTAAAGATACCAAGTTTTCAGAGCGCCAGGAAGTATTTAGGGCAACGTCTTGCTGAGGCATTAGTAAATGTCAGACGGGGCATTATGGTCTATTAGGCTCTTATTTTAACACTGGCAATAATGAAATAGCCCAGGACTGCATGCCAAGCCTGCCATTTATTCTTCTCTCCAACTCAAAAGGATAGCAATTACCAAAGACGTAAACGGCCTTCACGTCAATGTTTGTGTGAATTTGACACATTGTGTGTGTGTGCTTCATATCTGTGTGTGTCCATATTAGTGTATGTGTATTTACATTTTTGTGAAGATATATGCAACCATTAAAATGTGCAGAATTTGCAGCTGAACGCCCTACCTGTAGAATGTGTGCTTGTGTGTATATTCTCGTGTCAGAGCAAACTGTGGAGCGTACACACACATCCACACTGACAGCCTTATCAGGACACGAAAGTGTTCTTAAGTGCTATTATCTGTGAAGGGAGGCAGCTGGAGGATTTGAGCATAACCTTGTGTGGCAGTGTGTAACTCTCTCAGAGTAATGCTCTCCAAGCTGAGGACTAATGACACATGAAGGGTGTTGCTGCTGGGATTCCTGTTTGGGTGTCTACATGCTTCCATCTTAAACACATTAACAACATGTTTGCCTCTAGTACAACATTACGCTTAGAGGAGCAGTATTGAGCGCATATGTATGTGCATTAGGGGTGGAAGAAAATCTCGATACACTTAACTGTGGTGATATTTTGTTTTGTGATGATGTCTTGCCCCTGAAAAACACTCTTCTTTTTACTGAGACACGCACATTGATACCTTTCCTTGGGTTACACAAAAAGAAGTGCCGTGATGTTGGATGATGAAACTATCATAAATACAAATGGAGATTCCACCATTTTGATTCCACTAAATAAACTTCAGTCAGGAGCCCTTTAGTCAAAGAAAGCTTTATTTCCATTTGCAGTATTATATTTGGTGGTATGGCTCTGTTCTGGGGCCTCTCTGCCTCTCCTTGGGCCTACACAGAAAGCCTTTTCCACGTGCCTGTGTAGAAAGCCTAAGCAGAGAGAACACACCCCTCTGCCCTTCCATGTGCAAACAAGGAAAGCCTGTGGCAGAGAGAGCAAACTTCCCTGCCCTTCCATGCGCCTACATGGAAAGCCTAAAGCAGCAGCAAAGACCCCCGGGAACAGAACAGAGCAGCATCCATGACAAACAGAAATGATGTTGATAAGTCAGACACAGCATGAAAAGGAGGAGCTGGGGTGGAGGCGGGTTGCGAAGTGGCTCACAGAGGAAGCAGCAACAGCAGGCAGGCCAGAGCAGTTTAAATAGGGTATCCTGAATGAGATTTGCCAGTTGGTTGCATAGAAAGGAATCATGTGATCAATCAGCTGACTCCCTTCCATCAATCAGCTGCTCCATCAGTTGATTGGCTGTTTGAGATCAGCTGATGTAGCTGAGCTTGACGTCGTGTCCTGCCTGAACTAACGCTATGCTCAACGCAGTTCTTTTCACTATAACAGTATTGCAATATATTGAATCATAATGCCTGTATCGTGACTCATAATGTATCGCCAGATTCTCGCAAATACACAGCTCTAACATGCACGTATGCATTTACACACACACACACACACACACACACACACACACACACACACACATTATCACCACTGTCTACTGGATCTTAAAGCATTTAAGTTGTTCTCTAATTGGTAAATAAAAGTATTCCTGTCACCGCAGGGCTACCATACCACCAGAAAGTTTGCTTGTTTGTGTTTGCATCTTACTTTTTAAAACATTAGTTATACTTGAAGTAGTCTTCACATTCCCAGGAGACATAAACACACACACACCAGCGCACAAATTGGGACTACAGGAGCAAGCCATATTTTTTCTTTCAGTCTTTATGTTTGTGAATGCAAAGTAGAGTGTGTGGGTATGCGTGCGTGTAGATTTCCTGGGGAACGGTAGAGGACGCTGTGTGTTGATATAAGCTGTGTGGCAGTTGAAAGTGGATGAGTGAATTGAGAATGTCTCTTTAATATGGGCTCACTGTTGAAAGGGAGGCACAGCCTCGGCGGTGTTGTGGCATTGCAGGCGAGAGTGTGCAATGTTGTGGAATAATGCCGTGCTTATTAAATCTCTTTCTCCCGTCTATCAGCTCTCTAAGTGTCTCATGCAAAAGTTTTCCTTCTCTCCCTCGCCTCTCTCTGTCTCTCTCATCAAGTACACTTTAACACAGTGACACAATGTTTACTACTGTTATTCTGTTGTATTTCCTGCAGGCACATGAAAGCGCAGTTCCTCCACCACCTTGTTATCATCCTCCTTTACTGTCTGTATATATAATGCCAGTGTTTCCCAAGCTGCACAGCACTCCCTCTCTGCATCAGCCGAATTTAGATTTTGCCTGCAATGCAATCACTCCACCTATAATTAGGATTGGGTTTCAAGAACCAGTTCCAAGTACATCAAAGAACTTTGAATTTGTCAAGAAACATGCTGTTGGATCCACATAGCAATACCCAGAGCAAAGTCTGGGCTTCGCCCTTCTGTCTGCAAGGCTGCACCAGTGTGTCGACAGATGTGTATATGACCCAGAGCTGGTGCTTGCAAGTTTGGCAAAAGACATTAATCTGACATGATGAAGTATTTTCTGCTGCTTGGTATAAAAATACAGCCAGGTCATAGTAATACTGTCCCAGAATCAGCTCTCGCCAGCATGTGAAAACCCAGCCCAGTTTCCAGAATAAAATGTTGACATTGGACGGTGCTCCAAACCATGGCTATGTTGCATTTGTCCATTTCACATCAAGATTTCTAACGTGATGCAGTTCTGATTAAATGTATATGAGCTGACCTCATCAGGAGGTGGAGAGGATGGTGGATGGCATGACATCTAGACGAGACAGCTGCCAGAACTCAGACCACTGCAGACCAGTGTTGAAGACCAACAAACAACAAAACTGATTATGTTTTTTAGCAAGGCAGTAGCAGCATTTCCAACAATGATTATTCCCCCAAAATTGGGTGTTTCCTAGCCAGACATCACAGTGTTTGCAGCAGCATTGTGCCACAAAAACCAGATGTTTTTTAGAAAGACATCAGCTTCATTTCCAGCTGTTTTTATGCCACCAAAAGCTAGGAGGTGTTTGAAGCCAAAACATGATCTTTTCCTAACCTTAAACAAGTGTTTTTGTGCCTAAACACAACAGCACGTGAACCACAGCTTTGTTAAAATGTAAAGTTTCATCATATCTGCTACATAAGAACGTACAAATGTTGCCTATCTGTGGTTTGCAGATGTACAATGCCAACATTGATGCTGCTGATGCTGCTGGTAACATAAGTGTAAAGCAGTAAATGACACTTCTGGCAGCCTGAAGATGAATATTTTTATAACTATTCTTACCCATAACATGAATCAGAGTTCTTAACCTAGAGTTCCCACCCTGATATATAATAGAGAAACTTTGCCTGGCCCATGGCGGGGAACTTGCAGTGCCTCAGCAGAAAAGCCCTGGTCATTCTTACGAGTATTTATTTTAACCTTTTTCTGCCAAGCAAAGATTTGCTGAGCATAATCCTAATTCATATTCAGACAGTCAAACAAAATTCACAAAGGGAAGCTGCACAGTGCAGCCACACTTTAACAATATTCACCACAGAGAAGCAACTGCGGATTAATTGCCTTATTTTAATTTTCACTGCTGCTCCATGCATGTGAACCTGTGACCTTTCGGTCACAACCCTTTACTCTATGCCTCAGGCTGTTGCTGCCCCAACAATGAAGATGTTTCATTGGCCTTGTAAGCTGCAAACTCCAAAAGTCTTTACATTTTATTGGCTTGTTTTTTCAATTGACCTCTACTGACGTCAGTCAAAGTCAGTCCTGGCTCAAGAGTACTTGTTAAGCAAGTTTAAACAGTGTCCGTTTAAATGCAGGCCTGTCATCACAAACAGGAACAGTCCAATGAGGAAATTTGGCCGTTCAGCTGTTAGCTCTATTACCCAGATTCCACAGTGCCTTATTTCCACCAGGCATTTCATTTTGATTGCATCATTTTGGAAAAAAATAATAAGTGAAATAAAAGGAAACACGCAGAGTGCTAATGAAGTGAAACAGTTTGGAGTAAGAGTGTAGGCAGGTAAAAAGATTAAATGATAGTGCATGTAAAAATCATTAAAACTGTTACTTCTAAAAAAAGTAAAAGTACTACACAGCCATTTGCTTCGTTCTGATAGAGTTACCCATTGAACCTTTTTCTCCCATGTTGCTGTGATCTGATAATTCGGTGATTTAATTTCTGCTTTGGTAATTCCTAACCGATCAAACCTTTTCCTGCGTTCATACCTGCCCCCTCTTTAGTGCTGCACTGCTGCATCACAGTGTTTAGCAGTCACCTGATAGATGCAGGACGAGCTGCATCCTGGGGGGCAAGACGAGCTGAAATCAGGCAGACAGAGTCAAAAATGCAAGAGGCACACAATTGACTAACGGCTAAAAGTTAATATTGATTCCTGTGAGTGTTTGATTGCAAAGTAGAAAGCTGCAGAATTTCTTTCCCTTCTTTTGTCAACATCTAAAACAACATTTCGAATCACTTGGGGACCTTATTTTGTCGAAAAGGTCATGAGATTGGTTTCTTGCCATCAGATTACTTTAAAGAACAATACACCCTGTTCCTCTGGAGGCTCTGTAACACTCTAAATAAGTTTTACTAATTAAATTGATACATTTAGGTTGTGGATGGTGACAGATTGTGGTGTGCCGGTGTCTGCAGTGTAACTCAAACATTCACACCTGAAGTGAGACATCAGTGGCTTGTAAGCGCTACTGAAGCACCCATCCGTTCAGTCCACACCGACTCTGACCTCTGGTATGGTCGTCACGCTTTGAAACCAGCTGTCCTGTCAGCAGCACAGAGCCTGAGGTTCTGCGAGGACAGCAGCCGGCCGCACTGTCTAACCGGCTGACTGAAAATTATTGAACAAAAACTGTTTCTCAAGTTGGTATTTCCACATTGCGATGATTGTCTTTTCCTTTACAACCTCTCCACTCGGCTGGTTCCAAAACCGCCGCATGCATTACACAGACACCGATGCTCTAGAAATAAGCCACTGTCTTCAAAATCAAGATTTACTCAACCAGTCAAATCAATCTATGAAAGCTATTTAGAAAATGCCCGTGTCCGCAAGACCATTACCATCTCAGTCAACCAGACAAATAGACAGATAAACACATGTAAATGTATTCACTCATCCTCGTATACCTCAACAAACTTGTGCACACATGGAGGCACACAAGCACTTTAGACACAAATTGCACAATGACACCCAAGGCGCACATGCACACGCACACAGACGCGCAATTAGAAAGCCGGGTATGTGGAATACCAAACAGTCTAAATGGGACAAACGCAGACACAAGCTGACTAGTCCAGACAGCAAGTCTAATGGTGTAGATGAAGTCAGATGAAAGAGTCTATATGTATCAGTTAGTCTGTCCGTGTCTGCATTGATCACTCAGCAGGCGGCTCAATACTCTTCCCTGACTCTCCCTTTCTGCCCGTCTGCTTCTTTCTACCTCCTCTTTGCCTTTTTCTCTCTGCTCAACCCCCCCACTTCAATCACTGATCAATTGGCAGCCATCAAGAGAATGGAAAAGAAGTCTTGTTTGTCCACATCCATTTGAGAATAAAAGGACTGTTACCTGACTACGCAGGACCTCATTCTGCAAAATGTTAGTTTTGTTAAAATAATAATAATTGGCCTGTGCTGACTAACAACTGAAATGACATTTAGGAGTGACTTTCACTTTATTTCTTAATATTTTGTTGTTTGTTTTTTCATACTTGAGCAGAATAGAACGTGACAAGAAATGTGGGCCATTGGCTGTTCCTTTCAGAACAGAATATTTGGCATTTCCAAGGTTTTATTTTACTTTTTCTCATATTTTGCAAAGCACTTTGGAAGCTCTGTTGTTATCCATCAGTGTTATCTGTGATGTAAAAATGCTGCTGTATATTCTGCAACTTTCTTGTATGTTATTGTGCTTTTTTAATATGCTTATTATTAACTACATCCTTCTTTTGCAGTTCAGCTGATGAGCAGTTTCGCTGGAACGCTCAAGGTAAAGTTCACTATTCATACAAACACATACACACACACTCGTACTCCTCAATCATGCATGCAGATGTATTGTTGCATGATCTCACCCCTCAGACCTTTACACTGCTATTTTTTATTTATTTATTTAACTTAAAACCTTCACTGGTTGCCCATGCTAACACTGACAAAATCTCTAGGGTTTTATATCTGCAACACATCCTGAGTTAAGGATTAGATTTATTCCCGTGACACCAACAAGGCCTGTCCCCTCGAGCCTGATTGACATGCTAGTAAAATTGTGTGCCGAGGAACGTTTGAAATTTATACCAGCGGCCCGGTAATGTATGGGCAGTAACACCCACCCACATACCTGATGGATTAAAAGATGATTGCAAACACACACAGATACACGCACACACACACACAGACACATAATAACACACTCAAATACACATCAGAATGTCAGCGGTGTCAGACCAAGGCCACTGTTGGCTCTGACAGTCAGAGTTAATCTGCATACGTAGAGACCACAAGCATACACTCCATCCTCATCCTCTTTTTTTTCCTATGCAGCTGATGGACAGAAAGACATCGAGGACGAGTTGACCACTGGTTTGGAGTTGGTGGATTCCTGCATTCGCTCCCTCCAGGAATCAGGAATACTTGACAGCGGAGAACGTAAGTCTGCTTGTGTGTGAGTGTTTTTGGGTAAGGCAAATATAAAGTGTCTGTTTGGATTCCAATTATTTCAGCCCATTTTGTTTTATTGGCATGACTCAGACCGAAGCACAACTGCAACCCAAACAAAATACACTTTCAGTCAAAGAACATAAAGGCACATTTGTCCTTGAATTATTTTCATACCAGACTAAAATTAGTTGTTTACTTTATCAACACTTGATGGATCAAAATCAAGGTCCGCTTGACTCCAGCGGACACTTCAGCGGGGGCAAACAAATCTGTTAAAGGACAATAAATTCCGTTTTTAAATAGTCATGCATGACTGTTTAAAAAAAAGTGACTGTGGGAGAACGAATGCCAATGCAGTCTTAATAAAAACTACACCTGTGGTTGGTTTAAGTACGGAAGGATTACTGTGTGTATTGTTTGGTAATTATTTTTGTTTCCTGAAAGGAAATGAGAAAATGTACTCTTATTAGTCCCTTAGGACATTAGATATCTGGCGTAAGTGCAGCAATTCCCCGTGTTAATATTGAATTCTCACTCAGATTTAATTTCTACTTACAGTAAGCAAATTGAGTCGAGGGAGGATTTTGTTCCTGGTTAGACATTAAGTATATACAGTAGTTAGATTAAGTAAGAGTATGTGAAAATGTGAGTATATTCTTCACACAAAAAGTTAGAGAGCTGTAGGTTGGTGCAGAAAGGTTGGCATAGTTGATTAACAAATGCAACTAACTCACCCCACAAATGACTGTTTGTAGTTACTCACCTCATGGTACACTGAATTTGGGTGGGAAATGTTTTAGTCACATCCCTCTGGTGAATGAAGAATCAAAAAATGGAGGGAATTCTTGATGAATTGAAGTCATAGAGGTCCTAATTTAACAACAGCAAAACTACATTAAAACATCCATTTACAAACACTCACACAACTCCTGCAGTATAATCCAAGTCTTATTTATCCACTTGTATGCTCAGTACCTCCCAGACAGACAGCCCATTTTGACAGTAAGCTCAACTACTGAACTGAAAGTTAAACTTACCTATGCTCTCTTCTAAGCCAGACTAAGTAATTTTACTGCGCTGAACACAGGAGCTGCTGGTCTACCACTGCATTGGTCAATTTGTTTGTTTGTATTGTTCGACTTAAAAGGGTTAGTAAGGGCATTTAAAAGGAATAGTTCACCTTCAGAAAAGTCACATAATAACACAAACAAACTACCCATCAAGGCGTTGGTAAAGCAGCAGCTCCTGTGCTCAGCGAGGTAAAATTCGTGTTTTTGTCAATGGAGTCTGGCATTGAAGAGATTATAGCTAAATTTCACTTTTCAGTTTTTCTGTTTTGGAAATACTGAGCATACGACAGGACAATTGACACTTGGATTATACTCACACGAGTTGTGTGAGAGTTTGTAAACAGATCTTTGTTATAGTTTTGCTGTTGCAAAACGCAGACCCCAGTGACTTTAATCCAACATCAGTTTTCTCAGTTTTCGAATTCTTTGTTAATCAAAGGCATGTAAGGTAAAGTTGTCTTCACAAACTAAATGATACACAGGTAAAGTAATTGATATGCATAAACAAACATACTAGACAGAGATAAAAACACCAATGTTTCAGCCCATTATATTAATAAAAAAAAAAATGGATAAGAATAGTAAAACTTGGTGTCACACAGTAGAGACTTCAGCAAACAGACAGGAGAATTGGGCTGTCTAATAATTGGGCCCCAAGTGCTCTCAAAGTTATCCTGCAAACCCAGTGTATTGTTTCAAAGTTTCTTAAGATGTGTCCCTGAGATTATTCCCCTAAACCATCTAGAGCAGTGGTTCCTAACCGTCCAGCCACAGGATCCAGATTTTTTTCTCAGTCATTAGTTCAAGGTCCACACAGTTACATTCAGCGTTATGGTTGCGTTTAGACACGTCGTCAAGCTAGTTTGTTGTCTCTGTCAAGTAGCTGTCTGTTAGTCACTCACTCTACAGCAAGAAACAGCACTTCAAAATAAAAGCTCTGTGCCAGAAATTTAATGTACTTGAAAATAAAGTGTGTTTTTATTCAAACTTGACACGTTGGAGTCACTTGCGGCCCATTCAGACTGGACCCGCAACCCACTTTTGGACCATGACCCACCAGTTGAGAACCACTGATCTAGAGAAACAAGGAAATTTTACAAAAAAATCTTTGTTCAACAGAACAATGTGAGAAAAACGAAGTTGTCTTACAAATTTCACGTAAAGTAATGAATATACAAATGGTCATTTTGTGTTTGTGGGGGTAAATTAATCCTTTAAGTGCAAGTACAAATGTCATTGCTCCTTTGATTTGGACACAAACAGATAGCAGTGAGGCAGACGACCCATTAACACGCCATTCTGCTACTGGATTTGTACCAACAGCTGTCCAGTCTCAAGTAGCCTTTCCATCATGTAGGTCTATCTATTCTGATAAAACCAATTCAAACAATGATTGAGAGGCAGCCTGCGTGTGAGGTCCTGCTAAATGTGCCTGGCATTTTCTTTGCAGGTCATTGGTTTTGGAACACTGCATTCCCATTTCACTTATTGTCTGCTGACCTTTTTGATGGTTGATATGGCTGTAATGGATGGCATTTGAGGAACTTGAAGTGAACATGCTGCTATTTCAACGTAAAGAGTTGACTCATATTATACCACAAGTTTTACTGCTGTCGTTTATTAGTACTGTTGGAATGGGCTGGCTGGTGTGGAGCAGCTTTGTAATGCATGTGAATGTACACACAACAGTTTATAGCCCATGCGTCTGCTCGTACAGTATGTACGGATCATGAGTCGTGTGTGCAGGATAGCATATTTACCCCAAAATTGCTGTTGCTGGTGTCCTTTGATAAGAAACAGGTTACATGTTTAAGCACATGCAGAACAGTGAGGAGACATGTCAGATAATTTGATTCTTATCTTTTTTTGTAGGAAATGCCTGAATCCCTGTCACTCCGGCTTTATCTGAGTCCAAATAGATGGCACTCTCATTGTGAGCACTCTTATTGTGGGTGCTCTGTACCCAGCTGTTTTTCCCATTTTGCAAATGGGTTTCTACCAAAAGCATCACAATGTGTGGGTGCAGATAAATTCAGCATAGCTATTTGTATGTGTGTGTGTGTGTGTGTGTGTGTGTTTTGCCCCCAAATGGTAGCGCTGCAAATAGCTTAGCGGTAAATACACAGAGTAGTGACATGTCGCTGTCTTCAGTGAAAGGTGGCACAAAACAGGGAAGCTTTTTGGCTGTCGGCTGATACTGTAGTTGGTGAGGTGTCACAACACAGCCGCGCGGATAAATAAGTGTTCAGAGAGACACAGCCTCGCAAAAAAAGTTAATATCACGAAATGAAATTTACTTCTCAAAGCCATTACTGTGGGGCCTTGGTGATTTGTGCTCCCTAAAACCTTTTTGAAAAAGTATAACCCTTGTGAGTTCATGTGAGGTGTGTGGAAACATTTCATAGCAAGAATATGATGCTCATAATTAGGTTTCGACTGGTTTGAAAATGTTGTAAGCCAAACACCGACTGGACCGTTATTTAGAATTTTACCAGGTGTCCCATTTGACTCAGCAGGCGCTCCTTAGTGGAACATATTGATGTCATGTCAAAATGGCAAAAGAGCGCCAGACTATCGCATTGCATAATATCATAGCTCTCTGTCCACACTTAGGTCATGTAAACAAACCACTGTAGGCCTAAATATCAGCTATATACTCAAAACTGGAGGTGTAAACACTTAAAAGATGGGTGAGTTGCCTACTTTCTGTCTTTCCGCATCCGTAACTTTACTTTCAATAAGAATACACATGTTTTATAATGTGATATTTACTGAAAATGATACACAATACATCCAACAGCAGGTAGCCTAGCTTGTTGTTAGCGATGGTCCTCTTCCTCACCAGAAACTTTCAACTCCCTTGCAAACTCCCACCAGCAAGCCTCCACCTTATGTTGTATTTTGTAAGGAAATAGGTGGTATTGTAGAGATAGTTCCTTATTTTAACTTAATAATCAGTTGTTCCTTGTCCATTGCTTTCAAAGAGAGCAACAGGAATAAATAAAGTTCAGTTCAAAATGGCAGCTCTGCGTCTCTCAGGGTTAGTGAGACACCTCTTTCTCCGGCTTGATATCCAAAGTGTTGCCATATTCAGGGTGTCTACAGGTCCTTAAAAAGCCTTGAATTTTTTTTAAATTAGGTTTTCTTAATATAAGGCCTTAAAATGTCCTAAATTATCTTGAATTTAGATTTTATGGGTCTTAAATATTTTCAGTCACATTACAGTGAAAATTTCTCCAGCTTGACAGATCCAGTGGCCGTTTACAATCATCGGACAGACTGAGAATAAAATAAATTTTTTTCCGTGGTATTTCTCTGAATATTGCAATAATCAGTAGCATTTATGACAGCAGTGAAATTTCTTTTTAAATTAAAGACATTAAACTCACCCAATTGTTGTCATTTTTCCTTACTGCTCATTTTGAACTGACATTAGTGTGTTTATTTGGAAAGAGCACTTACACACACACACACACACACACACACACACACACGCACACATATATTTATAAAGTGTATTTCCATTGCAAATTTGGTCTTAAACTTCATATAAGGTGGTTTTTAAAGGGTCTTAAACAGTCTTAAATTTAACTTTTATGTGTAGACACTCTGATTTTGGTGCAGTTTAGTTTTCTTGAGAGATTAAATTTGTCTTTTCTTCTCTTGTCACCTCCCAAAAACACATGCACTGTCTAGTACACAAATCCAACATGCACCTCTCAACCTCTCCTCCAACCTTTACTGAAATTTGATCTCCTTCATGTCGCCGGTGCTCAGCTCGGCAGTAAATTGCACACAACCTGTCAGACACTAGTGACTCCGTTAGTCCATTAATAAACATAATATTT
>JAPZEB010000013.1:18310325-18331646 GCA_029783705.1 Chaetodon striatus | reverse complement strand
ACTCCGTTAGTACATTAATAAACATAATATTTTGTTAATCACATTGTGATGTTGCTTATTACAAATGCAACACAGGCTGGATTTAGTGCTGTGACGCTGTCAGCACAGATTGCTGATGTCGGCTACTTTTTAATTTACCAGAGTGTGTCACAGTGACAAATGCTAGCTCAGTCAGTTTGCATAAAATCTAACAGGCTAAGCTTGTAATACGGGAAATTAACCCAACTGTACTCATAATTTGAATGACCTGCTGAAATGTTTTTTTTTTTTTTTTCATGTGAGAACGGAGACAGAGGCATGAAATGACTTGAAACACTTCTAGTGACAGTTTTGCATTTCCTATCCCTCATACACACACAATCATAAAAACAAGCTGTGCACTCACACGCACACATAGAGCACTTACATGAACTCCCAAATACATTATTTCCTCATTGATCCACCCAGTCGCTTCCCTATCATCTGACCATCCAGCAAAAACACACTTTACATCTCACATATGAACACTGAACCGAACGCACCCAGTTTTTGTCACACGGCGCACACAGTGTAACAAACACCAAGGCCGAGCGATGATGAGTTTGGGAGCTCCCACTCAGTCTTCGTAACTCAAAGTGCTGTTTAATAATTCATAAAAAGCGAGGGATGAATCGAGATGAGAAAAGACAAGTCTTTTGTGAAGGCAAGAAGCAGAGGAGTTGATCTTGGTTCACAGCGCGGAGGGAGAGAGGGATTCTGGGGGAAAGAAGGAGAGAGAGAGACAGCAAATAGATATGGGAGAATAATAATAAGGGGCCTTTGTTATTTTGGGTGAAAAACGAAACTAACATGCCAGTGAGCTCAGGGGGAGACACTTCTTGTAGACTTTATAAGGACACATTCCTGTTTAGAAATTGGGAAAGTACGGGGGAAAAACATCCTACTTTTGGCTTCCTTACACTACGTAACTACGTATGACTACACACGTTATATACATGGGATTTGTATTCAGGTGGGAAAGATGCTAAAAATAGCAACTTAATGAAATATTTATACCCCGCTGAGTGAACAGGTCAGGGACCTAACTGCTCTTCAATAAAACCAAACCACACGGATAAAGACGAACAGATAACCCTTAATACCGCGCACGCAAACATCACCGACCATCGAGTGGTTTCTAACAGTTCCCTTTGGTTCACCTCATCGCTCCAGTTTGGAAGATAGTCCATCTTATGATGTTCTTATTCCAGATCAATATAAGCTTTATGCGCGCAGCATTGGGAATCAGAGAGAGGGGATTATTATTTGACGCCACAGCAGTGGCTGTGTCAGGTGGTAGGGATGATGCTGCTTCTGAACTGGGGGGGTGAGGTTGTCGTGTGTGTGTGTGTGTGTGTGTGTGTGTTGTTACAGCCTCATCATTGACTAAAGCGGATTTGGTTGGTATACAGTAGTCTTCTACGTCAACACTTGAAAAGATACTTAGGCTGTTAAAATGTATGCAAGTTGCATTGAGTGTACTCGAGGCGATAAGGTATGTGATGAATATTTTAATATCCTGCAAAGCTTACTAAACAACAACAGAAACAAAACAGTGTTTAGTAATTCATTCCAAACTAGAACTTTCTTATATCTGACACAAGGGGTCAAGTGAAGTTTTGCTTGAGTCGACAGCACGGGGTAAAAATGAACATGTTTGGGGAGGTAACAAATCAAGTTATTAGGTGTTCTATCCATTACAACTTTCTTCTTCTCAGCCCTCCTCCTCCCATCCTCTCCATCTCCCTGCTCCTCCTCCTCCTCCTCCCATTCTCTCTGTTCCTCTGTTTCTCTTTCCCTCTGCTAATAAATTATGTATGCCATCTCCAACTCAGAGTGCTGCACTGCTGCACTATCTGTTCTAAATTGCTGCTCTCTCTCTCTCTTCCCCATTTCACTCTTCGCCTCTCAATCTCTCCCCTTCACGCCCCCTCTCTTTCTCACTATTAATCTCTCTCTACTCACTCTCTCGATATATGCACACACACACACACACACACACACACACTCACGTACAAACTCAACTCATCCCCCACCACCTACCCAACCATACACCAATCCTGTCTCTATCGGTAGGACCGGCTCTTCTTTCCCAGAGTTCCTTGCAGCTCAACTCCACCCCGGAGGCTTCGCTCCAGTACTCTGCCAGCTACCATAGCAACCAGACCCTCGCCCTTAGCGACAGCATCTCCGCAGCAACTCCTCAGCGCAGCGGGCAGGTTGGAGGAGCCGTGCACAGCTACAACCAGGTAGGAAACGCTGCTGTACGCAGATGATAACGAGCATGCAAGTGTTGATGATGATGGAAAAAGACAGGCTGACAGAAATTCGAACACCATCCAATAATGTAAACTTCAGTGTCTGTTCTTAGAAAACTTGTACAGTGCGCTGATGGCCAGAGCATTTTAATCAGTGACATCAAAGGAGTTTGGACGTGACGGTAACTCACTTGAAGTGAGTTCTCCACAGTTTATAAGTACAGCTGCACTGTATTATTTGCTCTTAGACGGCATGTCGGGAACAAGAGTGTTGTGTTATATACTGTTAATGCTGATTTTCAGAATCCTTGCTTCTCTGTTACTCCGTCACAGACTGAGCGAACATCGCCCTTCTTTTTCCTCAACCCCCTTTTTTTTATGCATCTTACATAGCACTTCTCCAGCTCCACGTGACTCTCAGTGCTCTCACTGAACGTGCATTTGTTTGACACCACAGTTGGGTCTATGTATGAATACATATTTACACAGAATCACGTTTAATTAGCCTCACTGAAGTGGCTGAGTCACTACAACTGGCTTTTAAAGCAACCCCAAAGCATGTCTGTATTTGCCAGGAGGTGAGAGACAGGGTGAGACAAATTCCTTAAATCTGTTAAGAAGGAGACAGGTAATCAGATGCTCATGGACCAAAATGAAGAGATGATTAAATGCACACAGAGAAATCTCAGCAAGTGCCTTGTTTATAAGGGCTTGAGAAGTAAAGCTGGAGACAAAGTCACATATTAATCACAGCAGTGTGCTGATGAAGAGAGAAAACCCACCTAATTACTTTGCAGCCTACAGGAGCCAATTATTTCCAATTTTCATGTCCTTAACATATCAATGGTAATACTGCATACACATATGCTTACACACACACTCAGAGGCGTGTACTTTCAAACAGACACCCACACGTCTGCTAAATCAGTGAGCAGCTGCAGTGCTTCATTAAAAGGTGCTGCCAGTGTCTGGGGCAAATGTTCCATTTGTGATAGATGGTGATGAATTTAAAGTAAGAGGAAATATTTTAGGTCAATGATTATGAACCAGATAATGATTTAACAGGGACCGTAGCCCTTTGAGATGATCGTTTATGTATCTTGGGAAGTACCTGCACATGTTTCAGTCAGGTTCCTTTGACTTGAATGGATTTTGTTGTTGGTTGTTGTGTGTATATGTGTGTTTGTCTGCTCATGTGCGTCTTTTGAAAGAGAGAGGTGAATGACGATATCTGTCTTTGTGAACACATGTATTCATTTCCCCCCCTCACAGTCCCACCAAAGCTCATTTCAGAGCTGGTTTCAGAGAGAGCTCCTTAATAAGTAGGCAATGCAGGAGGCAAAGACAGACAGATGGAAAAACAGATAGGCAGGTGTATAGATGGATAGACAGATAGAGCAAAGAGGAGTTTTTATTCTGTCTGTATTCTGAATTCTATAATATTTCTCATCCTCTGTTTCCCTTGTATTGCAGTGTTCCTGTCCTCTTTTCCTTCCCCCCTTCTTCCCTCCCTGTCCTCTCTGCTCACCATCTCTGTCTATGTGAGCATGAGTGTGTGTGTATGTGTGTGTACCCTCCTCTCTGATGTTTTTGGCTTGTCAGTGTAATGGGGCCAGTGTTGTCAGCAGGGCTTGTTGCTCATGAATAGCTTTACGCAAGCCAGTGCTGCTAGACAGGCAGGTGCAGCTTGCATGCATGTGCAGCACATGCAGGTTTTCTGTTGGTGTGCCTGCAGGCATACGCACACAGGGGGGTGTTTCACTGTGCACTCCATGTGTGTACAAAAGTTTGCACAAGTGACTCTTTCAGGGAGAGTGAGAGGGAGACTGAGAGGTCTAGCATGTTGCTGCTACTCTGTAGGGTATTTATAACCCTGAGAGGCCCTGCTTTAATAATGCATGGATACATGGCACCTCAAACATCCCAGTGTTTTACTGAGGGAGAATAGAAGCAGCACTGCAAGATGACATAGAATAGGATGGAGAAAGTGCTCTCCCTCACACGGTGCGTCGGGCTTTCTATTTATCAGTTAACTCAGCCAACAATTCATCCATACTCATAATTTATTTACCTGGCGAATCACCCATCCATCTGTTTATCTATTCATTCACCCACTCACCTCTTCATCACTCTAAAGTCTATTTCTGTCTCAGTTTGCATCTTGATGACTGTAGCATATCTGCAGTGTTGAACACAATCAAGTATCATAAAGCATCAGCAGTATTTTTAAAAGAGACCTGTTACCCTCATGTTCAGGTACCACCTCATCATGTATTTTGTGTTTCCACCTGAACATGTTTACATGCTTTAATGTTCAAAAACACTTTATTTTCCTCGTGTTGTCTGTGCTGGATCACCTGTGTTCACCGTCTGTCTGAGACACATTGTTTTAGCGCCTATCTCTTTAAGCCGCCCTCCCGAAAAGCCCAGTCTGCTGTTATTGGTCAGCGTTTCTGGGTCTGCACTGTCAGCATCTCAGCACCATCATTGCAAACTTCTAAACTAGAATCTTTACAACTGGACATGTTCAGAAATGTGAGCTAAAATTGGCGAGAAATTAACAATATTGGCAACGAAGAAAACATATTTTCCTAATGCTAAGATGTAGCTACATGTAGCAGTGTACTTGTTGCCTCAGAATTGACTGTAACGGAGTATAGCAGCACTTTCTACTGTGAAAATATAATTAATAAAAGCTTCTAAACTAAAATCTTCACAACTGGAAATGTTCCAGCAAGATTATAATTTGAAAAAATGGAAAAATAACATCAGCAACTGAGATTGCATGTTTCCCTGATTTTAGCTTGAGCCAGGGGATTAACCGTATCCAAGTATAGCGGCACTTTCTACTGTGAAAAATCTTTCATTGAAGCCTCTAAACTAAAGTCTTCATAACCAAACGTGTGCCAGCAGGATGATGACAGGTTTCCCTGACGTTAGCATGTAGCTACATGTAGTAGTGTAGGCTATGTAATGTAAATATGTGCTGTAGAGTGCCTGAGGCAGATGCCCATATAAAGAAACCTGTCATGAGCTCACCTCAGCTTGTTTTGAAATTAAAACAAAACATTGGCAAAGTATAGAGGATTACACAGGGATTACTTTTACATACTTGTACCTCATCATTTGATACTTTAGCAATGTTTAATATGAACATCTGACATTGCAACATTATGTACAGTACGTGATAGAAAATTAGGAAAAGCAAAATAAACCCCCTTTAAACTCAGTTTTGTGGCCTGCATCTCATCAGCCTTGGATCTCTCACTTGGCTTCATAACCTACTAAACTAACACAGGGGACTTATATAGGAGATTTTATGGCACGCACTGCTCTGAATAGTGGCTCACATCCCGATTAAGATCTCTCTCTGGCTGTTTATAGACACTTTTAATAATCCACTCCCTAATAACCCTTTATCCATGTGCGCCCAAACAAACACATCAGGTGACACTGTTAATGAAACACACTTTTACCTGTGCACTTATCATAGGTTCCCTTAATGCCTCAAATACTCCGGCATTTTTTTAAAGTCTGCAAATTAATTGCAGTAATCCATGGTAAGCTTTAGTTCCAGCTGTTAGAGAGACCAGGATATTATGGTAAAATTATTGATACTGACACATTTAAGCACATGATCCCATTAATACTGTTTATTTTCGCAGTCTGAAAATGCTCAATTACAGCAGCATGACTGACGTTATTTACATGTATGGTGTAAGTCTCGGCAACACCAGGTTTTCTCGGTTCCAGAGGGATGATGAAAACTAGAGAATGTAATTTCTGAAGAAATTGAAGTGGAATTGCGAGCTGCTGAAAAGCTGGTGTTGAGCTGCATTGCTGAAGTGACAGCCAGGAGCTAGACTACATTGCTTGGGGCCTTGTCTGTCTACATGTATAGAGATACTTTTGAAAACGAATAATTTCCTCCTCTGTTTTAAAAAGTAATTCTGTCCACTTGACCTTCGTTTTACAAAATACCTCTGTTCACTCTAGAATGCAAAAACGACTCAGAAGGCTCGCTGGCGTTAACTTTCATCAGCAGTCTCCCCTCGTCACAGAGGTACTAAAGTGTTCGGGCTAACATTACCTTTGTCAAAACACTTACTGGAGATCTCATCATCGTTGATGTCTACTCACTTTAATGATGTAGGAGCTTACTCAAACATGCTCTGGGCATCCGAAAGTTTTCCTTCCAATTCTTATCGACAACAGTCCCACTTTTGAAAGTGTCCCACATCTGCTGGTTTCACCCACTGTTTCTGGAGGACCTTAAGCCATGGACGCTATGGAGCAAAACATCAGGTGCAGCAGATGCCTCCGTTCATCCATCAAGGAGTGCAGCAGTACTGAGTTTAAGTGTAATCGTTAGACCAAGCAGTGCTAATAAATGTTAGCAAACTGGTATTTGTAAAGCAACAGTTGGCATACGTGAGTTGAGGAGATACCGTCAAATCTACACCTTAGAAGACGTTTTAAAAAAATTTCCAGTTTAGTGACCTAAAACTCTGTTTGCTGGTGGACGAGAGGCCAAAACGTAGAGGAAAACTTCTGTTTATAAAAATATCTGTATACATGTAGATGGAGCCTTGGAAGCCTGAAGCTGGACTGTAGTGCTTTATGTATCGCTGGGAGCTGAACAGCATCACTAGATAAATGGCTAGGAGCTAAACAGCATTGGTAGTTTAACTTTGTATGAAGGGGCAGCTGAAGGAATATTAAGAGTTAGAATAATACGAGAGGGATAAATGAGGCAAAGCATAGTGTGAGCAAGGAAAGGTGTTGAAATGAGAGCTACAGTTGGAATAAGCTGAGATCTGAGCCCTTTAAGCTCTGCTGTGTACTCGAATTAGTGTGTGTGTGTGCGTGTCAAGAAAAAGTAAGTGAGATTTTTATTTTGAAATTCCTCAGCATTCATGGAGCTTGCAATAAACTCCTGTTACCGTTTGAGGCTTTTATTTTGAAAATCCAGACTCCACTTTCAGACTGAGATTTTCACTTATAAATAACACCTGTGTTTATCTGCATTAAAGCTGCTGTGACGCCAGAGAGATCAGAGGAGAAGTCTAATCAGCCAATCTCCAACAGTTGTGTGCCCCCACCCGCAATTAATGGTTGCCATGGTGATGGTAAACGAGAGCAGCTCCTGAGTCAGACAGTTTGTTTAATGGAGATCAAGCTGAGAAGCACCACTCAAACTCCAGCTCATTACTCAAACAGTGTGCCTTTATATCACTTAGGTTTTTACACCGTGAGAAAGAGTGGACGCTGCTGAACTCATTGCTGTAAATGATGTGTTTGTGGTGTCGTAAATGTGGGAAATGGAACAAGATAAAGCCCCTTTTTCCTGTTTGTTTTTGGTTAACTCAGCTAACTCGGTGGAGTCAGTGGGGCAGCTGGACGGCAGTGCTGTCACTTTGAAGCTTATAGCGCAAACTGTAAAAGCCTGTTTGCTTAGATACTTACATTGTTAGTAAAAGCACAATTTTTTTTCCATGTTTTAAAGAAAAAAAGTATAAAGACTGTGGGAGTGTGATGAATTTGAAGTGATGTTTTTAAGAAAAGTTTAAGAGTTTGATCCCACTCTGCATGTGATGTCACTTCTTCTAACTGAACATTTGCCCATTCATTTAACTTGAGGAAAAAATGCAACAAAAACATAAAATATTTTGGAGAGTAGGAAAGATACGAACACTAACAGTGACTCAGATGGTGTTCTCATTGAGCTGAGCACTTTGAATGAAGTTTCCACATTGAACAGCGTTGAAGTAGTTAGGTGCCAAAAACAAGGACGAATAAGAATAATCAAGAGAAACCACCAAGAACAACATGAATGGATTGTGCCTTTCTAGCATGAAAGACATAAATATTCTCGGTTGTTTGGAAGGAGTTGACATCAAAATAGGTTTATTTATGGAAGTTGGCAGAAAAACGAGACTCTTGATTTCAGCTGAATGTGCTGAGCGACTGGGATTACTGTCGACACTTCTGAGGAAATCATGATTTGTGGAATCAAACTCATGGAAGTTGTTGACACTGAGTATCTCTCACTGTAATTTTGACAAATTATGGTTGCAAAGTGTGTGAGAAAGAAGTGAGGCAGGCATTGTGTTTATTCCCGCTACTGGCCTAGTTAGGAGCGCTAATAAAAAGTGCATATCCACAGCTGATTTTTAATTGGCCTTTTATTTAACCAGTTACTGTTTAGCCATTTTTTTTATCTCTGACTTTATGGCCACAGATTTCGCCTGTGGCAATGCTTCTGCTAGTATATTTACCTTCCAGGGTTTTTGGGTTGAGAGTAAATTTCAGCCCATCCTTTGTAGCTGAGCCAGGTTAAGTTACAGCTTCCATCAGGATTTACTTCTTGTGTGTTGAGATCAGCGTGGATCAGCAACCCAAGGTTGAATGCTATACTGAACCCTTTCATAAGCACTTTCACATATACACACGAACGCCGAGACAAAGACACAGTGTCAGCGTGTTGCTGAGCCAAGAACATGTAAGATGATACACAGAAGCTACCATAGCTCAATGTGTATTTTACCTCTTCCTCGTTTCACCAGTTTCCATTCTTCTCAGTAAACAGAAACAGCGTCAGACATGTGAACAACAAATCAATCAATTTTCACCTTGCTAATGAAGCTAATCTGAAAATGTATGTTGGTGTTAGTCTCTCCTGATGTGTCAGTGTATGAATCGTTGAGTATTCATAACATTAATGCTAAGAAGCAGAGGGTTTGAGTATTTCAAGTTCCCTGAGAGTAACTACTGTATAGGCAGTGATGACAGTGCTCCAAGGTGACTCAGTGACTGTGCTTGCATAATGTGGCCTTGTACAACTGCAGCCATGTCAGACTAGTAATAATGTATTTGAATCCCCTTTACAGCTTTAAGCATCAACATAAGGCTATATGAGGCTCAGTGGAGCACCGGCATATGCTCTCCCCTACCGTCTCAGGAGACTTAGGAGAATATATTAGGATCGACCAGCATGTGGCGTGGTGTAGAAAGGCTTCTCGTGCTCTAACTTTGACTCACACACCACACATTTTTTTGTCTGTTAGGATTGGATTACATATTGCAGTCAGGTAGCAGGACTGTGGGAGAGAGGAAATGTTCTTTTTTTTTAACCACCCTTCTTTAATTTTGGCTCTGCCTTTTAATGTGTGATATTCATCCATCCATCCATTTTCCGTCACCACTTATCCTCTCTGTGGTCGCTGGAGTCTATTCCTGCTGACATTGGGCGAGAAGTGGGGTACATCATGGACAGGTCACCAGACTACCACAGGGCTGACACACAGAGACAGACAATCATTCACGCTCACAATCACACCTATGGACAATTTAGAGTCACCAATCAGCCTTAATTGCATGTGTTTGGATTGTGGGAGGAAGCCGGAGCACCCTGAGAGAACTCACGCTGACACGAGGACAACATGCAAACTCTGCACAGAAGGCCTCACCACCCTGGGTTCAAGCCCCGACCCTGTTTTTGAACCAGGAGGCGACAGTGCTAACCACTACACCACAGTGCCGTCCCTGTGATATTCATAGTCTTATTCATTTTACAACACAAAATCAATATGAGTGAATTAACAGCAAACGACTTTCTCTCACTCTTTTGTCCAATTTTAGGAACAGATTCAATTATTCTAAGGGTTTGTGAATATTGAGGTTTACGTGATGACAGATCATAGATATTAAGACATGAATACACTGCGGACTGTGTGAGCCTTTCCTTTCCTTTGAGTAGGTGGTGCAACAAGGCTTTATGAAAAATGATTTCAGTCAGCTGAACTCCTAGGACTTCATGGCCTGTTTCTATGAGTCTGTTTGAATCACCCTCTGTTTTCTGTGGGGATTTCATTACTAGCTGCTTGAGGTTCATTTGGGACTCCTCAAAGGCTTGACTGTACTCATTGTGCATAAAGTTTTTGATGGCCACTATTCTGTATTCTTTTTTATCCCATTTTTCTTAACTCTCTCCCTTTGCCTTCTCTCATCTTCTCCCTCCCCCACTAATCACTCCCTCGATTCATCCCCTCTTCCCTGTCATGGCTCTTCTCCCTTCACTTGCTCTGTGTTCCCCCGCACCCCCTCAGGTGACATCTACTCGTGCAGCCCAGCAGCAACAATCACAAACTGGGGCAGGGTCAGGTAAGAACTCACCTCTCCTTCTCTGTTCCTGTTCCTCTTCGTCTCCGTACACGGAAATGCATTCCTCTTATAATAAATTAATCTGACATAGCATGAAGCGCTGTGGATACACAGAGATGACATTTGGAGACACTGACAGACATGCATGAGAATTGGAACAAAAACTTTGTTGCTAGTAAAATGTTTTCAGAGCCTGCAGTATGTTTTATTTTCTCACATATTAGGGCTGCAGATATGATGATATGAACAGAAAGTCGATTATTGATATTTGCCAAGGGGTTATCTCTGGGTCTGAAATGAGAAGCCAATGCAGAGGTGTCTTAAACTTGTATTCTTTTCATTAGCCGATAATAAACAAGTCTAGTTTCCTAATTTATTTATGGTCTCAATCGCTAGTTTCAAGTCTTCCTCATCACTCTGTAGATTTGAAAACATGCCTGTATCGGCAAGCCCAAAACATGTAATATGAATATAAATGATGAGCTCAAACAACCACTGAATCTTATGTGGCAAATGTTACTACCCCCACCCCCCCTACTCTCACACTGGCACCTGACACACTCACATATAGTGGTGCCAATTTGGCAACTTTCTAGCCAGACTAATAGTGACTTTTCAAACCCTTTTAGCAACTTGCTGCTCAGAGTAAACTCAGTCAATAGCTTCTCTGGCAGCAGCACCACAGGGTCTCTGCTTTCCTCTTCTCTCTCGTTGTGTGCACTCAGACAGGAGTGAGGTACTGTGATTAGTTTGCGGCTTTTCTTAAGAACCGCATACCCAAACAACTTCACACTCAACACTGTGCTTCCTTCGGTCGGGCATCAGAAGCGTCACTCTGAAAGTTATGTTGCTGCTGCCTCAAATGAGTTTCCTACAATGTCACACCTTCGATCTCTCTTTCTTCATCTGTTGCTGAATGTGCTGTAGCAAGCGAGGCAGGGACTATACCCCATCTGCAGAGTCCTGAAGCCCTGCGCTGTTCTCTTGTGTATTCAAAGTTTATTAAGGTTTAACATGTCACATGTCCAAATTATACCAAATTCGACACTGCACGTCCTTAGGTCCAAAGCAGTACATCCGCCTAGTGTGAGGTAGATCAGATTCACAGTTCTGGAGATATGCGAGGGACAAACAGAAAGAGATTCCTCGCTGTATTTTTAGATAGTCCCATTTAGAGTAAAATACAAGATAAAGAAGGGTACTACCAAGGGCAGTTGTTTCCAACTGGTCCAGCCACATAGTCCAGATTTCTTTTTAGTCTTTAGTTCAAGGTCCTCACAGTTTACTTTCAGCGTCACACTTTCATTTGTCGTTGAGCTACTTTGCTGTCTCTGTCAAGTATCTGCCCGTTAGTTGCTCAATCTACAGCATGAAATGGCACCTCAAAATGAAAGCTCTGTGCCGGAAATTCACAGTACTTCAAAAAAAGGTGTGTTTTGACAAACTCGACAGGTTTGAGAGTCACTTGTGGTCCAGTCAGTATGGTCCATTCCTTTCAAGTTCTCAGTCAGAGCCACCCATTGCTCCTCAACAGCTTGACCCTCTCTCTAAATATGGTCATTCCTGGCTACAAAAAAACAAGATGGCAACTAAAATGCCAAACTTAAGGCTTCAAAACGGTAGTCCACAAGCTATGCCCTCTTCTTTTATACAGTCTAAGATCTTTGGCCTAAAATGTTCTGGTACCATGTACACTCATGAATCACTCTGTGTTATAACATGGTAATTGTTATGGCAAATCTGTGACTAGCACAGGAATCCAATATGGAAGCAGCACTCAGGTTCAGATCGGGCAGACCATTTTTCTCAGTCACACCCCTCCAGGTTCCTCCATTGTTGCCCACATGAGCACTAAACTCCCCCAGCAGTACAATAGAGTTCCTAGGTGGTATCCTTTCCAGGAACCCCACCCAGAGACTCTTAAGAATCACTGATGTCAGCCTGGCCACATTCTCACTCACTCTTCTGCTTCCCCTCGTTTATTGATTTTTCTTCCTCTCTTTGTTCTCCAGGTATCTACTACTCCAGCTCCACCTTACCCAGCCAGCGTGTCAGTTCCCCTCTGTCTGGAGGAGGAGGAGGGGGCTCGGGATCCAGTTCCCCGGGTAAACTCCAACGCCTGGGATCGGCATCTGACACACCGGGGTACTCGACTACTCAACGCTTGCCATCCTCCTCCTCCTCTCCCAGCAAACAGTCTCCTGCTAATCGACTGGCCAAGTCATACAGGTAGAGAGCCACTGTTATACTGATATTGATTTGTATTGTTGTAGATACTGATGGTCTGATGGCGTTTGAAGGTGGATGAAAGGGATGGCATTAAAAAGAGTGGCTCTATTTTACACGCCAGTCTCATTCATAAGTTTCACAGACAGCATGAGAGGAAAGATAAATAAACAATGAGTGACTACGGTTGAATTTAAATGGAAAATTGCCTTTGGAGGTTATTGTCCTCCAATTTATGTTGCCGTGCAGAGTGAATATAAAATACTCCCATACAAGCATATAACTGCTTCTACATGTGAAATGGAATGAATCATTTGAAGTCATTACTCTTCATACAAATTATGTTACCTCGCTCATTTGTCTCCCAGCACCACAGTTGCTGTGACAACAGCAGGAGGGGGCGGGTCTCCCCTGAGAGTCGCATCTCCACCCAACTCTACAGCAGCAGGGGGAGGGGCCAGCTCATCATCGTCCCCTCTTCACCAGGTACAGAATGCTACGGTCTCACACCTGTAGAAAGGAGCTTCATTTAGCGTCACCAGAGTATTAAATATCGTTTTTTAATGTGACGCTTGCATTTAAATTGCATTGCAAATGCTGCTGATCATGAAACATTGTAATAAAGGGAACCAAGGCAGCTGCAACAGCGCTGGAGTTCATGCACTTATGTTCTTCAAAGTCTGAGTAAAATCAATATAAAAATTGCTAAATAGCTGAATTATGCCTCACACTTTTGCATGTTGATTTTTCCCGTGGGCAGTCTCCGATACATAATAATATATAATGCACTGCATTGGTTTGCTTATGATTTTGATGTCAAATACTTTGGAGAAATGTGTGTATTTTTATGCAGTGTATGCACACATTTACAGTTTTTCATCACAGAGCAACCTATTCTACAGACAGTGGCATTTATATGCAGCATAATAGTGCAAAGATTATATTTTAAGTACATTATTTACAGTGCGAATGCCGAGTGTTGCTATTCTTGAACAGAGCTGTTATTGACATTTGAAGCTTTCTATTTAAGTATGATATTGTGTACTCATATTATTGATCGATGCCAAGCAGCTCGGCGTTTGAGGGAAGATTATATTCGTGTCCACTTTGTCAGATCTTTAATCATGACAAAGAGTGGCATAGTGCCGCTCCAGAGTAATTACAGATTGAGTCATATCTCCAAACATAAATCTATACAAGTCAGTTTTCATTTTTCAAATGGGCAATCTTTCCAAAAATGCATCTGATCCAAACTTTGTTTTTTTAAGTTCACTTTGTTGGAAGTTTACATCAAATATTTCGCTCTGTACCATGATTAAAAAGTATTTTCTGCCTGGGTGTTCTTAGCCTAAATTTTATTCTTAACTCTAAATGGTTTGGACATGGTTTACACAAAGTGCCAATTTTAATTCATATGCCCATTTTATGAAAAGTTTTTAATTTGGATATAGACACAAAAGTAACTTGGCAAAGTAAATTGAAAAAAATACAGGTACAGGCGCTTTCTATCCAAACCACACAAATTGAGACACATCAGCTGCGTCAGCTGTTACGTATTTGGTGCCAGCACACTGTAATCTAACGAGAAGTAATTGCGCCAGAGTATAACTGAGCTAATTTACAATTCTTGTCTTTGCAGATGAGTTCAGGCATAGGGAGCTATGCCACTCTGTCTCCCAAACGACTGGCAGCTCACCACGCTTCTGACCAGTACAAGATCTCCCACGAGCTCTACGCCACTGCTACACTTCAGAGGCCTGGCAGTCTGGCAGGTGGGCGCTCACACACTCGTGGAGTCTCACATGCACATACACATAAACTTAAAGATGTGTGTAAGTCCACCACAGGGATATAATAACTTCGTGTCTTACTGATTATGCAGTTCTTTAACCGACTGTACTGTGAGCAGCAAAGAGACGTGAAAAAATCCTTCACTATATCTTTTAGTGTTTGTGTCAGTTGTTGATGCCGCATCTTGTGTCAATGGAGCAATTGTTCTTTAAGGGGGACCCCATGCTACATGCTATGCATCTCATGGCCATGCTAAGAAGTGTCAAGATCTGCATTTAACTCTGTTGAATTGGCCAATCTTTTAATAAGCACATCAATGTGTTGCGGTTGGTATCTTAGCCTTATCCATTCTGCATCGCAGCGCTTCACGAGAGACATCAGAGCTTCTTTGTGGCTGCCCTTTACAAAGAAGAACTTGAAAATGAATGCGCTCAGCTGTTCAGCAGTTACGTTTGTGAATTACGAGTTGTTTATGAACAGACCTGTGACTATCAGACAGAAACCTGCTTTAAGACGATTAAAAAGATTCTAACTGTGTCGTCAAATGAGATTTATTTACTGTGTCTGGGAGCTGAATGGCTCAGGATGACACTGGTCTCTCAGTACAGGCGGCAGCAGACCTATATTTGCCCCTACAGTTGCATAGAATGGTTAATGGCTCTCTCTCTTGACTCTACAAAATTGAGTTGGCTGGATATCAAAGTGAAAATGAAAATGTGTTGTGGAAACTGTTTATGGTCCATAGTAGTGTAGTGTAAAATTTTATTTGAGGTTGGCTGTTTGTGTCTGTTTAAATGAAATACTGTAGATAGCCCACTGTTTCAAGGACTTTAAATTCTCAAGACTTGTGTTACAAGTACCATTCAGACTGAAAGTAGTTTTAGACAGCCTTCTTCTCTCATTTGACTCTACTCGAATTTTTCTACCCTCTGCTGCTCCTCTTCGTGTAACAGCAGACAAATAATTTTTGTTTCTTGTGTCAGTTATTTTTCAGGGTCTTAACAGATGTTGGAAGATTTATTTCTTCTCTTTTTAAAAAAAATCTTATCTGAGAGCTTAGTATAAGCAATTTGTGTTTCTCTTACAGCGCCCCTTGCTTAGCGTCAGGTCCGCTTTTTTTTTTCATTTTTTCATGCAACATAAATGAAATATTTGACAAGATTAATATTGATTAAACCAGGCGGCAGTGTTTTGAAGCGGCGGAGTAAGTTAAATTGATTGGTCCTTTTAAAGTCAGAGCTATATTGATGAAGAACATGACCTTCATGCTTTACCCTGAGGGCATAACTGTGATCTTGAAGCTACGCCTGGGGTTTCATCTCTCCTGAAGACTTTAAATGGAGAAGAAAGCAAAGCGCAGCGCTGATGGAAAAGAGATCTCAGACTGTCACTATAAAAAGCAGACCTGGGTCATACGATTATCAGAACTGGCTCTCGTGTGCCTGGACTACCACGCTGTAGTTGATTGTATCGTCTGTAATTTCGAGTCCTCACCATATTTCTACATCCTACCAACCAAGAACTTTCGGAGATGCTATTAGTTGAAGGTTTGCTTATCTTTGTGGGCGACATCCTCCTGGAAAAAGCACAGCAGAGTTCATGTGAGTAGCCTGTTTCAAGAGGTACTTAACAGCTCTATAGCACATACTCTACACTGGAGTTAAGCTGCGTAAAACCGAAATTGCCTAAAAAAAGAAATGTCCTCTCTGTGCTTTCTGCATGAAGAGCCGAAGTTATATAGTCCATTGTGGTTAAATATTGCCAAAGCGACAGCAGCATAACACGCAGCTCAAGAAAATTATTGACTAGGATCATTTTAGCAAAGTGAGATAATTAAAGGTTATCAATAAATAAAACTGAAATATGGGCTTTAGGGTTTGAGCTTCACTGACATTTACACTGAAGAGTGGTTGACATTTGAGCCTCTGGCACAACAGTGATAGATATTCAGATATATATTCTGGTTCTGTTTTGAATTTGATCGGCACAGAAAACTGTTGGACGTCTTCGATCACCTTTGATTTTGAGTCTTAAATGGACAGTTTATCGCCAAATCAAAAATATATTGCACCTGTAATGCTGTTTATCAGTCTAGATTGTTTTGGTGCAAAATTTTTGGATAAAGAGATATCTGCCTTCTTTCAGATATAATGGAACTAGATGGCACTCGGCTTGTGGTGCTCAAGCACCATTTAAAAAGCTCAACAATGATGTCTCTGTCCAGAAATCATGACCCAGTTACTTAAGATAACGCACAAGTTTTATGCAGGAACTCTTCTTTCTACTGAACTACACCCACCAACCGCAGAAGGAGACGCAAATCTACTGCTAGCTCATGTAGCACCACTGAGATAGCTAATCTTACAGCTCAGCAGAGGAGGACACGTTAATTATTACATCTCATGCTGTCACAAGCACGAGCCAGCCTCTCGTTCATGAGTAGATGCACGCTTCCTCGGGTTTGGTATGTCACAAACAAGTCATACAGTAAAAGCTCCAAAGCGTGTGGTGAGGAAATATGACCCAGAGTACTTAAGATTTTGAAACATAGACAGTAGCATTACACATATTTACAGGCTAGTATTTTTTCCTGCTTTTTTTTTTTAGTGTAATTTTTTCTTCCGTCTTTCTGAAAGTGGTCCTTGGATTCCTTTTGACGATCAGAAGAGGGCCTTAATTTGCCAATGTAGTCCATAACAGGAAAGTGAATAAGAATCAATGCACTGAAGCAAAGTTAAAAAGGTGGATTACCCTTCGATTGAACTGCTCTCAGTTTTGACCTTTCGCTGAGCCCCGCCCTTTCCTGATGGTCCGACAAGCTGTCGTAGTAAGCACGGAGCCTACACTGTAACTAACTGCACTCCCTGAGGAAATATTGTCATATTTTTGAAAAAATGAAATACCAAATCATCATTTCTGGAAAGAGATGTTTCTGTTGAGTTTTTGCATCTTTTCAATGTTTTTTTTTTTTCCTTTTTTTTTTTTGCTTTGAGCAGCACAAAGCGAGTGCCATCTAGCTCCATTATATTCAAGATAAGACAGACTTCTCTGTGGCCGATATTTCCAACACCCAGTAACTCACACCAAAACAATCTAGACTGATAAACAGCACGACAGGTGAGAGGAACAGTATGTATTTGTTGTTGGGTTGATCTGTCTCTTTGACTTATATACACCACCCTTTCTTGAATTCTAGACTTACAGTAGGTACTGTACGTGGTTACATATAAAATAAGTTTCAAATATAAAACACCAAGAATATAAATGAGGTGCTGATCACTGGTGGTGGGCTTAATTTGTAGAAAATCAGTGTCGCACACTCTGGCTTCATATGCATTTATTATTTATTTTTCTTTTATTAATTAGTTGTGCAGTGTGCAGAGTGCAATTTGTTGGCTGTACATGTACTGTAGGTACTGAGTGTGTGGGACTGTGAATAGTGACAGCTCTGTATGGACTGTATATATGTAGGAACTGTATGTGCAAGCCTGTATCCAAGAGAAATTTCCTTTGGGACAATAAAGTCTATTTTATCTTATTTTGATGATGATGTTTTGGCCTTTGAGCCTTCTTCAAGGTCAACAATGATACGAATCATGTGACTGTTGATCACGAAGAAGGCTCAAAGGCCAAAATGTGATTATCAAAATTGAAGAAATGCATCTGGAGCTAGAGTGTGCGACACTTGTTTTCTATAAATACATGTAAAAACAGAACGAATAATGTCATATCTTATGTTCTTACTGTAGGTGCGATATCTAGTTTGCTTTCTTTTTAACTACACAAACAAGACGGAGGCATCAAGGGACCAGAGTTGGTTTTTGCATTTTGCTATCTTTTTAAAATATTTTACAGAATGAAACATCATGGGAGGGCATCCTTCTCCGTTTTTCCCTCTCTGCATCATCTCTTCTTAAAGTTCTCTCTCCCTTTGAAAGAAAGAGGTCAGTACTTCCACGAGTGGGCCCTTGCGAGTCAAAAAAAAAATGAATAAAGAAATAAAACCGACTCACCAAGACTTCAAAGATGAAAGAGATGAAGGAAGTAGAGGGAGCTGGGATGAGTCATGCCGTTAATGGGTGTGTCCATGACTCTAATTAGTACTCCTTCATGCATATTCTGACCATCTCTGTCTCTTTTCTTGCTTCTTTTTTCCCCTCCATCTATCTGTCTCTAAATTCACCTAAGTTCGATTGAGCTCAGTTGGTGTTGGAGCCTCCAAAATTTCCATTTATTTCTTTCATTTTTTCAAAATTTCTCCCTATCTTTTATCTAACTCCCTCAATCAGACTGTCTTTTCATCTGTCCGTCTTTCTTCTCTTTCTGGCTCCTGCCGGCTCGCAGAGTGTGAAAGGAGACACGCTATCCTTTTGTTAGCAAGGGAGGTAAACAGGTCAGTCAGTTAACCACACTGTTGAAAAAGAGGACACAGTTGCAAGAATGCAATAGCCTCTTTGCCACAGTCATGCTCAAAACAGGCATCATGAGGCAAACCACTGCTTTATTTGCCACAGTATAGTACAGGAAGTACAGGCATCCCCGAGGGTGCTCGCGTCGTTCTACCTCATAGGCTGTTCGATAGAAGAGGTTTAGGATAACAGATTCCTGCTGTGTATTCCTGTTTGAGTATTCACTGCTATTTATCTTCAAAATACTCTTTGACTTGTCTGCTTTGTTGGACAGCGAAGACAAGAAATATACACCAGTCTCTAGCTGCAACAAAAATGGCTACATACTACAGTGTGCACTTGATCCCACTGAGATGGCTGAGTGCCTCGCATGCATCGATTTCTGATGTGATCCGAAGGGTTGTGGGGTTTTGACTGTGTCAAGTTGATGGTGGATACGCGCCGAGGTCTGAATCGGAGTCTTGAAGCACTGCACTCATCCCCCTTCTTCCGCTGGAAAACGCTTGGCACGCGACTCGCCATCGATTGAGGGCTAATGCGATATGATACGACGTTAGCTCCGCTGGACCATCTCCCTTTTCCCCTCAGTCACTCAGAGCTTTCTAAGCCTGTGTGTATATACGAGTATGTGCACGTCCTTTCACTTTATCTCCCGCCATATCACCCCGAGCCCTGCTGACTCGTCTTCACGTTACCCCCAGTCTCCTCCTTTTCTACTCCTTCCTAATTTTAATTTAGCTCTGTGTTTTCAGAGGGAGGCCTTACATTTGATCTGCTGTGTAATTAACAAATGCCTGCTGTCAATGTCTTCCTTGCCCCTGTGTTCTGTGGGATTCCTGCCAAACACAGAGCAAGAAGGTGGACACTACATCTCATTATTTTATAGCTGACGACCAGCAATGTGTTCCGTGGAGATTAAAAAAATGAAATACAGAGGCATCCCTCTCTCTCACTCTTTTGTCACCGTCTCTCTCACTATCTGCCTATGTCTTCCTATCGCATGTGTCGCTATGCATGTCTCCCTTTATTTCTCTGTCATTTTTTTTTTCTCCACTTGTGATTTGGTGCATCTCTAACTCACCACATGCCCTACCACTCACACACAACATCACCTGTATCTGTCCGACATATAAATAGTGTGTTGTTTGTAACTTGGAGCTACATCTGTAAAAAAAAAAAAAAAAAAGGTCCAGGGTAAAATGGACAGGTCTAAAAACAGAGGCCTATTTGTTGAGTGGAGTGCTGTTTTCTTCTCCTTTTTCTTCCCTTTCATCATCACTGTCCTTCACCCATCATCACCACACCTGTTCCCTTTCTTTTGTCTTGTCTCTCTTGTGTACCCATCCATCTTGTGCCATATTCATTTGTCCTTATGTATTTATTTATTCCATGTCTTTCACATCCTCTGTATGTCTTGTTTCACCCTCTCCACGCACTGTGGCTCTTATCACCTTCCTATTCCACTTTCTTTCCATTTCCTGCATGAAATGGCGACCCATCTTCCCTTCCTTTCTTCCTTTCCTTCATTTTTCCTTACCTCCTTAAAATCCATCCATTCAATTCCTCTGTACCGCCCTTCCTTACCCCCTCTTGCCTTCCTCTTCATTTTGTCGTCCGTATCTTACTTCCATCTTTTTATGTTCTTCCTCTCTCTTTTCTCCAGGCTCTCGCGGCTCCTACAGTAGTCAGCACAGTCAGGAGCCCCTTCGGCCCTTGGGGTCTCCAGAGCACCACATAGATCCCATCTATGAAGAGCGTGTCTACCACAACAAGGGCCCCATGAGGAGCCTTAGCCAGAGCCAGGGGCCAGACACAGGCCCTTATCGCAACAACACCGGTACGGCCCTCCCTGAATTTTTTATTCACTTCATACGCTGTGTGAGGTTTCTTTAGGAGTTTAAACCTAAAATGTATAGCACAGCCTCTCAGTATCTTAAAGGGTAACTTTGATATTTTCTATCTGGACTCTGTTTTTCATGTATTTCTGTCTAAGTGACTAGAGATAACGATTTTGAAATTAGTCCTGTATTAAGCGAGAGCACTTCAGACAGCAGTGGCGAAACAGGCCACAACATAACCACATGGGGCATTTGTGCACCTTCAATTTATGTCCACTTGAAGTGTTTGTTTTTGCCACTGACAGGCTCAGATTGTTTCTGTAAGTGTCTGACAGCATTGTAGAAAGGATCGTACAGAAATAGACATTTTTGTTAAAGAGTAAGACCCTTTTTTGTCCAACCAGAAACAGCTCCACAATCGCTATCAGCAAACCCACAAGACTCCATTGAAATAAAAGGTAATTTTAGCCTGTGTAGAGCCAGCATATTTTCACATCTAACAGTTTGAAATAAAGGTTTATTTCAACCAAACCAGAGCTGGTGATTGTTAAAACACTGGAAAGACAAACCAAGACTGCTTCCCTGAGTATCGTGTCGTTTCTGTTGACGTTCAATAAA
>JAPZEB010000013.1:18221509-18233553 GCA_029783705.1 Chaetodon striatus | reverse complement strand
GGACCTATAGATGCATTAAATTAAGAGATGTCAGAGAGAAGGGGCTGCCTATGGACAAGCGCCTAAAGAAGTTTGGGGGTTCAGTGCCTTGCTCAGGGGTGCCCAGGAGGCAAGCTGGCACCTCTCCAGCTACCAGTCCACACTCCAAATTTGGTCCAGGTGAGGACTTGAGCCAGCAACGGTCTGGTTCCCAACACAAGTCCCTGCGGGCTGAGGTACTGCCGCCCCATTATACACTAAAGAAAACATCTACGTTGTATTCTGTGACTGTCTGTGGATATATCCCGATAAATCCTACACACTGGCCCTTTTTTGTGTGAAAAGATACATTTTCAAGTTGTCCATGTAGCCACATTAGGTAATTGAAAGGACAAACAACACTTAAGCCATGTTGTGTTACTTCTAGAAAGCTATCACAGGAAAATAAATGTCCCACCTTAAACATGATGATGTTAATATTCAACTTTTGTGCATGACAAAATCCTCTGCACAGAGTGACTACTTTAGATGTGGCGTTTAATTCTGGCTGTGTGCATTTCACTTGAAAAGGAGCTCTGGTTCTTGATCCCATACAACAACATTTGTTCGTCTGTGTACACACAGTTTCACACCAACTCCACAGAGGGCTGAAACGGTTTAGAAAAAAAACCCCTCCATGTCCACTTGGCTGTCTCTCTTTGAGCTGTGCACTCAATCAACCACCAGCAGCCTCAGGATTAAACCTCACCCCACTCCGCTTTGCAGAGCTTCTCTCAAGCTGTTTGGAATGCTTATCTTCAGCTATTGAATGTCTCTCAAAAGCATTTCAAAGCCATTCGGAAGATGTTACAAACAGGTTTTTGTATGTATTCACATAATGTGGTGTGTAAGGTGCTACATTGTGTGTATGCAGTCGACATACCAAAGCAAAGACTCCAGCTGCTTCGGTAATTGTTCCGTGTGTGATCACTTTAAATAAGAATACCAGCTTGCATAATTGTGGTCGTTCCAAATATCGAAAATGTTTAATTATGGATGTTTGCACACTGCTAGTTTTCACTCAGATTTCTCTGACCGCTGGGTAAGTGGTCAAATGTGCATCTCCTGCCAGTAGAGGAAAGATGCTGAGCCGGCGACGGCACCTCTTTTTTAAAGCCATTAATCTGTATCAATTGTTATTCATTTGAATAGTAAAGATATCTTTAACATAAAGGCTCCATAGCTCTTGTACGTTTCTGTATGTTTGCTGCACTGCTGCTGTACTTAACCTCAGAGAGCCTACTGCATTGTGAAGTACACCACTTTGATATCTCTTCTAACCACAGTTCGCAGTGCCAGTTGTACAGCTTGGATGCCATTAAATAAGCATTTAGAAGCTAAAATCCAGTGTAGTTTTTTTGTTATAAACCTCTCTGGCTTTTGTTGTCAGCATTCTAATGGAACAACACAGGAATTGCCATGGGGGCCTGTGCTACAAGACAAGATGATTATACTCTATAACTCAATATCACAAACACCTGTACAAATCTAATTCAGTCCACTAATAGCTTTGCATTCGCAGTAAATATTACATTAGGGAAAGTTGTGTTTGGTTTCTTTTCGCTGGGGTGAGTCAGAGCCAGAGCAGTGCTGACATGTTTTTGATATTTTGCATAATTGCATTTACATTTGGGTTGTATTATGTTGTTAACTGCAACAAATGTTTTGTCTACCTGTGTTTGGACGGGAATGACAACACATTTTAGGGATTAAACAGAGGCTGTGTAAAATAATCACAGCCACAGCAATCATGATGTCTCCCATTGGTTTGTGGAGTCCCATTAAGAAGCCTCGAGTTTGTTATTTTGGCTTAAAAACCTTAAAACAAAATGTACTTACCGTAAAAAGACAATATCAGATTCCTCAGAGTGTCTAGTACGACCACATGCAAGACTTTTTTCAGCAACCAAAACTTTACAGTTAACTTTCATAAACTAAAATACACTGGAAACAGCAAGGGCTCCTTCTATAATCAGTGAATCTGAGGTTATGCCATTATATGGCCTACCTAACCAAAGTTGTCACCATAGTAGGGACCAGTCAACAGAGGGCACTCAAAGTGGCCATATTCATAATTAGATAAATCTTAATTTTTGAACAATTTTTATTTTGCTTTAATATACCACATAAAGCAATGTTTACCATACCTATTTTTGGTTTTTTTTTTCAGCACAACTTCACCTATATGATCTGACAATTATTTCTTCACTTTAACCTACTGTACTAACATACTGGGCCCCAAAATACACCAAAACCATCAAATCTGAATTTAAAAAATACACTATTTATTACAATAAAAACCACAAACATGCTCAATGAACTGTTTTAGAACTTGAAAAAGTAAACATCCACATCAGACCTCTCTGGTATGTTCACCATGTAGATTAAAATCAGCTGATTTGGCCACTTTTTTCTGTTTTGTAAAATGACGAATATATCGGAAGAAATGCAACACCTGCCCATGGGATTAAGAGGATACTCCAATTGGTTATTTCCAGTGTTGGGGGTATTACCAGTGTTGGGGTAACAAAAATAAGTAAGGCTGAAGACGATGTCCAGCATGACAAGGTGTCTGAAGTTCTCGGCTTTCAACATGAAGTCAGCTGTAGAGGATGTGAAGCTTTCTGGTAAGATAGGTGTTGACAATAAGCAGAAGAAGCACGTTCAGTGTGTCAGTGTGTACATTAACATATCCACAATGCCCACAACGTATCCCACCCTGCTTGGAAGCAGCTGGGTGGCTCTTTTTGTCCTCATCCTACTGATGCTGTCAAATGTGTGTTAGCATGTTGGATGTTTCTCCATTCACATCCCCTACAACAGTGCAGCAACACAGGCACACACCACAACTCGCTCTCTGTTGCTGTCCTAGCTGACCAGCACACCGGGAACTAGCATGTGGTTGTTCCAGCGCCAGTGTATAAATCTGCACTTGTCACAGTGACTGACTCACACGTCAGTGTATTTGTTGTACTAACTTTAGCATTTGTCTATTGTGTTTCAAATGACAGGCATAGAAATAGCCTATTAATCACTTTCCCATGATTCATCAGACTTTGGTCCTTTGTCTGCCAGCCCACTGCTGTGTCCAAGGCTTTTTGTTTATTTAAAAAGGTCCAGGCTGTTTAATCGCTGTATATCGCCACATTATTTTATATATAAGCAGAGGATTTTGACACAGAGTAGTAACCACTGCATGTGAATGTGTGAATGAACATTTCAGACAGAGCCCTCTCTAGGAATCCGACTGGCTACCCCATTTCGCAGCCCTCAGGAATGCGGACAAAGTGCAGATTATTACGTTAGCTTTGTGTATTTTTCCCAGGCTCTGTAGCTCACCTGATATTAGATGAAGGACTGAAAATGTTTACAAGATCTTCTGCAACATTTCCTGTCAGGCTTTCTGTGCTTCTCTGTGGTGTGTTGGCAAGTTAGCCCCATTGCTAGCTCATGCAGAGCTCTTGGCCGATGTTATTTGAAGAATTTGCCCGTTATGTGCCTTTCTTCTTGGTCGACATAGCTCCCCAGTGGTTTTGCCTGCAGTGTGACAAATATTAGGTTAAAGATGTCGACTCCGAGTGAGGCTGACGGACAAAAGTGAAATTTGCCTCTGTGTGAGACTCAGCTAGGTAGCCATTTTCTCCGCTGCGTAACGTTACTCTCCTCAAATGAAGGTAACTAGTGATATGATGGGTGGCACGGAGGTGTAGTGGTTAGCACTGTTGCCTCACAGCAAGAGGGTTCTGGGTTCAAATCCACCAGCCAATAGGTCTTCCACATTCCCAAGAACATGCAGGTTAGGTTGATTGGTAACTCTAAGGTTTGTCTCCATGTGTCAGTACTATGATAGTCTGATGCCCTGTCCTGGGTGTACCCCGCCCCTCGTCTATTGTCAGCTGAGATAGGCTCCAGCCCCCCCACACTTGCAATCTTGTACCAGGATAAACGGTTACAGATAATGGATGAATTCATTAATAGTAACTGGTTATTACCACTGAAACATCATCATAAAGACAACCATTATTAATCACGGAAGAAAAAATATGGATATGTTTAAAACTAGGTACTGGCAAGGGTACAGGTAGTCATGATTATGAAGTTATTCTGCTGTGTAATATCTATGAGATTTGTTCTCATTTGCAGTTTGAGGAGGCAGCAGCTTGTGCATCAGACATGATGAGTTTTGTATATTTATTTTATGTTTTAAGGCTACAATTTGTTAAAAAATGATAATAAAAAGAAAAAATAAACACATTTGTTGAATTTTGTTGACATGTTTTTCCTATTTGAGGCTAAATGAGCTGAAATGATTATTTTTTATTACATATGCATGTCTGAGCTTCAGGCAGTATTGGGTAATGGCTTAGTGTCAATCATAACAGAAAGGAGTAGGTGCATTTAAAGGGTTAGTTCACCAAAATCACAAGGAAATACATTTCCCCCATCCGAGCCTTGTTGGTATCTATTGATGCAGATTGGAGGGAGCTTGCTTTGGAGTTTTTCAAATGTCATTTTTCAATTCTTTGCATGTCACAGACTAAATTTGAGATATCTTAACACTCTTGAAATAAAATCTATCTCACCATCTGCATGGCTAGATACCCGTACGGGTACATGGTAAATATGTCTCTTTGTGATTTAGGGGAAGAGATTATTTTAAAGTGATGTGTTAAATGTCGTGCATGAGGAGACAGCACAGTGCGTGCTAAATGCTGCCTAGATTTAGCAGAAGATGTGTTTACTATGGGAATCTGAACATTTGTGATGTTTCTTTTTACTTGTTTGTTTATCCCCAAAGCAAGATACATTGCCTTAAACTTTTAAGACTAAGTTATCAGTATTTGCCAGTGACATCTATAGACTTTCGACTTTTATGTCAAGTTTATTATTTTATAACTCACTAAGGTGTTCAGGACTTAAGCGCGTGCGTGCGTATACACCTCTGAAGATGCAGGGGAAAGACAAATGATGCTGTCAGTGCCCCGCTCCACACTGTGAAGCTACAGATCAAATTGTGAAAGCTGGTAAGGAAGAAGGAGGACTGGAGAATAGAGGAGAAGAAGGCCACGAGTTGAAAAGATTAGAACGGAGAGAATGTAGAAGTGGTGAACAATGAGAAGGAGAGACTAACGGGATCTCAAAGACGGGAGCTGAGACACAGAGTAATGAAGGTGTTTCTGCTGCTCTCCAGGGTTGTTTTCTATCTCGCTGTCTGTTCCAGGGGGTTAAAGTGACACAAGGCCACAATGTTCAGGTCCCAGTGTACCTCGGCTCAATTTCAGACCTCTCACCTTTCTCATTATCCCCTTCACCGTGTGTGTGTCTGTGTGTCTGTGTAATGCATGAGCATGCCCACACGCCTTTGTGTACACTGCTGTATCTATTTCTATTTGTTTGTGTGTGTGTGTTTGATGGTGTATTTTCCTGCACTATACGTGAGCTTGTATATTTGGGATGTATATAAACATGCCTAAGTGTGTGTGCGAGTGTGTGCACACGCGAGCACACACAATTTTGTGCCTATTGGAAAGCAAAAGCATTAAACTGAATCAATCTCAGAAATCACAGGCGGCATGGGGGAGTTGCACATGATAATGGGAATGAACTGGTGTCAGGGCATCAGGTGTTTCGATTATGGGCTGTGTGACAGTGTGTGAATGTGTGCATGTGTGTGTTTTCATGTATGTTTGTGAGTTCATGTGTGCATATATTAAACGTAGGCCAAGCAGCTAATGATGCTGATGGACCCATATGTTGTCTAATCGGGTGGCGGGCATTGAAGGCCCCTCCCTATTCACACATAGGCACACACACACACACACACACACACACACGCACACACGCACACACGCGTGGTGTTATCAGGCCAGACATAAGGTCTCCTGTGAAGGGGTTTCCATATCCTCCATTCAGGGGCTGTTTACCTCCCTGCAGGTTGTTGGTTTACAGCCAAGTTGGATAAAACCTGCTGCTTCCACACTCTGCACACTGTGTGCGTGTGTGTGTGTCTTTCATTTGCACATTCTCACTTTCATTTTGTTTCCTTTCAGACACCCACAGTTGTGGGAGAGCAGTAGAATGACTTATTAGATGAATCAAGGATAAGGAGTGCGTGGTCACGAATGACTTTGTTTCCATATTTATTTCATTGATATTAATCGGTTTGAATGCATGTGTGCTCCATCTGGTGGTGACCCTCTGCTGCCTGTGCCCCCATCTCTCTCTCTCACACACACATACACACGGTCAGATACTTGTGCAGAGCCGCCGCACACCAGCTGTTTGAGACAAAGTCACTCAGTGGTCATTTGTTCCTTGAGCAACATTAGAGAGCCATCTGTCCGATATTCACTCACATATTTCATGTACATGTTGCATGAATCCTCAAACAACTAACAATGTAGAGAGTGACTAACGTGTGATGTACTCAGTGACTCTCGACTAATTTCCTGAGGTACACTGCTGCGCCCTGGAACAGAAAATCAATGTGAAATGAAAAATGTATAACCTGTCTAGTATCTTTTAAACAGTGTAATTGGTGTAAAACAAGGTCAACTTTTGCCATGCTTTAATGACTGCCAAGCAGTTCCTGCAGATACCAGGAAGCTTGTTAGCAAACTTTTTCGCACTTATGTGTGGATGCTACTTTTCAGAAAAAAATATGTGTTGTTTGCCATTTTACCTTTAAGGATGTTTATTTTTTTCACTGGGATTATATTTACTTTGGTACTTTGTGTTCTTTTTGCATTACCATCACACCATTACAGTGAAACAGTCTCCTTTTGGTAGGGTCATTGTGGCTGCTGTAGTCGATACTTTGTCTACACTGATTTAAATTTCAAATCAAATGGAAATAGGTAGGTACGTAGGTAGGCAGGTAGATCAGGTACTGCAGTGTAAGGTGATTAGCAGTAATGAATACCATACTATGGATGATGGGAATAAATAAATACATGTACAGATACCAGTGCAGAGGCAGATTGTTGTTTTGTATTGGGTGGTTAAAAGTAAAAAGTAAAGCCTGTGTTAAATAAGGAATGCTGGAAAAATATAAAAAGCACAGAAGGTGAAATAAGAAATGCTCCAGAGCGTGAGTATCTACATAAATACAAATGCAAACAGGATGTACATATCTGACTGCAAACAGTGGATAACAGGTTTGCCATGTTTTCTGTGAGAAGAGACTATAAGGCATATACAAACCAGAGCAATGCCGTAATCCAGTTCAAATCAACCAGTCAACAAAGATACTTCGATGAGAAATATGTTTAAAGGATTTCTAGACTGGATGATAACTGGAAAAAGAAGGTGGGAGGTAGCACTTCATCCATTTAAGGGATAGTTCACTCCCAAATTAAAGAATACACGTTTTTCCTTTCACCTTTAGTGCTGTTTATGAGTGATGGAGATATCGGTCGTAAAGATGTCTGCCTTCTCTCCAGTTTAATGGAAGTAAATGGCACTCACTCTGCACCAAAAAAAAAAAAACATTAGAAAAACTGGCTTTAGGGATCTCAAAAGACCAATGTATTTAAGAAAATATATTGTTGAAAGTTTCAAATGATCTTAGAAAGCTATAAGACCGATGTGGTCATTCATAAGATCAACATTTTTTGTAAATAATCTTTATTTAAATAGCCTTTATTGTGTAAGGAGTTTGAGATTTCTGGCATTTTTCCTCTGCTTTCCTCTTATGCTTTCTTCTTTGCTTGGTGGGATATGTGACATATGCTGCACAGACTGTTGTCATTTTACAGCTGATTAATTCCCTCACACCTGTGCACACCTGTGAAATGGGTGGGGCAGTTTCTATTGAAGCTCAGTGTTGGAAATAACAGCGTTGAACACTCTTTATCATATTTTTCTTTTATAGTGTAATGCGGTGACAACAAGTGAAGACAAGCACAGGACTTAGAAGCAGACAGAAGAAAATATACAAAATTAGACAGAGACAATAAAACCTTAGCCAAAGTGAGATACTGAGGATGTGAAAGAAAGAGAGAAAAACAAACTGGTATTCAAACTGGTGGGAATGCGGAAAATGAGGTGGAGAAAGGGGCCCAGCAGACCTGTTTATATGGATAGATATATGTGTGCGTGTTTGTGTGAGAGAGGGACAGAGACAGAGGACACTATTGGGTGGGCGGTTGGAAGTGGGGAGTGGGGGGGGTGGTTGTGACAAGGGTAGCAGGCTGGCACCAGAACCAACCACTGTGGGAGCAAGCCCTCAGCACAGTGCTGCGGCAATAGAGAAGCTGGACTGCTTCCAGAACTCAATGTAAATCCATTTTTTTCCTTCCTTTTCTTTTTTTTTTAGTTTTTAATTACTGTCAAATGGGATCTGACATCATTCATGGGCAACACCCAGTGTTAAACACTCTTGACGGAGGTCCAGGAGGACCGAAACGTTAGTGACACATGTAAATTGTGAAGCTGAACAAGAGCAGTGTGTGCAGGATTTTCTGTTCAAAGACTCAAATGAAACTACACCCACCAACTTTATCACTGCGGAAAAAGGAAGTGTGCATCTACTCATGGATAAGAGGCTCATACTTGTGACAGTGTGAGATGTTAACATTTATTGCATCCTACTTGGCTGAGAGCTGTAACATCAGCTAGCTCAGTGGTGCTAGGTGAGCTAGCAGCAGATGCTCACACAGTGATACTGTTGATGGGTTTGGTTTGGTAGAAATAAAATAGTTCCTACATGAAACTGCTTACAACAAGGTCTGCGGATTATCTTGAGTCACCGAGTGCCATTTAGTTCCAGTATATTGGAGAGAAGGCAGACATGTCTACATCTGATATCTCCTACACTCTGCAACTCACACCAAAACAATCTAGACTGATATATTGCACAACAGCTGAGAGGAGAAATATGTGTTTTTCTTTTAGGGTGAACTACACTGAACCCTTTAAGTAAGGCATCTAATTGTTATTATCATACATGATTTCAGTAAAGCAGTGGGCAGCTCCCCTGTATACTTGTGTGATGGATACCTCTTCTGAAAAAGAGCTAACTATTTCTTCAGTCTGATGGCTTAAAAAATAAGTAATATCTTAATTATTCTTTATAGTTGCGGGCATTTTATGTCTTCATTAGACAGCAACAGTAGAGAGAAGACAGGAAACAATAGAGAGAGACCAGGTTACTTCGTATTCTTACTGTAGCTGTATGTTTTTAATTGAGTTTAATTGTGCTGCCCTACACTTGCACTGCATCCTGTCAACTTTCTACAGTTTCTTCATTCCCTTATTTTTGTTGTCATTTGTTTCAAAAACATCCTTGTGTCTCTCTGTATGGCTAATGATGCCGCCCCGGCAGCGCTCTAATAAATATTTTAATTTGTTTTTTAATTTCTTTCCCTAAAAGAGAGCTCATGCCACAACACTGCCGCCCTTCTCCAGGTTTCCCTTCAAAATGAATATGAACAGGCCAAATGTTGTTTATTACGCTTCAGGAAATCAGAATTTATTAAATATTACTATTTAATTCCAAATGTTACCCTCACTCAGACTGGTAGTACGTATTTTTCCAAAACGTTCTGAGCTAAAGTCGTGAAAGGGCTTGCTCTTTAGCCCTGGCACCATTCGCACTTTCCTGTTACTTAACTGCAGCTAAAATAACAACTTTCAAATTCTGAATGGGATGCTAATCAAGTTCTGTGTCTTTTTGCTCAGTAGGTAATTATTTAACGAGGCAGGCTAATGAGTTAGACTGAATTAATGAGGAGTGACATCAGATAGGATGAAGTCTAAGCCTGTAATGGACTCGTTAAATAGTGGAGATTACCGGTTAAATTTAAAGACGTTCGCAGACAACGTCATTCACATACACACTAACTGACACACGCAGAAGTGATTGAATACTAGCATGAAGGTGCACACATGCCCTCTCTGAGCAAAGTGCTTTTAGAGTTTGTGCACAGACACATTGCTTAAAATGTCACCCTCCATACTCATCCTTCATCGACTTATGAAATATGCCATCTGATCTGTTCCCTGTCTCTCTCTCTGTCTGAGTGATAACCATATGCTCAGATTATGTTACCCAGGTCCATAAATCCCTTATGTTAGAGTGAGGAAGCTGACTCAAACAAACAAGCGAGCATTATCTTAATATTCCGTGATGCAACACAGCAAGATGTGAGAATGCCTAAGGACACTTTACACCCAGAAAAAAAAGAAGCAAGCAGGCTATTTTGTGCAGAAGAAATCCCGGCCTCGCTGTGTTTGTCAGTAACTGGCACAGAAGGAAAGGCGTGTTGCAGAAATGCACAATATTTCATGCTTCATTACAGAACCACTAGACTTCAGGAGCACATGGGCAAAGGCAGCAAGCACACTCACACACACATTCACACTCTTTCTTACATCTACACACACACACACACAGTGTTCATCTCCAGTCTGTGGGGCTGTTGTGCACAGGCCTTTCCAGAGTAGTGTGTCCACACAGACACAAGCAGCCAGTGCAGGTATTGACGTGGCATAGTACAAGGCCACCATCAGAATAATTTTTATTTCTAGGTATTTAGTAGATTGCAAAGGCATGCAATTTAAGTAATTAATACGCTGTAGAAAGACAGGGACCTTGATTTTATTGAGAGTACATAGACGTCTTTATGGCTTTTATTTTATTCTACATCTGCTATATGCTATATAATTTCTAATACCTTCAGCATGAAAACTACAGAACGTCACTGGATTCAGTTTTGTTTGGCTTTGCTCATTGTTGTACATCAAGGTCATGGGTGACACCAGTCAACGAAATTAACCCTAGCTGATTGGATTAATGAGCCACTCACAGGAATGCATGTGGCTCTTTAGGAAATATCACCTAAAACTTCTTTTATCTTTTATTATCTGTGCCAGGTGTAAGCCAGGAAGAAGTTTTGAGTTTGGTCATGTTTGTGTGTGTCCATGTGTGTATCTGTCTGTCTGCAGCAAATCTCACAAACTACTGGACCAATCAGCCTAATACTTTCTGTGCCGATTTATGACTGTGTGCTCTAGGATCTCTCATCGTCGCAATGTTTCACGATTTTTGAAAATCCTGTTTTATTGACTGTTTCATACCCTCACTGACTACTGACTCGTTAGCTCTCTTAACCGGCCGATACGAGTCCTCAACCACATCATGTAACAAAAGACATTTCCCCAAATCATCTAGGCTAAAAGTAGCCTTACTGGTTGTTGCAGGTCCTAGCTTGGCCTTTGTTGTGACATCCATAGAGAAGTTTGGTCTCATTTTAAACCAGAGCTCCTGCAGACTGATTCCGTATCCAATATGTTATGATCCATTAAAGTTAGGCAGGATACGAGATTAAAGAACAAACTTGTTTTGTTATCTTAGTCACCATCCTGACTGTAAGGGAGCCAGGAGGGACAGTTCCAACAGGCGCAGCTGTGCTGTGTGCAATGTCTAGAGTAGCTGTAATTAACTCCAGCAGAGATCACTCTACTTAGTGCACTTTTCTAGTTTTTATTGTTGTTTTTAAATACGATAAGGCAAAGAAATAGGACATGCAATTGCAGAATTGTGCTTCTACAACACCCAGTGTGAAAGTACTAAGACCAGTTCTTCAGCAGTTAGTCTTAAGCCTAGTTCAGACTGCGGCAAGATGAAACGAGAGAAATGTTGCAGGGGTGTGAACCAGCCACCTGAGCTCGACTGAAGTTGGCTGATGGTGTCATCTGCATCCCCGCAGGTGAAATTGCTAGCGGCTGGTTTTAGAACATAAGGCTGGTCACCTGTTTCTACAGCCGATCGGTTTGAAGTCTGTTGATCGAGTCAAAACAAAAGCAGATGCCGTGTTCGCCTGCTGCGGCAGACACATTCTCGTTGACTGATTGATTGGCGGATATTATTGTCGTGTATGCTTGTTTTGTTTATGTTTTTCGCAGTTTCATTGTTACGACAAATGCAGCTGTAGCCAAATCCTAACAATCACTATCCTCATTCATATTTTAAGAAGCTACAAATTATTCAGCCACAAAATAAGTCAGAAAAGCTGCAAATTAGA
>JAPZEB010000013.1:18200874-18211727 GCA_029783705.1 Chaetodon striatus | reverse complement strand
GAAAAAATATTTTTATAGATATATATATATGTAAAAAAAGAAAGAAAAAAGCTTGGTATGAAACCCTCCCTGCATTGTGAGAACCTTCCTTTTCTTGAAATCAGTGGCCTCTATCTCCTCCTTTGGCCAGCTTATTATACCAGCAAGGTATCTGATGCCTGGCAGGGTGTACTTGTCGATGGTTCGGACCTTGTTCTTTCCGTTCAGCCGACTATTCAAGACCTGCCTTACTCTATGTAGGTATTTGGCCTTGGCTGTCTTCCTGATTCCCATTTGCCTGCGGGATCCCAGGGTAGTTGTGGCTGTCCTAAACATTTGCAATGCTGCCTTCTGGTAGTTCAGCCCCCTCAGTTCTGATCATCTTCCCCACGTTTTACACCATCCAACCACACCTATAAAGTCCGAATGACATTACGATATCATTGCTGTAGATCCTGGTGGGGTGGATCAGTAAGTCGATGTCTCGCTCATTCCTGGCTCATTACTGGCATACAGCTTGATGTCATCCATGTAGAGGATGATTGATGTTTGCTCCACTTCGGAACCAACCTGTATATATATACAGTATGTATTTATATATAAGAAAATAAGGTAAAACATTATAGCTAAATAAGGAAAAGCATTATAGGTCTAGTTAAAAGTGGTGACTACTGCAGTGAGAAATATGCTGCAGAAGAGTGGAAAGAAGCACAAGGTCATACAAACACAACCTTTTAACAACAGAAATAACTGTGGTATTGTATTAATATTTTTTTTTACTAGATTCTTACACAGTTAATAAGGATGGGATTTTCTTTTGTTGAGTTGCTGTTCAGTAACTGACCCCAACCTCTGACCTCCTTGTGGAACAAGAAGTACCATGTAATCATTTTAATACCAAAGTCAGGAGTCTTTCTATTCCCTAAACCATGCAGCCGGAAAGAACAGCGTACTGGATGAATGTGAAATAACAGATCGAAATATAAAATGTCAAAGTAAATTGTAAATAAAATGTAACTTCTCCTACATCATTCTATAATAGCATGTGAATAGAATTTCAGACATGACTGCAGCTCGCTGGAGTGAGACATTGTTTTGTTTGTTGCATCTCTTGAGGCCGTTCAATTACACTCCTTAGTTGTTTTTGTGTAAACCAACGGTCAGACAGAAAGAAGATTGATGATTCGTCTTTGTTAATTTCCACTCTGTTGACTCGATGACTCCCCTTTCTCACTGATACTGAACACACGCATGCAAGTACACACGCTCAGTGAAAGTACACACTTAAGCATAGACACCACACACTGTAGGAATTAGTTTGCTCTCGTTCAGGCACACTCCTCGGCTGGCGGGTTTGCCTCTAAACTTGGTGTTTAATGGGGTGTGATACAATATATTGGGCTTGTCATTTTTCCTCATTTACCTGAGTTTCTTCTAATCTCATTTCAAAGTCAGTGCTAACAAAATACAGAAGCATATTACCTGTGAGATTATCTTTCTTTCCTTTCCGTCGCTCTCTGTCTCTCAGTCTCTCCGTCTGTCTGGCTCGTGGGTGGGGGTGGAAGGCCGATAGTGTAAAAGTGTGAGAGTGGGCGGTTTTTATCAGCATGCTTTGACTTTGAGTTTGCTCTGTGTTTTCAAGCGAGATGTTTCATTAAATGGCATCAAACGCAAATCTCCCACCTCAACTTTCTCACTTTATTCATTTATATCTCTCCTTTTTTCATCTCCTCATGCTTCTCCCCACTCTCTTTTTTCTCCTGCCTCACTTCATCTCTCCCGACTGTCTTTATCTCCAGACTGTAGAGAACTGTGTTTGCATCCTGAGGAACCTGTCGTACCGCTTGGCAGCCGAGACGTCCCACGGCCAGCAGGGGGGGCTGGAGGAGCTGGATGGCCTGCTTTGTGATGCCAATGGCCGTGATGGAGAGAGCTCTGGCTGCTGGGGCAAGAAGAAGAAGAAAAAGAAGGGAGCTGATCAGGTAAGGAGAGAGATTAGAGGAGACAATGTAGAAACATAGATTGATGTGGACGCAGTGAATTAAAAAAGTGTTGGTATTGGGCAACAAGAATAGCTTCAATGCTCCTTGGCATAGATTCCACAAGTTTGCTGTAATCTACTGGTGGAATAAACACCACTCCTCGTCATTTGGCATTTTGGTGATGTTGGTAGAGCGCAGTCTGAGGGCCCTTGCACATTAAGTCTGTGGTCAGCCGTCTGTCATTGTTTAGGTTGGTAAGTGTCTGTTGCTCCAGTTTTTGTGGCATGTGCCACCCCATCAGCCTTTGTTAGCGTTTTGTTGGCTGAGTCAGCATGTTTGGATCGGTGTTGGAGCCGGCAGAACCCGTCAGTGAGTGAAATCACTCTGACTGGCCATTCAGTTAAGAGCATGAGAAGAGAACAGAAAGGACGAAAGCGGCTAAAGTCAAGATTGCATGACATCAAGACAAACTTATGATATTAGGTAAGATTTTTTTAGCCATTTAGCTCTAGCAGACAATGGTTCATTATTGTTTGTTATAATTTGCTCGCATAAGTAAATGTCCTTTGTTCTTTTAACATTGAGTTGTGTTGTTAAAGTCTTATCTGGTTAACCAGTGTCTCTAATCTATCCTGTCAGTCTTCGAATTTCCCCTTTTGAACGACAAATATGGACTACAGCCACCTGCTCATGGATGTATGAAGAAAACTGGATACAGCGTTTAAGGCGGGGCGCTGTTCAGTCCTATAAAAGCCAATCAGTGGCACGTGAGGCCAAAAAAGTTTGACCTTCCAGGTGTAAACTTATCCAGATCTTCTGCATTGTTTGGCCCATGGGCGCATGCCAGACCCTTGCAAGCCGAGCAGCTACCTTCATCAGCCCAGTGGCTAACTTGTGGTCTAGCCCTCCACTAACTTTAACGGGCATAAAATGATTTTATCATTAGCTCTTCTAGACTTTGTTGTTATCAGACTGAATGGACCAAATCCTGATATTGAAACAAGTCATTTTGTAATTTAGACAGACATCTCTCTCCAAGTATGAATTTATGTGAAGAAGTCTTTTTAGGCCCAATGGCATCGTGTGACAGACCCGAAAGCTGGAATTCCACTGTTTGGCCGCTGTCTCCACACCTGGGGGCCTATGCCTGCTTGTATTGAGAGTTATTTTCTCTTTCACGCTAGTTAGCCGTTGGTTGTAGTCTTTGTGGTGTGTTCAAGTGCAACTTTATGGCTGAGACACAGGTGAGGTGAAGCTACGTAACAGTCAGCCTTTGTCTTTGCCAGTTCCTTGATGTTGGTTTGGTGTCTGGGCCTTATCACACCAGTCCAGAATCTCCCAGTGGTGGTCAATGTGGTTGAGATCATGTGACTGTAAAGGCCATAGCTTATGATTCACATCGTTTTAATTATCAAAATATTCAGTGACCCCCTTGTGCTTTCTGTAGAAGCATCGGCATTCAATATGATTCTCCACTTGTTTATTCTGGGTTTTACTTTCATTTGTCCCCCATCTGTATATATACACACGGGTGCAAAAAGAAGACAGCTTTTATGATGAAGCAGGAACGCAGTGTGAGTGGTTGAAGCAGCCGCGCCTTCAACAGGGAGATGTGTGGTAAATAATGGAAGACAGGGATGAAAATCACAGATCACAGAGTATTATGCAAGCTGAGTTGAAAAGCATTGGCTTCTTTTATAATGTATTAACTCATAAGCCAATTTTTTTACTGCTTTTTTAAAATCACAGTTTATGTATTTGAAACTTTTTAACCCAACTTCTCTCATCAAAAGCTTCATCATTCTTAGTTTATTTTTACTCTCCCTTCTCCCTGCTATCTATTCTTTTATGCCCTTTTCAGACTGTTAAGGTAGAGTTGGACCTCTCTCCATGGAGAAGACCTAGTGTTTTGCTGAAGTCAAAACTGCACCTGACCAGCCTGCAGAGCTCTTAGTGCGTGTATGTTAGAATTGTCCATGGGCCTGAAACCGAGACACAAACAAAGTCCGTATTCGCGTCCTTAAGACCCAGTGGAATGATATATGAGATCCAAACCAAGCCTGAGACTCAGAGCTATGTTTTTGTTTTATTTCATTCATTAGTTGCCACCGGCTCTCCGACTAATGCAGCTCACTGGCTACAGCGTGTCTTTTCCCCTCTTCCCGACGGGCATTTGTGTATCTACTTAAAACACATGACACACATTGACACAGACCATTAACAGAGACAGAGAGAGTCGAAGAAGGAAGAGAGGGATTCTTAATGAATAACATTTAAAAATCAAACATGAATCCCACACGAGCCCAAGCTTTACACAACAGAATGAAATTAATATTTTGTCGGAGACAGTCTGATTCAGGTTGGATAGTAGAATGATTGAGCAGTATTGAGGGGTACACACTAAGACAGGCAGAGCTGGATGCAGACAAGATCAAGAGGGAGGAACCCAGAGGTGTACACATATATAAGAGTGTGGGGTAGAAGTTAGTGAGAGACAGACAGGCACAGACTGAAGAGAAGGGTAGGAGCCAAGAGACTAGGTCAGAGAGAGAGACAGGGAATTGATGTAGGGGAGAAACCAGACAGGAGAGACAGATAGAGAGAGACTCAGGCGGTAATGTTGTCTCCTTATCATTTATTAGAGATTCGGACAGCAAGGCCAAGGAGCAGCTCTGAGCCTAAACTGGAGCTAAACACTCCTATACCGACACTGGAACACACACACTTCTTTTTTTTTGTTTTTGCTATCAGGTATATTCTTGCAGTGTTTCAAATTATGTTTCCTGAAAGTTCTCAAGCCCTGTTCAGGCCAAAGATTTGTGACGAGACCGAACCATTTCAGAACGTTCAACTCAACTTAAGTTGGTTGATGGTGTCACCTGTAACTCAGTTGGTCAAATCGCCGGCGACTTTTAGAACATAAGGGTTGTCACCTGTTTCTAGAGCCAGTCGGCTTGTAGTCAGTTTCGCTGGTCAAGTCAAGATGACCCCAGACGGCATGTTCGCTGTTTCCGTCGTCATGGTGTGTTGGTGTCGTACGGTGCGTCACTGACTGATTGATTGGAACTGATTATTTATATTATTGTGGTGCATTTATCATGAATACAGTCCATCTGATGCTCGTTTGGTTTCTGTTTTTCCTTGTTTCATCACTATGTCAAATGCAGCTATTGCCAGAATCTATCTATCATTAACGTCATTCATATTTTCAAGAGCTACAAATTATATTCAGCCACAAAATAAGCCTGAAAGGCTGCAAATCAGAATGAAAGTACAGAGAGTTGTTGCATAGCGATGATACACAGTCTCATCTAGTTGCATTGGTGTGAATTGTCAGTTTTTTTGAACTTTGCAGAATGGCTCATTGCACTTAGTCGCATGTTTCAACTGGTTTCGTTGAGTATCTTTGGTCTGAACTGGGCTTTAAAGCAGATAATACAACATTAGAAATGACACAAGTGATTTTTTAAAAATTAAATAAAGATGAATACAGCAACATTTCACATTCTTGCCCCAGAGCTACAACACAGATGGCAAATCATCTAGTGTTCTCTCTTGATTAATGGATAACAATGTTGGTGTCCAGCTGTCTGACCAGACACTTTGAATGTGAATGTGTTATTTACATTACTGGCAGGACAGGGCAGCTGCAGCATAGTAACCTGATCAAGTTCTCCACAGCAGACAATGCAGAGCTCAAGCTGCAGTGAATGTAGCAGCTTTGGTGTTTAACAATTCGTAACCATGCATACACAGAAGATAAAAAAGGATATATGGGAATTCACTCTTTAAAAAAAACTTATTTGAATGCTGCATATGAACCAGTTTCCTGCACTGAAGCAAATACATTTGAAAATGTTTGATATACTTAATCTTTTGAGAATCTAAGATACACAAATTAACATTATGCATTCAGATTTAGTATGTAGGATGTCTCTAGGCAACAGAATGTACTCTACTGTGAAAGAGTTGATGCCTCTTGTTATAGCGCCTCTACACACTTCAAACTATAAGACGCCTTTGATTTTTTGATCAGAGAATCTGTGTACAGATAAAAACATGTGCACACACACGGTAACATACGCACACACATACGCACACACAATCCGCAGCACCTCTCTCAAGACACACACTAGCCTAGTTTACCTTGAGACAAGGGGAGGAGGAGAAGCAGTGGAGCGAAACCGAGGAGGTCGATAGGGAGAGGAAAAACTGAGAACTGGGAGAGAAGGATGGAAATAGAATAAGAAATTAGGGAGTGAGGGAGGCGAGCAAGAAAGAAAAAGAGAGAGAAGCCAAGGGAGAGGTTGAGAGAAAGAATCAACAGGAGAGAAAAGGGGGACAAGATATTAATGACAAGCAGGAGAGAAAAGAAATAGAAATGAAAGGAGAGAGAGAGAGAGCTAGCTGTGGGTTCATGCCTATGTGAAAGAGGTGTGGGCATGTCACTCAACAAAGAGGTTCAGACATCAAGGGACTCCATTGTAGTGGAGGAGAGGAGGAGGAGGATGGAGGTAAAGGGGAAGAGAGGTGCGAAGCTTTAGGTTTATTTCTCAAAGCAAATGTGGGAGTCAAACATTCTCTCATAGTCTCTGTTTTCATACGCATCTCTTTCCTCTCTATTTTTGCCCTCTCCCACCTCTCTCCTCTATCACTATTCTCCTCCTCATAGCAGGTTGACAGGGGGTGATTTACTCAGTGTCTCTGGCTTTTTAATAGGTCAGGGTGTACTGAGTGGAGATGTAGTAATGCATGCACTTAGACACACGAGCATACTCATCCACAGATATCTTTCTTTCATAAATATTTCAGGTATAGAGTCAGATGAATGCGAGGAGTAGGGAAACTGAATGACTGCTGCTGTTGCTGCTTTGAAATTCACCGCTTAGGTGTGTTGTTAGTTCAGGGGTATTCAGTTAAAATTGAAAGCGGTCTGTTACTGATGTTTCCTTCCAGCAAAGGCCAGAATCACATTGTGTCGAAATGTGCCCCAAAACGTACTTCTACATCTATCGAATAAAACCAAGAACGTGCTTTTCCGTATCATTTCAAAGAATTGTTGTCCGTGTTTTCAAAGTGTACAGACACACTGAACTTGTATGGCAAGCAAAAATAATCGTTACTGTAAATCCTTCTTGCGCAATGAACTTAAGGCTTAGATTTCAAAGAAAAGGAAAGACACAATCTTCTGAATAACATATAAATAAAAAGCGCCTCTGTTAGAAAAAGTGAAAACCCCTTTTCTCTCTTTCGCTTTTTAGTCATTCATTTTCCCTAAGCGCTTATCCTGTTAGGGGTGGTGGGGGCGCTGGAGCCCATCCAAGCTGACACTGGGCAAGAGGTGGGGTACACGCTGGACTAGGGATACGCGCGATTAGTCGTCTAAACGATTAAACATACGCCCCCATGCTAGTCGGCAGCAGAAATATTATTCGGCTAAACCTAGTGTTTTATTCATGTACAAGGTTGCATAGCTATGATCCACCTGCCCGCCACTAGTAGGTGCTACAGACTAGAGTTTTGAAACAGCACGGCGGGAAATCAGAGAAATGTCCTCTCGCAAAACCAGCACAGTTCAGCAGCACTTTGACCTAGAAAATGAATTCAGCAGCAATTAATCTTTTTTGAGATGTTATATTATTTGTTAACTTCACGTGAATGTTGTCAGATAATGTGCAGGGTTTACATTCATACTGCACGGCGCAAAATGCCTCTCATTATAGCTGAAATTTTATTGGAATTTTGATGTTGTTTTACTAACTTTAAATTAGTTGCTGTCATTTTTGTCGGATAATCTGCGAGGTTCAATGTGCCCCACATTTCAGAGGCAGTTCATTTATTTTAGATTTTATTTTAGTGGTTAACTTTTGACTGAGTTGCTGTCATGTTCACATTCATACAGCGCAAAGTGTCTCGTACTTCAGCAGCATTTCAAATCCGACATGGTTGTTGAAGATTGTGATTAAAGGCTTCACTTAAAGGCTCTTAATGCACACTATATTTTTGGGACAATGTTTCAAATACTTAACAATACATTGTGCTTAACTTTGACCGTTTTATGAGTGTTTTCCTTTTTTTAGACTAGTTGAATAGTGTTAATTAAACTTGTCATTAGTCAACTGGGAAATTAGTCAGCAGGAACATTACTACTCTGGACAGGTTGCCAGACTATTGCAGGGATTTAACAGATAGAGACAGACAACCATTCACACTCACATTCACACCTACGGGCAATTTAGAGTCACCAGTTAACCTGGTCATTGGACTGTGGGAGGAAACCGGAGTACCTGGAGAAAACCCACGCTGACACGAGAAGAACATACAGACTCCACACAAAAGGGCTCCCCCACCCCGGGTTCAACTGAGGAACCATCTTGCTTTGAGACAACATGCTTGTCGCAGTGAAAACTGACTCACAGCTTCACATCAGTCTAAACACGGTCAAGGTGTGTAGCGCTACTTTGGTTGTAGCAGGAAAACCAGTCTCACACACTGTCTCTATAGCTAGAAAGTAGCAGGGTGAGATGCTTTCTATGCTGTCATTCCTCTCACATCTTTCTTATGCTGTTGCTCTCTCTTGTGAACTATTTACACGTGGTAAACAATCAATTTGATTGGCTTAATTGAGTGAAGCTACTGCGGTATTAACTGGATCAGCTACACCCACATATAGAGCCGTCACTCAGTTGCGATTTAGTGTAACACCCCCAGAGCATCTTGTTTCAGCTGAATCTCCAGTGGTTTAACTTGACATCTTGCTGCATTGATGTACAGGTGTACTCCAGGACTCTGTGACATCTCAGAGCTCAGAGCTGAAACACACTTCTTATTGCCGGAAAAGAGCTTACAATGTTCAACTATCTTTTTATTAATGAAAGTTTTCATGAAATAATCTGTCGCACTCTGTCTCCTCTTTCACAGTGGGATGGCGTTGGCCCCTTCCCGGACACAGCCGAGCCTCCCAAAGGGGTACAGATGCTGTGGCACCCCACCATCGTCAAGCCCTACCTCACTCTGCTGTCTGAATGCTCCAATCCCGACACCCTGGAGGGAGCAGCCGGGGCTCTGCAGAACCTGGCTGCAGGCAGCTGGAAGGTAACTGCCTGATTTGAAATGTTTCTCAATGCTTTTAGACGTCTTTGCCACACATAAATATTGTCAGAGCCCACGAGTATAATCATGTAAATATACTGTAAACCACATTCAGGAACTGGTGTTTGGAGCGTAGCATTTATATGCAGATTTTGTAAACACAGGCTACTGTAAATGTATATGTGCCCTTATATCTCTTTAATAGTCCATTAGTATGAAAGGAAGGGATTCGTGATGAGCTTGTCCTCACTCAGACATGCAGTGAATGCAGAGAAACACAGTGTACACATATTATTTTTGCAGATAAACCACAGATCAGTTTATTTACATTTTTATAGGGTACTGTTTTCCTCTTTAATATCTTTTGTATTGTTTTTTTTCCAGCTTTATTCTACTGCTGTTTTATAGTTTATCCTATTTTAACTCCACTCCCTACATCTGAGGTATGCAGGCTCAGGGGCCGTGTTGTCCTGTATAAATGTTAATGTTGCACCTTGATCTCAGAGAAGCTCTCCTTTATTCTGCCTTGCAAAAAGATGGTAAAATTTCAATAAACTTGATTTGATTTGTGAGTAGGACGAAGCTACAGTGTGCGTGCGACTGTGTTATTATGTGTGAAGGCTACCTGTGTAATGACTGAGGTCTTTTTAGAAACTCTCACAGCCTTTAACCCAGAACTGCTCTGCACCCAGACGGTTAGATGAAACAATACCCTTTCACACACGAGGATTAATTTCAGAACATAGCTCTGATTTGGCATCTGTTCATTGAAAATGTGGAAAGGATAGTTTTTAGTGAGTAATTTCACAGGATGGGCAAATCTAAGTCAGAAAGGCCTTGTTGAGTAATACATGTTTTTTTTCATGGCAGGCAAAATTCATTAACAAGTTAACAAACGATTAAAAATCAACAAGGACATTAAGGCTTTTTTTCAACCCTGATCATCTGATTAAAGTTCAGTTCCGTCTTTATACAAAAATTAAAAGGCTGATTGCAGTTCTTGCCACAGAGTACAAAAGATAAACAGCTCAAAGACTTAGTTTGAATAATGTTCTGTTTGCTCACTACACCATCCAGCTGACTTTGACGTATCTCCAGCACAATCCCATGTTTTTTATGTGTTCTGCAGTATATGATATTGTTCAGCAACAATGCAATAACTGTAATAATGTAAAGGCTCCAAGCCTGAACACACCAGGGAGTAGAGCCAGGGTTCAACAGCAGCTGACTGATGGAAACAGCTAGATGGTAATCATATATGAGTCATGCGGTCATATTGAAGAGTATTGGTGAAGGCAGCTTTAGCCTTGAGGGAGGTCCCTATATAAGGGTATAAGGCAGAAAGTGTGAGGGTGTAACCTTGGAATGACCTTGGAAAACTGCATCAGACATTGTTGGTTGTAAACAGGCTACGTGGGAATGCTGATGGAAACATTTATGCAGTCAAAAAAAAAAAAGAAAAAGTCTCAGTCGAAAGGTTACATTACTTTTGCTGTTTGTGAAAACTTGAAGTCTAGAGGCAGTTACAGACAGGGAAGCACACTGTGGTTGAGATAGATGTCTCTGTGGTCCTGTAAATGTGCGTGGGAGTTGTATGTATCTGGTTTTGGTTTTCTGAGTATTTCCATTGGTAGTGGAATGGACAGAGAGACGGAGCAAGAGGGAGATGGAGGAGGAGGCTATAGAAAGACAAGGGAGGAGGAAGAAATGATGGGGGCAGGTGGTCTTCAGGAAATCACATTTTCTATTTTGGGGCCCGCATGCATGTGTGTGTGTGCATGTGTGTGTGTATGTGTGTGT
>JAPZEB010000013.1:18173105-18187982 GCA_029783705.1 Chaetodon striatus | reverse complement strand
TGTGTTTGTGTGTGTGTGTGTGTGTGTGTGTGTGTGTGTGTGTGTGTGTGTACAGTATGAAATTCATATTTTCATTTCTTTGTGGCTGCTTTCCAAATGAGCCCATAATCCAGAACTCATTAGAACGCTGTATTTTTTGTGATTTGGATTATAGTAAGGGAAAAATATGTCTGCAAATAAATTGCCCCTCCCTCCTCACTTAGTGGCAATATTGATGTTTCAGTGTATCTTTAGGGTTAGTTTCTTTACATAATTCTGGTATATGGACTTATACTTCTTTGAACTCCCAGAGACTGACATCTAAGGTCCATAACTTGTCATGTTTTCAAAGACGGAATATTCCCTCAGAACAGGAACCAACACCCTGTTGCTTTGAATCTGGCGCCCCCTGTCGAAGATGTCATGTACTACTGATTAAATGACCCCCCTGGGAAACTCACTCAGATCACACAAAGACACTAAAACACCACTTTTGACATTCAATTTTAAAAGCAGCCCCAGCACCTCATAATTATCCCACAGCTAAAATTCAGCTGGTGTCAAATCCACCCATTCAGGCAGCAACACTTTAAACTGAGTGCTCCCCCTGTTAAGAGAATGATAATTTGCACACAGGATATTCATCTCAGTAGTCTAAAAATGGTCAGATTAGTTCCTTAGGACAGCAGTTGTTCTTAGTTTCTTTTCTCAAAACTCAGAAGAGATTTCACAGCTGCAGGCTAAACTACCTAATAAGGGCTGCAGTCAAGAGGAAGAACTTAATCGAACCCCAGTGGGGTTTGAAACAAGGCCAAGTCCAACAGCAGTCAAGACAGAGTTAAGACCAAGTCCAGATCAAATCAAGTCCTTTTCCAGACCAAAATCCACCTGATTCTCTTTATCATTCCAGGTCTTTATCAATACTCTTTATCAGTTCGTTTTCATTACTAAACATTTTCTTTTAAAATAAGAACAGCATTAGAATTTATTTATACTCTAAATATAGCTAAATTATATTTCTAGAGCAGCAACAGATATGTTTACTGCAGTATATAAACTAGGACTGGGCACTGTATCACTATTGTATTGCTATTGTGAGATGAGACGAGATTTTGGCTCTTTTTTGGATATTGTGATATCATAAGAGTTGTTTTAAAGGCTACATTACAGTTGAGTGATATGTTTTTCTGAACCTACCAGACTGTTTTAGCTGTTCTATTATTTGCATTTACCCACTTAGCCATTATCTCCAAATTATTAATCATATTTTTTTAAATCTTGGTGTCAATGTTTTGTTAAAGCATCAGTAGTCAACCTTACAATATCATTGCAATAGTGTTATCAAAGCATTTAGTCAAAAAGATTGTGATATTTGATTTTCTCCATATTACTCAGCCTTAATATGACCTGAATAATATTTCACTGGAAACAAATCTAAAATAAAAATAAAAGTAATATTTCTGACGTCAATATACTGAGTGAAGTTGAGACAGAATGAAGAGAACAAACATCAGTCAGTCATCCTGTCCTTTGTTCTCCTCCCTCTGCTGATGTGATTCACAGCCTGCAGGTACCGCATGCAGAGAGAGGAGGGGCTGATTTATCTCAGCCAGCAGCTATGTTTAAGAATTTGCCAAATTATTAAGAAACACGGAAACTAAGTTGAACAATTAGACAACAGACATGTGCATACATTACATGTTTGGAACACTTTGCTATTAGCCGAGCGAGTGCGCTGATCTTATGCGAAACACAGTTTACATGTTGATGTATTGAGAAAGTGTTGGCTTCCTTGTAGAGGTTTATTGCACTTAAAATAAGGAGCACAGTTGGACGAGTTCAGTCCCGACACAGAGAGCAGAGGAGATGCAGCAGCCTGATAATAAGTAAGACTGAGACTGGATCAGCAGCCAGGAACAACTTGACCAGTTCTCAGTAGCTGCACCCAAGACCAAAATAATTACAAGTCCAACAAGAAAACAAGACCAAGACAAGTGCAAGACCTCAAAAAAGTGATCTCGAGACTGGCAGCAGACCCAAGTCAGCCTATTACAGCCCTCTGCCTAATGTTTCTTAATGATGTGGAATAACAGTGTTATCTTACTACGATGGTAAGCTTCCATTGTAACATGGCTTTTATTCAGCCTAGAACTTATTCAGTGAACCCAGAAAGGCTTTAGAAACATAACACATCCAGAAGCTTTTGGTACCAGTAAGAGTACAACAGTCTACCTCAGGGACCTCAACCCAGTCACTGATAACTGTGTATTAACCGTCCTTTATTCTCAGACAGTCGGACGCCACAACCAATCAAGCAGTTTCATCTTTCCCCACATCTCCCTGAGACAATTACCTCCAATTTTACTTCAATAACACTCTCCCTTCTCCATCAGTAAACAATCAAATCACTCCATTGTTGAGGGTAATTGGATCTCTTTAAATCAAATCAGCCATTATGGCCCTGATGAAGCACGCCCTGCTCAGCGGGAGTTAGCGACACATGAGGGGATGCAGCACAGGAATACATTACCAGCTCTGCCTCCCAGGTGAAGATGGCTATATTGGAGGAGTTGTGTAATACAGGTTTATTAGACTGTGCAGTGATCAGCAAAGGGCTTGTTTCTCTCCTTGAGGACATGTTCCAGGTGTAGCTCACATTTCAGTGACAGAGAGGGAAGAGAGAAGATTGCACTCCAGCATGTAGAGGTGGTGTCTGTGTCACAGTAGGACTTTAAAGGACTCACCACCCGCTCGTATAAAATCAATTTTAATTTGCTCCTCAGCCCCTTTATTTCTTTCCTTCCTGCGTGACTACCCATGATCACTGTGGGGTTACAGGAATATTTCTTACATGAGGTTCCTGGCTACGCTATGCTGATTGATTATGCTATTTATACAGCTGTAGTTATTCTAACACTTTCAGATTAGTCATTTGTCAACTAAATACCTAAAACTTCAATGTGGCCTTGAGAGATAAATTGTATATTTAGTAGTAATTAAAACAAAAAATGTCCTCAGCAGGGTATAAGAACATCAAAAGACTTAGCTTTTAAGATGTGTTGAATTTTGCATCGGCGTTAGGAAAGTGCAGCAACTCCCTCTCGTTTATATTAATCTATAATTTATCAATGCGCCTCTTGCAGGCTCTGGGTATCATAGTGTCTAGATGTAGGAAAGAGGCCAGATTTTATTTGACTCAAGTGGTGTCTGAGCGTAGCTTTGCTTTAGTTTAGTCTTTGCTATTTATTTCTGTATATAGTCTTTATATTTGTTCTGTGATAAAATTCTAAAACCCCCAAGAGACAAAAATGACATGAAGTTGAGATTTTAAAAAAAATCTCAAGTGTCTTACGAAAAATCTCACATCAAAACAAAGAAGTATTCCCAAAAACAAAACAAACAACCCGAAACCTGACGCAAGACAACCAGGAAGCCAGATAATGAGCAATGTGTATGTTCAGGTGAGATGTGTATTGGTGTGCATGCATTGCTGTATGTTTGTGTATTGTCAAGGTGAGATGTGTGTGAAAGGCTTTCAGACATGCTTTTTCAGTGGTTATCAGGAGACAGCGTCTTCCTCTAACAAGGTGTGTTATTAAAGGTGTTGGAAATAACAAGGGCCTCTCTGTTTGATTCCTCAGCTATAAAAGTGTTTCATATTTCATTCTTCTCCGCATACTCTAACATGTATATAGATAACATTTTCTATTTCTTTACTCGTTTTTTCTGTCCTTCAGTCATTCCCCCATTTCCCTTCTTCCTCTCTCCCTTTCTCTCAAACACGGGCGACTACTGTGCTTTTCTATCTCACATAGGCTCAGCCTTTTACTGGACTCTATGAGTACTTTCCTCTAATAATGAGCATGCATCCACCTACTGAAATTTGCATGAACATAGCAGGCCAGTCAGAACATGCCCACCCAAATGCATATGAACCTCACTGTATATAAGGCAGCACCACATCTCTAGCCACCGTCGTTTTCCTCTACAGCAGCAGCGGTTTGCCCACTGGTCATGATCAGTATGGCAGGCTCCATAACACTCTAACAACAGAGTCCCGTAGAGGGCAGAGCCTGTGTGAGATAGAACAAACATTACAAGATTGTAACCCTAGTTCTATTAGCACAGGCGTAGTCCTCTGCCTGGGGGCTCTGTTGCTTGCTGAAGAGGGTGTAGGATGGCAGACAGCATCGTGGTACTCCCTTATAAACTGTGGGGTCCACACATATTCAGGTAGGAACATCCAGATTGGCCATCAGCATTTATGAAGATTTGAGTCGCCCAATGCATGCTCTTGATTGAAAGAGAGTATTACCCATGGAGAACAGTAGAGAGGTCCGACTGTGCCGATGTAACAAGGGTTACAATATCATTACCTTTGTTTTTGCTAATAGAACTAGGGTTACAATATCATTACCATTGTTTGTGCCAATAGAACTAGGGTTACAATGTCGTAACCTTTGTTTGTGCTGGTAGAACTAGGGTTACCATGTTGTAACCTTCATTTCCCTCCTCTTTCCTAGCCTCTCTGCCTCTCTCTCCTTCTAAATCATCTTCTCTGTTATGTGCCCCTGTGGGATGAATGTGATGACGTTGCAGAGACTGATAGGGATATGCATGCATACACCTGTGTGTATACTTACACACACACACACACACACACACACACACAAGTGAGCATATTTTAGGGATATGCTGACAGCAGTTTATCAGAGCTTCTGTCTGTAAGCAGAAAATACTTGGACAAACAGTACACGCAGATATGCTTCTAATAGTTGTAACGTCTCTGTGTATACTCCTCATCTTACTTTTTGTTATTACTCAATTCCGTACAGACAGTCAGTCAGTCAGTTGATTGTCAGTCAATCACGTGATACATTATCTGGTCATTGGTTACTAAATTAGTCAGTCAGTAAATTAGCCATGCAGCAGGTCGGTAAATAATTTAGTCATTCACTCAGGAATTAGTTAGATCATTAAATCAAGAAAAAAAGTAAATCAATCATTCAGTCATCAGCCAGTAAATCAGTCAGGAAATTCTGAGTCAAGTCAGTCAAGTAATGAGTCTCCCTCTTAGGATGCAGCTTAATTTTGTCCTCGCGGCCAAAAGACAATGACCGCTGAACCTCTGTTCAGCCTGCCAGCCTGAGATAACACTTGGCCAATTAACTCTCAACTCCATCCTTACAGACAGAGTTTGCATGTGCGTGTGTCATATTGTGTGATTGCGTATGTGTGTATGAGCTTGCATATGTGTGTTGAAGTCTCCATGTGTCTTCATGAGTGTATTTTTGAAATTCAGAAGTCTATAGCAATGTTTGTGGTACAAGGTCACATGTATATTTGTGTGTTTCCTTATTACATAAAGGTTGCTAGTGTCACCTGATTTTCCTGCTCTGTGTTGCATTGCTGTTCTCACCCCAGAGTAATTAGACTTATCAGAGGTAATATGAGCAAGGGATTCACCACCGATCCTTTAAGGGCTCCTTGGATATCACCTTGACGGATTGGTATGGGAAAAAAATGTTCAGCATTATGAAGAGGTGGGGAATTTTTGAAAAACAGTGAGAAAAGAGTGAATCAAGAAAGACTCAGCTTTGGTTCCGATTGCATTTTTCAAGCGAGGGTACAAGCCTGTAACCCACAAGGATGTTTTGCTCCTACTTTTATTTTTCACTCGACTTAATAAATTCAAAGTAGCACCATGGGCTGCGGAAGATTACACCTCTGATGCAGAGAGGCAGTTAGATAGGCATTTGGTAGTTTTGTAGTGTTGCTGTGAAAAGTGAGTTGTTTAGATGCATTATCTCAAAAACTCAGTGAAATCCAAAGCTATTTTGTGTTTATTGCAAATTGAGTATGTTGGCCTCCGTTTTCTCAGCTGCCAGAGAGGATGTAATGGTCCGCTTGATGATGATACGACGGAGGATTCAACACAAACAGTAGCACTTCCTGTTTTTATCTGTGGAGGAGTTGCGTTCGTAAAATTTCGAAAGAGACAGTGACTCACACTGAGCAGTGTTGTGTGCACACACAAACTGGCATGAACTCAAACAGTTTTAAATGGCCTTGTCACACCCGGCAGCATGTCACAGAGAGGGTAGACTGATTCATTCATGTGGAGATGCTCATTTGATTGAAGTGTACCTTTTAATGTGCATCAGGGTAAGAGGACTTGTCCTAGTGGTTCTGTTGAGTGGATTTGTGTTAAAAGAATAACCACATTTTAGCCGTGGTTCATTATTCGACAATCCCCTCTGCATTCAAATTGGCGGTTCTTTATCTGGAATGTGACCTCTGGGTTTCGTCCCAGGGGCTCAAGATGATTTGAGTGTAATTGACAGGTTTTATGATGGTCAAGGCATTTCTTACCTCTTGACTGCCGCTCATGTTTGATGAATCTCAACACACCACCTCAGCCAGCGCAATCTCCTTTCTTCTCCTCTCTTCAGTTCCTCTTCTGTCTTCAATTCTTCCACTCATCATCACCTATTTGCTCTGATCTCTCCTTTATAGACCCTCTCCTCAGTCATCTTCATATCCGGTGATCTCACTCTCATGGGAAACTATCCTGTGGGAGTTTTGGAGTGGTTTGCTCAGAAACACTTCAGGAAATGACAGTCAGTTGTTTCCTGGTTACAGCACATATGTGCCAGCACATTTGACCATTAACATGTAATCCTTGTGACACTGTTGGCATCTCTCTTCGGGAAATGAAGCCATAGACTATTTCTTCCTCTCTGGCATGGCTTCTTCTTGTTCCAGCAGGATAGCCCTTATGAGTTTGGCTCAATTGTTTTGCATTCATTCATCTATTTTCCGTAATCGCTTGTCCTGTTGGGGGTCGTGTGGGGGCTGGAGCCTATCCCAGCTGACATTGGCTGAGAGGCAGGGTACACTCTGGACAGGTCACCAGACTATCACAGGGCTGGCACATAGAGACAGACAACCATTCATGCTCACATTTACACCTACGGCCAATTTAGAGTCACCAATTAACATGGGAGGAAGCTGAAGTACCCAGGGAAAACCCACATTAACACAGGGTAACATGCAAACTCTGCACATATCTTTCCCACCCAAAGGTTCAAACCCCCCAGCCCAGGTTCGAACCAAGAACCCTCTTGGTGTGTGACAGCGTTAACCCCTGCACCACCATATCGCCCATTGTTTTGCAATGTCCGAAAAACATGGCAACATTAATAAGCTCGAGGGGATACAATTTTGTTGTATCGAGCAATGTGGAACCAGTTCCAACTGGAGCCAGTTCTCGATTCCCATCCCTTCAACTGTTTGAATGTAAATAGAGTTTACGCCAACAAACAACTCTCATCTAAACCTTGCTCATTCTATGCTTGGTATTAATATGTCTTGTGATAACCTTGTTTGATCCAGCTAAGGCAGCCATGATAGACTACCTTACTGTGTGGTTTAGCTCAGAGTACACGTAGGTGGTTTTGTCCTCAACTTACGTCATTGCCTCTTTGAAATCCATACTCACATCATTTTGTCTTGAAAGTCCCCTTCACTCCAAATGTTATTGCTTCCATCTGCTCCAGCCTCTCACCAGCTTCCTATCTGACAGCATCTCCTGCACCTCTTAATCACTCTCCCTCTCTCTGTTGCTTCGATCTCTCCAACAACCCATTCTCTGAATGTCAATTTTTTTTTTTTCATTTTCTTCATATGCCAGCCTTTTCACCAAAATACCACGAGTCGCCCCGTTTATTGGATTCTCAGCATGTCTGCATTAGTGTGAGTGCGTCAAAGGATTTGCAGTGTGCCCCCTCAAACTAAAGATTTATGGAGTTATCCAAACCACTCACTAGCTGGGTGAGATGTTTTCTTTAAAAAATAGAAAAAGGGCAATTTTACCTTTGTGTCACAGAGGCTTTGTAGTGTCTGTGAAGTACAGTATGTTCTTGAGGTACTTGTATAATTTTTGCACTGTAACAGTCATCCATAACCACACTCAACATACAGTAAATGCTCATCTAAAATCATTGTCTTTGCATGGGTATATGATCTACCATTCCTTTTCTCCACACTCACAGGTAAATATGCCATGAGAGATTTGATCCATCGGTTACCAGGCAGTAGCAGCAGCAACAATAACGCCACCAGCAGTGGGACCTCCGGGACCACAGGCCCTCCCAGCAAGGCCATGTCAGATGATACGGTAACTGCCATCTGCTGCGCACTGCATGAAGTCATCACCAAGAACATGGAGAACGCCAAAGCCCTGCGTGACGCTGGTGGCATAGAAAAACTCATCGGCATCGCCCGCAGCAAAGGAGACAAGTGAGTAGTTTTGAGGCCAGGAAACAGAATTGGGTTGTTTTATTTTATCCAAACCAGCATAATGGCAGTTATTTGTGATAGCGTTAACGCTAAAGAAAGTAACGACATGTTCAGTACTGAAGATGCCAGCCCGGTCTCAAAGAAATAATTTCTTCTTTCCAGTTTCTTAATAAAAGGAGCCAGTCCAAACGTACATTTATTATACATGAGCACTTGCGTTTCAAATCTGGGAGAGCTCTGGCTGTAAGGGAAACCATGACTTGAAAAGCTGCGTTTGTCTTCACGTGACTTGTAGGAATAACATCGATGAGAAATGGCCACCCTTAGCACCCATAGTATCTCTGCAGTTGGGCTTCCTTTCTGGACACAGCACCTGAAATGAAACCTTCTAAATGCTGTTCTTTCTCAAGTCATGCCTTATACCTGTCCAAGTGAAGCCAGAAATTATTATGAAATCAGCATTTTCCTGGCATTGCGCACATTTACATCTTGACTAAGTAGAAGCAGCAACTTGTCAACATAATATCAAGTGGCATCACTGATCTGCCCAAACATAAACACTGCATAAACAGTATATGTACTTTGTTATACAGGTTTGTGTAAATTTCCATGACTTTTCCAAATCTTTCTAGGTTTGTTTATTTTTCCGAAACTTCTCTGGGCCTCGAAAATGTTATTTTTAGATTCCATGACTTTTTCAAGATCATTTTCATGATCAGACAAACTGCCTAAACCCAAGCAGTTTTTTTTTCATTACTTAACTTAGGTTAAGTAGTTCCGGTACCTAAACTTAATGAAACTGCAACCATTTCACAATACAAATCACGTGTTTAAAAGTGCAACCGTACCACCATTATCCTAACTGGTTCCCAACTGGTCCAGCCACGGGGTCTGGATCTCTCCTTAGTCAGTAGTTCAGGGTCCACATAGTTGAATACATTCAGCGTCATGCTTGCGTTTGGCCATGTCCTTGAGCTAGTTTGCTGTCAAGTAGCTGTCTGTTAGTCACTCACTCTATAGCAGAAAACAGCACTTCAAAATAAAAGCCCTGTGCCAGAAATTCACTGTGCTTCAAAATTAAGTGTTTTTTACACACTTCATGTTCATGAGTCACTTGCGGTCAATTCAGAATGGACCTGCAACCCACTTTTGGACTGCAACCCACCAACTGGGAGCCACTGCTTTAACACAATACATGACCAACACATAATGTAGCGTTAAGAGGTCATGGTCAGTTCGTGTGTTTCTGTGAGATTCGATTGCAAGACCTCATGGTTTGTAGGCTATGTCAGCATCATTACATTAAATGAAAAAGAAAAGGTTTGACAGAAATGTTTTGGGCTATTGCTCCACCATATTTTGGTAGATTCCTTTACAAAAAAAATCCCCTTACTATCAGTAGCTGTATTCATGAGTCCCAGCAAGAATAAATTCCGCAAAAGGTGGCATGCTACTGATCTGTAGTAGCACCCAAGAGTTCATCTCTAAGTTCACTTCATATCTATTTAAAATGCATTTACAGGAGTCCCAAATTGGGTTCAGCAGAAATCCTTAAAGGATGCTATTAAAAATCTTAGGATATTAATATAGTATAACAGTTTACGGAACATTATGCCATGTGTATGTCGAACCACAAGACATATTTACCTGCACTGCTGTTGAAGAGATCATTAGATCATAATGATGATATGTGCTTAACATTTTTTCCCAGATTAAAGCAGGGATAATGTTCTGCTCAAGAAGGGTGAAGAACACTTACTGTAACTCCCAAAACATTTCTGACACAGCGGTAAAATCAAAGAGGATTAGATGAATGCCACAGTAATGTCAAAATAAGCAAAATAATAACATGAGGAAGCTCCCTAATGACTTGCACAGGCTTTCCTCATGCGTAAGAACAACCAGCTCTGAATAACTACAGAAGCTTCAATCCTAAAATGCAATTCAAAGTTGTATTGTTGTATTGTGCTAGCTATACCTGTCAAGGTATCATTGAGCTCACCCCGTACTGTCAGTAGTGACCAGTGCTTTAATGTGGCCTCACATCCATCATTCATAACTGCACCTGCGTTCTCTGTGACCATTCATCCACAAAAGACGGCCGGAGAATGAGGGAGATGCAGCAGAAATATCACTCCTGTCGCCATGGGAGACCGAGCAGGGTGTTCTGCCCAGCTGCTATGGCAACTACCAGGTCAGGGGTTGCCATGACCACCGGAGTGTTATCAGATGGGGTCAAACGTTCATTTATTGTTATGGAGAGAGACTCTGTCTATTTAGGGAACTGTGCTCAGGGGCACCATTACAGAGCGAGACGAGGTGCTAGAGGAAACCTTCATAAGTGCAAATTTCACAGTGTGTGTAGTTAGCTGCTAATGGCCCACACATCTTCCTTTTTTTTTAGGGATAGGTACACTGAGATAAATGCTCCTTATCAGCAGTGTCGAGCTACATTTACGTAATTACACAGTTTCAGATTAGGAAAATGCCCATTACGGCACCGACACAGGCACAGACACTGTTTACCAAGTCAGCTGAAACAGCAGGAGCTGAAAATTTCAAAGAACTTGAACATTTACATTTTGGTTTATGACCTATTCCTTTGAAAGAGTCAATGTCAGAATGCATCCCCATCATACCAACAGCAAACGATTTGGCAGTCCTAAATTTTATTGTGCCAGAAATGTCAGTCAAATGCAATGAATAATCACAGTCTCGCAAGGATTAACATCATTGATGATGTTTAAGGCAGTAAAGCTCCCAGTGTCCTTCAGGACAGTGGATCCCAACTGGTGGGTCACGGTTCAAAAATGGGCTGAAAGGACTGCAAGTGACTCACGAACGTGTCAGGTTTGTAAAAAGCAATCCTTATTTTGAGATCCAGTGAATTTCTAACACAGAGGTTTTACTTTGAAGTGCAATTTCCTGCTGTAGAGTGACCAGCAGACTAACAGACAGCTACTTGACGGGTACAGCAAAATGGCAATTGCAAGTATGACGCTGAATATATTTCAATCAGGAGAGAGTTGTTTTTTACAACAAAAATATAGACACATAAGAATGGAAAATGTGGAAAGTCTTTGATTATTAGACCCCCTTGAGAGGTTATAATTTAAGGAGGGCGATGAATACATAGTCGAACAGGGAACCTCCTGGGGTCTGAACTCTGGTGGTGGTAAAGGCGCTGAAGACGAGATGAGATGAAGATGGAGAAAGTGCCAATGATCTGGATGAATAGAGGAATGAGGCTTTTTTGAGCTCGTCCTGGACTCTGGATATGATGGCTGGAGGTGGATGGGGTGGAGGAGGGCGCAAGCAGATTGGAAATTTTGCAGTAGTATCCTGATTGGCTGATAGAGATCATAGCCAAGTTTGATTGGATAACTAGAAGTGTGAAAACCTGTAGTCAGATGATTAGAGGAAGCAGTGGGAGGGAGAGAATTGTGAATGGATGAGCACAAAGAACGTCTTCCTGATTGAACTTACGCTGAGCTTCATTAAACTGTGTGGATCTTGAACTAGTGACCAAGGAAATATCTGGGCCCCGTGGCTGGACCAGTTGGTAACCACTGGTTTTTAGGATATGTTTGCACTGCAAAATCATTGACTTGTGTCACTATAAATATATATTTTTTATTTATTATTTATCTCCTTGGGTTCACTTAATACTGTGCATGTGTAACTGTGATACATTCCAGTGTGTTGTGTTTGTATCAAGCTGGAGAAATGGCTTTCTGTTGATATTATTACCTCATATTTCAATCATCCAACCACTTTCCTTTCACTGGGAAATAGTAAAACCCAGGGTGAAGCCTGTTTTCAGAGGGACTTTTGTTAATTTTGGTGGACAAATGGAAAAATGAGCATCCCGCCTGCTTCCCTCTGCAGCTGTTAGTAGGGCAGGGCTTCTGAACTGACTCCTACTAGAGTCATTTTTCAGCTAAGTGGCAGGGATGGGACCATTAGCATGGCGGAGAGGGTCATTTTAAACTCATCTGGAAACTCTCAGTTTTTGTGCAAAGAAAATCATTCTCTGCTGAAATGAGCAATGGGTCCTCTTACTCTTAAAGCCATCACAAGTGCCACCAGCCTCCACACATCTTGTGCAGCTGGTAAAGACAGGGGATAGAATAACACAGCGGCATTATCTAAAGGAATGGGGTCCGGGAGAAATAACTGCTTCTCTTTTCTCGATCTATCGCCAGACACTCAGCAAAGGTGGTAAAGGCAGCCTCTCAGGTCCTCAGCAGTATGTGGCAGTACAGAGACCTGCGCTCCCTCTACAAGAAGGTAGGACGTGGTACAAACCATGCTGTGTCCTGTTTTACATGTTATATTTCCTGTTAATGTACTGCATACCGTACGTTTTAATGGGTAAAAAAATCATCTTTGCATGCCAGATATCGCTTTCAAGGACTTTTAAACTTACCACCTATTGTCATACACATACAGTAATTTAAACATTAATCTTCCACTTATCAGTGTCATGTGTGGTCAAGTATGGCTGTTGGTTGATGAGAGCTACAGTCGATGAAGAACTAATGTAAAGCCCATGTCTGCATTGACACACTTATTAGGTCTAATGTATGCATGTTACGTAATGGATTAATGACGCTTTAGTGTGTTGTGGAATGAACTAATTTTACACTGTTGGGCTGAATATTAAATCAAAAGTTGTGATGATAAATGCAGCACAAACCTGAAACGTTACTCTAAAACAGTGCAATTACACTGTCTTCACATCGCAAGCCATGCCAGAAGCATGGTGCTGTCATAAAATTGGCGCCATCTATTAATTTATTAGTGCTGTGCAAATCTCTTCTGATTAGGCTCTGTGATATGGGTTCATGTGTAATGTTGATAAGTTGTAAAATAGTTTAAAGAGCAGTAAATCTGGCTACACCTTTGTTGTAAAGGAGAAAGAAAAGTACCAACCTCTGACGAATGAAAATGTGGCTGGCAGTAGCCCTCGTTTTAATTATATTTGGCTTATAATTTAAAAAAAAAGTGATTACTACATATGGCAAATTGGCCTTGAACTATCTGAGGATGAACTATGTTAGGATGAGGGCTTGTCACTTTCACTGAAGCAGGTGTTGAGGGTGATTCTCAGCTGAACCAGTTTAATGAAGAAATTAAAAAACACACCTGATACACAGTCAAAGCTATAATTTAAGATGCATTTTTGTGTTTGGACGGCTGAAGATTATAGTTTGACCTCTGTGTTCTTGGATGCTCAGCTGAAACCTCGCCGGATGAATTATGCCTTGTTTTTCTGGTTGGGACTAATCCTCGTCAGGATTTGCTGTTGTCTCGAGGACTCAGTGAGAATCGCTGCCGTCTTAAGCGGCTGCTAAGCTAAGCTAATTCCATCCTGCAATGGACGGCTTAGCCAGGCATTGCCAATGCTTGCCACAAGCTACCACTATCAGTCAGCAGTTTCTGTAGTTTATTGTAGCCTATTGATTTAATCTTCAGGAAATATACAACTGAGAAATGAGTGACGCTTATTTTTTATTACTTCGAGATGGGAGCAGGACACAGACAAGTCCATACCACAGCTGCTCCTAGCTGGGTGATACAAATATAACTCTTATAAAATATTAAGTTAGGTAGCTTCATTAATAGGGTGCTGGTTCAATTCTATGAGCCTCGAGGGTGTTAACACTGTTGTGCACCAGATAAGCTTTGACAGAAAGATGAAGTGACTGGCAGAGTGAAGTGAAGTGCATTTTGTCATTAGGTGTCCAAAGTACATCTCCTTCTGAACAACGTCAGTGTTACTATATTTATCCAGCAGATATTGGTTCGGAGACTGGCCACTGTAGCTTGTGTGGTTTATGGCATCACATAGATGTGTCTTCATAAATGCTTTGAGTTTATGTGTGTGTGTTTGTGTAACCAAGTGCTCAGGTGTGAATGGGAGCATACACTTGCACATTGCAGGTCCTTTATTTTGGCATGGGCTCTAGGATTTGTTATGCAGTGTATATTTTGTGTCTGTTTTTTGGGGGGGATGCAGGGGACACGCCCCCTCAGATTTCAGAACATGTGCATTTGTCCTTTCCAATAAAAACATACTTATATTTTGCCAAAATTAAAGTCCATTACACCAAAAATCGATGCAGAGGAGGCACAAGTTGGTGCATAAACATTCACCAGAATGCAGGACATTGAGTGTTTTATTCCAAAGTTGTTGAATGTCGGCGCTTGGGCGTTGAGTTTCACGTCAGACACTGATGAAAAAGCTCCCCTTTCACATCGGCATGATACATGGCTGGCCTGTCAGTGTGTAACAGGGCCAGTCAGAGTCAGGGGGAAACACGGCCAGACAACAACGTAAGTCAAAGGGGCAAAATGTCAGAGTAGGGCAGACGGTAGGGGTAGTGGACGGGTCCAACGACCACTAACTATCACCTGCGAAGCCAGTGTTCGCTTTCAGTATGGATGTTATTTTGTTCTAAACCTAGCTACTTGCTTTTGTTGGCTAAACCTAACCACATGTGTGTGCTGGCAAAACATAACCACGTGTGTTTGTTGCTGAAGAAAAAAAAAAGGCAATTTGTGGTGTTGTGCCAATGTAGCACATTTTATTTA
>JAPZEB010000013.1:18103454-18117803 GCA_029783705.1 Chaetodon striatus | reverse complement strand
GGGACACTTAAGAAACAGGTGCTAAACAGACAGAGGGTGAATACAGCACAGACAGTATGAGGGAAATAGTGTTTTTTGAACATTAAAACATGTAAACATGTTCTAGTAGAGACCCAAAATAGAAGTATGAACTTGAAAATGACCATTATAGGTCTCCTTTAGACTAAAAGTTCCTGCTCTGAATCTTAACTGTTTAAAAGTTGCTTTGGCATCTATATGAAAATAGCTCAGTTTTTCTTTTTGGAACTATGTATGATACCTGTCCTGTGTTGCTGCATAAGGACAGCACTGTTATAGGGCTCAAACACACAGGTTTTCTTTATTATTCAATGCTTTGATGGGTCCTGAGGTGATCTAACGCAGCGTGTGAAAAGAAGTTTTGACACCTTTTCCAAAGTTCATGCCACACGTTGGCACCATGACAGTGGGGCTCAGCTGGTCGTCTCCCTGTGAGTGATTCTTTGAAGACAGCTGTGAACGGACGATAAGCTGCTTTTTATTTCTCCCCTGTGTGTATTTGCATGTGTGTTTGTAGCTGCAGCAGTGGCGGGCCCAGCAGGAGGAGGTGGCGAAGCTGGAGGCAGCTATAGCTGCGAGACAACGAGAGGAGGAAGAGGCGCGGCTAAAGAGGCAGCAGGAGAAGGAGGCCGCCATCAGATCACAGCGCAAAGAAAAGGTAAATATCATCACACTTGTCACAGTAAATATATCAGTTTCCTCCTGCAGCACTTCCTTAATATCAACATTTATGCATATGACTGTGTACAATCACATTTCATTTAAATGTCATTTGTATGATTTCACAGATTCAAGGTGTGTTATCATGGAAAGACAAGTTACACACACATTTGTAAAAACATGTTATGCTCAAACCTAGTTGAGTTAAACATCAGTGTATAAACAGTCTCCATAAATAGGTCTTATTACAGGAAATATTCTCTCCAGATGACAGATGGTATTTTTTATCTTGTGCTCAGCATCCTTTTATGTTGTGAACATAACTTATTACCTTGTGCGTACGAGTTCATCTTGAGGGAAAAAACAAGATAATCAACTATAAATGCATATGCTTTTTTATGGTGCAGCTTTCCTCAGCAGGAATAAGCTGCTGTATATTTTAATGGACAATAGGTGTAGATGGGTTAGGCTTGGATGAATATTTATCCATCTAAAGAGTCACACTGGCTCAGATGGATCTCGAGCCCTGCGCACACAAATAGCAATGATTTCACAGAAAAGAAAGTACATCTCAAAAGCACCAAATTATATGTGGCACGACAGCTCATGCTAAAAAATCTTTTGGTGTGAGCATGAATGACTTCTAACAGAAAATAATATGGCTGAATAGCACTGAAAGTTATCTATTTTTCAGAACTATTGGAAAGGCTGTGCAGCTGTCCCACACTTCTACACACTTTTTAATAACTTGTTTGCATTAGATAAATAAAACACACTATCTTTTGGGACTTCAGGAGCTCTGTATCGGATAAACCATATTATCTTTCCTTATTACAGGGTTCTCACAGTTGTGAAATTCCTGGAGAAGTTATGAAATTAGAAAAACTGTTTTCCAGGCATTAGTTTAGTTAATGTAAGAAGGGACAGTGCAAATTAATAAATACACACTGTATAAAAATGCCAGAATTAGCCAAAAGGCTATTTTTCATCTGAGGTCCCTTGTCCAAGATATTATACAAGGCTACCTAAAATACAACAAAGCACAAAAAACAAACGAAAAAAAAGAGCTTACGGACTTTGAACACATCAACAAGAAGTGATTTTAACTTGATTTTTTAGTCACAAGAATGTGATGATCATCAAATGTGAGAACTTGAGGCAAAGAGACCGCTGAGGAAGATGGCAGCACACTAGCGGAGCTCCTGACAGCCATCCGTTAACTTCATAAATTTGGAAATATACACTTCACCGGTAACGGTGGTTGGGTATGACGGTGCCTAAATCACCAAGGTTATACCTTATGGGGGACCAAGCTGAATTACTAAATGTATCGAAACACGACCTTGCTGTGATAAATGTAGGGGTCGTCACAGCTGCTCGAGTGATCCTCAGATTCTGGAAATGTACATCACCTCTAGATTTGGAAAAATGGAAGGGAATCTGTCAGGGACTGTGTCATACGAACACATGCTAGCTAGGGTCAGCAATGAAATTGAAAGCTACATGAGCAGGCTTTTTTTATCTGTAATATGTCTGTTAAACTGTAACAATGTAGTGTGTAGTTGTATCGCTGTAGCTGCAAAATTACTATCATGGGTATAAGAATGTGTAGCTACCAGGTGCCTGTGGATATGTTGAGCTGCAATAACAGTAGTGTTGGTTTGTTCAGATTTGACTGAATAGATCAATTTTAAAAAAGTGAATTACAAAAAAATTTGAGGCAAAATTGATGCAATATAAAAGGACATACAATTTTTAAAAGCACTAGAGGCAGTAGTGACATATTTCCACATGGAACAACATTGCAACACCAGCAGGACACATTATTAGCAGCAACAGCAGCAGCAGCAGCAGCAGCAGCAGAAAAGAGGTTACTTCTTATATGTGTATGTATTAATCATCCAATGCTTTAACTGATTACTGAAAGATCTACAAGTATTTAGCTCTCTGATATGAATTGGAGTTACATTCCACTCTCTTGAACCTCTTACAGACCAGGCTGACTGGCTAAGAGAACTTTTCCTCAATGGGATAGTACAATCTCCTCTTATGGAGCCCCGAGTGACACAATTAATGTTTGTTCTTCTGCTGATATAGGCTATAAGTGGTGGTGGAGCTACGTCATGAGAGACTTTGTATATCAAACACAAGTTTGCATATTTTATGAAATCATTCCAAATTTAAAATCTGATTTATTTTTTTTTTAGAATTTGGCAGTGATGGAAGTGCTCTGTTTTTTTGTCTAGTGTTTTGAGTGCTTGTTTGTATAATGATTCAAGTGGTTTCAAAGTGCTATGGTTACTCTGTGACCAGCTTGTTATACAGTAATTCAGATAAGTAAAAAAACAATGAGTGTAGAAACATCAGCCCCGTTTCCACCAAACATTTTCAGTATGGTACCTTTGGAACCAAAAGTAACCCTTCAGACATGGCACCCAGACCCTGGCGTTTCCACTGCAAACAGTTCTCTTAAATATGGGCGGGGGTTGTTGTCACTTACTGCTCCATTCAGCACTGGCTGTATTTCCTCATTAGCAGTGACATAGATGGAAGTCTGCACTTTGTTTATCATCTACAAAACTAGGCTTTACATGCCAACATTTTCAGAACAGGCTGCAATGAGAGTCTATCTCCATGGGATATTCAAAAATAGCAGGTTTGTGCCTTTAGTCCTTCTAAGGCAAGCTTGGTGGGTTAGTGTTGCCGAAGCCCACAGGAATGATGCTCCGTGATGCTTTTTTTTTTTTCTCTGAGAGGATTGGAATATATGCAGCTATATAAGCTATACATAAATACATCTGCATACATTAGGGTTTCAACTGCAGGACAAGCAAATGGAAGGTCATTGATATATAAACTAAACAAAAGTTGTCCAAGAATGGAACCTTGCGGGACACCAGTAGACAACTGCAATGGCTCAGATTGATGAATATTTATGGGACTGATTGACACTGGTTGGTAAGGTATGATTCCACCCATTTCACTGCACCTTTAGAGAAATTAAATTTGGATAGCTTCGTGAGGAGAACTTTGTGATTGACAGTATCAAAAGCTTTCCTGAGGTAAAGAAACACAGCACCTACAACACCACCCTGATCAAGCAAGGACTTCTCTATAAAGAGATCATTTGCCATCCCTGTTGATTGTTTATGTCTGAAGCCAAACGGCATTGGCTGCATTGGGTGGAGAGACTATCCACTGTGCTATGCCCACAGGGCACTGGAGTAAGAGCCTCACTATTGCTCCCCATGATCGCTATATAGACCTACCAATGTTAAACTACTTAAATCAAGTCATGGAAATGGGGTGAAATACTATGGAAAAGTTATGGAGAAGTTTTGAAAATTCATTGGTAACGTGTGGGAATCCTGATATCATAAGGGTTTTGATGTATGGCAATGATGTATGGCATAAAATTAGACTAGCTTCATGTTGCCTCCTGTTTGTGGCTACACTGATCTTGGGCAGACATGGAGATCAAATTGAAAGCATTTGTTGTTACAACTATCTGGGTATTTTGATAATTTAATTTAGTTATAGTCCTCACAGGTACAGTAACTCTAAAGAGTGTGTGTGTGTGTGTGTGTGTGTGTGTGTGTGTGTGTGTGTGTGTGTGTGTCTGACTGTTTAATTAACTCTCTCCTCAGGGGTCTGCTCAGAGAGCATGGTCAACTTGAGACACTCTCTGATTAATGAGAGCATTTAGGCTGCATTGGATTCCATATAATTTAGCACAATAGTCTGCCAGACATTGAAATATCATCTCATTCTTTCTATTTACACTTATCTGATTCCTGCTCTGTCACAATCAATAGGACATGACGATCCTAAGAGTTCTGTGGGAGTCGAACTAGTGCGAGCGTGGCTACTGTTCTTGCGGCTCTTGTTAACTTTTTGTCGTTATTCTTTGTAAATTGTTGTTTTTCCCCCAGGTCAGGCAGTTTTATTTAAGGCAGCAGGAGAGGAGGGAGATGCTGGAGCAGAGGGATCAAGAGAGACTTGCTAATCTGAGGAGCGTCATGGAAGAACAGGCAAGGCGAGATAAAGAGAGGTAAGTGTTGCACCATGGGACCTCGAGTTTTCCAAGAGATGCTAAAAGAGTTGCCCAAAGATAATCCAGAGAATACATTATTTGCCTTCACAAGCATGTCATGATGGGTATTTACCTTTTTGCTTATGGGCTCACAACCTCTTACAATCTCAGGTATACTACAACTACATGTTTATGTGTTGTATTAATGTAGCCAATATAGAGCTTACTCTATGTCACAATTATTAGCATGACAGTCCGCTGTGTCAAGTTACTTCTCAAGGGCTTTGTCAAGTCTGAAAAAACTAACCCTGATGATTTCTCCAGGGTTATCTGAGCATAGGCTTAAAAGACTACAAGAGTTTAACAGAAAGTCACAAACTGGTTATGTGGAGGGTCTGATAAAAATATGCTGTTGGTTGCATTTTAGGAAGTACAAGATTAAGCATTTTTGAATTGACCTACACTGGGGACTAAAAGTCAGGATTCCTTGGCCTCTGCTGCTTCAATTTTAACCATTCTTTTTAAAATCTGTCCACTATGAGTCACCCAACTTTATAAAAGTGCAGTATTTGTTTCCCGGAATATTCCTTCAATTTAAAGACAGAGTAAGAGAGACTGATAGACAGCACCTCGGGTCAAAGTACCTCCTGGATTGCTTTGAACATTACAGACTGATAATACAAATATATGTATCTGAAGCTGAATTAATAAGTTGCATCTGCTGTTATTACAAACAACATTTTATGCCACCAAACAATCTTCAAACTCACAGAACTTAATTTGAAGTGTTAGTGCAGCTCCAAAAGCTTCCAAAGATGCCAGATATGATTTTTTCAAAAGATTTTTCTACTGTAAAATGATCCATCTGATGGAGTGGTACAGCCAACAGAAACATGTTTAAATATTTCCATCAGTGTAAACATCAAGCTGATACTTTATACATAACTATGTCAGAAAGTAAGGGAGTGCCACATCGTCTCGTTCACAATAATACCGGTATAATTTCATATCGTGATACTTGTGATATTTCAGCTTATTGACATATTGATGTTGTACTGTTACCCACGGCAACAACAAGCATGGCTAAAAGAACTCAAATTATTAACAGCTCCGGGGTGGTTGCAAAAAGAGGAACAGCTTCAGTAGTGTGAAATAAACTGTTAGGTGTGGGCGTCCTGACTGTTTTATGAACAGCTCAGGACTTCTCAGATTGTTTTAGCCCTTTATCGCTCAGAGGGAACTCATTCAGCGGCTCCTCTGGCAGCAGCACAGCGTCTATCCCTCTCCTCCCTCACCGTGCACACACTGGAGTCGTGTCATTAAGTGATTTTTGTCTTAAACCTTTGGTAATGTACACCCACATGTTGCTCGTGTGTTTTGCTTTTGTATTCGGGAACTGAAATGTGTAATTTGTGGCAGATTTTATTTTGATTAACTATTAATATTGTATACAGAATCTGAATCTCACTCTGAGTTTCTGTTGTTGTTTACAAACTAAAGAAATTAGGGATAATTTTCGTTTAGTTTTTACTGAATATCTATATTTGAAGGCAAATTGTTAGGTTGACATGTAAAACTATATCAATTATTTTGTTGCAATTCTATTTTCTTAATAACATATGTATACTTTTTTTTGTTTGTTTGTTTTACTAATTTGTCATATCGTCAAGAATATCCCTATCACAAAATACCCTGAAGTATTGTGATATTATTTTAGGGCCATATTGCCATCCCCACCAGAAAGTTTGGAAATAAATGATTTTAACAACCTTAAAGCTAAAAACATCATGTGTATTTCAATTATTCAGCACAGTACTTTAAATTTATAAAGAAAACTTCTTTGTTTTCCCACATGCCTCTGAGGTGAACAGAGAATCCGAAAAAGGCCAACATTCTTGATTAACTGAAGTCATGGGGGGGGCCACGTTTAACAACAGCAAAATTAAATCAAAACATCTGTTTAAAAACTCATGCAGCATAATACAAGTCTCATTTATCCAGTCATATGCTCAGTACTTCCCGAACATGTGCATTTTTGCTTAAATGTTACAAAATAAAACACTTCTGACGATACAGGTAACACGCCCAGAGTGTGCCTTAGCACACACATGGGTTTGAACTCTGCTTGAGTTCAGACACACATGCCTGTCTAGGTGCGGTCCTTAGCTGTGCTGAGATGCTTTATGCAGAGGTGTTGAGCATATGACTGGATAAATGAGACCTGTATTATACTGGAGGTGTTGTGTGAGAGTTTGTGAACAGATGTCTTGATACAGTTTTGCTGTTGAACGCTGTTCCCTTTTACCTCAATTCATTAAGTATATTGACCTTTTTTCTTCTCCATTTACATTGGAGGCATGCAAAAAAAAAAACAATATTATCCTCTTGAATTCAGTGTAATGTATGATGAGTAATTGATATACAAATGGTAATTTTGCAGATGAACTATTCCTTTAAGGGGAAATTAAATGGGAAAGAGGAAGAGTTGTATTTGGTGACTCCAGATTTATTCAACTTCATTGATTTTAAAAGCATCTTAACAGCAGCTGAAAATCTTGTTTTTGTTGACAGCTAAAGGTTTAACATCTTACTTTGCTGCAGTGATGTTAAAGTGTTTTGCCAGAGTGTGTCAGTACATCATTGATGGGTGTGGTTACAGATGCAATTCACTTGAAAGTTCGCCCTGAGGCTGCAGTGAAACATTGTATTTTAGCCTGGTGTTAAATTACTCTTAAAAATAGAGAATTCTGGGCTTAAAAGACCCAGATCGGTGCGATTTGCTTCGCATTTCTCTGCAGACACTCACAAAGACTGGCATTAACGCCAGATAATGGTGTTGACTTTGGCTGTGAGAATGAACTCAGGCAGGAATGAGAACAGGAATCATGGGGGGCTGAGAAAGAGATAAAAACAGATCATGGGAGAGGAGCTTCTCTCTGGCAGCTCCATAAAACCCTCCACAGCCTGGAGGCCTGCTGTGTCAGGAGCGATAGGTAATGTTGGTTGTGGCAGAGGAAGAGAGGGGCTGCTCAGGTCTGATGTCCACACCCTCTGTGCTCCCTCTAGGGTGCAGTTTCGGGCAGAGATGTTGCAGCGACGAAAGAAGGAGAGAGAGGCGCAGGAGCTTGAGCAGCAGAGAGAAGAAGAAGAGAAACAGCATCGTCTGGAGGTCCTCAGAAACCAGGTGGATCATTACCTTTTTTTAAGATTTTAAACCACTCTGATTTTCTTTGTCAGTTGAAACGACCCACAAGGGAAGACTTGGACTCATCTTTATCTGAGTGGAGGCATCACTGCCACCCTATGGCAGTAAATAAAAAGACAATTGTATGTTGTCCCTGTATTAAATATTTCTTTTTCCAATTTAATCATAGGTTGGGGTGGTGGCAGAGGCAGACCCAGAAAGGATGATGGCAGATACAGAAGCTTGGAGGAGTCGACACTTGAATGTAAAGGAGTTTGAACTCCAAAGGCCTCTCTACAGTATTAACACGTACACAGACACACAGGTGAGGCATGATAACATCTGCACTCCTATAACCTTTGGTTTTTGTTCATATTATTACAAAAGCTCTTTAGCGCCATGGTCTTTTGCCCCAAGTTCCTTATCTATATGCTCTACATATTACGGGCCTATAAGGGTCTCTTTCCCCTGTTTCCTTGACAATATTCAGCTGGGTACAGCAGTGATTCTCAAAGTAGGGTCCAGGCGCTCCCAGGGGTCAGTGGCACTCTGCCAGGGAGTCTGTGAAAAGTTTAATGACGTATTCAATTAGGCTACATCCACACTAATATATTTTTGTTTAAAAATGCACAACTATTGCCACGTTTGCACCTAGCGTCCGCACTACTCTGGCGTTTTGGAACCCCTAAAGCAGAGACCCTCGAAAATGTTGTTGACCTCGATTTAGTTTGAGAACTGTGGGGTTCCATTTTAATCTGGAAAGGTGGAAACGGCGACTTTTGAAAAGCAATGAGGCATTGCTTTCCGATTGGATCTCATCAGTCATGACGTGTCAGGCCAAAATACTGCATTGAAGCTAGGTCTACATACCTTCTGCCACCTTGAGGGTGGCACAGTGGTGCAGTGATTAGCACTGTCGCCTCACAGCAAGAGGGTTCCTGGGTTCGAACCCAGGGTAGGGGAGCCCTTCTGTGCAGACTTTGCATGTTCTCCCAGTCTCAGCGTGGGTTTTCTCTGGCTTCCTCCCACAGTCCAAAGACATGCAGGTTAACTGGTGACTCTAAATTATCTGTAGGTGTAAATGTGAGTGTGAATGGTTGTCTGTCTCTATGTGTCAGCCCTGTGATAGTCTGGGGACCTGTCCAGGGTGTACCCTGCCTCTCACCCAACGTCAGCTGGGATAGGCTCCAGCCCCCCACCTCCCACCCCGTGACCCCCAAAAGGGTAAGTGGAAAATGAATGAATATATTGTGAATGTGTTGTTTATACAAAAAAACTCAGATGTGGTTCACTATTAGTGAATTTGCCTCAATTTAAAAGTAGTTTTTTAAACTTCCCTATACTGTATATGTTAAGATGCGCACAGATATGGCTTCTTGTTACTTCCTGGTTATTTTATGGCACATGTAGTATGTATTTTTTAAGTGTTTATATCATATTTAAGATTCGACAACTATTTGTAGTGACAGTGTAATAACTGCCACATCATATAACCTATCAAGATGCAGTTTTATATAATATTAAAAATCCAAATATACATCATCATTATTTCTTATTATCAGTTAAATAAAGGTATAACATATGCAATACTTTGTTATATCTAATTTATATGAGATTATTCAGCAATGTACTGATACACTCAATCCAACGTGTAGAAATCCATAAGTGTTGTACCTAAACCATCCAGCAGAGGGCCCCAACTAAGGATTCCCCCCTGAGTTCACAGGTTTGACAGGAGCCCTCACTCAGTGCTGATCCAGAATCAGGTCATGCTGTCTAAATCCCGGCCCGTAGCATCACAGCATGACATAATAGCTGCCACACTATCAGTGCATGGTGCCCTGTTTATTCGGCCCCTTCTGAATTTCTATGAGGGATGTGGGTCGGCGTGTGGGAGGAGGGCAGGAGGGGAATCGCTGACCAAGCCTGCAGCGCTTCATAATCTCAGGTTACAATCTGAGCCAACAGCTGTTTGAGCTACGACCATGACCTAAATATTATCCGATGCATTCAGGGCTAATAGGTTTTGTCTCTCCGCCGTACACACAAACACAACACGCAGTCATCCAGTGTCCTGTAATATGACCATGTGATGCATCTACAGGTATCCCAGCTTCAGAAATACTAGCAGAAACTTCACAAACATGCTCCATACTGACTCACAAAACACTGCAAATTAATGTGGTTTTCATTCACGGTCAGCAAACTTAGGCTACAGACACTGTCGGCCATGATACTGCGTCGCCAGCAAAAGCCATTTTCATATGAAAGGTTTTCTTATGTTGATGTTAAATATGTTAATCCCACAACCACTTACAGTTTGCTAAGTGCAGAACACAGTGCAGTTAGCTCATCTTTTGTCGTCTTCAAATGACTTCCTCTGGGCAGTATCTGAGCAGATTGCCACTCTCAAGTCAATGAAGTTTATTTGAAGAAACGACTGTGCTGCGCCGTGCCCCTGTAACCCCTTAGCAACTCATCACCATGTATATTAGACACACACTCTTGGATGGCACTTAAGCTGCAATCGCCACGAGGAGTTAGGACCGTGAAATTGTGCTCTGAAAAATCCCGACATTGTTATATCACTGCTCCCCCCGTGGCTCTGTGTGTTTTAAACTCACGGCTATTTTTCGCCCCATTATTTCCACTGGTCTAATGTTAAAACAGGGAGCTGACCTCTTGCACTGTAATGGCTGTTTTTTATCAGAGGGTCCATATTTTAGGGATTATCACTCCATTTCTGCTTGTGCTGTCACACTGGCTGAGGTTCAACCCTCTGCCATTGTTAATAGATTAAACACATGCCCCTAATGCTGAGATGTTTTATGAAAATCCCATCGTTTTCTTATTAACTTTCAAACATGACTGAGGCAAAACTATAACAGCAAAAAAAGCATCAGTATTTCACATCCACAGTTCGCAGCGTGTTTATTTGTTCACATCATCTGTACCCTGTATACACCAAATCCAATCCTAGAGTCGCATTCATCGCAGTGAGCGTTGTTTTGCGATGTTAACATCTGGGAAGAGTTTGAAAATTCCTCCCACACAAGTGTTACATCACAACATTGTCCACATTTCCGTCTTGGTCTCGAGCGTTAAGACTAGAAAACATATTTGTTTATATGTCAGTATGTGAAAAACGCCATATTGAATAAAAAAGTTTGTCATCAAAAAGCATTAAAATCTCTAATATAAAATATATATATGCGAAATACATTCATGGGTTTGTTATAAAGCGAAACAAAAAGCATCTAAAAATATTGCTGTCAAATGCCGTAGATTTTATATAAGCTCATGTTTAGCTTCCTCAATCACACCCATTAGTATTCTTCACTGAATATTTTAAGACATTATTCCATAACGTCTTTTAAAATTCAGTTTTTTAGGTAGAAGGATGAACACACTTCTGCTGCGGTTACAATCTGAGAGAATGTGTCTCCTCCGATACAAAACGCTGCTGTATTGAGCACCCGAAGCGTAACAAAATAGAGACTAGCTATTCTTCAAAAAGCAATAAATATGAAAAATAAGTTAGCTAAAAACATTTCAAGTATCAAACCCCCTGGGTATTCTGTTTGACATCAAAAAGGACACGGAGCACTGTCCACTTCTCACGCTGTCAAAGCTCCGGCAGACATTTTAGGAGGCCAACAGGCATCGCTCTTGGAGCCAAACGCAGCCTTCAGTCTGCCGTCCTCTTTTAGGAACACTGCTGGTAATTCGTAGATTGTAAAAAAAACATTAAAGCCACATCTACCCAGTTTTACAGTTTGGATTTTGTCTCTTTTTGGGGTAGTGTACATGGCATCTTCTGAGGCAATGATATCATTTCCTTTTCCCTGCAGCGAGGTGTCTCTTGGTTACAGCCTCCAGCCTCCTCCTCTCAGCCTCCTCTGCTTTCCTCCTTTCCTCTTTCAGCTCCTTGTACCGCCACTTTGGTATCTGCAGCAGGTGTCCCCCTCCGTCTTTGGCGCTGCTCTTCCTCCGGATCTTCTCTGGTTCGTAAGTGGGCGTGGGCGCCTTGGACACCCTCACTTTGGGGATGCTGAACCCCGGCCTGACGCTGCTCCTCCTGAGCACCATGTGCAAGGGCAGCAGGCTGGTTCTCCGCAGCTCCAGGGCTTCGTTATAAGCCATCATGCTCAGGCTGGCGCTCCGGTGTCGGGGCACCAGGCTCTGGGCCTGAAGGCTGGCCCGGCGGTCTGCTGAGCTCTTGGCCACCAGGGTGACCCGGGAGTTCTGGAAGAGTTTGAGGTGACTGTCCGCCCTGTCGGGGTTGAGGGAGCGGAGCTCTTTGGCGCGCTGCTGGCGGATGATCTCAGGAACTGCGTAGCGCCGTTTGCCCACACTCGGGGGGCTGTCAGGACACACCTGAAACAGAAAGTGTCTAATTGTTATTACTTGTCATAATATCAATATTAGGAGCAGTGCAGTAGCAATGATTGTGTTAACAATGAAAGCAGTAACACAAGTAATCTGGCATGAATAACCTGCTTATCAGATAAGGCTGCCGTTAATTATATCCTTTAATTATTATGAGCAAATCCCAAGAAAAAAGCTGAGAATTTGCTGATAAAATAAAGTACAAATTAGCGCCGGATTTATCCTTTAATAGCATCATTATCTCAGTATTATCATTAGATTATTTGCACATCAATTCTATGAAACAGAAGTGTTAGAACGACTTTACTCTGCCGCTTGATAAGCACAACAACAGAGGTAATTTGCACACTGATACGAAAACACGCAGATATCGACCGTTCAGACAAATTTCAAGTCTGTTGAAGGTGGTTTCAACATCGCACAGGAATGTTTGGCTCCATCTGAAGATAAGAAAATGAGCCCTGATAACTCCATCTATGCTGAGTATGTACAGACACCAGCGGGAATAATGCAGAGGAGAGCAACTTTAAAGACTTTAAAAATCCTCTCTTATCACAAAGAGTAGTTACCTGATTCACCTTATCTCAGCGTACTGCACATTTGCAAAATCATTGTTGGTGTGAGGGAGAAACTGAGGGACGAAGGTGGTGGTTGATGTGTTCCTGATCTCGTCAGGTACTGTTTAATAACTAGATAATGAAGAGTAAGTACAGTCAAGAGTTTAGTTACTCACTGTATGGCAGGCAACTGCAATCAAAGGGCTCCTCATGGCAGTTGTTACAGAAACCATGTGGTCGATGACGCCCTCATCCTCAGGGTTGGTGACATTCGCCATGTTGAAGATGTTCCGCATGGTGTCCGACAGGCGCTTCAGGCAGCCACGGGGCTCCTGGGCTTTGGCCACCAGGGATGACAGTGGAGGCCACTCTAGACTGGGGGGAGCAAATCTGATATGAATCCACTGCACAGATGCACCTTAGGGTTTACTCCTCCCCACCATGGAGTCATTGCAAGACTGCTTTTGGTTTATGTGCCTGTGTTGCTTGATGCATCTTTACCTATATCACTCTTTCAGATATTGGTATGTGAGCTAGACAGGAAACGATGTGATCCAGCTTTGAGTTTACCTGTATGTTTCACAGAACTGGTGCGGGCAGGGCCGTTCCATCAGGCGCGTCATCACCCAGGCTGTTTCGTAACGGCCCGTAAAGAAGGCCCACTCCCTGGCAGTGAAGTGGCGGCCAAAGTCCCTGGCGTTCAGGGCAGCTCCTGGAGGACACAACGAAGCAGGTGAAATATGTTTGTGGCGGTGGATCAACAGAGATCAGAATCAAAATCAGAACTGGCTTTACTCCCTAGATGTTGAAGAATGTGTACGCATACATGGACTTTAGCTCTGAATGTACGTACACAACAACAAGGCTAAACAGCAAAAACACAATGACATAGTAAACTGTCAGACAGTAGTGTATTGGGTGTGTAGTGGGTATGGGTTAAAAGATAAAAAGGTGGTGCTAGAAAGAGTTCAATTTACTCTGAAGTAAAGATGAGAGCAAAGAAATGACATGACAAATAAGTTTGTGTCAAAAAGCTGCTCTCTGTCTCATACACCCTCACACAGCTCTCACGGGGCCTTTTAACAGATGTGTAAAACATGGCAGAAGTAATCACATTGACAAATGTATCTAAAGGTGTCATTCCCATCATTAAAGGAGCAGTGTGTAGGATTTAGTGGCATCTAGTGGTGAAGGTTACAGATTGCAGCTAGCTGACACTTCTCCTATATGCCAAGCAGGAACTCCTGGTTAGAATTCCTTCAGTCTTCATTGTGCAGGTGGTTTTCATGAGCTGAATTATCCGCAGAGGTCGCCGCCTTTTCAAAACAGACCAGGCAATTGAAACCAGTTCCATGTCACAAATCAGTGTATCTCCGACACTGTTCAACTTATCGCAGTTGGGCCGCTAACCCACCACCTGCTGATGTGTGCTCACTTTATTATCTCTGCCATGTGTAAGCCTGGAGGGGATCATGCGTTTGGTTGTGTTTGCGCCTGTGTTTGTGTGT
>JAPZEB010000013.1:18056261-18069493 GCA_029783705.1 Chaetodon striatus | reverse complement strand
TCTTCATTTTAACACGGATGCACATGAAGCTTCTGGTTGGACCACTACAGCGGGGACAGTCAATTAAAGGCTTAAGTCCATGACCGAGTGAATACTGACACTTCCTGTTTCAAATTAAAAGCCGTAGTTTCCAAAAAAAGCCCTTAAAGTGTTTCATACACAGTCCAGCCATATACAAGGTTTTGACCTAGTCTTTTTTATGTTTTATGAATAATGGAGAAAGTCCAAACAGAAGTTTCAGCACAAGTTAAAAAAACAGCGAGTCACAACGACAATGGTAAAGAGAGAGCCGTTGGTCAAGATAAAAGGTAAAACAAACTCTGTGGTTTCATGGAGTCCTGGAACAAACTACAGTCATGTGCAAGATGTGTTAGGCCCCGATCACACAGAAAGCGTGTTAGCAGCTGGAGGCAGCTTTTTGTAACTGTTGTTAATGAGAACGAAGCTTTTTGCTCGCTGTTTTTGTGTTGCTACACACCTCACGTTTCTGTGCTCTAGGTGTGTGGCATTTTTGCCAGAGCGCTCTGAACTCAGGGCCCCATGTTATCTACACTTCTTTCCCATTGTCCAACTGGATGATTTCAGAGGCGGGCCTTCTGTGGTGGTCACAACAGCAAGTTTACAGTTGGTAAACAACGGAGGAGAAACTGGTGGTAGTGGCTGCTGAGCTATACGGCTTAACAAATCACAGCTAGCACCACCTCAGTAGAAAACAGCAGGCGTGGAAGCTTATAAGTAGAGTGCTTGAGACTGACATCATGGAGGAGAAGCTCCTGGACCAACTGGTGGTACTCCCCATGACCCACCCTCTTTTTTAGGGTCTCATGTACCCACACAATTCTCTGTTTATCTGCTGACAGCCTCTCACCCTCAACCAGAGCTACAGCGAGGACTCTCTGCCTCAACATTTGAGGAACTAGTTACTAATTACTGTGAAATAGAGAAATTAAAAAACGGTAGATTGATTACAGGGAAAGGTTAGGAGGTGATGGGGTGGTTGCCTGGTAACAATAAAAAGGCGCAGCAAGTATTCTCTTACTAGTGCATTGCGTTTCATGTTTCGCAACCACCACAATGTTTTCTTCGTGATCAGGGCCTTACACAATCATGGCTGCATCACAACGCAACACATGTTAATTCTCATTTATTTATTTATTGTTTTTCAGTTTGATTGTATTTAAATTTAAAAGCCATGCAGTGTTAAAAAGAAACGCCAGAGTTAATGTTAAATAAATGGAGAATGTTCTCGAAGCTAATTAGTAATCATGTTAAATAATCAGTATTTTGAAAATCAATCAAATAAATCGCAACTATTTATTTTTGCTTTTTACTATCACTTACTGAGGGTGACTAAAGTAGACAGCGAAGAGTCTGATGACGAGGTTAAAATTAAAATGGTTAAACATTTGACAGATTTACAAACCTTTACATCGACTTTCATGTTTGACTCTTAAGGACATTCAATAGAGAATATTTCAGTCGTATTTTAGGATCAAAACTTCCTGAGTTGTATTTGAGCTTTAGTGGATGTAACTGTTAATCAATATGTTAAAATAACTGAGCTTCAAATTTTGCTCTGGCCTATTCTTAAAGTTTTCATTTGATATATATATATTACCTTATTATCTCAACGAAATGTACTAAAACAAAAATGTATATGTAAAATAAAAAGGCAATTAATTATTTTGGCTGGTACAAAAAATGCTTGGCTGGTGGATATTTTCATCTGCCAGTCCCCTTGGCCGGTGAGTCAGGTTCCCAAGAAAAGGAATTATAACAGTTGTTTTTTGGTCAGACTTCATTTTAAGCAAGCACTATTTTTCTTCCCCCCCATCATGTCTGTATTTTTATTTTTTTCCTAACGTCATTGGCCGATCCAGGTGTACGAGACTGAACGCTCATTCATAAAGCCAAGCACTACAGAAGTCAGCTGCTCCCCTGTGAGGTGTATCGTGCAGCCTTTGCTTGGATTCAGTATAAAAACAAGAGCTTGGCTGCACGTCACTCACTCAGTCAGTCAACCAGTGCATAGGTTGTTGGTGAAGTTGTTAGCGTAGATAATGAGTTAATTGGAGCTGGACGGATGTGCTGTGTGTGCTGGAAAATAAAAAGATCCCCCGAGACCTGAGCTCACCTCCAGTTGGGAGATGGTGGGGCGGTTTGTGTGTTGGGCCTGTGTGTGTGTGTGTTTGTGTGTTCTCAATGGTGTATTTGCTAATGTAGCGTAAGAGAGACATATGATACAGACACACTGGCAAAGGTCAAAGGGGAAGGTGAATGTTAAAAGACCAAGGATGAGACTGAAAGGAGAATATGATGATGATGAATGACAGAGAGGTCAGAGGCACACTTGACGCTGACACTGTGTTGTTAACATTACAACCAGTAGCAACACTACTATTATCAGTATTTCATGGACTGATACAGATACCTCATAATTATTTTTGAAATTCAGCATATATGACTTTGACCTTTTTACGTCATTGCGAATTTTACAAGAAGTTTCTTTTTAAAAAATGTATTAACGTCTACAACAAACAGTTTGGTATCTATTCATAGCTCAAGTTCAATCTTAGTATTTTACTAAGTATTAAATTGATATAAGTTTAGGTTAACTGTTCCAAGGTTGTTTGTATTTTTAGAAAAATAAGACAACTTACTGTTGCTCAATACCTTCTTAGGTTAAGTGTAATCTGAGCCATACTTCTCTTTTCTTTGGTCAACCTGTATTATTTGTTTTAATCTCTACAGTAAAGTCTGCTCGCTGAACCCAAAACAAATGGATTTAAATGGACGTTCTCATCTCAGATTAATAAGAATTTCAACTATGCCTTAGCTTTTCCTGTAAAGCACGATTTTTCTTTTCCTTTTCTAAATCTGCCGCCTTGGCTCAGGAGGTAAAGCAGGCATCTACCAATCAGGAGATCGGTAGCTGGATCCCTGTCTACAGGCTGCAGAGTCCCTTGGCAAGATACTGAAACCCTGATTACTCCCCATGTGTGACTACCTATCTGATGAGCAGGTGACAGCTCGTAGAGTAGCCTCGGTCACTAGTGTATGAATGTACGTGTATTTGAGTGGTCGCTAAGAACAGCGCTAAAAAAGCGTTCTACGTACATGCAAATCAATTTATCCACATAGTTTTAACGCCTATGCCATGTCTGGCCCACATCCGGCCCATGTCCATAACTATGTGGCAGAAACTCTAGCAACAGCCTCTATGATGCATTTAATAATAAAATATTATGTGCATAGTTGACTCATTCACATTAGGGTGCATGGAAAAGATCAAATACACTAAAATACATCCTAAAGCCACATCATGCCACTTAACACTGTTGGTGCGAGGAGTGTCTGGTGTCAGTATTCATACCTTTAGTAGTATAATACTGTAGTAAAACACGTCCTTAGGCTTTGTTCACACCATGAGCGACAGCGCAACTAGCAACTCAATCACCGAGTCACCATTTTTAAATTTTTTTTAATTTAACCAGAAGGTACCAAGATTGAAAATCTCTTTTAGCGAAGAGACCTGGCCGAGGTGGCAGCCAATCAAAACACATTTAAATGCAACAAATACAACATATGATACAAAAATCCACAATAAAAAAAAAAAAAAAACAACTATTCAAAAACAGTGGCCTCTCAAGAAAAACAAGCAAGTCTTTGTTACCACTTTCTTTATGATGCCCTAAAATCCACCGTTGGGTATAAGTGTCTCTAATTTTAATATTTACTTTCATTGAAGTGTTGCTCAAGCTCTTGTTACCACCGTCACATCGTCAAAGACGGAGCTTTTTATCACCGTCTGAGCCCCATTTGAACTTCACATTTTGCTGCCCCATCCCTGTGAGCACATAAAGCTAGCACAGCGTCAGCTAACTAAGCTGAATAACACAGTAGCACAACTAGAAACAAAAAGATATGATTAGCTGACACTTAGCCACGTCCTTGCAAGGCTGAATAAAGTTAAGGCCAACTCAACTTTAATTTGCAGCGCATCACGCACGTCTGCAGCGAGGAGTGTCTGGTGTCAGTTTGTAGCTTCATGTCACCAGCTTCTACTAAAAAATAAGTTGTAGCCTATTGCTGTGTCACTCATAGTGTGAAAACATCATCATACTTTTAAACTCTCCACCTCAATAATTATACCTGCTGTTTAGCTAACTGGCTTTGTTTGCCTTTTCATGCAACAGACAAAACTGACAAGAGCTGTGATATATTTTGATGTTACTTTTGTTTACCGAGGTAGATGTGCATATCACAGTTTTTCTTCTATGAGTACATTTTTGTCCATTGTATTATCACCTCATATGAACTTATAAACAGGCCAATATCAGCGCACTGACATCAATCTAACTCCACTCTAAATGTCAACCATCCCTAGAGCAAAGCCTTATCAGCGCTCAGAGACCCAGACGGCGTTGACTGTAAACATGACTGCATGAGCACGGACCCAAGGGGGCAATTATTATTATTAGCACTCTGAAACGCAATGCGTCCCCACAAGGTCTCCAGAACAATGAACATCCACATGGGTGCTGTGACAGCCGCTCATCTAGGTATCAGAGTGAGTCAGCGAGTTAATACCCAGGCTAATAATGGCTGACAAGTGGAGCTAACGCTGAGCTAATAGCAGCGGTGAGGGACAGGCAGGTGCCACCGTGGGGACGTGTCTCACTCAAACTTGGCTGTCCAGAGGGCTTCATCCTCAGGCTGTAATTAGTAGCCAGTGACAACAAGGAGGCTCTACAGAGGAAAAGCGGCACGTCAAGCAGGTACACAAGGGTCTGTGCAACAATAATAATTACCAGTCACGTAAACAATCTACTCCCAGTGCTGGATATTCTATTACATACACTCTGTGTTAAGTTTTTAGTAAACAATATGGACAGGTGAAAACTTCTAAAGCGTGATGAAAAGGTTGAAATTATACTCAGAAAGTTCTGGAAACTAACTTTATAGTCTAATGCAATCCAGTTAAACAGATTAAAAACAATAGTGCTTTATAAAGCCTATAATCTTTCAGTTTTTGGGATGGTGTCAGAGAGGTGTTGATTCAACTACATGGTTATTTTTGAGTCTGTAGTTTAAAGGGTAAAGGATACGTCAACTGATTCTATGATATCTAATTCCTCTGTGCCACAGTCCTCCATTGTTGTCCAAAAACATATCAATGAGCCACACCGTTACAGTGGGTGATATGTTCCTTCAGTCTGAGATATTCCAACATACACGATCCTGCTGCCTTCAATACTCAATACAGCACCATGTGTGTTTAATCACGGCTGAAAATAGTCCCTGACAAATGCACTATTTACCCATTTTTAAAGATTTACAACTTAAAACTGGGGAAAACGGTTATACTTTGACATCACTGCACAGAAATCCCATAATAAACCTTTGCGCATATTGTAAAACAAGCAGTTTGAGAAAAAACTAGACTTCTTCACCTACTGGATCTTCTACAAATGCAGAAAGGTATCAATGTCCCTTCTGTGAAAGCATGATTAAACAGCGGAGACATTAAGAAAAAGTTGCTATTCGGGCACTGGCAACAACTTACGACTTTGCAAAGCTTAACTTAATCAAGAGGAGAGTCTAAACGAGAGTCTGACAATAACACGTCAATATTGGCGAAGCATTTCAGACACAAAGAGATATTGCATCTAATAATTTAGCTTTCTGCTAATCAGAGCTAAAGGCCCATGGCTGTTTAATTTAATTTAATTTTTAATTTTATATACCCTTATTAATCCCGCGAGGGGAAATTCAAAGTTTTCACCCTGTTTTACACATACAGACAATACCCATGCACAAACAGGGCCTATACATGCATCAAATGAGCCACTACCGCCAATGCTAGCGTTAGAGCCTCCAATCACAGTGTGTCCTTCAGATACCTGAGGCTGCAGAAACCTGAATCCATCCAATTCAGGGAAGCAGACTATCGCAACTCTCCGCCAGCTCAGCAAACTTTGTGTTGCTGCCATTACACAGGTTAGACCAGGCAATGCTGCTGGCCACCAGCCCACGCGCAGGCTGAAATCAAGCTGCTACAGCTGACGACTAAAGGTCAATCTCAGGAGCTGCTGCCTGCTTTGTTCTCGGGAAAGAAATTCACAGCGGTGGGGAGTGAGGCAGAGGGACTGTGGGGTGGCTAGCTAGCTAACTTTTGTCTCACTTGTGCTCTAATAAAAACAGAAAGCGAGAGCAATGCAAGAGGAGGCTGAGCAAATATTAAATAAGATTAAATAAATGTATGTATGGGAAACAGTGGGGTACTGTATGAAGTACGTGCATATGCCGGTGGACATCTGGTGGGAGGGGCTAAGGGCAGAGCCACAGGAGGAGGGTACCCCAGCTTTAAGCAGGAACCAACATGCATGAGGCTTAAAGCCAAACAGTACTGAGATGAACGAACACATGTTGGTTTTAGTCTTTTGTGAGGTTTTCCCATATAATAAGTTAAAGGTAAAATAGGCTTCAGATGTATTCATGTATCTTGGAGCTGGACTGGAAAATTTTTGCACTCTGTATTTTCTGTTTACTGTGGCTGCATTCACTGTTGCACTGGATGTTTTGCTCCCACAATGTCAACTGTGAAATAATAACCTAATTCAATAACCCAACAAAAATTGACAAGATAAAAAAAAAGCTCTGTGACTCTTAATTTCCTAAGAAATGAGGCATCTAACCAGCTCACTGTTTGTTCACTTTGCACTAAATACCTTTTTTTTCTCCGCTGATGAACGCAGAAATGAGTGCATAGCAAGTGCAAATGTTTTAACAGCAATCTAGCAAAAATGAGGCAGAAGCCCATTATCCTTCCTCAAAATACATATCAGGCCTTTACCAAGACACAATTTGTGTCCTCACTGATGGTCTAAGATGCAATTACCACATCCAATAAAACAGCACACATTTTCATATTTCATTGTCCCCAGTGTGTACAAGACTCAGTTGTGGAATTATTGACCTGCTATGCTCAACTGGCTGAGTGTAGTTTTAAATATGAATGCCACACATCTTACGTGCACTACATTAGAATCCTCTCTGCCTTGTAATGTGGAAGTAAATGTTGTCTTAAGGACATCAAACATGTTTCAAACAAAAGCACACAGAATGGAGAGCTGACCCCGAGTCGTTTTTTATTCAAGTGTGCTTTAATCCCAGAAAAGATGTTTTTTTTCTAATTTTCTAATCTCATTTCTCCACATTCAGACAAAAAAACCTGTATCGCCAAGTACATTTTCTACGAGACAAGAGAGGAACAAAAGAAGAGAGGCTGTTTGTTGCTATTGATTGATATGCAACATGACATGATACGATGGATTTTTCAACACGATGTCTTGAATGCAACTGGACATATTTAAATTCAAGAAAGAAAATTCTAAGGAAAATCTGTAAAACAAAAACCTTTCATCCACTGAGATTCAGTAGCTTTTTGCTTTAAGTTAATATTTAATTGGTCTGTACATCTGAAGACTGGAAGCCTCTTTCCTCCATCCAAAATCAATTTATCTCATGTGTTACTGTCATATTTTGGCGTCATGTGAACATCCAACGATCTTACATCATCAGAAAAGTGGTAGAAAACATATCAGGATATTTTGTGAGCAGATATTTCAATTATAGAGATGCATTGATTGTGCAATGCTGGACCAAAACAGATACTGATGTTTGAAATAAAAATTTGGTTGATAGCTGATGCTGATACTGTTGTTGTTGTTATTATTATTTCAGAGATAAGAAACAATAAATTGTGAAGACAGTAAAGCCTCAACAAAAGCCTCTTGTGTGTGATTTATCCTGGCTTCATATGAGCAGAAGAAATATCCACTGGTCGCTAGGCTAATTTATACAATGTATAATGCCATAGGCTTGTGCTAATAACGTTAGCATGTTTTATTTGTTTGGAAAACGTGTTTAGTATAAGAAAGTTGTTTCATCAGTGAACCTTGTGAGTTGCAATGGAGCCAAATTATGTACTGTTACCTTTGTTAGATATTGCTGTTGTCCCTGGTTTAATATGAGAAGAGGAAAAAACGCTAGCTGCCAGGCTAATTTATACAATGTAAAATGCCATAGGCTTGTGCTAATTATGTTAGCATGTTGTATTTGTGGGGAAAATGTGTCCAGATAAAGAGAAATGTTTTGTCTGTGAAATGCTGCGAGTTATAGTGAAGCTGATTTGAGTACTTGTGTTTGAAACTGTCTCTATTAAGCCATGTTTAATGTGTGTTTTGAATCAGCTAAACTTTACAGCACTTCACAGGAACTCCACCGCCCACTAGTGTTTTGGAGGTGTAACTGCAGAGTGACACAGACACCACCGCATAAGTATAAATTCTCACAACGGCAACGCGCGTAGGCTACGGCGTAGAGTCTGCCGCACAACTATAAATCCCGCTTAATAGTAGTACCTCCTAGAAGCCACACATAGAAAAGCCACTACAAAAAAGCATAACGTAAGAAGGAAAAAGGAAATGATGACGAGAGAACAACAACATTCAAAACAGTCTGACAGCCAACAACTCAAAAGACCAGACTCTCTGATTTTTGACTAACCAGGCCCGCGTGAGGGAACTGCTGTGCTGAAGATCAACATCACAGAAAAAGTAAGATACCATATACACAATTCTTAGAGTTTCAGAGTAACTCACGTTAAGTTGAGCACTGTAGGCATGTTGTGGTGCTAGCAATAATGTGCCAACCACACCAAAAAACAAAAATTCACATTTTAATTCCTTCATTCAAAAAGAAAAAAAGAGGTAAGTGGGATCACCCCTGCTGTTGGCATTCAAGAAAATACAGCAGTCAGCATTTGCATACGTATTACTGACAGATATTGAGGAGATACCCAACATACAGGAATAAGGTGGCTAAATATCCACTCTCACCATCTAGGTCCAAACAGCCTTTGACAGACCAATAATTATTACATAATTTAATAGCCATTATTTTGCCAGTAGAGATGTGGAAGACAATACGTTAAAGTGTAAGCTAACTTACACATGAATCAAAATTCTGGACAACTTGGGAATCTAAGTAAAAGATAAAGATGTCCAGCTCTTCCTAAAACTGTATCTCAATCCTTCAAAAAATTTAGAGTTGTGTAACAGAGGACTGGAACGTCCAAAGCAGCGGTTTCTTTCCTAACACGCAGCGACTCCATCAAGAAAGAATCAATTAGGTTGGGTTCACCGAGCACCACTGTGACTAGCAGCAATATACAGGTAAGAGCTGGAGAGTGAACTGACCAGATCATATCAGAACACAACACACACTGTGACTTCCCTCACTCTGTCGAGTGCCAAAAATTGCTATGCTCTCACAGGTATCTCAATCAATATAACTCAACATCAAGCAAGACTGTATCTTTTTATCATAAAATGGTGGGTCAATAAAGAGACGTGGACGTCGACCACACTGATCTGTCTGTTTCGTTTGGCACCGATGTGTCTTACTGGTACTGAAGGACCAGCGTGAGCAGCAAAAATCTTTATAGTCCTCTGAACGACCGAACAAGCCCGACTTAATCAATGAAATCAAACAAACGGGAAAGTAGACTTTCCACACAAGTTTCTCAAGAAACTTGCTTTGGCAAAAGTCCATACAAAGTACCACTAACCTCGGATAAAATACCTGAAATTACAACTTGTTAACAGCACTTTTTCTCTACATTTACATTTAATTGAAGTGAATGTGAAATGATCCAGCCCTGTAACGCTGACAGTAGCCCTTAGGTGAAAGAGTTTAAATCAAGTAACAGTGGTATGGCCGCATACAACCAAACCAATCACATGCAGTGTTAAACAGTGAGTTAATGCAGACTATTTTTGCCACTCTCCATTTTCTAAATGAACCTCCAACCTTTGGCTTTTTTCACAACACTTGATTGTACACAAACACACTGAGCACACTGATTGGTTCGTATAGGCCAGCAATAAGCGACAAAGACCGCGGCTATTTCAGAAGGTCACTAGCTTATCATCCACTTTAAGACAGAGCAAGTGCGTTAATGGAAAGACAATATCTTGGTTTAAATTACAGTCCAGGTAATTAAATAGTTTATATTTTCAGTCCTGAGTCTTTTGGCACCTTTCACCTTACATCCACCGAGGCACAAATCTGAACAAGCTTTTGGCCTACGCAATAAACCACCGTACCGACAAAAACACGGGTCAAAGAAGAACCTGCCTGAAGTAAGCGCCACCCAGCTGCTTGTTAGTGTTGGAAGTGCTGCGATACTGGCCGACTGCCACTATGCTTTTCCAATTTCAGACTTAGTTACGCACAAACAAAAAATAAAATTAAAATAAATAGGTAAATAAATACTGACGAGACCAAAAAACACTTGTAATTAGGCTTAGTCCATGAAACGGACGAGTAATCACTAATTGGCCACAGGGATGGGAAATTTGCTAAATATTATCACTGACGTTAAAAAAAAATGCAATCTTGTAACCTAGTACCCAACTCAGGGGTTTACACACTAGCAAAGCGACGAGTTAGTTACAGCCCAATGCAGCACACCCACGACACACAGGATTACAATAAACAAATGATCAAACAAAAATGATCAGAAGTTGATTTGGCTGTATATGAAATAATAAATTGAGCAAAACACACAAAGGAATCTTAAGCAGGCACCGAGGGAGTGTGCGCGTCTACCACACAAGTGGATTGTACCTACTGTGGTAATGGGGCTTGTTTGTGAAGGCCTTTTTTTCTACAAAGTGGGGTAAGCAATGGATCGGTAAAATATTCCCATCCCTACTTGATGCTTAGTCTAAGTAGCTTCTACGCATCCTAACAGATCAAAGGTATGTAACTGTTCAGATATTAGCACATTAAAATATGAGCCACATTCACTGTCTGGGTGACAATTAATGATTAGTGGATGTGACGACAGTCTGAGCAGATTTTATGTTTTGTTTTTGTAAAAAGGAGGCAGCAGAAATTTGCAAATGAGACCAGACTCGCGCTGTTTCTTGCCATGTGAGCTATTTTTAAACCATGCTGCCTTAGCAACCCCATCCAATTAAAATATTGCTTTTAAACGTTTGAATTACATCTTTACTACGAGGAAAAAAAGACAGCAGGAACATGCTAATATAAACAGTAGCTTAGTTTGTTCATAGTAAGTGAGTGCCCTGATATGCCAGTAAAGTGGCCTACAAACCAAAGCCTACAAAAAAGGCTGAACATTTGTTTAACACCTCTGAGATGTGACGACAACCAGTATGGACACTACTCTTAACATAGTTGTAAAATGTTTGATAAAAGTGAATTTGTGTGCCACATATCGAGTGCTGGCGTGAGTGAAACTATAGGACCTGCTTGATCAGGTTTTATAGCATTAGTGTACGGGCTTATGGGCGAATTTTTAGGACACATATATCACCCAAATTTGCCAACACACCTCTGACGACAAACTGTGAGTAAGCAGTACATGTAATAAAAAGTTCAGTCTTCATCTGGATATTAATACTGTGTAGAATAAATTTTACAAATATATTTGTTTTTACTGGCAGAATATGGAAAGAATTTATTGTGGTGCAACAGTTAACACTTAAGGAATATATCTTAGTTTTTTCATCATTAATTTGGACTTTTTTTTTTTAAAAATACAAGTCAATTTTGATTATTTCTAGTACAGTTACTTCAAAATGTGGGCCTTGGCCTAAACTGGGCCTACTGTTGGTAAGACCCTGAACAAGAGAAGCTGCACGCTTCACGTCACAATCTTTATATAAATTCTGTTCCTATAAATGTTCAAGAGTCCTGCATTTTCAGTGAAGTAAGCTGATGCCATTTGGCGTCTGATCAATCGGAGCTTCCCTACATCGAAGACAGTTGAACTGAAAACAGTAGGGGCTACATTATAATAAATTATACACCAACCGGTCACTCAAGAGACAATCTTACAAAACAAAACGACAGACATCTGAATGCCTACTCATTCGGAGAATATGCTAAGTATATATAAAATCACACAGCGAGTGTCTAACGCTTCTAACCCCATCACGTAACAACCTTCGAGTGAGCTCGCTTCAAGAATCACAGAACGAAACAGAGTCCTGACTCAAATGAAATTTAGAAGCTAATTGTAACTTCAAAATTCAAGTGAGTAAAATAGAGATCGCTGGACGTTCTCTCACATTATATAATGTCTTCAATAATGTCAGCTTCATATACCTGCTCTAACATCCAATTAGAGAGGACACAGAGAGAAAGAGAGAATTAGGTGAGGTGGGTTATTATATCCTTGGTATTACTGAGAGTTTGTGTGACATTTGTATGAGAAGATGGTAAGGCAGCACAAAGGTTTCCTGTCGGAGCTTAGCAACAGATTTCTCTTATCTCTGCCTTTCTCCCTCTTTCTTTAGACAAAGTACAGACACAATAGCTTGGCACCAGCTAAGGCTTTTCTTTTGTTTTTATTATTTCTTATAATCCTCTCTGTCCCCCTTTGACCTTTCCGCTCCCACAATTGCCTCATTTTTAAAAACACAATTATCCTGTCCTCTCCAAAACATTTGTCTCTCCTCTCCCTCCTTTATCACACGGTGAGAAAAGGAGAACTTTCTAGAACTTGTAGGCAGTCAGACCTGGAGTTGGCTGCTGTTGCTGGGTCAACGTGGCTGCCATGGCAACCGCTGCAGCGTTGGGCACACTGGAGAACGGGGCGGGTCCGGTCGTGACTCGCGGCGCATTCTGCCACTTCCTGTTGGACGCCCGTTTGGACTCAAAGACGTCCGTAGAGTCTTCCAGGAAGGCCCGGCGGTAGGAGAGGTACTGGTGCTTCAAGATCTGTGATATCAGACATAAACAAAAGGGAGGAACAAAACAGGACAGAGAGAAAAGGAATTTACATGTTATTCGCACATTTTATTACAATTTGCTTTAAATGTGAACAATGTGTGTAATTTTATTACAATATCATACTACAAAAGCTTTATAAAAGCCTGACGACACAGCCTTTAGGTGCTTTCACATCTGCCCTGTTTGGTTTGCCCCCTTAGCGCGGTTTGTTTGGGCAGGTGTGAACACAGCAATCGCAATCAGATGTGCACCAACACAACCTGACTGAAACCTTCTAGAAGAGACAAGAGACGAACTCTGGTGCAGTTCGTTTGTCCGAACCAGCTGCAGTCACATGACACATTGTTTGGGTTAAACATGAGCATGTTACAGTCCTGGAGGATTATTAATGTGCGCCTCCT
>JAPZEB010000013.1:18037531-18056161 GCA_029783705.1 Chaetodon striatus | reverse complement strand
AATCAACCTGCGTAGTTGTCCCTCCATTGTGACATTAGAAAGTGTCACATTTATCTTGACAGTGTACTCTTCTTCTTAAATGATCTGTTAACTTAACTGGATTTTTCCTGCATGGAAACTCGGACCAATCAAGAGCAGCTTTCTCACACAAGACATTGTCTCCTGCTTGTAAATGCTGCCGTGACAACACGAACCAACTCCAGGCAATTATAAACTTTATTACAAAATTAGTCCCTGATACGGATCAAAGAGAGAAAAGCAACTGACCTTGACATTCTCATGGACAGATTGGAGCTGTGCAGCCTGTGCAACAAACGTCTGGTACAACTTCTGCATGGCCATGGTCAGGTCTGGAAACAAAAACAATACACATCATGATCCTGGTGCACATTTGAGGTGAGTTACTGAAAGAATGAGGAGGGTGAAGAGTAAGGAAATACTGATCAGCAAGAGAAGAAAAAACTTAACATTTTCACTGTAATTCATTTATTAATTATTTTTGAAAGGTGTTTAACTTGGCTCTAAACAGGGGTCTCATTTAAAAAACAGTCCACAGGATCCATACTAAAAATGTACGTATGGACAAAAGCCATAAGTGGCATGCGCCAATTTTTTTTTGGCAATTTCCACTATCAGGCTTTCATCTCACCCTCTTTGTCAGCAATTTCCTGTTGCCAAAAAGCTCCATGTGAAGTGGCGTATGCCTCTTTCAGGCCTTGTTTTGTGCATACACGATGTTTAGAAATGAGACCCTGATCCCTAATTTGCTGTTTCTCACTGTGAGCATCCACAATCACATTATACAGGCATCAGCTTTGTTGTTAATATGAAATAAATACATCAATGCTTATTTAAAACTTGTTAAAAGTCAAACAATTCCTCTTCCTCTTACCCTGAGGAGTGATGTGGGAGCCACTGCTCTGCGTCGTCAGGTGGTTCTCCAGTTCTTCTATCTGCTGTCGGTACTGCTGCAGCTGCACCTCAAACTGCTCTACCAGGCTACGGAAATAACTACACACAGAAAAATGACACGAATTTTTACCTTTGTCTGATTCAGGAAGTGATAAAAGCTGATATAGAGAAAATAACTCTGAGACTAGTGACAAGGGGCATATTGGCTCAACAGGTCAAGAAGCTGACACTACTGCAGTCTGAACACCAGCACATTCCCTTTTGATTTACTTCAGGACTTTCATCTGGTAGCTTACTTACTCTGACGGAGCAGTGTTCTCATGCTGAAGTCCAGGGGGAGTCTTTTGTGTACGCAGTGCTATGTCAGCATTTTTCAGCTCCTTGAGAACAAAAGAAAAGAGGAGAGTAAAAAGACGCATCAAAGGATGCCATCTTTGTCTTGGCAGGCATTTTCCACTTTCTCAGTAACAGATAGTCAACAACCTTGACAATTAAAATCCTCTCATTTCAAGTCCCATTTGCTGCAGCTAAATTGATCTACAGCTTTACATTAGAAAAAAATACCACTTATCCATCTTCATATAGAACGTGATTAAAAAAGGGCAACAGTATGCACATACAACGTGTGTGTCCACGGTAAAGACCAGTTGTCGTGTTTATTTCTTCACTGGATTTGAGGAGGCCATGTGTTTATTGTGATACATGCTCACACTGACAATGAATCTATTGTGTGTGCTTGTGTGTGCAGATGTACCTGTGCCGTCTCCAGCTTTAGCTTGTCGATGGCGAGAGCTTGGCGCTGCAGACCGCTGGCACTGACCGAGAGAAGCTGTTTGAGGTTCTTGATGTCATCTTGGACTTTAGAAATGGCCTTTGACGACATCCTACTGATGTCCTCTTGAACCTGTTTCTGGTCTTTTACAAATTTTCTACAAAACAGAGACAGACAGAAAGTTGTAAGTTATTCAACAAAACAAAATATTTTCAAGCAGTGCATTATTGGTGCACTTTTACCAAGACGAGTGTTTACTATAATTAGACATGAGCTCTAACATAGCAATTGGCCAACAACATGGGAAAACCCCTGGACACACCACCACAGTCCACGTAAAATCATAGCTCTATGACTCCATGATCCTCATAGTCATGTTTACAACACACAGACCAAATGAGTGACTTCCCCTTCGGGACAATAAGACTTCTGATGTAACAGGTTAGCATTTGCATCTTTAAACAAATAACACAATGCTACTGAGCACTGTGCCAAGGCTCATGACATAATAGTCACTGGCTCTAATCCTGTGAAAATATATCCACATACAACAGAACTTACTGGAAATTCTCGACATCCTGACAAATAACTGGGGGCAGGTTCTCATCTTTTAAAGCTTTACTGTCCCTGAGGGAGAGAAAGAGAGTGTTTTTAATTATTACAACAAAATGAATAGTCTTCGCTGATCACGTATACATTAAAAGGATTAGGCAGCCACTGAACACACAATGCTTATACAATTTTATATCATTCCTTACAGCACAGACAGTTCTGGACTGTTACAGAATTTCAGTCTAGTAAAGAACCATGCGTGTGTTGTTCAGCAGGACTTACTGTGCATTGGCTCCAGATGATGTGTCGCTCTTGTTTTCAGAGGAAGTGCTGAAGTCGACTCCGCCCAGGCCAATACTTGGAGCAGGTGCCGCTGATGTTGCTGTGGAGGTAGCTAATAGGGAACCCAACGTTAACCCGCCTCCTCCTCCAAGAGTGGTCTGGCCCAAACCTGCAACACCAAGGAAACATTTAAACTATTAGACTATTTCTTAAGTAGTCTTCAGTTAAGACAGTTGAGTCCTAACCACTTTTCACTGACCTTGCCTCTGCATACAAATCTTGCTTTATATAAAAAAATACAGCAACATTTTGCTGTTATGCAGAGCTCTGAGCATTGTGTCGGCACATGTGCACAAGTTCAGGTAGCATGCTTGCATCTTACCTGCAGACAAAGTGTTGGAGAAGAGACTTGCACCCAGTGATGGGCCTGTTGATGCAACTGCTGTGGTGGTTGTCGCGCCACCAAGACCGAGTGTGAAACCTGCTGGTGCAGGCTGCTGTGGAGCTGTGGACGTCAGGACAGAGCCAAATGATAATCCAGCCCCTGCAGTGGCTGATGAAGGGGTGGAAGTGGTGGTGAGGGAAAAGGGTGTTGCTGAGGCGGTGGGCTTGTTGAAGGCCAAGCTGAAGCCAGTGGATGCAGCTGTAGAAGCTGGGGCACCTAGACGAAAACAGATATCAAACTTAAAACCTGTTGTCATTAACCTTCCAATAGCTTACTTCACAAATATCCAAGAAACACAAACGTACCTAACGTAAGGCCTGTAGTGGGTGCAACAGCGCCTAAGGGAGAACAACATCACAACATAAGACAAGATGTATGGCTGCAGCTGGCAGACATGTTCATTACAATTGTTTTTGTAACTGTGTGACGCATTACTTGAGGCAGGTGTGTTAAAAGAGAATCCTGTAGTAGGTTTCTGACCAAAGAGACTGCCTCCTAAGCCAAGAGCAGGGGTGGTGCTGGTGGTGGCGGCAGCGGCAGGGGTTGCAGCTACTGTACCCAGAGCAGTCCCAATAGAGAAGCCACCGGTGTTGGCTGCAGGCGCACTGATGGGGCAAAAACAAAGCAGTGAATTCAGTCACATAATCACAGTTATTTCATGATGCCAGAGTCAAGTAGCAAGATGAGAAGTGAGGGACAGTCTGGCATTGTCACAGAAATGCAAACTGTTTATTGTTAATAATCAAAATACACCATAGGAAGCTGTCAATGTCCAGGACATGCATTCCCACTTTTTCCTTACATATCTTACTTTCAATATGTAAACTATGTAAACTGTGTATACCGGGAAAACCTGCAGTTTGCAGAAGCTAAACTTGGTGATCAAAGTGAAAGCTATGACACCACACAGTACAGTTTGCCTTTGCAGAGCCAACAGAACTTTGAACTTAAAATTATTATCCACAAAGCAACAATCCTCACTCTCATATTCCGTCACACAAAAGTATGTACCTTTAACAATAACGCACATTGACTCAGACGTTGTCATAAAGTCATGCAAGTTACCGGCTAACGTTCGGCTATGCTAAAGTTAGCATTAGCTGCTATTTGAAGTATATTATTAACGTTACCTTGCTGCGCCCCCAAACGAGAATCCCCCACCGGTGTTGGCGGACCCAAGAGTCCCTGATCCAAAGTTAAAGCCGGACATTTTGTCTCAAGAGGCACACATTTAATACCAACTGGCGACTGGACTTAAGCCATTCACGAAGACAGTTAACCCAGCATCCTAGCTAACACGCTAGTTAGCTTTGAAAGATGCCCGCGTGAGGGCCAAGTCCGCGGTCTTGCTTTTACTCAAAAGCAAATAAAAATGCGTTTTTTCCCCCAAATAACGGTTAACGATAAGTCCGTTTTGTTTTGTTATAGCACCCTTTACTTTTCTTATATTGTTAAAGCTGCCAAATATCACACGGTGAATTCTCGCATGGTGCTAGTTTTCTTATTCCCCGCCTGGTATTTCCCGACTGCGGTTGCATTTTGGGTAATCACTGTGTGAACTACATTTCCCGTCGTCCCTATCGCTATTTTTTTAATATCGCGTGACGCCTCACACATGCGCAAGGTGCCAACTGGACTGCTGGCGGACGTTCACTCCAATGTCGATTTCAAAATAAAAGACGACACGACGATACAGTAGATAGACACACTTCTGTATTTTCTATAGTGTTCAAAGAGTATCTGCACAATGGTGTTTCACTTACACACTTTTTTTTATTAATTAAGTTAATTTTGTGACATGTCATCTTTTGCATTATATCCATCATTGCTGCATTTTATTATTTTTACAATCATTTCTATTTTTTATTTCATTTGTTTTACCTTCTTGTCAGTTCTCTCTCTGTTGTGTTTCAAACTGCATACAAAATAATACTGCATAACTACATTTATACTGTAAATATATTATGATTTGCACTGCTGTATCAAAATGCCATTATGATGAGCTAATATTTTAAACCACTTAACTTAAGCTCCCTCTTTATGCAAACATTACATTACACTTTAACAAACACTTTTGTAAAGAATTTTATAATACTGGCCAATTTCATTGTCTTTAATTACTCTGTTTTCTGCTATATGTCCAGCTATATATGTTTTATTGTTGTTTTATTGATGCTTTAACTGTATTTTAATGCTTGTTATGTAAGGTGACTTTGGGTGACCTGAAAGGTGCCTCCAAATAAAATGAATTATTATTATTATTATTATCATTATTATTATTATTATTATTATTATTATTAAATTTCCTGCAGTTTGCTGGACACTCATGGGTGTAACCTTTTCCACCACCATTAAGTCTTTGATTATTCATATATTTATACAATGATATATAACTTTTTGTTTGTTTTTACTTTCTATTTTCGCTTCAAGCTGCTGCAACGCTTTAAAAAATCTTACTTGATTTTATGACAATATAATTTTATGAATCAGGTCTGTTTTATGTTCGTTGTGTCTATTTTAACACACTTTGTGCTACATTTCTTGCTTGGAAGGTGCTATGTAAATAAAGTTTGTTGTTATTATTATTATTGTTGTTATTATTATTAGTAGTAGTAGTAGGTTTATATTTGAATTGTGTATAATAAAATCAATAAATTAACAATAAAGGCCAAGTAGTCAAATGCCCTTTATGCAATGGCAGTATATTATAAACTGAAATAATAGGGGACCTGAAGGCAACATCTGCATTGTTACCTAATCTTAATGCCCAATTTAAACCTAAATAAAGATATGTTTTAAAGACTTTTATTATTTCAGTATATGCTGTGCATATTGGCGTAAATTAGTAAAGTTGTGCATAATAAAGAACAAACTAATTACTTCAGTGTGATGACTAAAGTCGTGCTTTTATTTTGAAAATCGTGCGCCGCGCAGTGTTGACGTGATTGCCAGGACCTTTACGCGGATGGAGGAGTAAAATAATTGACAATAAACATATATCGTATGCCTCCGACAAAGTCCCGGCGGTTCGTGGAGCAGTTTGAGCCACCAAAATCTCAATGATCCAGTTATCCCCGGAAGGCGTCGTGTGAAGCTTCCGCAGCCGCTGACAGCTGTTTGGACCGGAGACATGGAGCATATCCGAACACCGAAGGTAGCTAACATTTCTAGCTAATTGCAAATGGATGGGGACACAGCCAGCGGCTCGGCCTGTCTGCCGGGGACTCCTGCAGTATTACAGAGTGTGGCTGCGTTCACCAGACACTAACATTTGGGTGGAGTGTGTGTAGATGTGACAGCACGATGGCTAGCAGGTGTCGCCGAGTGTCAGACGTGACGAGCATCAGTGAGCTGTTTGTTTGCCCCGTACAGCAGATGGCTGGGCTGCCTCCTTATAACCTTACTACCTGCACGCCCTGCTATTGATCGAGCCAGCGTTACACTACCAGTGTGACAATACACCACAAGGAGAAACCAAGCTACACCTAAACATAACTGCATCATGATGGACGTAACAGACACACAGCACTGACTCACACCCAGCCTGATAACTGCAGGACTTGCTGTTCTTTTGACATGTCTCACTCTTTTATCATCTATATTATAATCCTAAACAGTGTCTATTCAATTACCTGACTCCTGTATCACTTACTGAAGACTATACATAAGGCAGAAAGCCCTTAAAGAAGCAGGTGGTGAACATCAGTACAGCACAGGCCTTGCAGAGCTTAAAGACACCAAGTGGCCTCTGCTGTCTTGTTATACACTTTGTTGCAACCAGATATGACTGTAATGCTCCATAAACACTTCACATTAGAGCTGCAAGTCAGACAACACTTAACCCTCCTAAAAGTTTACTTCACATCCAGTGTGCTGGACTACTAAGGCCATATATTGCCCCATTTATGGTTAAGGTGACTATCCCTCGACAGCAGCCACTCAAACGTATCCTCCATAAGCCTCCGTAGCTCGGTTTGCAACATGCTTTAGGCCCACACCTAATCTATTTCAGTGTGTTTAATTGCCAGGGTGTGTGTGTTGAAAGGTGAGAGTTCTGTGTCACATTAAGAGGCGGCGTGACCTCACGCACGAGGCTCAGGGATAGTCAGACATTACAGTAAAGTGCAGCATGATTCTTTGGGAAGATAATTGAATAAGGGAATGCTGGATCAGGTGGGTGTGTGTGGTTGTGTGCAGACAGGGTGTGGCCCTACTGTTTAAGTTTTCTGGTTTTGTTTGTTTGAGTTTAACAGCCGAGGAGGGTTCAAGCCAACATATGTTTTCACTTAGCGTAAAGAAAATGTATGTTAATGTCCCATATTTTGTCGTGAGAGTCGATATTGTTTTTACTCTGTCGTCGAAATGCTTCAGAGACAAGTTGATGCCACTTTAAAAAGATTCACTGTGAAAAAATATGGGATTGTTTTTAAAGTACTCTGACTGCACAGTTAATTTGCAGCAAATATACACAGTCATCATTTTTCTTTAACTGTCTCAAGAGACCAGCTCACTCACTTACTAACACACACCCCTGACCAGCAGTATGTGCTAAGAAGCCTGTCGAAGCTGCGTCCCAGCGGCAGCTGGGAGCCAGAGATAGGCTCATTTATTTCATCATATCGAAGACTGACAGGAAAAAGGAAAGAAAGGAGAGGATGTCTGAGTCAACCAGAGTGCCGCTAATGTGATGAATCATGGATTTTGGCTGTTTGCTGCTGTCGCTGCTAACTGTCAAATAGCCGTGTGGCCACAGAGCGGTGGTCGGTAGTAACAATCAGCATGCCTTTTTTAACAGGAACTCTTATTTTGCTGCTAGAAATGGATTTGAGATGAATGCTACACATGTATTTCAGACCATCACAGTATTTTAGGGCAGTTTCTTTGACTCTATACCTGTGTTATGTGCTTCATAATACTGAACATGGAGTTGTGAATGGCTGCTCTGACCACCCTTAACCTTGTCCTGTGCAAAAACTAGTGACTAGAGTAAATGCTCTACTGTGAGCGTCTACAGTGTGTGCAGGGAAGAGTTGGGGACACCTCAAGGCCACACTTAGCCTGTCTTCCTTACCAGGAAATTAGTTGTTACTCTCATTATAATGGAGCTGGCAGCAGAAAGGTAGGCCCAGATGGTCAGGATTAGGTGGTGTGCCAGCTGGAGCCGGTGCAGAGTGCCACTTACATTCATTCTGTGACAGGTGTCATTCCTGTTAGCGAGATCCTAGCCTTCGTCTTTTCATTATATCCTACGCATAACTCCCCACCCAGCTGAAGTAGCTCACAAGAACCTTGAACTGCTTATTAATGGTGTTATTACTGGTGTGTGTGTGTGTGTGTGTGTGTGTGTGTGTGTGTGTGTGTGTGTGTGTGTGTGTGTTTTTGCAGGTGGAGCAGGTGCGACTGTTGGATCGCTTCAGCAACAAATCCACAAACGGCACACTGTACCTCACAGCTACACATCTCATCTTCGTGGAGAGCAGCTCTAACAACTCAGCGTCTGCCGCACAGGAGGTCTGGGTGAGTAGCTTTGTGGGTGACAGCTCTCATTCACAGTTTTTAGCGTCACTCATGGATGTAACCACAATTAACGCACTGTTGGTTGTTACAGTATAATGTTGTAAACCACACAAGTGCCAGCTTAAGTGCAGGATGGGAAGACTTTTCAACTGCTGGTGCCAAAGTCATATTTTAGATGGTACAATTATAACTGTATTAACATATAATGTGTGCACAGCCACACTGGAAGGACCGAACTGTAATGTTGCCAGTAGCTTCTCGCAAAATCAGCGCTGCGTCTTTCTCTCTAACTTTGCAGCCACTTCTTAAAAGAGACATTAGCGTGACCACCTTGAGGAAGTCTGCAGCCTGATTGAGTGTATGTGTGTCACAGTAGTGTGTTGGGCAAAGGACGAGAACATGCAAGCGTGTGTGTGGTAAGAGGAAACAGGGTAGCGGTTTAAAAAGCCTCATTATGTATCAGCAAGGTATCCGGTTAGGCTTTTGTGTATGATTGTGAAGTGTGTGTGTGTGTGTGTGTGTGTGTTTCTGCCTCCACCTGAAAGAGGATTAGTGTTGTAGCACTGTGTGAACTAGGTTATTGGCTGCATCAGTGGGTCGGGCATCCTGATATGTTGATGGTCGCCTTTTCTTAACAGCACAATGGCACCACAGTTGTCCTGTAACGTGACTGAGAGAAGATATCGCCCAGTGTTTAGACGGAGCCACGTTTGCTGGTGTGCACGAGGTTTAAAATGCTTCGAGCAGCAGATCCTGGGCCGTGACCTCATCCCCACCATCCTTCCTGTTGAGAAAAGGGAACATTTTCTCTTCCTTTCTGTTTTGGTTCTGGCGCAGCACTTCGAGTAGTCTCCGACTGTACAGTGTGTGTGTGTGTGTAGGTGCCTGCATGCATGTGCTGTCGCACTGTATGTGATTTTTTTGTGGAGGCAATTTTGGTAAGAGACAAAGAGAGTTTGTGAGAATGTTATTGTGCCTTATAAAATATTAAACAGCTGAGTTACTGTCTGTCGCAGCAGCTGGTGAGATCAGCATATACTTTGTGTCGGTGTGAGTGCGAGTGTTTCGCTGGTCATTACCGATGCTGATGAATGTGCATCTTAATGATCTCCCATGGTCGGGATCCCTGTGGGATTCAAACAGCTCTCATTGAATATGGTGATGTGCTGCGTTTGCCCTCTTTGCCCTCCACACTTAATGATATTAAAAACCTATTAGAAGCTGTCCTCTGTTCAAAATACCTGTTCTTGAACTCCTCGCACAGCCTTTCACTATTCCAAATCTTATTTATTCTTCATTTTGATTTACTTTACAGATCTTTATTTGGAGCTTTAAATGCTACATCCATTTTAAAAAGAACACTAATATGTCCTAACGACATATGTAGGCGTGCAGCAGGTGAATCAGAGCCAATTTAAATTTGCCGTTTGAAATATGGTGCTTAAAATCCTTCCTCTGGCTTTGCTTTAAACTCAATGATTTTTCATCCTAGAATAAATTGAATTTTTGAGGTTACCAGAGAGTTTAGCTTTAGTAATGAGAACCACGCATGTTCTTGGTTCCTCACTGAAACCGAGCCTTATTTTGAGCATCTCTTCTTGCCGTATATCGTGGTTTTTCATGATTGTATTCCAAGTAAGGAGGAATCTGTTATCTAGATGCATCCAGGGACATATATACATACACACAGGGCGTCATAGCTCACACTATGTACACAGAAAATAACAATAACTCTCTTTTTTGCTCCTGTACTTTCTCCCTCCTCTGCAGATTTTGCATCACCACATAGCATCTGTGGAGAAGCTCTCCCTGACCACCACAGGCTGTCCTCTGGTCATCCAGTGTCGCAACTTCAGGGTGGTTCACTTCGTGGTACAGAGAGAAAGAGACTGCCACGACATTTACAGCTCGCTGCTGCGTCTTCTACGGCCTGGTGGGTTACAGCAGAGATCTGTGTTGTTATCTTTGTTCGTATCTGTGTTTTGTTAAAGCTCTTCCTCTGGTTTCTTCCTCCTTCGTGCAGTATCCTATGAGGAGCTCTATGCGTTTTCCTACAACCCCAAACAGAACGACCAACAGAGAGAGGAAGGATGGCAACTCATCGACCTCGGGGCGGAGTCTGAGAGGATGGGCGTCCCTTGCGACCAGTGGCAGCTCACCGACGTCAACAGAGACTATAAGGTAGCTGGCTCTATTTTATAAACTGTAAGCACTCTTCATGTGAAGCGCCAAATTAAGAGGATCTTCTGGTCGTTTCTTGTACTTCTTTGTTGCATCTGTTGTTGCGGGCGTAACTGCTTCTTTTCTGTGCTGAAAGGGAGAAGAACAAGTGTAAAATCTTTAAAGTTTCATGCTATACTTGTTAAGATTTACAGCTAAGATGTGAAAAATCAGAATTAAATCTGCAGTAGGCTGGACTTTAACTTATCATCTTAACATCCTTCTAAATCAGGACAAAATGGATTAACACTATAGCTCATGTCAAAGTGTTTGGTTTCTGGAAGAATATATTTTCCGTGCAGAGAACATGATGAAATAAAACTTGGAGTAAAATGGTAACAAAAGCTCCCAAGTGGTGGTTAGCGAGCTCTGTGGCTGGTCAGAGCTGAACCTGCTGACTGTTGTTGAACCTTGGCACCCTCTCTGCTCCATAAATACCATCTGCTACAAAGACGGGCAGTGTGTTGATGTCACATGATTACTGAGCCATAAAGTCCCCCGTATAATATAGTGATATTTTCTGACATCTAGTGTTACTTTATTATGTTTTGTGCAAACATTGTCCAGGCTTGTCTGATCCAACTGGAGGCGAGGGATCTCTGTGTTGTAATAAGCTGGCAGTGACTCGGGGTGTGGTGGTATACGAGGGAGTCCGTTAGGACAGTGTATTGGAGAAACCAGTTAGACATTACCTCACATTATGGAAACATTATGCACGTATCCAGAAGAGGGTGCTGGAGCTTCACTGTTTCAAGAAAGAGTAGAGCATTATGCATCCTAACTATAGTTTTGTCCAGTTACTGTTAATAATCAGTTATTTTGAAACAAAAATGCCGAAAATTTGCTTTTGCCAGCTTCTTAAATCTGAGAATTTGTTGCTATTTTTGTCATTTATGAAATTAAATGAAGATTCTTTAGGATTTAGACCGTTGGATGGACGATAGATTTTGTTTTAGGGTTCAGAGTTATACTAATACTGGCTTTTTATGTGTATATATTGCAGTTAAATTTTCACACTTACAGCCTCAGCACACTGACTATATATATTTTATTTTTAATATTTTCAAGATTTTAAGCACTAGTGTGTAACGCTGTAGCATCATGCACATTTCTTTTTATTTTTAATGCAAAGTTTTATTCGTAATTCATTTAATTGCTTTATATTTACATTTCTATTTCATACTTTTTTTTACTTCCTATAATACCTCTATTCTTTACACCGGAGCAACTGTAACGATTCAGTTTCCACTCAGGGATCAATAAAAGACTTCTAACTCTGATACTCACAAACCGTTACCAATATCTTTCCAGTCTTTGTTTAGTTGTGTATGTTATGTGTGTTTGTTTTGTGTTTGGTTTCCCAGGTGTGTGAGACATATCCACGGGACCTGTATGTTCCCATCACAGCCAGTAAGCCTATCATTGTGGGAAGCTCCAAGTTCAGAAGCAAAGGACGCTTTCCTGTCCTCACATACTTCTACCAGGAAAAGAAGGTACTGTAATAACCTGCTCGCAGCATTTTTACTCTGCTTTAAAAAGCCTTTTTCCATCAGTTTCTTTTTATCAAATGAAATCAAATCAAGTTTATTTATATAGCACATTTAAGAACATTCATAAGGCAGTATTCTTCAATCACTTCATTCTTTAATTGTTTTTGTAAGTTGTTCAGTAAAAATAGAAAGCCCAGTTAGTACTCTTTTGCAGGTGGGTGCTGCAGTGGAGCTGAAATTACACCCACAACACAAAATTCTTTCAAGGGACAGATAACAGTAAAAATGTTCTTTCAAGTCTCACCAGTAATAGAGTGGAAATATGTGAAGATTCTCCACAAGGTGGTGCTAGAGGACAGGCCGTAGGGTTCATGTAGTTCAAGTGTGTATTCCCTACGTTGTGTGAAAGTGCCACACAAATGTAATGTAATGCACCTATGGGATTACGCAATGAGAGTGCCTTTCCAAAACTGAACCCGCCTCACTTCCACTCCGCCTCGGAGTGTCACTCCGTTTGTTGTCACCTTCACAGCTCAGAGGATTGGTGTAGGGGATGAACACAGCAGCAACCTGTGGGATAAACTTCCCTCTCTGTGGCGGAAGAGGAACTGTCGTAACTTTGCAACCGTGAAGAAAAGAAAAGCTTAAGTTTGTCGTAATGAAAACGTTTTCCCATTTCATGTTCTTCATATGTATCTGTAGCACTTATATTTATTGTGTATGTGCTTGGTTTATGTAGCAGCACTTATAAATAAATTCACAGCACTACAGTCAAATGAATGCGACTGTGTTCTAGAGACCAGAGAAGGATAGATTTTACCCTTTACACAATTTAAACTTTAAGATGTTAATGTCTGTCTGACAACAGGCCTATAAATGTCTGTCTTAGTTTAAACAGGTTCTGTTTGTAAAGGTAGTCGCAGAACTTTAATTGTAAGGAGCGTCTTCCATGACGAACACAATACGACATCGCATGTGGTCATTAAGTCGTTATCGGTGCAGACTCGCTGCCTCCACTCCTCAGTTGTTGGTTTGGGATGGTACTCAGTGTGGCGAAGCCTCCGTGTGAACGCAGAAATGGAGAAGAAGTTGGTTTGGGAACGGCCTGAAATCTGACTTGTCCACAGGGAAAGAAAGTGCAGTGTACATGTATGTGGGTAACACGTTTCACAGAAACCTGCTTCTTAGATTTTGATATTTGTGAACAAGTTTTGACCTTTGAGTATTGTGATAAAATATGGTGCGATTTATTACCTTTTTTCAACTGTTAGTTATGTCCCCACAGGAAAACTTTTTCCCTTGTTCTATTGTCACTCTCGGCCACACCGAGTGAAGTTATGTCACGTCAATTTGTCTTTCCATTGTCAGTTTAGATGCACTGTGCCATGCCAAGCCGCACACCTTCTCTGGAGTAGGTTCAAAAGCTGGGCCATCCGCCCTCGAGCGGGTAGCGGTGATGTCTCGCCGACCACAGCTTGCTGTGAAAAAACGCATGCAGCTAAACTAACGGGGGACTTTAGCTATAAATCAGCCCACTGCTTTTAAACGTCATCACTCAAGACAGGCCATAATTATTTCAAGACACACCTTCAACAATGGAAATGAAAATCCCTGCTGTGCTGGGCTGACGGCCGAAACCAAGCCATGACCGTCAAAAAGGGGCATTTGTCAACACCTGTTTTATCTAATAAGAAGTTTTCAGTCTGTTCATCTTCAGTTATTTCATTTGCAGCAAAATGTATCTAGTGGACTTGAAAGCAATTGATTTTATTATCCAAGTAGGTTACTCAAAGTTTAAGTTTTATTTGTAATAATTATAACTTATGTAATACTTGGCACTGTACTGATGCGATATTGCCACACGAACACATCCCTACTAATTACACTAACACATTTAGTCATTGAACTGATAGGAATTCAGTTTCTTGTGCACGACACACAAACAAGAGAGCAAATTTAAATTCCTGATTTTCTGGTTAAACAAGTTTTTCAGAGCACACACGCTCCTCCTCCTTCCTGTCACACATCATGTGGGACTCTCTTTCAAGTGTCCATGTGGACAAACCTGACTCTCAGCAGTGAGTTGACGAAATGAACTGTCTGCACTCTGCTTTCAATCGATGCATTTTTGGCACAGTGACCTCATCGAGGCTTTTTACAGAATGAGTGAGCCATATACTGAACCACAAAATGGCTACGTCAGTATCAATTATCCATTAAGGATTGGAAAGCTGAATTGCTATTAAAAATTTGACCTCCTTGGCAGTTTGGTAAAGATTAAACAATTATTTTGTGAGGCACTGGCAGGCTCATGGGAGCTGTAGTTAAATTATAAATGATCTATAACAGGAAATAATGAGAGGTGTAATGTGGTCAGATTAGTTTTAGCAGCAGCATTATTGTACTTTTGTCACTGTCCTTGTTCTGATCAACAGGCGGCAGTGTGTCGATGCAGTCAGCCTCTCTCTGGGTTCAGCGCGCGGTGCTTAGAGGACGAGAGCATGCTACAGGCCATCAGCAAGGCCAATCATAACAGCCGATTCGTCTACGTCATGGATACGAGGCCAAAGGTCAGACAGAAACTTTCCTCTCAGATGTTTTAATGTGCTGTTTGTAGAAATGGATCCAACACTGCGTAAAACAGTTTGAAAACAGAGTAGCAGATTTGTTTTGTGTTTTGTGGTTTTTCAGTTGAATGCGCTGGCCAATCGAGCGGCAGGTAAAGGCTATGAGAACGAGGACAACTACTCCAACATCCGCTTCCAGTTTGTTGGGATCGAAAACATCCATGTCATGAGGGCCAGCCTGCAGAAACTGCTAGAAGGTTGTCACTTACACGCAGGCACCACACTTTTATGATTATTCAAACACAGTACTCAGTAAATGGCTCATCTAAATCACTTTGTGTCGACGTGTGTGCCTCTCAGTGATCGGGACTCGGTCTCTTTCCATGAGCGATCACCTGGTCGGCCTGGAGAGTAGCGGCTGGCTGCGGCATATCAAAGCTGTTGTAGACGCAGCTATCTTTCTCACAAAGGTAACATTCATTCTCTTTCCTAGTCCATCACAGACTGTGAGTGTCAAGTCATTGCTTGAATTCTTTCTCTCTTTTTAATGCCACAATCCTCCGCTGTCTGTCTTCACTCATCGCCTCAGGCAGTGACGGTGGAAGGAGCCAGTGTGTTGGTTCACTGTTCAGACGGATGGGACAGAACAGCCCAGGTGTGCTCACTGGGGGCGCTGCTTATGGACCCTTACTACCGCACCATCAAGGGCTTCATGGTATAAACCACAAAGACACACGTGTGCACACACACAGTTTGGCACAAGTGAAAAAGACACAAAATGGCTGATAACAACATGAAGTGGCTCCTCTGCTAGTTGTCGTCTCTCTCTTTCTGCACACGTGTCTTTTAGGTACTGATAGAGAAAGACTGGATCTCGTTTGGCCACAAGTTTGCAGACAGGTGAAGTTTCAACTGGATCAAAAAAGCGAGAGATTTAGTCTGTGTTAGATTCTGCTCTTTATTTTATAATTATTTATATTTGATTATTAATTCTCTCTCTCTCTCTCTTCTTTAAGTTATAACATGACTGTTACTGTATAATTGAATTGTGTACCCCTAGGTGTGACCAGCTGGACGGGGACCCAAAGGAAGTGTCTCCTATCTTCACTCAGTTCCTGGAGTGTGTCTGGCAGCTGACAGAGCAGTTCCCACAGGTGTGTAAGAGTGTGTGAGCTGCATGACACGTGTATTGTACCTACACAGACTTATGAGTGAATGAATGGGATGCACTTGTATGGCAGCACTGTTACGCTACATGTCACATTCACCCATTCACACACACATTCAGGATGTTTCCACAAATAGTCCTTTTTAAATGAACTGAACTCAGTCCTCTGAAAGTGCACCAAAAAGTGGCCCAGCAGAAAAGAGACTCATTTCTTTTGTGTACACGTTGTCAGTTCTTTAGAAAGAGGACTCAGCTCTCTTTCCGGTCAACTTCAGCTCTGATGGGGCCTCAGTCCTCCTCTGTTCACACTATATCTAATATATGTTAAAATTGTTTTGTTTTTACTTTGACGTGGCCCTGCAGTGCGGTTCTGAAGCCTCACTTTTGTAAAACCTTAGCGTTTCTGTGCTGTAGACCGTTGCCGTTTAATGCGTTCTACATTCCACATCTGGAGACTTGCATTATCTTATGTGGACCAAACTTCTCCTCGTCCTGGATCCTTGCAAGCGTTACAGGCTGACATGGTTTCGTCTGTTTTTTCAAGCAGTACAGTGCAATAGCATTTGATCTAGATGGCTAAATACAATAGCAAAGAGCAAAGCGTACCTGAAGCGCTTTGTGTTCACAAGGCACAGGTTAAGTGAACTGCACCACAGACTTGAAGCGAACCAAACTGAGATCACTTCGGGAGTTTATCTGATTACGGTTTGCTTCAGAGGAATCTGAGTTCTCTTGGAGTGTTCACGTGTGCGTAAAAAATGTCGAGTCACCGCTCTGAGTCTGTTTAGAGGCCTGAAAAAGACCAAGTGTGAAAACATCCTCACACGCTGGTGGCTGAGGCCACCATACACATTGCCATCTGCTATTCAGTAACCATTCACAGGCACTCACACACTGATGGAACAGCCATCAAGAACAATTTGGGGTTCAGCAGCATCTTGCCCAACATGCAGACTGGAGGGGTCAGGGATCAAACTAATCCAATTAGTGGACGACTTGGTCTACCTTCTGAGCCACAGTCTCCACCTTTGTATGTGTCTTCTATGCAGTGTGGTTTTTGTATTCACTTTATGATAACCCTCTCTGTAGGCATTTGAGTTCAGCGAGTGGTTCCTGCTGCAGATTCATGAACACGTCCACTCTTGTCAGTATGGCAACTTCCTTGGCAACAATCAGAGACAGAGAGAGGAATTGCAGTGAGTACAACACACACATACACACACACACACACACACACACACACACTTGTACGCTTTTGTGTAGAGTATTGTTTCCCGTGCCTCCTTGCTTCTATTGCACAGACACCAACTCCTAAATGAATCCATTGCTTCTAAAATGATATTATTCCTGCACATTGACACACATCCGTTGACTCTATGTCATCATCAAATCTCTATTGAAATGATAAACAGCCAGGGACAAACATATGTAGTTAGACATCATTAAATAAAGCTCTGTGGTTGCACCTGTAACCGTCAGCCCAGAAGTACCACCTCTTAAATAAACCCAGTCATAAAGACTTGACACAAAACCTATGTTGATGACGATGGCGTATACTGGTCAATTTTCCGTTGCTAGTGACACTACCACAGAAAAAACATCCCACATTAATTACCCGATAATTTCCTTTTTGTTTAAACACTTGTCCTGCGTGGGAAATGTCCTCAAGCTAAGGAGGCTTGAACAAAGACTGAGGTCTGGCAAACACACCTTAAAATAATAATAATTTCACATCCACGTATGTCAATTTCAACAGCACAAATCTAAGCACAGTAACATTTTGTATTCTACCAATTAAGAAAGGGTTGCAAACATTGCTTTCAATCACTTACACTCACTGTATTTCTGTTACCTGTATCTGCACTGGAAACATGAATTAAGTCAATAAAACACGATAGAAAACATGGACTGACTCTTAGTCCTCATAGAGACATTTATTACTGTGAAAGCAAGATCAGTCTTGGTTTTTGAGAACGTTAACACTCACCCCATCAGACTGTGCTTCAATGTATGTTTCATGTGTCTCCCTAACTGCTGTTATGTCTTCCAGGCTGAGAGAGCGGACCCACTCACTGTGGGCGTATCTAATGAGCGAAAAACAGAACTACTTGAATCCGTTCTACAGCCCTGCGTACTCCGAAGCGCACCCTGTGCTGGAGCCCTCCACTCTGCCCTACCATTTCAAGTCAGTACACAGCCCTCCTCATGCCCTCGCTGTTGTTGCATACTTTAAGTGCTACACTTCAGTTGTTGTTTTATTTATAAAGCACATTTCGTACACAGATGTAGGTCCAGTGTGTTGTACAGAAGAGTTAAAACAACACAATTCAATACAAAATAAAAGAGCAAAATAAAAAAAGATAACAGAGTAAAAGGATGGGTAAAAAGATTGAATTGGTCTATTTCATTTGCTTATCTGGGGCGGGATCGCGGGGGCACTGGTCAAGCAAAGCACCCCAGACGTCCCTCTCCACAGCAACGCTTTCCAGATCCTCCTGGAGGACCCCAAGGTGTTCCCAGACCAGATGAGATATGTAATCTTTCTAGTATGTCCTGGGTTTGCCCCAGGGCCTCCTACCAGTTGGACGTGCATGAAACAGGCGTCCAGGAAGCATCCTCATCAAATGCATGTACCACCTCAACTGACCCCTTTTGACATGAAGGAGCAGCGGCTCTACTCCGAGCTCCCTCCTGATGTCCAATCT
>JAPZEB010000013.1:17983466-17996843 GCA_029783705.1 Chaetodon striatus | reverse complement strand
CTTCCTCTTGACATGTGTCACATTTTGGGCTTCTGCTCTCGAGGGATAAATGCCAGATTACATGGTGTAGTATTTTTATCCGTAGTACATTAACCGGCGGAGCTTACAGCATCAAAGCTTGGAGGAGATCATCACACAGGCGCACGCACACACACACACACACACACACACACACACGAACATGCTGACACACACACTCACATCAGAACCGAAACGGAGAGTGTAAAGTGCCTGCTTTGATCTCTCCCTTCCTCCTATTCCTAATTACCCTAGTGACACACATACATGCAAACACACACAATGTACAGATGCCCTAGCATGTGCTCACACACACACGCACACAAAGACATGAATACGTCCTGGGAATCCATGAAATCTAAATCCATGAAAAATGGTGAATTAGATGTCAAATGTTCATCTGCCAAAACCTGAACAAAAGCGGCTTGCAAAGCGCGTGATTACACATTGCTCATTCTGAAATTGTGGGGATATTACGACTACCTTCACTCGAAATGCAGAAAATCAGGAGCTGATAGAGCTGTAAGATATCCATAGCTTGTAGCCTCTTGAATCAGCGCCTTCGTTTTTTTCCACACAAAGTCAGTGAAGTCATGTACAACCCCTTTGGTATTCGATACAAATGACATTGTTCTATTCTTGGTAGATTCGTGACAGCAGCAGAGAGCGTTTAGGAGATGACATGAGGTTCTGTTGATACAAAACACCAGGAATTTGACGGCTAAGTTAAATCATCAGTGATCAATTTTCATACGGTCTTCTCAGTTTGTATCAAGTTTCCATTTGTTTTATGTTTAAAACATAATTGATATACAACAATATCAACTAAACTTGATTTCCAAGCAGAATAAAAAAAAAAATAGCAAAGCAGTGATGCAATCCATGTAGAAAATGATATGATGGCAACACCCTTGCTCTGCCATGACCCAAACACATCATTACTGTGATATCCTAAATAATTTCCAGCATCACTCATACCTAGAACATGAGCCAAATGTTATTGCTCACTTTGTAAACTCTCCTGCACTAATGTTACTGTTTATTTTGAGGTCATGGTTTGACTAGATACTGAAGATGATTGTAAACTTTTAAACTACATTTGAGATTATTATTGCTCCATCCCCTCAAAACTTTCAATCACACAAGGAAAACACACATGTGCGTCCAAGTATTGCCTACACACACACGCATATACATGCAAAAGCAGGTAGTGTGTGCTCTGACTAAGATTGGAGAGTCTGGAGTCCCACTGTGAGCTTCAGGTTCGACATGTCTGTCACAAACTGACCTTTGATGGGCCCAGTCTACCCTCAAAAACAATGCAAAACGCACGTTAGCAGAGCAGCAGCTTCAGTCCTCTGTCCACAGGATGCATTCAGGCACAGTAGTAAGTTGTATTTCATCTGCGTTTTGGCAGAACTCAGGGCCCAGTACTCAGATACTGTAGTTACAAAGTGTAAGACAAAGTAAGATGGAAGAAGACAGACTTGAAGCTTAAAGTTGTTCTTCGGGATGTGTTTACATCTGTGTAGTGCGAGTTAAATTCCAGCCATGACACTGACAGATGGATTTATTAAAATGGGAGTGTATCTGTGTGTCAGATGTGTGAGCGATGAATGAGTGAAAACTCGACTGAAACTCCCTTTGTGAAGACACTGTAAGAGGGAAGTTAGAAAATATAAACAAGCTACATGGTTTTCCTTTTACCTGTAGTGCTGTTTATAAGTATAGACTGTTTTGGTGCTGAGTGTTGGAGAATTTGGCTGTAGAGGTGTCTGCCTTCCCTTGAATATGATGAAACCAGATAGCATTTAGCTTGTAGTGCTCAAAGCACCAAAAAAATACATTTCTTCCTTGAAATCATGATCTAGTTACTCAAGATAATCCACCGACCATGTTGTGAGCAGTTTTGTGTAAGAACTGATTCCTTTTTATCGAACTACAAACATCAACCATATGACTGCGCAGGAGGAAGCGTGCATCTACTCATGGACGTGACAGTGTGAACATGTTAAGGTTAATAGCATCCTCCTCTACTGAACTGAAATGTTAGCTAGCTCAGTGATGCTAGGTGAGCTAGCAGTAGGGTGTAGTTCAGCAAAGAGAGAATAGTTCCTAAATTAAATTGCTCACAACAAGGTCTGTGCAATATCTTGATTTAAAGTAAAGTGAGTTTTTTGGGGGGGCGCTTTGACTGCCACAAGCTGAGTGCCATCTCATGGCTGACATCTCTAACACTCAGCGACTCACACCAAAACAATCTACACTGATATATAGAACTACTGGTGAGAGGGGAAAATATGTATTTTGATTCTGGGGTGAACAGTCCCTTTAACCCTCATGTTTCCCTAACCATAGCCCTAACTGTAATTCATTTTATTTATCTTATAGTATTCTATTTATAGTATCTAGTAATGATTTGTTATTTGTAGGTCTGGGTCATCACATGAACAGAAAAAGAGCATGCATTTCAGAAGTAATACTAGGGCTGTAGCCGACTCAGAATAATGTCAGCTACATCAGATTTGGCTGTCTAATATGAATATTCAACAATTAGTTTTTTTTTTCCATATCAGTTTTGAAAGATTGGGACTCAGGGACGTTTAGTGTGACAGCAGCATTCATGTAAATATAGTAAACAAACTTACTGTGCTAATGAAGAATTGGAAATGTGCAACATTCTTGCCGACACTACATATCAAACAAGAGCCAGAGACTGTGATGTATTAAGCACCTGTGAGCTTTAAGTCCGCCACTTCTAAGCAGACGAGAGAAGATAATATTAGAGCCATACGTTGGAAAGTTTCTCACCCTCTGTGCTGCTGCATCACGCCTGTACCAAAGAGTAGTGTGAAAGTCAAGAGGGCTCACTCTGAGCAAAGTCTGTGGACCAAAATGTCTTGAGAAGCACACTGCACAGCACAGTGACTTAAAAAAAAAAAAAGACCCAGACGATTCAAATATCTGACTTTAAAGGGCAGCCCTAGGGAATACTGTGCATATTGTCTGATGAATAACTGAATAAAAACCAGTCCAGTTAATAGAGAAATGCATCGAGTTACAAAAGATCCCTCAGTTTAGGAAAACTCAACAAAGACAAAAGCAGAGAGCAGTTCAGCAAACAAATGAGACACGTTGGTTAGACACAATGGAAAGAAGAAAACAACTCTTCGCTTGAAATTGCTCACCGGCTATTAGCTCATCTCATTCAAGTACCGAGAGTTTCTCACTAGCTCATCGGTTGCCAGCAGGACCCGATGCGGGCCATTCAGCCTGCTGAGAACGCTGCCTTGTTGACCTTTGGGTGCCGTCAACCGATCAATGAGGGGATATTTTGCTCTGTTTCCAACCACTGTTGCCAGATGTGTGAAGAGCCTCACCCTACTTCACGAGGTCATTTAGGAGAGCTCGGAATGGTGAGGAGAGGGTTTGCACCGTGTGTGTGTGTGTGCATGTGGTGCATTGAGGATTGAAAGTGTGTATATGTGTGTGTGTTCACGGTAGGGATTAGTTGCTTGTAGGGGGGATGTGGCATGAGTTGTTGAGAGGCTGAATTGGCCCTACAGTACGTGTCGTTTAGGTGAAATCAATAAGGATATATTCATTGAGTGCCTCACTCCAGGCTCGTGTGCCTTGTTCAATAACAGGTGGAGATATTCACTATTGAGTGTGTCTGTCAGATTACATGTGTGTCTCTTTAGCGGTGAATAAGTGTGTTCCTAATTAGTGTATTACCCCAAGGATGGAGCCTCTATCCTCCACTTTGACCTTTCAACCTTTTAAGTTGACCCCTTCAGTCCACATTTGTAAGTAAGGAAGTGAAACTTTATTTATAAATCACCTTTTAAAGTCCAGGTTACAAATTGCAGCACAAAAGGAAAGGGGTTAAAAGAACATAGGATGAGAACAACACAAACATGTATAGCATTACATTACAGGCATAAAAACCTACACCTATAGGCAGTATAGGCGAATGCTAAGGGCGCCATCATCCACAGGGGGCGCCACAAATGGGGGAAGAAAAAAAAATCTAAATGTTTATCTTTTACTTTTTTATATAATAATATTACTGCTATTATTTTGAAATGTTAAATAAGGCCACAACAACATAACGACATAGCAAAGCCTACTCAATAATCGAGAGGCCTTTTTTTCTGGGTTTCTGTGGCCCCTTGGCCCCCCTCCCCAGCTTGGCGAGCCATCTGACGTCACATGAACCCCGAAATACGCTTTATTGTTATCATGTCAGAACAACAAAAGCTCTCTGGTGTCCACTCAACTACCACTACACTACTGAGAGGAGTGTATGAGGGAAATTTGTTGATGTTTTCACAGCACTTTAAAATGAATATTAGACAGTGAATTATGATGTATCATACATATTAAAAAGGCTTTTTGCTTAAATTCTAAATTTGTTTTCATGTCAAAAAAAGGTTACATCAAAGGTTGTTTAATGCTCACTCAGAGGTAGTGTAATGAAGGACAGAATGACTGTTTATTTTCTTTTTTATAGTGTAGATTTATGTGTTTCCATGACACAAAAGAAGAATAAGTAACCACAAAAACCAAAGAAACATCAATATAAAAACAACAAAAATTGTTATTTTAAACATTGGTATCAGTATCGGCCCAGGATTTCAAAATCGGTGCAACCCTGGTTCAATTAGAAAGTTAATTTGTACATTTTACGATTATTTTACAATGTCATATATTATTTTATTGGTTATTCTTCTTAACTAGTTAATTCTTGTTAAGTCTTGTTTTGTTTGTTATTGATTAATATGATTACGATACGACATGTACATGTACAGGGCCGCCACTGCCTGGGGGAAGACTGCTCGCCTGGGACCCAGGACAAACGCACAGTGCCCTCGTGTTTAGAGAGCTAAGACCTGATCTGGGGCAAAAACCAGGACAAGAATATTTTAAGACATCCAGTTGTAGGCTCGAGTAAATCACGAGGGATTGTTCTGAAAGCTAGTGTGATTAATTATTCTGTTAATAATCAAAAAGCTTATACTGGATGATGGATGATACAAAGATCATCTGTTATGCACCACAGTCAAGTGGCACTAAAGCGATTTGTTAATTAATCAGTTAGTTGATCAACAGAAGCTGATTTAGTAACTGATGAATTGTTCATTGAAAGCAATTTATCAAGCAAAACTGACAAACGCTCTGCACTTTTGGGCCGTACACATGTTGTGTCTTTAAGCGCCTGGAAAAATGTGAGGTCGCACGCTGGGCGCTACTGTTGTGCCTTTTTTGAGCCAGCATTCAAGGGTGTGGCGGCAGGTTGCGTCCGAGGTTGCTAAGCAACCTTAACAAGCATCATATAGCCTAGAAATAATGAGTGCGGAGCTGATCTTCTCTCAGGTGCTGTTTATAAGTGTGTAGGCCTATTGTCTGTGGGACAGATGAAAAGCTGTGGCAGCTCTGCACCAAAATGATCAACTTTACCATATTTACCACAGACTGATGTTTACGGAAGAAGGGAAGGATGTCTGTCGGCTGTGATTGGTTGTTCCTCGTCACATGATGTGGTGTGCAGTGCTACGTTCCAAGAGTTGAAATGCGGCATGTGTGCGGCCCCTTAGTTTGTTCTTATATCATTTTAAATTAGATATTGTTGACTGTTGGACAGACAAAACAAGAAAGCTGAAGACATCACCTATGGCTCTGAGAGCTTGTGACGGCCATCATTTTAACAGGCTTGATTAAACAAGTCACTGAAAAAATAAACCAACACATAAATCAATGATAAAGATCACTGTTGCTTGCAGAAGTGCAGTTAAGTCATAAGACCTATTTTGCGTCACATATTTTGAGGGACAGATGAAAGATGAAAGCGTCAGTTTACTGCTGTTTTCTGTATATGTGTTTTTTTTCTTTGGGTAAATGAGTCGTTTGAGGTTGAGTGGAGTGTTAATGTCTGTCTCTGTTTCTCTGTGTGGGGTACATACTCCCACCAGGGGTGGCTGACAAGAGATGACTGTGGCTTACCACACACTGAGAGAGCTGCTCTTCTTTAATCCCCCTCCCTCTCTTCCTCTCTGTGTTTCTCTCTCCCCCATCTTAATTTCTCTCAACCCTGACACGTAAAAGCCTCCTCTCCCATCTTAACCACGGAGCTAATCCTTCAGCAGGTTTTTTGGGGGTATCTTGCTGTTTTGGGGCTCTTCTTCTGACACAACGGTTTAGTATCATAATGGCTTGCAAACACCTGTCCAATTAGGCTGATTGTGATGCACCTCAAACTAGTCGACGGATCCTGCAGTGTGGCACAGAGATTTAGCAAAACACACTAAATACTTCTGCTCTAGAGGGATGTTTTTGCAGTTTTGTGACAAATGTCTTTCTGTAAATCCAGGTTTAGTGAAAGGTAATTGAGGGGACTTGAAGAGTCAGTTGTCAGAAAAGGACAAAAGTCTTTCCGCTAAATTTAAGTTCCAACGTCACTTTACTTTGTGTCACAAAAGTGGTGAGAATTACAGGTTGTCCAAGGTTTAAGGGATGTTTTTTTTTTTTTTTTTCAACACTTAACAGAGTTGAATTCAAACATGTCTAAACTTAAAGTGGTGCTCTGGCTTTTATTAAAAAGTAGCATAAGGAGAGATGACAGGATGAGAAATGACAGACATTTTTACAGAGTATATTTAGTAACAGACGATCACTCACTTAAAGAAATTTGTACATTAGGTTTTTGACATTTTGTATCCATATTGGCTGTAGAGCTCAAGCCTTCTGTCATAGTCACATTTAGGTTTGGACAAAATTGATTTTATATCGATATCGTGATATGAAGCTAGATATCGTCTTGGATTTTAGTTATAATCAGTCAGTGTTGTCATTTTCTGTTTTTAAAGACTAGGTAAATTACATAGGGGTTGTTATTTGATCAGTGCAAAGTTGGTGCGCTTGTGTGGGATATTCAGGGAGTAGCACTGAGTAACATTCAAGGACAGAATGTTCAATAAATCAAGCTGGGTTCCTGCTCTGTTGAGCTTACAGAAAACTCTACTCTGCAAGTGGTCCACCCCTGGCACTATTACCTGCCTCAGAGTAGTTTTTAGTAAAAGCACACCCCTCTCTTGCAAGTAAAACTATACCATAAAATTAAATTTGCATGCTATTACTACAGGTCAATCTTAAAATACAGAGGTCTATCCAAGATTAGAGATAAGTGGATCTTCATCAGCATATCATCAAGACAAAGTGAAGCTGCTCCACTCACAGTGGGTGACAGCATCCTTGGCAGTTTTCTGAAGGAATGTCTGTTTTTTTTTTTAACCTTTGGGATGAGATACACTAGATATAACTGCTCCGAATCAATACTGCAGGTCAATGTTCCTGTTTGTCACCTAAATTAAAAATTAGTCACGAAAAGTTCAGTGTGTGCTGAAGATGAGATGAGATATCAATCCCTGTCAGCAAAATCCTCAGGCTTCTGATCGGTCTGTATACTCTGTTTCCAACAGTTTTTTTTTAATTTAGTCTACAAGATGACATCAGATCATGATTTCTTTATAGGCACTCTACTTCAAGTGTACATTAAATAGCCCATACTGCCACATAAGCTAGATAATAACGTGAGGGAAACTTGTAATCTTGGTTGCAGATGTGGTTAATTTATCCCTGATTCCACATCATATTCCTTCTGGAGCATGTCTTGTTGTGTTAAGAAGCTTTTACTGTTGATTTTTCAACATTAAAAAGTGTCCCTATACGCAGTCATTCCCTGGCTTCAAGTGCACTGCTACATGTAGCTACATGCTAACATCAGGGAAACATATTATCTTGGTTGCTGATATTGTTACTTTCTCCCCAATTTCATATTTCCTGCTCGAGCATGTCTAGTTGTGTTGTAAAGCTATTGTTGGTGATCACAGTAGAAAGTGCCGCTGTAACCTTGCTGCAGTGAAGATGCAGAGATTCCGAAATGCAGAAGACCTGAAAACACTGACCAATCATAGCAGACTGGGCTATTTCAGATGGGGGCTTAAGCCCACTTCAGACCAAAGATTCGCAACGAGACGAGTTGAAACAAGCAACCATTCTGCAACACTGAAAGACCTGCCAGTTCACACCAATGCAACTAGATGAGACTCTATGCAACAACTCTCTGTACTTCTGTTCTCATTTGCAGCTTTTCAAGCTTTTTTTGTACCTGAATATAATTTGTAGCTTCTTAAAATATGAATGAGGATAGTGATAGTGAGATACTGGCTGTAGCTACATTTGTAGTAGTGATGAAACGGCGAAAAACATAAACAAAAGGAGCATCAGATGGACTGTATTCATAATAAACACTCCAAAATTATAGAAATAACCAGCACCAATTAATCAGTCACTGAGAATGTGTGTGTGTGTGTGTGGGGCAGCATAAGCACACACAGCGAGCAGCAGCAGTGACCCACTGTCCGACACTGAGGGCTTGGTGGGGAACCGAGCACCTGCCACAGCACACGAAAGCGCCGTCTGCGGTCATTTTGACTTGATCAACAGACTTCACTACAAGTTAACCGGCTGTAGAACCAGGGGAAGTTTTTTACGTTCTAAAACTAGCCGCAGGAGATCTGACCAGCAGAGCTGCAGGTGACCCCATCAGCTGGCTTGAGTCGAGTTCAGACCGGCCAGTTCACACCACTGCAACTCTTCTCTGCAACGTTCTAGAAAAGTTTCGTCTCGTCAGAAATCTTTGGTCTGAACTGGGCTCAAAAGAGACAGGTGCAAAAATGGAGGGTGCATGCAGGTGTTCAACACAGACAGATACATTTTTTTGTCCATTAAAGCATGTAAACATATATTTTGGCTTCCTAACAAATATGAACTTGAAAATGAGTGTAATAGGTCGTCTATAAATTTATGGTCCCATTCTCCCTCACAGTCTAACAAGGTGCAGTACAGTGTATGATGTAGCGAGCATGCAGCCAATCATTGCTACTGTACAGTGGAAATTATTAAACTGGCACAGATGAGGAATTTAAAAGGCTTCTGAAGCTGTAAAAGTATTAATCCAGCAGCTGAGCTACGTCAATGCTATGTAAGGTCGGACTTGCCCTTTAAATGAGCCAGAACACCACTGTCTATCTCACTGTAATCTCTTTCCCCCTCCAGCTTCATAAAAATGTTGAGCGGCCTTTCTCTGAGTGACCTGGGCCTTGTTCTCAATTAAACCTCATCGCCCTCCGCACAATTAATGGGGTTTTACCAATCTAGTTATTTCATTAGTGACATGCTCCTATCTGCTAGATGGCTGCTCCGCTATACATACTGTACATTTTCTTCATATTTCTTTTCTCTATCTCCCTCACAAGCCGTGCATCAGGGCCACAGCTCCCTGCCTTCTGTCCTTTAGTAGTCCGAACATGTTCACCAAATGTGTATTGTTCCTGTATATTTTTTCTTCCTTTTTTGTCTGTGCACATTCAGAAGCTCTGAAGGTTTTAATTGTCTTGGTGTGTGTGTGTGTGTGTAATAAATGATGTAGCTGATGTGTGTGCTGCAATAAGTGTGAAGGCGGTGGTGGCAGCCCGCAGGCTCTGGCGCTGGTTTAGGAAGACATCACTCTCCAGGCCAGGCAGATAATGAAGCACAGTGTACAGAAAGACAGATAAGACGACAGACTTATGAACATCTCTCTCTCTCATCACACACACACACACACACACACACACACACACACACACACGTACAGTAGTCTGTTTCTTCCTTCCAGCCAAACATACTCTCGTTTTCTTCCTGAGCATGATTAGAAGAAAATAGTTGTCAGGGAGAAAGAGAGAGAGAGAGAAAGATGGAGTAAGAGAGAGAGAAAGATGAATGGAGACATGAAGGGACATGTCATACCATTCACAGAGCACTAGGTCTGACAGGAACCCTCAGGACATGGCACTCGTTTCAAGTGGGGACCAAATGGAGGTGGCACCAGGCTGTCAGTGCTCTCTAGTTAATTAGGAGACATTGCCGTTCTGGCTCAGAGAGGGCAGTTGGAAATCACAGTCAATTACATCCAGGTTATAACATGAGTTTGGCACCGCAAGTCAGCTTGTCACAGCTTATCTGATGCTGACCATAATGGCTTCATGCTATACATTTACAGTCAATGATGTCTGCACATAATATAGAGTCTACTGTGCACTAGTGCAACATTTGTTTTTTGGCTGTCAGTCTGGAGGAAACAAATCAGCAGAACGACCGCACACATGGATTTTTTTTGGAGTCATTTCAAGCACAATATAGAGTTTTGATTATGAGATGTCAGTCAGAATGCAAGGATAGTAAAACAACTAAATTATTATTTTAGGCAACATCTTATTTTCTACGCACTTGTGCTTTAAATCTTTAATTTTATTAAAATCACAGCAGATATGGCTTAAAAGCTGACATTGTGAAACTGTAATTTTCATCCATCAGTATATTTGTATTTTGGTTTTCTGGGTATTTTTTTGCTTCTTTTTTTTTCACATTTACATTTTAAGAAAATAAAGTTTGACACGACCCCTCAGAGCTGTCCTAAGATCCTGAACATTTATCTTCCATTTCTGTCCGCCCCCTTTTTTTTGTAGTCTTCTCTTCAATTCAAGAATACAGCCCAAAACAAACAAAAACTGCACATAACAGAAAAAAAATAAGTTTTTTCAGGGCTGCTTTTATTTCCTTGGTTTGGCCAGATGTGAGTCTCACATTTGGCCTTTTCAAACAAGTTCAGAGAAAATGTTTCTAGTCTGTATGCAGAATCTTTCAACAACACCATCACCAGCGAACCACTCAGTGCCTGATCCCCATCTCTAAACACAAAGGAAAATACCTGTCAAGTCTTGAAAGAAATCGTGTACCTGCATTTGAAAATCCATTAGGCAAGGCGTGGAAGCTGGAGTAACCGAGAGCAGTGGAAGCAGATGAAAGGGGTGACTCATTCGATAGTGCTGCCGTGTGTTTTGAAGATGGAATATGGTCTCTAACTCGGCCACATGGGTGAAAACAGAAAAGTTTATAGACACGCGGTCACGCTTCTGTGTAGGCATGCACGGGCACGAGTGCACACATATGCACTTACTGTAGATACGACATGCGCGTACACAGATGCATGCACATTGCCCTCCGTAGCTCAGAAATCCTGGTGTTGAAACCAAAATACCACAGGAAGGCAGACAAATCACTGCTCGTAGGCAGGAAGAGAAGTGGAGGGGAGGGCAGGAGGGGTAATCAAACGAGAGAGCACTTCAACAGAAAACGGTAGGCTGTTGTTCTAGTGCTGCTGTTCCCATCTTCTGTAAAATGAAGGCCTGTTCTTTCTCCATCATCTTTGCTGCATTCTTCAATCTCCCCATCTTTTAGGCAAAGCCAATTACCAGAAAACCGCACTAACACTACCTCGGATTGCGAGGGAAGTGCTTATTGTTTTCATGTACTGCATTTGCTGCTCTCCCCATCTCTGTCTCTCTTTTTCTCTTTCTTTGTGTAAAAACAGAATGCCCCAGCTTTTTACCATTTGCAATAGCTGAGGAGAGCCTTGCTCGTTTGAGATCACTGCACTTAATATCCATAAGGAGGACAGGAAATTCTGAGATACCAGGTTTTTAAGTTGGCCTCATCTGGTGTTATTCTCCTCTCAAAACCTCTCAATGCCAAATGAAATCACTCAGGGAAAGATAAGTGAGGCTTGCAAATGACCAGAAAGAAGGGAAAGATCATAGACCTTGCGTCCACTGCACTTCAGTGGAATTGGCATAAGAATGAATAGAAAAAGTCAATTAGTATCAACAACCAATTTGGAGGCCCAGTGTACAATGCGTTGCAGTCCTTGTCACGGCTAACTCAGCTGTTGGCTCTGGAAGGGTGAAGATGTATGTTGTGCTGATACTGGGAACGAAACCACTGGTCTCTCTGGGGGTGATTAGGGGAACTTTACCCTTGTGTCACTTGCAAACTCCTGGGTGTTTTTAAAATAGTAAAATGTTATGTTCATGTGAGAAGAATTGTAAAGGACGTAAATGGTTGAAAACATGTCAGATGCACAGGGACACCTTTGCATTTAAGTTCCTGCTTAACAAGTGATCACCCAAAATGTCCCTTATATGAACAAAATTTGGCATTTATATATATCTCTACCCTTAATGGTAGAATTTCAGTGATATCAGTACTGATGAGTGCTGATTGGATTGGATCAAATGGTTGAAAATGGCAGACATTTGGATATGCATGGGTTTATTACAGATGGTTTTAAACCTCTACACACAGTGCAAACACATGGGTTGTCCCACGCTGTGGGCTGTGGCATCATTCAGGACAGAACCAAGATCAGCCACAGGTCCTCTTAGACAGTAGTAGTAGAGGTCTTCAGTGGTCCACTCAGTTTTAATGACTCCAGACCTCATCCCAGACCTGAGTAAGACCAGGTCCAAATGTTACTAATGTCTAAAGCTGGAGAGGATTGCACATTCAAGGACAGTGTGAACTATGGAGTGCACGTGAGATGACTGCTAAGGGTGCTTTCACACCTGCCCTGTTTGGTTCGGTTTAATCGAACTCAAGTTCGTTTGCCCCCTAAGGGCGCTTTGTTTGGGCAGGTGTGAACACATGCAATCGCACTCGGGTGCGCACCAAAACTACCGGACTGAGACCTCCTTGAAGAGGTGGTCTTGAACTCTGGTGTGGTTCATTTGTGGTGAGAATGTGTTGGATTCGAACCAGGTCTGAAAGCGCCCTTAAAGGTATGCACAATTAGGGGTGTGGTTGTTTTGAGTGACAGGCTGTCCGCGGATAGTGTCCTCTGGTTTTTAGTTAGATCCACCCCTCGCTCCTCCACAGCTCGACCCTCTTGTCCAGATATGGTCTCTTCTGACTCCAAAAATACAAGATGACGACGGCCAAAATGTTGAACTCGAGGCTTCAAAACGGGAGTCGATAAACCAATCAGTGACGTCACAATGGCTTCTTTCATTATTTTATACATTCTATGGTCTGACCCTTTCGGACCAGGTCACCTTTTTGATAAATTAATTTATTCATGTCAGGTTCAGGTAGGTTTTTTACATGGTTCCGTTTCGAATCTACTGCAAGCAGAGAGATAACCCAACTACAACAATAATTTACATAAATAAAAAGCTTGATGTTCTTCTTCAAGTTAGTAGAGATCGAGTGTTTTTTTCAATTCCAAAAACCACACAGTCGTGCTGCTGACATGAGGCAGGTCCTCCTACGCTATTGCTGCATTCGTTAAGCATTAGGATCTGTTCATTCCCTTTGGCAGTCCATGAAAGTTGCACTGAAAACACAGTTGTGATATCTTCCCCTCATTTCATGGTATCATTTGAAACTTTCCTCTTCAGTGGTTGATTGGTCTGCAGGATGGTC
>JAPZEB010000013.1:17961129-17982224 GCA_029783705.1 Chaetodon striatus | reverse complement strand
AAGTAATTTCATGTCCAGAGAAAAGAGCATGTTTAGCAACATTTCGGACCCAATCAGACATTGTGCTTTTAAGCATCCTGGAGCGCCATTTTGTAATTGTTTTACAATTGTTTGGCTCACTGCTTTTGTGTTGCTGATTGCCTCACATTTTTGCAGTAGCACCCTGATCGCCACAAGTTAAAAAAAAACTTCAACTCAGTGCAGAGAAAGTGGCATTTTTTCCCCATTGTCCAATCTGATGAATTGGGAGGCGGGCCTTCTGTGGTGGCAGTGACAACAAGTGCAGCGAACAGGTCATGGTTTGTGTTAAGCTAACGTTAGCTTACCTCCAAGGACGCTCTAGGCAAACTGCAAGACATATCTGAACAAATTGTAGCCTCGACCACTTTCTTATGTTTTACCAACCATAATTAGGCTTGATGATTGACAGCACATTGTCAGACTGTCCCTGACTCATCCCAAAATAAGCCTTGAACCGACCGTCATCCAGGTGAGGCTCCTGCACCAGCTGGCGGTACTCCCTGTGATGTATCATGTATCCAGACGGATCTCCGTTTCACTGTGACCAACGTACTATTTGGGAACAGCCTCTCATTCTCAGTCAGAGCCAGAGCATGTGCCCTTTGCCAGACTTTAATCTATAGATCTGGGAGTTTAGTTCATGGAAAAATAGCAGTTAAGCTAAGGACAGGTGATTTTGTGGTTGCTTGGCAACAATTAAAAAGCACAGTGTCTTATCAGGGCAGGCATTTTGCAACCTGCAAAACACACTCTGTCTGACAGGAGTCTTAACGGGTGGCAGGTGGCTGGACTTAAAGAGTACCCTAATACCCCTAAAATATTGTTTTCCTGCCTCAGTGGTTAAACTTCTCACCTTGCTGCAGTGATGTACTAGCGTACTCCCAGGTGTGGTACAGATGCAACTAAACACACTCCTGCTGGGTGTGGTCAGGGCGAAAGCATACTCGAAACTTTTCACTAGTGTGCAGTGAAACGCTGCCTGGTGTTAAGTTACTCTTTAAAAAGTTTCACCTCAGACTCAGAGTTGGCTATTTTTCAACTTGATAGATACGCGAATTTCAACTAATGCTAGTGAGCCAGCTTGGTATGTGTCTGTAGATCGTCAAGCACAGGTTGCACATCATTCAGTTCCTCTCTGTCACATTGCTGAGTAATGGGTGTCACTCATTTCTCAAGGGATCCGGTGTGACACATGATGGTTGCTCGCTTCAGACTAAAACTGATAGATACCAGATTTAATTATTGACAGATTCTGAGAGTATTTGGGGGTGGACGGAGGGCTCTTTTAAAATGTTTGATTGAACAAGTAAACACCATTACAACCTAATCTACATTAACGTCTTACATATAGAATCATTAACAGAGGAACGTGCCCTGTAGAGTTTCTGGCTCAACTTCTGGCCAAGTTTATCTCAAACTTGCAACTGTGATTCTGAGCCACGAACCTCAACACTTTTGAGTTTACATTTCAATGACTAATTTAAAGTTCAGAGCTTCATGATATACAGTGATAAACAAAACAAATCTGAGAGCAAGCACGTGTGTTAAGTTTAATTCTACAACCCCAATTCCAGAAAAGTCAAGATGCTGTGTAAAGAGTAAATAAAATCAGAATGCAATTCCTTTTCAGTTGAATATAGTCCAAAGGCACGATACTTTTTTGTATAAATACGCACTCATTTTGAGTTTGATGTCTGCAACATGTATCAAAAAAATTGGGACATGGGCATTTTTAGTTCTGTGTTACATCACCTTTTCCTTTTTGGGAACTGAGGACACTTAATGTTGAAGTTTTAAAAGTGAAATTCTTTCCCATTCATGCTTGATATACAACTTAAGTTGCTCAACAATCCGGAGCCTCCATTGCTGCCTTTTGGGCTTCATGATGTGCCACACATTTTCAGTGGGAGACAGGTCTGGACTGCAGGCAGGCCTGTCAAGTACCCACACTCTTTTACTGTGAAGCTACGCTGTTCTAACGTACAGAATTTTGCTCGGCATTGTGTCGCTGGGAAAAGCAGGGACGACCCCTTAAAAATGCAACATAGCAACATATGTTGCTCCAAAACCTGTGTGTACCTTTCAGCATCAACAGAGCCTAGTATGCATGTAACCCACTAACACACTCCAATACCATCGCAGATGTAGGCTTTTAACTTTGCGCTGGTATCAATGTGGATGGTCCTTTTCATCTTTAGCTCAGAGGACAGGATGTTCATAATGTCCACAATTTGAAATGTGGACTCGTCAGACCACAGCACACTTTTCTACAGATGAGCTCAGGCCCACAGAAGTCGGCTCTGTCTGTCGATGTTGTTGACATGGGGCGTCCACTTTACAAGGCACAGTCTTAACGTGTATTTGTAGATGCAGCGACGAACTGAGTTCACCATCAATGGGATCTTGCAGTAACTGCAAACATGTCAGTGAGCAGTTATACTAAAATAATGAAACTATTTAAAGAGGTTTACGTATTCAAATACCTTGTAATAATTATTAGATTTGAAATTAAAATGTTTCCTTCTCTAGTCAACTTATGTAATTGCAGTGTCAAGTCCTATTTGATAACCAGTCTTCGTATTTGTTGCCCAGATGTTGTCATGTTAGTCTTTTTTTTGCCATGAGGTCCAAGCATTTCCTGGTTTGGTCACATGGTCATTATTGATTTTTATTTTTTGATGCCACTGGCAACTGTGCATCACCTGGGAATAAGGAGTTGTGTGTTTGATTTCATGAAGTTATTATAGAGACACAGGGGGCTTGGGGTAGTTTGAGGAGCCTATAGCATGTGTACACACGCACAAACACACACACACACACACATATACCTACCTCTACTTGGTAGGGACCGATTGTTTCAGATGATGGATGTCACACTCTCACCCGTCAACACAGTGCCCCTGCTGCTTTTAATTGCCCAATCAGAAAGCTGGAACATTTGTTATTGTGGGGCAGTTAGGGCCAGATGGCAAACAGTACAAACACACACATGCACACCCACACACACACACACACACACACACACACACACACACACACACAGGCACACCGCATCTACCTTTCTTTAATCACCGTCTGTTTGATTGGGGGTGAACGATACCTAAAAGAATACGAGGTGTCTGTACTTTCCGTATGCACAATGTTGATGACAGTGCCTTGCAGTTGTCACAACACATTAAAACACTATGACACCTGTAAGTACATGCTCTCTTTATAACGGTCCACTTTAATCTCAAGAACAACAATCACAATTTAGCAATGAGACGTAACAGCGGGGTTGTTGTGCTGACACGAATTCATGACAAAACACCACATTTCTAGACAGATAAAAAGGAAATAAGTATAGAGAAAAATAAAATCTAATCAATTTTGCTTTGGCTTCACACATTTCTCCTCAGTGATGACTCTGTCTTCGCTGTTGAGCTCTCTGCCAAGATCTTTCCCTTGGGAAGTCAATAAACTCAACCAAATCTAGTTTATACTGTCAAACTATGAACTCAAATCAAAGTTCTACATGTCGTCTTGATGCAGTGTGTCTGTTTAGTTTGTGTGAATGCTGTTTGTGGAAAAGATGTGGGACAGAAGGTCTCATCACAGACACTGGCACAGCTGACTGACGGCACATGTTGTTCTGTGCATGAACAGATGGGGGCAGTATCATACCAGAGAAAAATAGATTTGATACAATCCATTGCTTCATATTTCTCTGTCTCTCATTTTACCCTCTCCCTCTGTCCTCTCTCAATATCACTTTTTTCTTCAGCTTCATCTCTTTTTCTTTGTATGCCTGTCTTTCTTTGACTCCTTTTGCTCGCACACATACTGTACACGCACACATACACTACGATAACGCACACACGTATACGTACACACACGGAAAGCCGCACATGCACGAGTGTGAAGTAATCTCAAGTCTGATACACCCCGCTCAATTATGAGCTACAATGCGTGTAATTAGAAAAGAATAAAATGCATTTCAGTTTTCATTAATGAATTTCATTGATTGGCTCCGTCTCTTTGTTCCTTGTTTTGATGAAGTTAACTTTGAGGGGAATAAACACAACACTTCCAGTGCAATCAGACCAGCTGCAGACGTGCATGCGCACTCATGTGTGTGGCATCGGGCTGTGTGTGTGTTGTCTTTGGCCGATTTGCGGTGGTGTGTCTTTTTAATCTGTCCAGCAGGAGAAAATAGAAATAGGCCCTACCACAAAGCATACAATCGGAGCAGAGAGAGAGGGAGAATTAAAATCAGAAGAAAGAAGTAATAAATCATGGGACGAAATGGGGGGGAAAAAAAGCAAGAGAGTGTTAAAAAAAGGAACGAGTGGCAGAGAGCGGGCTAGAATAGATGAGGTGAGGGGGAAAGACATAATTGGTACTGTGTTTGGGGACATCTTGCTGCAATACAGTAAAATAAACCGCAAAAATATGAGTTGGAATAAGAGAGATGGAACCAAATGAGAGCACTCATGTATATTTCGGACCATACAGTACAGTGTGTGTGTTTGTGTGCGTCAGGGCCACACAAACACTCGCGTTGGTTGGCAGGGGTGCATGCCAACTCTCTGCATATGTATGTGTGTTTTTATGCCAGTGGCCGTGCCTGGATGGATGGGTGCACTTAATGCCCACACCTTTTGTTTTCATGCATTTTGTGTGTATGTTTGCCACAAGCTTGTGTGTGTGTGTGTCTGCCTCCCAGCTTTCCCAAGTGTGTGTGTGTGTGTGTGTGCGCACACGGTGGAACAGAGGCTCTGTGTCAGCAGTGGTGTGCCCTCAGTGAGCCTGTCTCTAATTACAGTCTAGGGTTTCAGCGTTTCAGCCCGTCCATCTCCCTGTTTAAACCCGGCTAAGGCAGCCAGGCCCCACTGAGCCAAGGTAAACCATACAGCTAATTAGACAGACCAGCTTCCATCTCTGTACCAACGGGGGAGGTGGGTGCGGGGTGGTGGAGGGGGCCGGAGGAAGGAGGGGCATGAATGGAGAGAGAGGGAGACATGGATGGAGGGAGGGAGCGAGGAAAAGAAGGAAGAGGGAGTGAAGGCTGGAGAAGTGGGGAAGGAGGAGAGGATGTAGAGAGACAGAAAAAAAGGACATAAGGAACGAGAGTAAGGCAGACAAAACAAGATTACGAGTGTCTTTTGTACATTTTGGAGTGTAAACTTGGTGTCAAGAAGTTAAGGACAAAACACTGCTATATTAATAAATCCTCATTGCACAGAACATCAAACAGCCCGTCATCAAACAGCATCTCCTGCTAAGTTGTTTTTGTTTCATTTGCACATGTTCACTCACGTGTGTGGGCGTGAGGGGGGCTAGCAGGGGGTGAGGCATTTTTGTGGCAGTACAATGTTAGTCTAAAGGTGTTTTGACACCCTCTAGCGAGTTTTTGAACCCAGAGGTAATTTGCATATTGTAAACAAATGTAAACGGGGGGGAGAAGGTCATTGGTCAACCTGGGGCAAGCTCATCTGCATAATTGGCTCCGGTGGTTCAAATTATAGCCTGCTGCTGCTCTGCTGAGAGAGGGAAACAGAGGGGGAGAAAAAGGGAGGGGTGCAATTATGGTCATATGCAGCCAATGAAAAAAAAAAATTGTCGTTTTTCTTTTTTTTTTTTTTCCTCTTCTTCTTCGTCTTCTTTCCTGCAGCCTTTGCCTCTCCTCCCTGGCTTATTCTGACCAATGAGAGTGCTCTGTGCTGCCCGACAGCAATCAGAAATTCATCTCGCTCCACGACAGCTAAACCCCACCCCCCCCACCCCCCTCACAGAGGAGAGACAGAGAGAGGGAAAGCGAGGGAGACAGGAAACGAATGAATGAGAGCGAAAAAGAGAGAAGAAGGAAAGAGTGAAACAGAGAGAGAGTGAAAGCGGGAGATGGCATCTAGACTCGCCAGTCTGGGCGGTACAAAATGTGAGAGGGGACGGCGCAGGCAGGGCGAGGATGGGAGAATAAGGGTGAGAGGCAGACATTGGCTCTGGAGAAGGAGCTAAAATGAGGAGAGGACAGAGAGAGCAGAGAAATGGAGGGGAAAATAAGATGCTACTGCAGTAAGAGATAGGGTGACAGATCTGTTCTCCTCGCACCAAACACCATTTTCTCCCGCCTGTCCTGTCCCGAGTGAAAAAAAGCCACATTTGCAGATTCTACCTTATCACTGAAATACTAGAAATCATGTGTTTGCCCGTGTGTATGTGTGTGCACACGTGTGTGTGTGTGTCTCTGTGCAGGGAGAGGTTGGATAAGGGCACAGTAAATAAATCATGGGGGGCTCATTGGAAGAAGGTCACCGGCTGGACCCTGCCTGCACACACACACACACGCACACACACATCCATGCGTGCTGACAGGCCCCTGCCCCTCATTTCGGGGTGCTCTGGGTGATTCTCCCAGTGTAATGGCTTCTACCCCATTTCCAGTCTCCTGTCTGAAAGAAATCACACACAGACCCTCCAACAGTAGCTCACACACACTGACATACACACACCTGGCCAGTCGGGCATTTGGGAAAGGGAACGGATGGAAACAGTCGGGTAAATACATTCTTTTGTAGATATTTGGTGTTTGTCTGCGTCGGCATGCTGTATATAGCCTTATCTCTTATTATTTTCTCACTCCTCATTGTCCACAGCGTTGTGTGCTTCCAGTCTTAGCCATGTGGTTTTGTTAGTTTCTGATTGTAAACGCCGTCTCATTCTTGTGTATGTTTAAAGAGGCCCCTGCTCGAGTTTGGCCCTCTTGAGTACGGGGTCTTGTTTCTTCATTGCTCGCTGCTTTGTCAGGGAAAGATCCCAGTAAGTGCATGCACAGGTACGGCAGAGCTGCAGTCAAATTTAATACACTGAACAGTGAGGTGAGTTGTGCTGTCAATCGGGATGTTGCAGAACCAGTTAGATGGATTTTTCAGCAGTTACTTGTCACACGTTAAGGCTCGATGTGGAGGAAAGTTGACACCTTGAGGGATTTAAAATGGCTGCAGTGACTTATTGAAAACTCTCATGGTCCATTGAGTTGATTTATTCATGTATACTGGTCATGTCCTGTAGTCTACAGAGTTGATGTTCAACTTCTCAGGAAGCCAGTCGTCAAAATATCTTTGTTCTGTCTGGCAGCTCCTGTCATAAATTAGGAGGGGGGAAACATTTTAATAATATACTAATTATAGCAAAGATGGCACATGTATGGCAGTTTTTGAGGCTGCTTGAAAGCCGAACTATCGAATGCACGAGTTTCAATATCGACTAGTTATCAGTGCTGAATTAAAGCACTATTAATAATGTTTATAACTTGTTGACAATTATGTTTGTAAGTGTGTGACTGAGTGGATTAGCAAGTGAGTGGGTGAGACAGGGAGAGACTGAGAGAGACGGAGAGAAATGCAAGGAAGGAGCGAGAGAGATGCATATGTCTGTCTGAATTTCTATCTGTCTGCGGAGGGCGGCGAGTGGGAGGGTCTATCAATCATTCCCAATCATTTATATTCAGCGGCTCATATCACTTCACCACGATTGGGAGTGGGAGAGAGTCGGCTCATTTGCATAGGGAAGAGTAACTGTTGAAAAGCTGTCAGAGCAAACAAAATATATGGCTGTATTGATGTATACATTTGGTGTTTTTGTTCAGCGCGAGGAGCCGAGGATAAATGTGCGCGTGGCGTTTGCGTGTGCGGTGACAGATGCAATCTCGCCGCCGTGCTTGAAAAAAAAGGCCTTTTTGACAACTTCGGCGACGCTTTTGTTGCATTTCTTAGTTGCTTTACACCTGCACTCCAATGCCACAGTCAGAGTGCTTTATTGTAACGTATGGACAGTTTCACAGCAGACGTCTGAAAGCAAAAAAATATTTAAGGAATTGTTGTGGATGTTTTTAAATTATTGTGGTAGAACTTTGAAAAAGATGCATTTTTCAGTGAACGGTGGAATTCCTTTCACCTTTTTAACTCTGGTACTTTTGATAAATAAGAGTTACATACCTTTTGTTGTTGTTGTTTGCTTGATTTAGACACCTATAACTTTACAAGGTTTTACAAGGAAGGAGAAAAATCTTAAATTACTGTATGAAACATTTTTATTTAATGAAATCATATACATGTGGTGTAGTGTATTTTCTGGAAACTCAATTTACAAACCATGCAAAGATGAAGTAGCTCAAAGGGAATATTAAATGTAAATTAATACGCTTCATCACACTGAAGCACAAATCCTGTAAATCTAAACAAATGTCACGACCACTGACAATTTTCTTTCATCTTACGCTACACATTGTCACACCTCTCACCCCTGCTGTTTACATTTAAAGCTGCAACTCATGATTGTTTCCTTTACTAGTCAACGTGCCAAATATTTTTTTTGATTTTGTCTGTGATGTGTCAAAAAATTATGGAAAAAATGCCTGTTGATACGACCCAGGGCCTGAGGTGGTGTCTTTAAATGTCTTGTTTTGTTTGACGCAAGGTCCAAAATGCAAAGATGTTGATTTATAATGATAAATGAAGATGAAACAGGAAGACATTTTATTCGAGAGGCTGGAACCTGAGAATGTTTGGCCTATTTTAAAAGGTTTTGCTTGATAAAATACTGCCGATTAATTATGAAAATAGTTGCACGTTATTTTCAGTTGTAGTTTTTGCGGTTTGTAAAATGTATTAAGGTGTGTGAATGTGAATCCATCACCGAAGAAAAGAGAACAAGTTTCATGATCACTATTCATCTTGGACACTTTATAACTCACATCCGTTATCCAGTTTGGAAAATGGCTTTTTCCCATACTCCAAAATGTCTTTCAAAACGGTATAACAAAAAACGTGGTCATGCTACACCTTCCCCGTGTCTTCATTTCTTCGTCTTTCACTCTGTCCTCCATTTCTGCCCATTTCTCTGTGACTCTCTCAGTGTGTGACCTTGTGTTCCTTCTGTGTTAGTGTGTGGAAATTGGGCACACCTAACTACAGGGGCTTAAGTATAATCATGTATTTAGCTGCAGAAATGTACTGACGCACTGTTCCTCCCTGGAAAAAGAGAACTCCCAACATTAATTGAGGGATATTACTGTTGAGATCAATTTCCATGTTTCTGACAGTGATATTCATTCCCTCAGACCTGAACAAATATTTATGTCTGGGTGAAAAAAAAAGAGAGAAAATGACAGTATGAGGAAAAAAAATCAATATGAAAACTGTTCTATCATTTTAGACAGTTTTTAAAATACCTGTAAATGAGATAAATGTGTAGTTTTGATACTGTTAATTTAAGAATTAAAGTGTAATTTCTTTCATACCATTGATGTGCCATTCCCTGTCATTTGATCCTCTCTTTTTAAATCAAATTATTTAAAAAAATTCAACATAAAATTAACATTGTGTGGCATAAAGATATTTCAGGGCAGCTCATTTCAGTCTGAAATATAAAAAAAGAAAATAGCTTGACCATTTGTAGAAATGCAATTCTCCCCATTTGCATGCATCACTTTAGATCTGGCCAAGTGGTAAGACTGCCAATAGGGGCCAGTGTGTAACCAAGTATAGGGCCTCACTAAAGCCGGCGTTCATTGGTGGAAGAGGGAGACAGGCTGGGGGGAGCAGGTGGGGAGGACAGAGAGAGGGAGAGAGAGGGGGACTATTGTTGGAGGGGTTATTGTGAAATAGGAAACGGCAAACAAGGCGGTCTTTAACTCTGCTTATAGAATATGTTAAAGTGATGTCTGTGATGCGCTGTGTGAATTATTTGCCTTATCATAAAGTGCATTTATGACGCACGGTCATAAATATGCATCAGTACGAGTGTTTTCAAAATTGAACCTCTCCCCTCTCTTATTCCTCTCCCTCCCCCTTTCTCCCTTGCTCCCTCCCTCCTTCTCTCTGCTTCGTGCTAACAACACAAAAACAACATTTTTAAAATGCAACCCACCAGTGGATGTTTTGGAAACATTTCCTATTCCCTCCCCTCTCCTCTCTCCTAGCTGCTCTTTCTCTCCCTCTCTGTCTCTCCTCCTCTCTTCCGGTAAATCTGCTTATTGTATTATAACGTGGGACGATTTGAAAAATGTTTTGAAGTCACAAAGTAATTAGAAAATTCCACGAATTGCTACGATTGTACTTATAATGGTGGTACTACAAGCGCACACATTAACTGCTCTCTCTGGCTCTCGCTCCCTCCCTCTTCCTGTCTCATCTTCATCATCAAAATCCTGTTTCTAATTTCTATGGATTTCCTGCCAAGAGCAGCCACAGCGGTGACCCCCTTAACTCGGACATATAATGTTCTTAATATCCAGATTAAAATTTTTTCTTTAAGCTCTTTTCTACAACATGTGAAATTATTTCTGCAATCAACCACAAAGCCAGCCCCACCCACACCCTCTGTCCTTTCCTTTCCCCCTCGATTATGGCCTGGCCTCCGCAAACACAACTTCTTATGCAGATGCTCTGAATGCACCCACCACCCACCCTGCCTCTCTGTACAACACACACACACACATGCACACACACTCACCTCCCCCTGCTCTTGTCTCTTTGCAATTAGAAAGTGAAAGACTGCAATAAAGGTGGCGCTGTACGAGGAGGGCAGTTAATGAAAGAAAGGATTATGGGTAAATGCAGCATCAAGGGGAGATTAGGAGAGGACGACCAGGCTCGCTGAGACAAAAGATCCTACTGACAAGAGCTGCTTAAAGCACACATATCTCAAACACACACACACAAATCCACATCATCTACACACTCTCGCGAATGTGCACTGACATATATGTTTCCACAGAGCCATGTCTAGAAACACATGCATAAAAAACACACTGTAATGCACAAACAAACATGCCCCAAAAACAGCGAACCATTTGACGCCAGCCCAGGTGTGCAGGTGGTGACGGTGTCTCTGAATTTTCAGATTGCTCTCTTATGGAAAACTACAATTCCAGTGACACATAGCAACAGATCTTACAGTAAAGGATTTAGCCAAGATGTTGTCACATAATCCCTGTGAGCTTGGAATTAGAGGACCCCCCACCCCCTCCCCAAGTTCAGAGGAGTCTTGAGATACCAAGCATTAAAGTTTTCACGTCTAGAGAGCAATAGCTGTAGGTGGGGCAGCTATACAAATCCAAAACCTCCTGACGAGGACAGAATAATTCACTCCCAACGTGTTTTGGTCTAGTTTAGAAAATGAAGGGATCTTGGACAGTAGACAACAATGAATAATATTTTTTGGGGTGTACAGGTGAGAAAAATGACCTGTGTGTGTCTGTGTGTGTGTTCACCCTTGCCTGTCCACCTGTGCTACCCACCATGAGACGTGCACACGGTCTCTTTAAGTAGAGTGATAAGCACTTCGGCCTCGATGCTGAACAGGGAGCAAATTGAAAGTGAAGATTGCCTTCCCATAGACTTTATCTTTTCCCACTAAAACAGGGAGCGGGCGGCTACGACTACACCTATTGATTTTGCAATTTCAGCAAATTAAGAAGGAGACAGCCGGGCCTATTAGAGAGCTGTCTGTGGCTTGGACTAGCATGGCCACTGTGGTCTGTGATGGTGATGCTGAAAGAGCGAGGGAGAAAGAAAGAATGTGTGTCCATTTTGGGCTGTTGTCTAATGTTTTTAACCCTGCTTAGCAGGATGTATAAGTATATGCCACTCATCTCTTGATTTCATGGTATATAATATGTCACCAGCAGCTGCCACAGCAGGCAGGCAGAGGCATATTGCACTGACGTATAAATATAACACAAGGCAATCAGGATGAATGAATTACCTACGCATGTGGCCAGCCTCAGCTTTCAGTAATAAAAGAAGCTAAAGGCCAATCTGTACCGCTCTAATATCCACAGTAATATCCACTGCAATATGAAGAGTAATGAGAGGAATCAAAATTTCTATAAGGGCGAAAGAAAGAGGCGCAATTCAATTATATACATCAAATAATGCAGTTCTATAAATGTGCTGTTGGTTTGCACATGTGTGTAGGAGCTCGGTGGAGCGTGGCGAGTGTTTTAGTTGTGCTGCCACTGCTCGACTTGGCTTGAACGCAACAAGAGAAAGCACAAGGTTTGTTCACCTTCCAAGAGGTCAACAGATTCAGTTTTCTTCCTTTTTTTTTCTTCTCAGGAAGCAACCATCCAAGTGCACTAATCCGTGATATACATTTATCGGCAGGAGGTGAATTTTTCTCAATTTTCAATCTGATTGTGTTATCAGCCTATATGACTTCCATATTGGAGTTTTAATATGGGAAATTCAATAGGAGCAGTGATGGATGATTTCTCTGGTAAAGGGTGCACATTTTTCAAACTGATAGCTTTTTGGGTCCTCTAAAAATGATGAAATATGAGGGTTTTTTTTATTGATCATTAGTCTCAGGACTGCACCTGCTTCACCAATTTGTTTCCAATCAAAATTGGCATTAAGATTCATATTTGGCATCACAGCAGCGAAATTTTCTCATTATTCATCCGATAACGAGCGGGAATTACAAAGACAAAGAGCAATACAAGACACCCAATTTGTTCAATTTCCTCTATTGTGATTATTTTTTAACGTTTTCTCCCTCAGCCTATTCTACATTGAATTTTAAACTGCTTCCCTCAGGCATTAGGTGCATATAGAGAAGGAGAAATGAATTTCTTGACCACTTTGCTTACTGAAGGTGCAAAACGGTTTTACAATCCACCTTGGGATATAAAATAAGCTAATTGGGCAAAGTGTGAATTAATTCCTATTTTCTGTGCCATGTAGCTGCTCATTCTATATGTATCATACATGTGCGGCGTGTGTGTGTGTGCGCGAGTGCAGGAAAAGTGTCAAAGAATAAGTGGGAGAAGTGAGGAGAGCGTGAATGGGAGGGCTTGTCTGCCAACTCAACATGGGAATCACAAGCTAATTCATTGATTGCCCCTTGGAAGAGACGGCTGCTAATTGTTAGGTAATTAACATGGCAAGCTGTAATTATGTTCGCCTAAGGACCCGATTAGTGTTTCTGCATGTCTTATGGGCGCTGAGGGGCTGTATCTGTGTGTGCGTGTGTCTAAGCCTATCTGTTGGCTTGAGGACAGATGGCACATTGTCAAAAGCTGACATGTTTTGTTTTCCCTGATGTGTGTGTGCAGGGAGAGAGAGCAGTGTACAGAGAGACAGAGAGAGGAGACGAGCTGCGCCCAGGGACTTGTCCTTTTGTTTCAGCATTGTTAATTAAGTGCTAATTGAGTGTAATTATTTACATCATCACACACAGCGAATGGAGATGTCAAGTGGCAGAGGCACAAAGGCAGTTGGTGGGAGGCTGGCAGCTGAGAGCCTGCAATCTGTTGATGCCTGCATGGTTACAACCCTCTGGCAGCTGAAAAGGAACAATTAGCAACAAGCTGAAATCTCAACTGTGCCCAAAAATATTTACACACGCATACAGCGTACACATTCTATGGTTTGAGTCTCTCACGAAATGTATTTTGAACACTTTATAAAAAGAATAAAGAATGGCTAATGTATCAAATACAAGCCAAAGACAAAGGGAGCGTGGTGGGAGTGATGAAGAGAAAAAGGAAGCCCGACAGAGAGTGACATTGATCAGTCAGGAAGAGAATGAGATGAGGCAGTATCTAGTATGTTAACACCTACAGCTAATCAACATGACAGAGTTTAGACTTGCCCAAGGAACAACACATACACACACAGGGGGCACACACATGTTCTCACACACACACATGCATGCTCACAACCTGACTGAGATTACCATCACCCTTAGTTTAGAGTCATGCTCCTATACAACATGCAGTATAATCCTCCCGTTTGCTGCTTCCTGTGTCTGATTATACATACACCCATGGATATAAAGTTTCAATGTTAAAAGTCACCTCACACCACTCACATCCTCTATATCTTCATCAGAAAATCACTGGGCCCTGAATCAACTTTGGCAGCAGCTGGACTTCTTCCCTCTGGTTTGGTGAAGACGAATGAACAGCAATGAATCTTGATCATTTGCTACCTCTGTCCGCGCATAAACACCTTAAAGGCCGCAGCAGGCAGAGCCTCGATTGGTTCGATGATTGCGCGGAGCATGAAGAACACGGAAATTTGAATAGCCGCAACCCCGGGTAACAAAGACAAAGTGTGCCCTGAGACAGGAGATAGGAATGTCACGTAAATATGAGTTAACAAAAGGTCACTTAACAACCAGCCAGAATAAAACAAAACCCAAGGGTCTAAACTGACACGCGTCACGCAGTGCTTTTAGAAACGCAGTGGTTATTTTGAAGAATCACAGTCAAGTAGCTGTGACATATTGCTGTTTTTAGAGTTTAAATGTATTAAGAGGGAGCCAGCCTATATCGATGTTGTAAATCAATATCTGCTGGAGAGGGGAGCTAATGCTGTGGTATCAAGTGTTCCATTCAAAACTTACACATTTTAACAGGCTACGTGCTGTTTAGCTGCAGCAGCATACAGCACCTTCTCACAGAATATTACATGTTGATGCTTTTTATATGATTTATTGTATAAATAGTTTTAAAATATAAGTTTTGGGCAATTAAAAGTTTCCATTCCGGTGAAGTTATGTCATTGTGAAACAGTCTATTTAAAGGGAAATCAAGGCCCGAGATGACAAACTACCTTTCTTGCGACTCGTCTTGATCATTTGATGTTTGTCTTACAAGACGAAAGAGGGCCAGATTTAGCTTGGCTTCCTAATTTGCATGCAATTTGTAACTTTTTGTTACAGTTATTTCATAATTTCAAAGTTCAGCGTTAGATTACAGAGCCAGATAAGAAAAAGAAAACGCTTTGCTTAAATGTACAATAGTTTGGCCAAACGCTGCAGCTTGGTGTCTGCTGACAGGCTTGTGATCAAGACTGAATAGTGAGTAGCGAGAGCAAATAAGGACTACTCCATATTCAGTATGTGCGCTTGTGTGCATGCATGCATCAGCCTGCGTATGCATGTAAGTGCTTAAGTGTGTGTGTGTGTAAGAGCTTAAGTGTGTGTTTGTGGGTGTGTGAGCTTGTGGAGGGGGGTTAAGCAGCGGGGTATTCTCGCCTCTGGTCAGAGGTGGAATTAATTTTAGCTGGCAGTCCCACGCTGCGGTCATTTGGTTTAAAGGGAGGTGTTATTATCCTGATTTGGCCGTAACGGCTGGGGATTGGATAACCAACTGGCAGCTAGACACTCTCCTTTAAAGACAAAGGGACTGGAGACTGTGTGTTCTTTTATGACTGAGGAATAAAAGAGTGGAAAACCACCTAAACAGGAGAGTATCAGTCACTGTCAGACCTCTACTAAAAAACGGTTCAGTTTTTTGCACCTCACAGCAATCTAACACTCCGTAGTTGTGCTATAATCATTTTATTTCATAATTTGGAAAGTTTGAAATTAAAATGTGGCCTGGCAGAGGACCTTTTGAAAGATGTGAGTGCTGTGTTGCAGTTAGCAATTTTTCTATATACTCAGTAAATTGCAGATGACACTGCAGAAGTAATTTAGGATTAATGAATAACAAGGTACATCAATAATTGCAATCAGATACTAAGCAAATTGTGATTAAGCATGTGTATGTGGGTCACCAAGTGTTGAATAAAATGCAGCAGAACAGAAACATCACAGCCACATAGATGCACACACACACACACACACACACACAGACAACATACTAACTATTATCAGAGATGGTGGTTATAAAGTAATTGCATTGTATATTCTTCAGAACGAGCCTAAGCCCCTATTTCATTAAATCAAAGATCTATTTTATGTCAGAAATACCCAAATGACCACATACCCCATTTTAAATACCAGCCATCTGCCAAGGAGGGCCTTTTCAGCGGCCCAATCATTTGCATAACCAAAAGATGATTATTTTTCCCCTATGAAAGTTGAAATGACTGAATAATTATAATGTAGTGGATTAGAATGAGGAAAAAACATGCCTTGATGTCAGAGAAGATTGCTGAGTAGTCACTATAATCGCTGCTTAGGTTTTTAATCAGAGTGAAATATGGGCCATAAATTATTGCCTTTCATGCAAACTTGTGTTTTTGCACCGGCGCATCACAAATCTAATTTTTCAGCATTTTTAAGAGGCTTAAAAGATAGTTATTTTTGTTCAGGAACTCTGAATTAAAAGTCGTTCGGGTATACTTTCACCCGTGGGGATTATGTTCCATACTGTAAGGTTTTTCTCCGAATTACGTTCTAAACTCGAAATAACCTGCCCTGGCTGGAGCACAACTGCCTCTGTTTCATACATGCCAGCCAGCGGAGATACAAACATAAAATACATGACATGGACCTTAAACTTGCAGCTCACATTGTGTAATACCTGGAAACCTTCATCCTAATATCCTAAAGGAGTGTGCTTTGCTACACTGAGCGTATTGCATCACTCTGGAATCTACAACTCCAAAAAGTATGTGCTGTTAAATCTTACAGCTGATGTACGGTGCTATACAGCAGCGTAGTGCGAAAAGAAGAGCTCATACATTTATTTAAAATACCTTTCAGCCAGAAAGTGAAAGATAGTTTTAATATTACAAAACACCTCGGGATTCAGCCGCTAAGATAAGATGCTCCGAGCCTGGAAAAGAAAAACGGCACACATACGTACAATGGGTTTATCTATGAGCTCCATTTTTGCTGCTCACACGCTAAACACAGCAAAGTCTATGATGCCTGCGCAGCCCTTAGCCTTAACAAAGCAGCAAAGCCAATCCATTGTGCCGGATCCATCTGTAACAAATTCATACATCCATATCGACACACCAGGAAACAAGACACCCAAGGAGAGAGGGATAGAGGGATGGACGGAGAGATGGAGGGATATATCTCTCCTTCTCTTTTAGTTTGGTCGGGGTATTAGTAATCAGAGTCCCCCCTTAGTCTTTACAGCTGCAAATTGCTTTGCCACCTCTTCTCCCAGCAGTCTGTCCTGCCAAATCCGCCCATGATGTATCATTATCACAACTTTGGGTGGAAATCCATAGAATCAATAGGTTTGTCAGGGAAACTCACGCCTGGGATTGCTTACACGCTTTGAGGCTTGTTCATTCACTAGTCAGGCCCATCCTGCCACAGGCAATGGTTAAACAAAGCACATATAGGTATGTGCAGGATGTACGTGAACGCACGTGTGCGTGTTCGCATGGGCGCGTGCAGGCACGCAGGTCCGCACGCGCATATGCAAACCCAACAAATAGATACAAAACATCAGCAACACAAGGACAGAGCTTCTATTTATGTACATATCTATCCATGTATCTGTCCATCTGTTTGTCTATATAGTATCTGTCTCTGTCTATCCCGTCATCCTGTCTGCCCTTATCTTTGCCTATCTGTCTGTGTTTTACTTCATTAGTCGAGCTGGTCAGCAGGAGCTGGACGGACGTCTCTTCCCATGTAATTACTGTCCGGTAAACAGGTCAGAAGGGTAGAGTCCAGCCGCAGCTGCTGCAGCTTTCAGCAACTCACACACATATACACACATGCGCACGCACGCACGCATGCACGCACAACCACACACACCGGCTGTGGGTCCTGAGCTTTCAGAGTGGTATTGATTGGTTGGGCTGTGACATCTCCTAAGCCATGTCACCCCTGTGAAAGAAGCCTCCAAATTGACCAATAATAAAGTGGTGGAAGTTGTAGTGGCACTCTCCTGGGAGCTGTCCGTGTGGACTGTGTCACTATGTGTGTGCGCGTGTGTGTGTGTGTGTGAGTGTGTGGGTGGGTGACGCATGTGTCTATGTATGTATATGATTGTGTGTGTAGTGGATATGCTCTCTTTCTTTGCTGTCCCCATCAACACCGCAGTGACCAGCCCTGTTAAGACACAAATACACATTTTAGATTTCTTGCTGCCGCTTTTGTTCAGAGGCACTTACAATAATGACAGCAGGTTAGCACACGAGATTGGGGAATCCCAAAGATTGCATGAAGCGTGGTGGTAAAGAAGTGCTTCTGCTGATAGTATTATTAAGTTACAGTAAGAGTAAAGTAAATAACATAAGCTGTGAAAGTAGGGTTGGGGGGAAAATCGATACAGCAAAGTATCGCAATATTTTGCTCAGCAATATTGTGGTATCGATTTTTTATAATATAAAACATTACTATTGCACATACAAATTAAAGTTTTGGTAGCCTGCTAGAATAATTTAGTCCTCTAGATACATGTAGCCTCAATAAAAATGACTGAAGTGAGCAGACGTGAGAAAATGTAGCTCTTTAAGACTGACGGGAGCGCCCGAGATTTCATTTGCATATCCACTTTTAAATGCCGGTGGAATTGCGACCACAGAAGATAGAGCAATAATTTTTTTAAAATATAAAACGGGGAGTTACACTAACATATTATGCATTCACTGTATCTCAGAGCGCTGTTTCCTTGCACTAATGGGTCTGTAGAAATCCAGTAAAAAGCGCACACGACTAAAACATTATCCAGGACCGCGGATATTCACAACACTTCCTATGTTGGAATAAGCGTCATCTCCTTGTGAGCATGAACTGACTTTATTGCATGTATTTAGAAAAATATGTGTTAAAAAAGAAACGATTTTAATTTTTTTGTAGTTTATTGCACTTCATAGCATTTTATTTTTTATTAGATTGGACATAAGTCCACACAGAATATTAAAAATTTGGGATATATGTGTTGTATTGATGGACAGCATATTAAACTACTCCAGAAACGCACTACAGCGTGTAAATATATAAAGACATGCTCTGGTGGACTTGTTCTATTGTAGGTCATAAAGGGTTAATCTGATTAGATAGAATAGAGAGAACTTTGTTCATCCTTGAAGGGAAATTCAACGGTTCAGCAGCTTATAAAAACAACAACCGCACCTCCCCTCATCAACAACAACACAGTGGTATTAAAATAGTCTTATTGCGGTCAACTGTCAATAAAACAGATATTGACAGTTTTTCCTTAATAAATTGCAATATATCACAATATATGTTATTGTGATACTCAACAAAAGAGTAAAAATCACAGTATTGTATGTATTGTACATATTGGAGGGCCTCTGGTAATTGCTAACCTTGTGTCAAAGAGTGACATAATATTAATAACACCCTCATGCATCACTATGGACATTTTTGTTTATATGGGCAAATTCTTCCTCTTCATCTGGGCATCATTTTGGCCGTGCTAGTGCAAGTGGCACAATTATTTAATAAAGTCTCTCTTGACGAAGTTTGTAATTCAAATAGATCATCAGAACACTGTGGGAAAAAATGTCCACTTACAAAAAACTGCTTTAAAAATGGTACACATTAATATTTTTTCCTGCCTTTTTTGGGTTTAATATTTTGATTAACTTCAGTTCTGATCAAAACTATCAAATATTGAGTAATTATCAGGATTTTAACCCCTTAAATGCCAGTTTGATTACACTTACTGGGCATTTAAAGGGTTAAAATCCTGATAATTATTCATTGTTTGATAGATTTCAGGACTGAAGTTAATCAAAAGATTTAACCCCAAAAAAAGCAGGAAAAAATATTAATCTGTACTATTTTTATAGCAGTTGTTTGGAAGTGGACATATTTGTCCATTAATGACTTAAGAGGGTGGTAAATTAAGCTGACGCCTGAGGGTTAATTACACTGTGGAACTTGTATGTCCTGCAGTGATCTGTGTGGTACACAGCTATCTTAGTTGTTAGGGGAAACTGTGTAAGCAATCTGTTGATGTTATTATAGGCTCAAACTCTGCTCTTACAGAGTTTCATGTAATTTATGCATACAAGGGCAAGAATCAAACACATTGCCTTCTGGTCTCTAATTTCACCATTCATTCTGAGCATGTCTGGGTTATTGCAATTGCAAAAGCCCAAATAGCTACAGCAGTATACAGTGCACATTATGCAAATATGCTTGGCTACACTTGGCTCAGTTGAATGTGTGCTTATTAAAAGCACATGTGAAAGAATGCACATTTGAATTTGAATGTATATAAAATGGAGCTTTAATGACTGTATGGCATACGCAATTCAGTTTAAATAGGAATGCATTTAAACTAGGAATGGCCCACACTGTCTATTATGCGGAGAAACGCCGGTCTTGTTTTCAGAGTTTTTAACTTTGTCTTCTATTGAACGAGGTTGTATTAAAATCTGATCTTGAGTGCAGTCATTATGCTGCAAATGCTATTTCAGAATGTTCAAAATAAAATCTTTGATCAGAAATGATTTAAAAAGACAACAAAGGGGCGCTCTTACCCTCGCCAAGCCCCACTTTCCTAAATAGGTATGATATTGTCTGCCTGTGATGGTCAGACACAATGCCTGCTGCCTCACACTGTTGACATTTGTTTTATTTTGCAAATAGACTTTTACATATTCTCTTTGCACACACACTTTTATAGAGACCCTTCATTTACTGAGTCATTAATCTTCACTTTGAGAGAGAGAGAGAGAGAGATCAACCTTTACACAAAACCAAGCGTGTGTGTGTGTGAGTGTGTGTGTGCACACGCGTTCCAACACCAACCTCATTATAGCGCCGCTTTATGCACAAAGACTGTGGGGTCACATTGATTTGACTCCCTGGAGTATTAGCATGGGATTACAGCAGTCAACAGGCCTTCATTGATGTGTGTGTATGTGTGTGTGCATGAGTGAGTGAGGGAGTGAGTGAGTAAGAGAGATGAGAGAGATGAACCAAGGGTAATTAGTCCATAGAATAGTCCGACATGCTGCGTCTCTGCCATGGAGAGTGTGTTTGTGTGTGTGTGTGTGTGTGTGTGTGTGTGTGCGTGCGACTTTGTTAGTGAGAGGGTGAGTGTATTTGTGCGCCCTCATTAATTCTTTGTACTAATACAACCACCACCCTGCTTGAAGTGTTAGACTCTTTGAGAGCTTCTCATCTTTATGATTTAACACTTTGATCTGAGAGTTCGTTGGTGTGTAGGCGGGGGGATGTTAGTTAATGTTAGTGCCTCTGTGTGTCCCTTTTGTATTAACTTGTGTGTGTCGGCGTACACGTGTTCACTGTGTCTGCATGCGTCTGCGCGTGTTATATCTTCACCTGAGTGTCGACGTGCGTGGAGCCATCAGAGAGAAACATATCCAACAATTCACAATCAACTT
>JAPZEB010000013.1:17921943-17932897 GCA_029783705.1 Chaetodon striatus | reverse complement strand
TGTGGCGCAGCATTGAGATGGAAAAGTTTTACATCCGTATTTGTGAATGCTCCTTTCCTCCCTCCCTCCTTCCTCCCTCGCAGCCTCCCCGCCCCCGCCTCCTCCCACCCCATTTCTCTCTATCGCACCCCCCCCCACCCCCACCCCCCCTGTCCTCCCCCCACAGGCTTTCTCCTTTCTTCCTCTCCCACTCTGTCAGTGACCATCATTCCTCCCTTCTCTCCCCTGTTTTTCCCTGTCTCTCATCTGTCTCTCCTGACTCCCTCCCTTCCTCCTTCCGTCTGCTATGAAAGGACCGAGATTGTTGTGGACTGCAGCGATCAGACCAATAGGAGGCATAGGTAGACCACAGAAACACACAGACCACAGCATCCAGTGAGAGAGGGAGAGATGATACATATCCAACATTCAATATTTTATTTCTGTGTTGCACAAAGCTGCCAGCATTTCCGTTCAACACAAAAACAGGACAAATCTGGATATTAAACGTATATATTATAATATGTATGGCTAACAGAAGCAAAAATGGATGATAGTAAAGTGTGCAAGAGCTCTGAATTAAAATACTTAAATTACTATATTGCAAAAGGATTTATTTAAACATCTTATGGCATCTGTAAGGCATTTTTTAAGGCATAATGCAAAGCAGATTAGAAAATCAATTATTTTCCCTGATAAACAAATTAAAATAATCCTAGAAGTTATAGATTTTTCATGTTTCTGTAAAATAAACAGCACTGTTGTTATTATAATATATGAAAATATATCTCTTATCTCTATCTATTTAAACATTTATTCAATTTTATTTAATAATCTCATCATATTCCTATTAAAGCAGCCAAATGATGAATTTTAAACCTCAGAAAACATCTTTTATGAAGCCAAAAAAAAGCTTTACATTGTATATCTTCTATGTGTTGCTGCTGCTTTTGCAAAAGTTTGTCTCTATTCAATTCCCTCCGCGCTCGCAACCTTGAACATGGACCCTTTCCATAGCATCACTTTATGTTGACATCAAAGTTGATGGAAGAATAAGCTTCTCTTGCTTTCCAAGGCTACATAACCTCTCTATATGTTTGTGTATTGTTGTTTATTTTATCACTTTAGGCGATAGATTTAATAGTTTTACACCTTTATTTCTCCATTTTTTACGAGTTATTTGTAAATTTATCTTAGAAATGTGTTTGGTTTACACCCATGGCTAGTTTGTGGTGAGCGACGACTAAATGGTTCACATTTGTGGGCAGAACTTTAGAGAAACTTTTCGCCCCTGCTGTGACCAGCTCCCGGTGACGTGAAAAAAAAAAAATCCCAAATTTAAAATGTCACAGTATCCCTTTAAGCATTCTGCATTATTTTCATTATAGTAGTGTAAAACCCACGCATGGCTTCATTTACTGATTGAATCAATTTATTTCTGAATTAGCCCCCCAACCCAAACACACACACCCACCATGCACACACACTCCTGCTTCCGTCACTTTCTCATCTTTTTGCCCTTCGTACAGTACTTTCTCTCTCACTTTTATTCTCCTTACCTCTTTCTCTGACTCTCTCTCTCTTTCCCAGTCCACTGAGTTTTCTGGTAATCCCTCTCAATCATTACAGAGGCCCTTCACTCTTCGTGGGACTTTCTCACCCCTCGTTGCGCCCCAGACTTCCATCCATTTTCCCTCTCTCCCACTCCCTCTCTCAAACCCGCCTCAGCACGTCTTCTCTTTCCATTTCCAAGGCGCAAAACGAACAGAAATAACTTTTCTATCACGCTGCTTAAAAATCTAAAACGGTCACGTATTAGTTTAGGCCTTTGCCAAACTTAGATTTGGAGTTACTTAGAATTAACACAGACTGAGAACACACAGGAATACAGACATGTGAATTACAAAATAAGCAGCTCGAGTGACTGAAAATGCTCAGAGCACTTTCCGTAGTGTTGCATCAGATATTGTTTACAAGCAAACAAAATACGAAAAAAAAAACCCCTGTATATGTGTACTTGTTGGAAGATACTTCTCCATAGGTAAAAGGCTAAAGAAAGCTAATAACATCAGTAACATTCAAATGTGAGTTTCACTTTCATGCCAGCAATCATTTTGTCACACATTTTCAAACAGGGAATATCTTGTTTTGGAATGAAACTCTTCAAGCTCAGTGTTTCTACCTGCAGCAGCGACCGTCTGTAGTTTTCTCTGTCTGAGAGCCTAAAGCTGTAGCTTTACAAGTGAACCTGCCAGTGTGATCTCAGACTGGCTGCACCCTGGGGCAAGGCAGAGGAGACTATACGTGTGTATGAGTGAATACGGTATGTGTGTGTGTGTGTGTGTGTACGGTGTGTTAGAGCTGGCACAACCACCCCTGAAAAGCGCTCTCGAGACCCTTGATTCCATAGCTCAATATTATGATCTCTGAGATCTCTCTTATGCCAGGGCGGAACTTATGGATTTTGGGCGTTCGCCTTGCAACACTATTAGCCTGCTATTTCCATACATTGTCCTTTAGCCTCCGGAGAAGAGCGGCTTTTTATTAGCCCGGCTGCATGTTAGCTACTATCTCCAATGTCAGAAGACTGTAAAATCCTGATTCAGTTTTATTGATAGCAGGCATGAACATTAGCAAGCAGCGCTGCTTTCCCTAATGAACATCACTGTAACAATCCAATAATACTATTGACTTTATAGTGACCTCATGCTACGGTATTTTTTATTTGCTATGGCATCACTATCACATTCGTCTAATATTTCCACGGGGACTAATTGCTTCGGTGTGATTTCCTCTCCAGCTGATTATTTGGATTACTTTAGTTCAGCTCTAACTCCCATGTGCCTTGATGGCCCGCACACATCTATTCAAGCTGTGTCCAGTGAGGATAATTTTACTCTAATGCAGTCTGTTAAAAGTGGAATTACACAGGCAATGAAGTCAGCACACACCCACCGCGGCTGTTTATGGCTTTATAAGATGTGGATGTGTCCAGAATCAGCAGAAACATGAACAAACTTTTCACAGACCACAAACTTCATTTCCATATTTCCTTTTTCTGCATAGCACATTAGAGTCTTTAGCACTATTTATGGAGTGCAACTCTTAAGATGTCATCGTAAAGTAGGAAGCTGTGATTTTAAAGTTGACAAAGAGTTCCCTTTCATTCTAGTTAGGGGAAAGATGGCTTGATTGACAGAGAAACACTTGAAGGGCGATACAAAGATAGCTAGCTGGGACGGCTGGAGAGAGCGGGAGTGAGTTGCACTTGCTAATTAAAAGAGAAGCAGCTGTCTTTCTTTCTGTTTCTGTTATTCCCTTGTTCCTGGGAGTATTAATGTTTTATTCAGGAGAAACATAACTACAGATGAAATTAATAAAATCAGGCCCTGCCTTTCCCTTGCCATCTCTTGGGGGGGTGGGAAATTCAAACGCTCGTTTCTCCCGGCTTTGAAAGTGCAAACTCAAAGTGCTCCGTGTACTGTAGTTTTCATTTCTTCATTTCCTGCATATTAAGTTCCTTTTCCCTTTTGTTTCAAAGTGCATTGCCCCGAAAATAAAGATCAATTTTTCAGTGAGAGAGGCTTTGGAATTAGAGCAGTGTTTTCAACACTAGCAGAGTGATTTACTGTAGTTACTGCATTATTTTCATGGGATGTGTTGTGTGTGTGTGTGTGTGTGGATTTTTTTTTCTCCCACAAAATGTTGTATCACAAATTACAGAGTGTGGAGCTTTTAGTCCTGTTTATGCAAGTCTACATGAGATGTAGAGAGAGAAAGTGTGATTATATTTTAGTATGCTGTGTCTGTGTTGCTGTATTAAGTGTGCTCACACACTTTTTGTTGATTGTGTGAGTGTGCACGAGTGTGTTTCATTTGACTATACATCCAGGCCCTGGGAGTATTTGCCTGTCTGATCACCTCATGTGAGTCTAAGAAGGGAAGCCATGCGCGACTAACACGCACTTCAGAGTTGAACTAATTGTGTCATTTTTAACATGAATCTGTGCTTGCCCACATTTTATTCACTCTCTTTCCTCTCCCTCTCCCCTGAGCCACACAATGAATGCAGAGTGGAGCAGGCCCTTGCATCTTTCCAGCTCTGGAGGAATTTTCAATGCTGCATGCAGGTGCATCATTTATTTCCCCCCCATGCTGGTGTTTATATGTGTGTTCTTATACTTCTACCTTTGTGAGGACCACGTAACCTCACAGTGAGAATAGGACGAGGTTGGTCGGTGCTTTTTGCGAAGTTCATTGTAGGATATTTCTGAGGTAAAGTGTAGGGATGAGGTTATCGGATTATCGTTAGAGTTAAATGTGGCATTAAGGTATGAACACCATGCCTGTGTGGGCGCTACATTGGTTAAACTTTGTGTAATGATTCTGGTAAGCCCGAACCATAGTGGACTGAACTTGTGGTTTTGCATTTTCTAGCCCATTAAATAAAAAAAAAAAAATCATATACTATGTAATATAGCTTACAATTATCCAAAGCATAACATAATTTTAGACTAATTTCCCAAATTGCAGGGGGCTACTGATTTCAGTTTGAAAAACAACATGCAGAGACTCGAAGCTTTTGAAATATAGATAATAAATCACAGTGGAAATTTAGACACCTTTATTTATCACTGGATGATCGTAGCTGCAAGGAAGGGTTGTTTACTGTTGTTCAGCATCCTATTCTGTTTTTAAGTTTGCCATATTTTAAATAGTTCTTGCTTGCTTTGCTGCAGACAAGCCAATCGGTTTGATAAATGTTGGCAGTGTAGATTAATGCAAACCACTGACAAGATTCATATTGTAATGTAATTATGTAGCAGACATGTTAAAACTTTATCAGCACTTTGGATTACATGTGGTAATGTTGAGGCACACAAAACGTTTGGTTATGGCTGGGAAAAAAGATCATGTTTTGGCTTAAAATACCAGGTTGTGGAGCTACATTCACAGCTGGAAATGCTGCAAGGTCTTACTAAGAAACACCCAGTTTTGGTGGCACAATCGCCGCTGGAAATGCCACGATGTCTTGCTAAAAACACACCCAGTTTTGGTGGCACAAAATGGCACCATTTCAAGCTAAAAAACACCCAGTTTTGTGCCACAGTTGCTGTTTGAAATACTGCAGTGTCTTGCTAAAAAGTGCCCAGTTTTGGTGGCACAATTGCCACTGGAAATGGCACAATTTCAAGCTAAAAAACACCCAGTGTTGGTGGCACAGTTGCTCTCTGAAATGCTGTGATGTCTTGCTAAAAGAAACACCCAGTTTTGGTGGCACACTCGCTGCTGGAAATGGCACAATTTCAAGCTAAAAAAAAGCCCAGCTTTGGCGCCACATTTGCCGTTTGAAATGCTGTGATACCTTGCCAAAAAAACCACCCAGTTTTGGCGCCACAGTCACCGTTTGAAATGCTGTAATGTCTTGCTAAAAAGAAAAAAAATTTTGGTGGCACAATTGCCACTGGAACTGGCATTGTTTCAAGCCAAAGAAACACCCAGTTTTGGCGCCACAGTCACCGTTTGAAATGCTGCAGTGTCTCTCTAAAAAACAGCCAGTTTTGCGGCACAGTTGCCACTGGACATGCTCCAAAGTCTCGGTAGAAAACACCAATTTTTGGTAGCACAGTTGCCACAAGGTCCCTTGAAATAACTGTTTTGTTGTTGGTCTTGATCAGTTGTCTGCAGTTTTGCAGCCGTCTCGCCCTGTCAAACAGCCACAATCTCCACTGAGGTCTCACGGCATACACCATCCCCTCCACCTCCTGATGACAAAGTAAGCTCCTGTACATGTAATCTGAACTACATCACTTTAGAAATGCATTTTAGCATTGTAGCATTTTGGGGTCCAATCCAGTCTTGTCCACGCCTTGCTGTGAGACTTTTCATATTTCTTTAGATCTTCAGTGAATGTCAACCATTAACATGTTTGCAAGCAGCATATACAGTTATCGTATTACAGAATTAAAGAGAGCTAAGAGAAATAATAATAAAAATCAAGTCTTTTCGTTTTGAAAAAATAAATTCTTTTTTTTATCAAGTTGGTCTAAAAAGGGAACTCGATCTTGTTTCTTTCTTTTCTTCCTTTTTTGTGAAAGACTGGACACAACTAATTGTATAAGTAAAACTGATATCAGTGCAAGCACAGTTATAACAGATATGTATACAAAAAGGCTTGATCCTTTAACTTTGAATATTTCAGTGTATTCTGGGAGTGGACAGCCCAGTCTCGAGTTAGACAGCGCAAATATAAAACAGGGAAAAACTGGTGAAAAAACCCCTTTGTTGAAATTTGATCCCAGGTCAGTGGGGATACACATGTGTTTCCAGACATGGAAGACATACCTATCCAACTATTTCTTGGCAGTCACTGACACATTTCAGTAATGTGTGTGTCATCCACAAACTCACTAATCCCATTCTAAAAACAGCAACTGAGTAAGTCCTCGCTCTGTATATCAGAGCAGAAACTCCCACTTTCGTTGCTGCTGATAACGGAGCCTCTTCCCTGAAATGTAGCTGGTCAGTGGCAGAGCAGTGGAGGCATCAGTCTGATAAATGAATGATTTTTAGATAACATTTGTTCTGTAATGCAATTTAAAAGTTCCTCAGACAGATAGGGCTTTCTGTAATGGCTGACATTTGTAATTTGTGTATTTATCCAGGAGTAGTCAGCTGACAGAGTACACACAGTGTACTCCGGTGACGTGCTGCTTTACAGTTACACAGTAGTACACATGGGAGCTGCCCGGTACAGCCACAATTCGCTTAACAGTTTCACTGCAGCAGTTCAAGGTTGGATGCCTTGCTCCAGAGCACAGTGACAGAATTAAAAATGTTTTTTTGCTGCCAATATTTAGCACAAAAATGGTGGCGTGCAGGAATAAATGAGCAGTAATTGAAGCCTTTGCAGCGCACTGTTTCACTGTCGTTGAATCTAAGTACATCCGAGTGTGTGAAGCCATTCTTCACACCGCAGTGAGTACTGAGGCTTTTTAATGGCAGTCTCTGTCTCTTAGCCCTGTGATCTCTCACTCCTCTCAGCCAAAGCCACAGAACCTTAATGGACTTCCTACTACACAAATAATGAGATAAGTTAAGACGTTACGAGGAGCGAGGCGGAGATGTAAAAACAAAGAGAGGAGGAAGGTGCTCAGGGCTGAGTGATTACATGCCAAATGCAGATCCTGGTATTTAGGTCCTGGAACAAACAAATAGGCACACACGTGCACACACGCTGCATACACATATCTTTACACACCTAACAGCAAAGCACACACACATACACACACGCACACATGCACAAGCCGAGGCAGTGCTGTCTGGTTGATCAATAGTTTCCTGTGCTGGGGAGGGGTGATGACTGCAGACAGCAGTCAAAGCCCTGAGGACCAGAGGGTGACACCCCTTATCAACTGAGCAAGGTGAAATGTCAAACACTGGATCTGGAGCTCCCTCTCTCCCTCTCTCTCTCTCTGTCTCTCTCTCTCTGTGAACCCCCCCCTCCCCAACCGTCTGTCTTTTTCTATGAGAAACCCTCCCTCATTTTCTCTCTCCGATTCTGATTGTCTTTCTCAACTTCTTTCTCCAGATCTCTCAGGCATTTTTGCCTCTGAATTTCTACCTCTCTCTCTCGCACCTAACGTGGAATTCCCATCTCTGTCTCTTTGTCATTCTCTCTGACTCTTAATCTGTCTCTTTCTGAACGTTAACCCCACTCTACTACTCTCACTGAGGCACTTTCTCTTTTTAAATCTCAGTGTCTGTAGCCCGTCAACGCTATTATCTGATTCTGCTAATAACAGTCTCACCCCTCTCTATTATCCATCTGTTTCCCATTGTTTTTCTCAACAACCCTTTGCTCCATCCTCTCTACATGCTTTCTCTCTCTGTCTGATACTTTTATGTAATTGTTCCTTAACTTAACCCAGGGTTTTTTTTTTGTCCTTTTCTTTTTTTTCTTCTTTTTACTTTTACACAGAAATGGCACCACAGCAGAACAGCCTATTGAGCAGAACACAGATATAAATATGAATTTGAATATGGCGACAATGTTTGTGGGGGTGTTTCAGTGCTAATCTGGCTTATATGCACTCTGCATGTCTTACACCCTGTCCATTTCCATGGCCCTGAGCTTAATAACAACACTGTAGGATTAGTGCGGGGTGACTTCACACAATAAAAAAAAAAGAAAGAAAGCAAAAAAAATGCCACTCTCTCTCTCTCTCTCTCTATCTCTCTCAGATGCAAACGTTGTAGGCAGCGGGAAAACAGACACATGATTATGTAGGAATTCAGTTAAAAGCAAAGGATGCGTTTATTTACAATCATATCATTCATGAAATCATTTGATAAATGTGTTTAACAAAGATAAATGTGACAAATGCACCCCGCTTTTCTGTTTCATCCCCGACTGGTAAACATGCCACTCCTCAGTATCACACCACCACAAACACATCTTCTCTTTCTGACCACTGCATAACATTTGGTATTAATTCCTCATCTGGCAAAAGGATTATCATCCTCAGATTGGATTTATGATCTCAGTGCTCAGGCAGGTTTATCCAACCACCATATGTAGAATTATCATTAGAGCTATAATCCCCTGCAGACCACTCGCACACAAAAAAACACACCCTCCCCTGTTAAATGCCCAGGGATGATGGCGATTGGCAGTTAGCGGGTCTTTTCAAACACATCCCCCTGCATGTACATGGTTTGTTTTTGCTCGGTCAGTCCAGTGATGGTGATATGAAACATAAAAACAATGAGATAAACACAAGGGATATAAAATACCCACATGTTGTTTGAAGAGAGGCAATGGGAGGAGCTAAGAAATGGTATTAGGGAGGGGGGAGGCTATATTATTTTATTTTATGCAGCCTTTTTTTAAATTGAATCTGGGTGCTTTTTTGTGTTTTCTCATTCACTCACTCCCTCTGACTTAGTTTACTCACTCTCTGCAACCTCCATTACTCAGCTCATGATTCATTCGCTCACGCTCTCACCCATTTCCTCGGCGTCTGCCCCAGTCGCTCCCAACTCCCCCGTGTTCGGCCACATCATATGTCCTATTGGAAACACCTGAATACTTCCAGAGATAATTTCAAGGCAATATTAAATTGATCTCACCTCATAAATGTGGCAGTCCACTTTGTTTTTTCCCCTGTTATTGTAGCATGTGCCTTCAGGCCATTTGGTGCAATTTTGGTAATGCTAAAAAGCTGAGGTGAGATACATTATTACCTGATGTTTCGTCAACATCTGATCAGCGGCGATGAGATGTCATATGGTTAATTATATAAATGATGAACCCCCCGGGGCCAATCAGTGTAATTTTGGTGACAGAAAATAGTGCTGAGATGCATCCAACATTTTCAAAATCTGATCATCAGCTGTGTCAGAGGACAGATGAACAAAAAAAGGGCAGGCTTTACCTCAAAACTCAAAGCCCTTCTTTAACCCGTCTCATCCCCTTCATCTACATGTCCACCTCGTGACAGAAAGGGATTTAATAAGTGGAATCAATACAAGGTCAAGGCTTTCACCTGAATTCAACTGGTCAATCTATCTCAAGGAAAGAACACCTGTTCCTAATCTTTCGTGCAGTGAGTGCACATCATTACTGATTCATACTCCCCACCATCCTCTCTCCCTGATAAGTCATCACCGTCACCCCCCCCCACACCCCTCCTCTCCCTCCGCGACTCCCCCAGGCTTCACCGTCTCTAATCAAGGCCTAATGAGCCTAATTGGTCGTTAAAACATGCCAGAGTATGACACAGCGGTGCTACAGCGTCTGCCATATGGTCTGGGTTGGCCCGAGGCCCCCGAGCTGCCAACTGTTCCCCCGTCACTGGCTGAACTGCGCAGCACTGACTGACAGCGGCTGCGATGGGAGTTTCTCTCCTGTTGATGATTCAGCACTCAGCACTGAATGGAACAGAGGACAAGAAGTGCATGCGTGTGTTTGTGTGTGTGTGTGTGTGTGTGTGTGTGTGTGTGTGTGTGTTGACTGTTGACTGTTGACTGACCGACACACTTTCTCCATGTTGTCATTCACAACTTGCCCTTCAAGCTGGAGACACGAATCTAGAGGTGAATAGAAGTTCTTAATGTTTGTATCACATAGTAAATGCTGCCAAAATACTAAATACAGGGTAAGGCTCCAACTAATGATTATTTTCATCGTTAATTAATCTTACATTTCCTTTTTTTCTTGAAACATGTAGTGTAAAAACTTAAAAAAAATGCTATTACAGATTTCCAGGCCTCAAGGTGACTTCTTTAAACTGCCTGATTGTCCAACCAGCTGTCCAAAACCCAACATATTTAATATACAATAAAATAAAACACATAAAACATCATATTAACACATTTTAAGAGCTGGAGCCAGTGAATGATTTACATTTAAGCCTTACACATAAGCAACATGTTGTTTAAAAATTCATGTTAATTAATATTTCCACGCTATTCAACATTATCATTATTATGTGAACATGTTTAGCAAATCTAATAGGTCTCTTAGTGTTTGTGCAACAGAAATAGAGCTGTTACAGATGCTGAAAAAAATTGTACTATAAATTTACATTTTCATTTTTTGTATTTTAGCATTTGCCATTTTTACCTTTCCGACTATATTCTGTCCTCTACCAGTGACCCTTGCTCCAGGGCAGAGAAATGAGTAGTAATATTATATTTAGTAATATTTAGACATCCTATTGCCATCAGTGCGATGTGAGCTGCATCAGTAATGTGTTGACTTCACAGTGCTGCATGGCCCACTAATTAATTTGCCTCTATAAACTGGGAGCTGTGAGGCCTGCTGCCCTCAGCCAATTTACGCCTGACCTTAATATGACCCAAGCACAGCACTACGTGGCTGGGTTTTAGTGTGTGTGTGTGTGTGTGTGTGTGTGTGCGTGTGTGTGTGTGAGTGTGTGTGCGTGTGTGTGTGTGAAGAGGTTAATCATAT
>JAPZEB010000013.1:17905371-17917045 GCA_029783705.1 Chaetodon striatus | reverse complement strand
ATAATAATAAGATATGTGCTGTCAAACAAACTTAGACAGAAATATGTACAAACACAAACACACAAGTGCAAAAACATACACTCATAGCTACATGCAGGTACACACAACACGCCACACTGCTGTCACATCAGGTTCAAGGGCTGCAGATGAAAGGTGACAGACATGGAGTGAGTAAATATCCCAGTTTTCTTAAGGTGTGGTTTGTGATGAGTGAGCAGAGACAGCACAGGTGTAAGAGCTGCTGAAGGAGATCAGACTGTGGGGCCGCTGTTAAGTCCCTTCTTTACACCGCCTCTGCATGTTTACACAGAACCAAATGATAGCGGTGTTATGCTGCTTCAGTGTGTAACTTCAGACAGCATGCCGGCATTACAAACTCAGAAGAGGCGTGACAAGCCTGACATGTAACACCACCATGTCGGCCTCTAGTGCGACAAAAAACACACCGGTCAGCAGTGCTTTATAAACAATAACAATGACAAGACATTTAAACAAAGATCGTTTAAAAAGACCTTGTTATATGGATGCTGATCTCGTTCTCCACTTGGAGTTGTCTTGCTTTGGTATGAATAATGAATTGAACTGAACCAAACAGGGCAGGTGTGAAAGCACCCTAAGGAGCTCCTGGATCTCACTGTATTCCCAATTTGCAGACATTTACTGTTCTTCTTCTGTTAGCCGCTAACTGCTAACAGCTACTTTTGCAAATCTCCCATGGTGAGTTGCACATCGTTGAAATTTCACATCCGTCTTATCGATGGTCCTGTCCTGCCGGCTGTCCTGTTTTTACAGACATCGTTTTGCACTGTTACCACATCCCATGGTGGCTTAAAGGTAAAACTACTCTGTCCCCCCAATCCATGATCGTACCTTATATACAGCACATCAAGGCAGCATAACAGCGCAATATTCCCGCCCTGAACAGGCAGTGTAAAATGGCCCCTCTCCCATTCCCTATCGGCCAACCCCGCCAACCTTGCTTGGACCACAACCATCTTCAAACTTGGCCTTCATTGTAACCTCTGTCACAACTCAGCTACACACTTGTAGGGATGCTACAGTGAAGAACATTTCCCAGTCTTTAATAAACTTGTGAAAACTGTTTCATTTGTACTCATTTGTACACTTATTTTAATATGATGCAACAAGCCCTCAGCTCTCTCAAGAGTTGTGACCCAATGTACCTGACCCAGACACAGCCATCCTCCCACTAACCAAAGTGGACATTCATCTGTTTCTCTTAGTGGCTTGATTGAGGCACTCATCAAACATCAGCACAAATGGCCCAGCCTGTTTATGCTCTGAGCGAGCTGTTCTTTAAAGCATGGCGCTAAACCAAATCAGACTACGTAAACGGTTTTATCCTTTCCACAGGCAAATGTCAGGGCTATTTCTGAATCTGGGAACACTGCTTGAAAAAGATCTGAAATCTGTTGATCAACTGTCATTGTCAGTGAAATCTGACTTCTGCTGTTCTGTGCTGCGACCATAATGTGATCCGTGTATGACCGGTAACACTGATAACTGATAGCACAGACCACTGCAAAATCTGTCCACTGACAAACAAACAGACCAATAAATACCAGGCAAAAAACTCCAAACAGCTTCTGTTGTAGTTCCCACTACAATAGGTATGTCCAGGAACAAACTTTGCCATGATCACACACACACGCACAGACTCACAGAGACTCACAAGGTGTAAACAATACCAGCTGGTAATAATGGCGGCTCTGTTTCGTTGAAGTGTGCCAGTAAGAAAGTGAGCCAGCACAGACCTGGAAGGCCCTGGAACTGGCGTACCTGACTGGAATGCATCCAGTATGACAGTAATCTGTTCTCTCTCTCAATGGGAAATAAAAGAGGATACTTAGTGAACAGGGATTAATGATACTAATGGTATACCAGTTAAAATTAAATATAAAATCAATATTTTTTGAATATACAAGATAGAAACCTCACCCGCCACCGACATTGCAGCAAATCCTGTCTCTACTCCCCCCTTGCCCTTCTCTTGTACTGCCTTTGGTACACACATATACTGTTTATAAACCTTTACTTTATCAGGTACATCTCATTGAGACTGAGATCTTATTTTCAACAGAGACCTGAGGACATAAATAAAGCGTTATGAGATATAACACTAATTAAGGCAATGCATCGCAGTTATATGAGCCATGTCTGGTCTTTTTCCATGTTATCAGCCCTATTTATATAGGTGCTGTAACCCAATCCAGCGTCTTACATCAAACACTGTTACGATACTTAATCGTTATTCCGCCTCTCTCTGAGTGTAGGCTCTGTAAGCGTATAAGTTTGGCACATAGTCAATATTCAAAGTCGGTCCTAATAGGTGTAGTGCCGTACAGTTAACCCTTACTTTGAATTAAGGGCTTATATAAGATTAGTGGCTGTACATGTACACAAAAAGGGTAAGGATTGTGGGTAATGCTGCTCATCCTTGGTCAACCAAACAGGAACATGAAAACACGGGAGCACTGTGGTGCACAGAGTCGTAAATCCACAGGGACACTCAGCAACTCACAAACACCTCAGCCCAGTCGCCATGAGAAACTGCAGACATTGTACGTTTCTGCAAACCATGAATATGTTACATTTGTTTGTTTCGTATGTGTCATATCAACTTTCTTAAGTTACAAAGTATATGAGCTGTGTTTCTCATCTGGCAACATATTCTCACTCTAACCTCGTCACATATCGACATTTAGTCATGGACTTTCCACGTCCACATACAGCGTTCAAGGTACCCTGGGTGCATTGGTTGTAGATGTTCTGGGACACCCTGTCAAGTTCTTTTCTTTCAAAATACACTTTCATTGTCACAGATTTACCATTGACATACTGTCTCTTTCAAAATAAAAGCACTATGTCGGTACAACATCGCAACAGGCAACAACAAACACGTGGTTAGGTTTAGGAATAAAGAACAGAGTTTGGCTTAAGAATCTCACGGGATGTGAACACCGCTCTCTCGCGACTTGGACTTTCGAAGCCTTAACTTTTGTCCTTGTTCCGTCCCGTTTCCCCCTGAAGCCGCCAGACGCCGTTAAACTAAAACAGCAACCAGCCGCATATCATGCCGACATAAAAGGATGCATTATTTCATTGGTTTCTGACGCCACAAGTCACTGCTCAAGCGCCGAAAATTTGATGACTTGGATTGCATGACACCTAGGCAAAGCTCCTGCCAAGCTGCAGGTGTTCAGTCATGACCCGTCGCTGTTTTTGCAGAGCGGATAGTGCCATGAAAAGCTATTGTTGTTTGTTACCGATACATCGCTGCGTTTCCTGCCAGTATAGTGCCATGAAAAGCAGTTGTTTGTTAGTGATACATTATTGCATTTCCTGCCAGGATACTGCCACAAATAGCAACTAACCAAGACATTACTGCATTTCCTGCCAGCATAGTGCCATCAAACGTTGTTTTTTACAGAAACAACTGCAAAGCAGCTGTTTTTTACAGAGACATTGTTGAATGCACCCTCAAAACTGAATGTTTTCAGCCGAAACACAGTCTTTTCCTAACCATAACCAACTGGTTTCTGTGCCTAAATCTAACCACAGTTTAACCACAGCACTGTTAAAACTGAAAGTTTCAACATATCTGCTACATAAAAACATAAGAATGTACAAATGTAATGTTTCTATGGTTATCAGAAACATACAATGGCAGTTTTTTTCTGGTGACTTAGTTGAAGGCCTACATGCCTGGTCTATTCGGTGTACACATTGTGCCCACACAGCTCTGAGTGACAGTAATTTGTTGAACTAGACCCACTCAAACAACTAAATTCCTTCCTGAAAACAACAACTGTTTCAAATTTGCCTCCTCGATGCAGCCATTTCACAGAGCGGATGCCTATTTGGTATAAAGTGGTAGTGGCTGCTGCATGTGTCCTAAATTAAAGTGCTTACCTCTGTTCTATGTATCTTTTGAGACAGACTGTCCATCACAGAGAGCGAGCTGGCAAATCCTGTTCATCAGCCGTACACAGAAAGGCGGACATCTGCTTTCCCTTTGAATTGCCTCACCTCTTAAAAAACAAAATTCATTTTAGAAGTTATGTTTGTTTGCACTCTGCCTGACTGCCTGGTAAGCAAGTCAGTTTAAACTAACAGCCCATGCACTCATACATACACATATAGTTTTAAACTCTCCTTTCTTTTATTTATATGTATTTGAAACTTGAAAATAATAAACTTATACACCAAACAACTTCAAACTTTCAGTTTCAAAATGTTATCAAAGGTCATTGGCATTTTAAACCCAGGTAATTGGCGGTAATTCTCACAGCGCAGCACACTGGCACAGGTCACCCCTGCCTCTCCGAGTGACGTCAGACGCTGACCTCAGCCATGGCAGGGTCGCAGGCAGTGGGTCAGCCCGTTGGCAGTGCATCCAGTTCAGATTAACATTAACAGAACGTGACAGTGCTGAGAGGCTTTGAGCTCTCTGGGGCAGAGGATTAACTACCAACTGCTTTACCTGCAGTGCCTACCTACAACTAATGCTGTCCCAATTCCATACTACATACTAATATAAGAGGGTTGAGAGTATGGAGCGCAGTCACACTTGGAAAGTGACAAAATGAAGTATATTCCTAAGTGTCAGCAGGAGGTAGCTACTCACAGATGCAGATTCAACGTTCCTGACAGAGGTGATTCAGCTCCAGGAACATCTCTGAAAAAGGAAGGAAAATACAGTTTTGAGTCTTTGGAAAAACAATTTGCTTTGTGTTTGTTGGGAGAGGGGCACAACACCGATTTTACACGGAAAGGTCAGTTTACTCGTCATGGAGAGGACTACTCATCCTGAGAAAACAGTTATATAATGTCTACTGTAGACTTGAGACTTCAAAATATTTGACAGCAAACCTGCTTTATGAAACAGGGGCATGGAGTTTAAACGATGACGGTATTCAACAGGCAGGGAGGAGAGATCCACTGACAGATGCTATTGAGTTGCATTAATGAAGCTGAGGATCCTCACTCAACACTCAATACGTTATTGTCATTTCAACATAGTTGACAGGAGGTTGGTTTGGCGAGCGCACACACTACTAACATACAATACACACCTTAGGACATAAAAATAAATTCAGGCTGTTCTCTTTCACTTATCGTACCTACAAAGAGTACTGCACCATAATTCGTATGTAACCCACGTAATTGTGAGCCGGGAGGCTGTGATCATGTGACGTTTGTGCTGCAGGCTGTCCTCCATCATATGATGTGAGCAAAGGAGGAAGTCAGGTAACATAGTATAAAGAAAAGTCCATGTACATTGGGGTGATGGAGAGATAAAAAAAAAAAAAAAAAAAACAGGACTGGGAACAGGGTTAGAAATTAGCACCAGCCACTGGCCAAATGCTGGTGAAATAGTTACTGCTTTTAAGTTATGAAATTGCTCAGTAACATCACTAATGCAGCCCTCATCTATTTGTTTGTTTGCCAGAGATACACGAGTCAATCAATTGGAACAATAAAAACAGAACCCCCATTTAACTCGTTAACCCTCCATAGCCTGTTGTGATGTTCTCAGTGCCACATTTCCGTTTTCATTTGGCTCATTACGGCCTAAGTGGTGCCACAAATGGTCAGAATGATGTCACTGATTTGAATGAAGACCATGGGAGTGATTGGTTTAAATGCCTCTGTGTAATTGAATCGTGTTAGCCAGATATGCAATTGAATTATGTTTACTTCACTGGATGGGCTTGTGTACAGAGTGTGCTGTGTGTGAGTTGTGTGAGTGTGTACGTAGTGGGGAAAGGAGGGAGGATGGTTCAATAGAGAAAATTCTCTGTCTACCTCATAACAGCACCAAGCAATTAAAAACAAAATGGAGGAAATCAAAGGTCGGTTTACTCAAATTACATAAATTTCTCACTTACTTTTAGTGGTGTCTAACCATGCAGATAGTTAAGGTTATATTTGCCCAGCATGTGAAATACCCTGCCACAATACAATGGATGTGAATGAAATTTCTTTGTGCAAAAAAAAGGGGCAAGGTTTAGTACGGGGGTCGGCAGCCTTTACTATAAGAAAAGCCATTTTTGACCAAAAATTAAAAAAGAAAAAGTCTGTCTGGAGCCACAAAACATCTTTGAGCCTTAAAATAAAAGTAACACAGCCTGTCAGGTCTAAATTTGCCTTTTAACATTAATAAAAGATCTAAAAGAGCATTTATTAAAATGTTTTACCACAAGGTGGCTACTCTGTAGTGGGCCATTTAGGATTGTTTGGTAAGTTAACTTTACAGCGTCTGCAGTGAAAGAAAACAAATTTGTCGTAACATTATTAAATTATCCTCCAAGACTTTTTTTTTTTTTTTGGATTTGGAGTCCATAGCTAGCCTATTCAAGACTTACCACCACTATTAAGGATCGGCAAAATTTAGAGCCAAAGGCGCCAGGTTGTAAACGTATGATGCACATTTTAGTTGACAAAATGTTAAACTTTTTTTTTTGTTATAGGCTACACATTTATTACAGTTGGAGAATGTAGGAATTTCTGTAGGCCTTCAACAGTGATCAGTGAAAATTAAAAAGTTGAGAGTAATGTTTATTTATTTCAAAATGATATTTTCTTTTGTCAAAAACAAAGGGAGCCACTGCAGAGGGGCTAAAGAGCCACATGTGGCCGTGAGGCCGCAGGTTGCTCACCCCTGTTTTAGGACACCATATACAGAGAGATACGCATTCAAAGTATATTTTTTCAATGCCTAGACAAACAGAAATTTATTCTGACAATCTGCATATCAGTGGAGGTCAGTGAGACTTTGGAAAGAGAACAGCTTTTGGGATTTTGCCAAACTTGTGAGCCCTTTTACATTTTTAGGCAGTGTTGTGCAAGGTCACACTTCATACATTCACTGTTCACAATTCTGAATTTTGAAGTTCAAAGTTCCGAAAAATAAACTCGGCCATATTTGTTTCTTATGTTTTTCTCTTTCACCTCAGTGTTTCTTTTAGATTTGTCGCTGATTTCGTTGATGTTCTGACTTTTTTTTTTCCAATTTTGAGATTTATTTTCTGTTTGAATCTGTGCTGATTTGTAAAACTCATTCATACATTAATATGAACTGGCTTCAGTAGCACTGGCAGCTTCGTCATCTGAATTGCCAGTTGTCATGCCGGTGTTGTGTAAGTTTGTTTCCCCCTTAATTAGTGTTTCCCTCCTGTTAAAAAGATGTTTCATGTAGCAACGCCCTCCATGGTTAGGGATAGGGATAAAGTTTGGTTCAGATTAAGGCCCTGTTTATTTTTGAAAACAGATATTCTCCCTTTTGTTTTAAAAAATAAATCTGTCCACACGACCTTTGTTTAACAAAATATCTCTGTCCACATTAGAGTACAGAAACGACCCCAAACACTCACAGGTGTTGGCTGTCTTCAACAGTCTTCCCTCATCACAAAGGCAGTAACGCCACTGGAGATCTCATCATTCTTTATTCATTACGATTCCCGTTGAATATGAGGATGAAAGAGCACACACAGACATGAGTTATGCTCTGGACATGCTAAAGTTTTCTTTCCACTCCTTACTGACAACAAACTGACTCTGGAAAGTGTCCCAACATCTGCTGGTTCGACTGGGCTTGATCCAAAACTGTCATTTCTGGTGGACTTAAAACCACGGACGCTGACCAAAAACATCAGCACTGTTTTCAGGGACCTGCTACCTGCTTTAGGTCCACTGGTTACTATCTATTTATAAAGCTCCTTATTCCTGTGTGAATTAGATTTATACTGCACCTGTAAGCAGTATGTACCTACATATTTTTCCAGAGATTATTCTTTAGTTTTGTGGTCGAAGATCTAGACAGCAGTGTAAAACACACAGTTGGAAATACAGACATAGTAGGAGATTCATACATGTCAGGTCAGCCCCCTCCGCACTCTCTCTTTCTTGCACCCACTCCCACACAGGATCACACAGCTCAGCATACACGCGTGCCTGGTGTGCTATCTGACTTGGCAGACCCCAAAGTGTGACCAATCGGTGTGTGTAGAGTGCGGACAGTTGGATTATCTCAAGACACAAGCTCCATCTCCCCCGGTTTCCATACTGTTGTTTCAGCCAGTCATTAGAATAACAATAAACACAATACATACGGCGGCATAAGCTGACATCCATCCAATATGCTGTAGCTGCAGGGGTGAGGTCAGGAGATACAAGTGTGTGTGTTTGTGTGTACATATATGTGTGTGTGTGTATTTGTCTCTGGCAAAGAATAGACAAGATGTTAATCACAGCCATCTTTGTCTTTGTAGACTGTAATCTTTTATAACACCAACAATAGTGTGTGTGTGCGTGTGTGTTTGAGTGCATGTGTGTCACAGTCTAATTATGCAGCAGTGATGATGGCGGCGCGTGGCGTCCCTATCATGTGGCGAAAAATTGATTAGCTAAGGGTCACACACAGCAGAGCCTGAAGCGTGTGTGTGTATCTCAGTGCATGAGTGTGTACGTGCCTGTGTGTTTGAGTGTTTGCGAGCGTGTGTATAAATGTGTGTGTCGTCAGACCTCCTAAGCTGAATATTGATGTATTGATCAGGCGCTTGTGTTGCTTAAAGCCATTTGCTCCTAGGGGAGTCCTTCTAATACACACACACACACACACAAGGAGAGAGAGAGAGCGAGAGAGCATGGCTATTGACAACTGTGTCATCTTTTCTATGAGCACAATTGCTGACAACCGGCGTTGTTTCTCGTCATATTGTGTCATTGTCTTATCGGACAGAAGCAGTGTGCTGCTACAAAGCACACCTGCCACACGTCCATTCACTGGGATGCTAATGCGAGCTCAAGAACATAATACCATTATGGAACATAATAGCCTTATGGCCCACCTATTGGCCTCCTACATGTGCTACTGTATTGTTACAATGATGGCATATCCCAGATGTGATTTTTCAGAGGGTTTAAATGCGTGAAATGGCAGCAGGAGAAGAAGACATGTCAACATAGGTCTAGGGGAAGAAATGCACCTGGAACCTGGTCACAGCTTTTATTTGGCTTTTGTATAAAAACACAGCACAGAGTTTCAGAAATTACAAGGAATGGACGTCAGGTGGCCGATAGTGGTTAAGACACTGCTCCATTCTAGCCAAGGGTCTTTGTTGTATGTCACACCCCTCTCTATCCACATTTCCTATTGATAGCAGTACATTAAAGGTCGCATAAAAAGGCAGAATGTAATAAAAAAAAAAGACATTTAAAGATAAATCTACAACAGGACATCGTCTTTTTTTTATGTTTTGCTTAACTTAAATTCGTACTTTAATGCTACAAAATTCAAAGACACCATGTGAAGTCACATTTCAGGTGCCTCTATCTGTTTGTAAATTGTAAACTACAATCATTGTCAATGTAGCATTTTAATAATAGGGATATAAATGGAGGTCAAGGGAGTAAGCAAAGCTATTCATATTTTTTTCAACCTACAGATGGGTAACAAATCAAAAGAAAACCCTGAATAACTAAGTGGAGAAATGAAATGATCGTGCATGCTTCCATAGGGCATGAGGGGACAGTGAGTGGTGTAACGCCATGCTCAGTTGTCACGCAGTCACCTGTGCGTTCACACCAGTGAATGCGTTTCTTAGCGCTGGTCAGCAACCGATTTTGCTCCAAGAGCTCTGTCGCTGCTTATTTTATATTTATACTGTATTACTGCTGCATATTTTGTCATGTATCACAAGAAGATCATTTATACCATATGTAATATATCCCCTATTTCATTCACAATAGATTACAAGTGTGTTTTCTTGCCAGTTTTGTTGATGGATAAAGCTAAAACTATTGCTGCAGATTGTAAGCATGCTAAAACGAAGCAGGCAGCACTCCACGCAAGATTGGTGCGTTTTGCAGGGCTTTCACGTCCAGTGTGAACCCGGCGTAAGGAGTATAAAAGCTGTGTGAATCGCAGTCACCACAGGTCTCATTTATAAACATTGCGTACGCACAAAACGAGGCCTGAAAGAGGCGTACGCTGTTTCCCACACAGAAGTTGTAATCTCTAAAAACAGACTTGATGGGAGACACTTTGACCAATGGTTCCAAACATTTTCGGGAAATTGGTGATGCAGATGGTGAGCTGGAAGCCATATTGTAGGAATTGTTGAATATTTTTTGGCGCACCATTTTGGCTTTTGTCCGTACGGACATTTTTAGTATGGATCCCACGCAGTGTTTCATAAATCAGACCCCAGATCGGCAACCATACCGAATACCTACAGTATAGAAGATTTTGGACGGATGTATTAGACAGCGCTAACCACCATCAAACACCAAATAAGTAAATACAGAAAATGTGTTGATCATACCAGGCAGTGCAGACTGTTTGGGAGCTTATATACATTTATTTGAAAATAAAAATACAATCAAGAGAAACCTGCTAATGTGAGTTCAGCCTCAACATCCAGGCAGACCTCTGGAAGCATCACCATCCAAATTGCTTGCAGTAATGAAACATCACAGTATAAAAACAGTTAAAAGAAATCAATGATTTTTAATAAGATCAGAAACAATCTCTTAAAACACAACATCAATCACACTCGTGTCATTTCTGCCTCCCCCTGTGTGTGTGTGTGCGTGTTTATATGGACTGCCATTTAGATGAATAACCACCAAACAGTGCAATGATTCAGCATCATATGCACTTTATCAATCAAGCAGTGTCTGAGAAGCACAAATGCAATTAGCTAATGTGTTTGCCTAAACTCATCAGAGGACGCAATTAGCAAGGGGAAACAGATAACCTCACATCATCTATCAGAGAGGTGGAAGCAAAGGCACAGCAGGAGGAGGACGAGGAGGAAGGGGGAGGCGGAAGAAGGAGAGGTGAATAAGGGGAGGGAAGGTGACAGGAAAGGGAAGAATTTGTAATGCAAAAGACATGATCTGTGAGCAGGACTAAAGAATAAACTTTGCTGACTGAAAAAAGGTCTTATCTATTGCACCTAACAATCCATCTCCCACCCTCCCCCCCCCCCTCCTCTCTCTGTCTCTCTTTTTCTAATTACAACAGATGGCATTGAAGTGGCAGCCGGAGCATATTTCATCGGGAGGGAATAAAAGCAATTAGACATTCAATTTGGAGTGTAATTAATCCTACATTAAAGCCTTCATTAGTGATCGCTCGTTAGTGAAACATGCCTCTCTGAGAGGCCCAATAATAGCCCTCTTCGTCAGGGGATCAGCGCTAAGAGGGAAATCAAACAAGGTTAAACAAAAGCCATTGTTCCATTGGCGGAGAGACGAAGACAAATGAGGTGGTTAGGCTGGGGTTCGACTCACTGTTTTACACACATTTTCCAACTCAAAGCTGTTTTTCTGGTTAGAGGTCTTAACTGTTAAAACTCTGGCTTAATGTGATTGCCTCCTAAGTCTGTGCTTCAGCACTCGAGTTCCCTCTTAGGCTCGGATCACAGTTAATGAATTTGAATGCGGCACTCTCTGATGAAAGTTCATTCATTCCAAGTGAGGGAATCTGTCCCTGCTGCATCATTCTTTTGCCGATGCATGGCTTTACAGTGACGATTTTTCTACACACATAATTTATTTATGTTCTGATGTGTGCCTTTTAAAATTCAAATCCACAATATCCTTGTTTGTTTTCTTTCTTTTTTTTTTTTTTTTTTTTTTTTTT
>JAPZEB010000013.1:17854305-17867950 GCA_029783705.1 Chaetodon striatus | reverse complement strand
TTTCAAAGTGCAATTGTTATGCCTCTCTAAATTTACAATAGTTATTCAAAGCCAGTATATTTAAGGAAACACAACCACCCCCGTGCGTCATTTCGACGCAACAAATCAGTATTTTTCCCCCTTTCTCTCTCACTGTCTCACCTCTCCCTCTGTCTCCCTACTCCCTTTCGCCACCATGGCGCTCTGCTCACCAACACTGATTCATAATCTATAGCTGTGCCTGGGAGACCAGCAGCTATTGATTTAACGCCTACAGTAATCCAGCGCTGTATCCGCTGCTTGTTAGAGATGCTGGGGCCTAGGAACTGGGGCTTGCAGAGGTAGCCAGAGAGGGACTAGGACTGATGGAGGAGAAATATTTGGAGCATCCCTTATTAGAAAAGCGAAGGATTTCAGAGCTGGCAGTCGGAATTAGAAATTCTGCATGGCCGTGATTCTTTTTACAGGAAAACAAATCTAAAAAATACAACAATAATAATAATAATAATAATAATAATAATAGAGTATTCATAATGTGTGTAGCAGTAGCAGGCATAAAAGAAAAGAAAAGGGCAACAGAGAATCTAGTTATTCATCTTATTGTGATTTGTAAAAAAGACCATGATACAGCGGTATCCCAATTTGAAATATTAACGCCACATAATTCAATAGTTTCACTATCAGAATCAATATCAGTTACACTTTCAGCTGCTGTGTGATCAGAGCTTATTCGAGGACATATTTGGTTCTCTGCGTGGATCAGCACGTTTATTGACACACTGTTTTAACAGAGGAATGACTAAACATCATTTGTCTCCTCTCAAAACACAATACTTTGTATATTACGCTGCTTATGAAATGACACTATTTAGCGGCAAATATATGTAATTTCCAAATTATTTTCCTACATTAGTCGATAAGAAGAGGTTTGTCCTTTTCTCCCCCGACATGATGAACACTGTGTCTGATTTCAGAATCAAACTTTTCAATTATAATCATCCTCCTCTAAATGGCCGGCACTGACAGAGTCAAGATCTCCTCTGTTTCTGTTACAATAACCCAGTCCTCACACACACAATAGCAGGGTCCTGCGTTGGGCTTGGAGTGAGTGACAGCCAAGGCAGCCTCGACATATTCATACAGAGTGCTAATCATGCATGATACAAGAATAATAGACAATGTCGCTTTCAGTTCATTAAGCATCCAGGTAAGTGGATATGTAATTAACTGTTATTATCAAATCTACCTAATTTGGTTTGGCCCATCCATCATGATAATAGCACCATTCTGTGCACACACTTCCTATTGTGATAAGCCTGTATATATACGAACAATACCATCGGCATCGGAGTTCTTTTCCATTAAAGATAATTGCAGACCATGCGTTGTAGATCTCTCTATTGAATGTTGATGACAGTGTACTTCATTTCATGAGTGACAAGAAAGTGCTCCTACTTGTATACAGAACTGAATGTCTAGTGGTAAATTCCATTCAGTGTCCATAGGTCTGCAGAGTCTCTACAGTATTTCATAGAGACTAATGTTAATGTCTTCAGGGTGCATGTTCTTATTGTTAAATTGTACATACAGTCCAACATTGTGAGCCTGTAGAAAAAAATAGAAGAAATGTGGCATTGAATACAAAAGGAAATACAATAATATGGAATATGTGTAGGTGGGTTTAAGACAGGTTAAGGAAAGGTGTGCAGTTAATTCCATATGGTCTCTTAATCAAGATGACAGATGACAGGAAGGTTGAAGAGGAGTACTTATCTCAATCAGGTACAGGCTGTCAGCATGGAGACACGCTGACCTTCATTAGCCTGGCCAAATAATTAGCTGACCTCGGCTAATAAGCACTCACATACACACACACACACACACACAGCATGCACTGCGCTTTGTATGTGCCTCTAATGAAAAGAGGACTGACGCACAAGGCTGATTGCTTTGTTCTGATGAGTTTCTGGCTTAAGTAGCCCACTTGATTGATGGATAGATGAACGGAAAGATGGATGGATGGAGACAGACAGAGAAGGAAAACTCTAGAACAGATGAGTGCTGCTGTTGGGCGATATGCCAACAGGCAGAGGGAAAGTTATCCACTTGTTTTATTGGACAAAAGGTATTAAGTCAGGTTGTTAGGTGTATACAATGCAATATACAGGTTGACAAAATGAACAGGATTAAAAAAAAAATGTTTCTTTGCAATCCACTAAGACAAATAAATAGCGAGCCCCAAGTCCAACAGCAGCTGCTTCGTAGGGAATAGCAGTATTTGTCCATGCTGTTGGGTTTTGTCATTTACTTTATGCACAGTCACATCACTATGACCAATACACTAATCTCTGCCACTCTCCTCTGGCTACAATGAGCTGAAGAAGGTTAGGTTCACCTTCCAGGGTAAATAGAAAAATGAACCTGAATGGCTGTCTTGGATCGGGTTATAAACAGCGGTTATTAACTCAGCCCTGCAACTTGCCTGCTCACAGGGAGGTCTGTGACACGTTGCTGCTTTAAAGCAAGTTTTGCTGAGGTAAAGAACAACGAAAATCAATCAATGATTTGTCTTATTGATATCAAATGTAAATACAGTGGAGAGCTGATCTGTTTGCAATTAAGGCTGTGGGATTTTTTTTATGTTTACTCCCTACAGATGTAAACCGATCTGATGCTAATCTGACATCTGAAGTTGTATTGACATTTTCTCTTCGGAGTCCACTACAGCCCAGGACTGACATAGTCTCTGTGAGTGTCAAGGATGTAATTTGCATCGGAGTAACTGATACTTTCAGCTCTAGTAAGAGAGCTCTTCACAAAAGGATAAATGTGGACAGCATCACAGTACAAAATTGTCAGCAGAGTAAAACATGTCAGAGACTTGAGGAATAAGTGCCTTCACTTACTCCAGTCCATTTCTAGGTCTTTGGCTTGACAGTTTTAGAACAACGGTAATATATTCTGGCACCAGGTCTGAGGACAATTATGTGAAATTGCTGCTTTCGCATCTAGATTTGCTTGTCTCCACCATTTTCATCTCAATCCAATCCAATCTGAAACCATTTGAGCAAATAAAATGATATTTACCTCATCTTCTGTTACAAGCTTTCAAAATCACAGGCTTCGGGAAAAATCAATACAAAATGCCAGCTTAGCAGCAGATGTATGCTCTGTGAGAATGCTAACTTTTTCCTCCTCGTATGTCTCCCCATTCCCCTACATAGGTAGAGGGAAGAGACTGGGAGCAGGAAAAGAGGCTCCTCACCAACAACTAGGGGGGTGGATATTGTGGTGGATGTTTATAAACTACTTGTGCTTGCAGGCCGAATGCACGATTGTCTTGTCCGAGACGCTAACCTTTAGCATCTCGCTGCGCTTCGGCGCATCTTACAAAGTTCACTGCGAGAAGGGAGTCTTGACCCTGCGGATGATTTGGAGGACTGAAATACCACTTTCATTTATTATTTATCCAGGCTGGCCGAGGGGAAAGCAAGCCGTGGCGCTGTCATACCTGACTGGCTAATGTAAGAAGTGGCCATCTCACTGCAACCCTGGGGAATCAAAGCCCATTACTGGTTTGAGAGATGGCCTAATGTCCACTGTGAACACACACACCAGATCAAAACATTAGGATGAGAGTGAGATGTACATACACACAAACACACACTCTGTGCAAACAAGACGTCCTGTAGCGGACTGAGATGGGAGGCAAACATCGGAATTCTTTAGAGTCCTGGAAAAATGAGAAGTAAACATTTATAATTCAAATCTGGCCTTGTAAGAATTCTTGTACTTTCAGTAAGTGCGATTCATTACGACACACTGTTTATTAAACTGGGAACATACTGTAGCATTCTTGTAAGTAATTGCCGAGACAGAAACGCAGAGAGGCCTGAGGTCGACCAGTTTATCACCTAGTGACACAAACACCCACAGCATCTCAGTAAAGTCTAATAGCTGTACTTATGATAGCTTATTTGCATGTTTTCTACATGTTTCATTGTAGGTTCTTTGGTGCAAAATGTCAGTCAGATCTATCCATATATATGTGAAAAAAACTTGAGTGTATTCATAGTCAAAAAACACTGATTGAGACCTTAAAATGTAATTCAGTGCTAATAATACTTAGCTCAGCTGGGGTGTAATTTCTCATGAAAAAAAGAATACTTTTACTCATTTTAGCAGGTTTGAAGGTACAGTAGCCACTTTATCTGCCTCACTGTGTGTGGGTGTGTGTGTATCTGTATGTGTAATTGTCAAGATGGAGGCTTAATGACCCTTTGGATCTGCAGCCGAGGTGTAGCTAATGAAGCGTATGCGTATGAAGTACAGGCCTCTGCCTTCTAATGGGAGATTCCTATCAATACCATGGATCGGATTAATATTTCAAAGTTAATGTTTTTGTTGAAGAATTTGCAAAACAAACATGAGATGAGGCTTCACAGTCGCTTGTGCAGGAAAATGCAATTTTCTCAGACTTAGCCGCTCATCTTTTTAATTACGGACTTAATAGCTTTATAGATTTTTGAAAGATGAATTCTTATTGGCATTTTTATAATTACTGGTATTTATTGCTTTTTATGAAAATAATCGTCAAGGCTCATTTACCCCACAAACCCTCAGGCCAGGCAGATGTGTTTCAATGATGAGGGCAAATAACCTCCAAAACATTGGTTCTCATTTTTCAACTGTCTGAATCCTTTACTAAATCACCGATATTATTTTTCTCCATGTAAATAACTACTCTACGCCCATAAAACCAATTATTTGAGCAAGTCAGCACTCACTTTTCAAACCAGTAGTTTCAGTGCTGAATGTGTATAGACAATGGTTGTCATATTTAAAGACAATACAGTAGTGATTAGACAGCATGTGAAACAATCTGCGAACCCCAGAGGCAACTAAAACCAGAACAATGCACATTGGCCTATGGTGACGTGGGGTTTTGGCCTGAATATCACATATGTCAACATACTATCAAATGTGCTGCTAAAATAACTGAACCTCTTCAGCATTAACACATGTACAGAGCTGCAGCGAGCCAAGGCTGCTTCAGAGCTCTGACCGTCGAGAAAATATATCTGGACACTTCAGCAAAAACATATTTAGAAGAGCTGGCCAAGGTTTTCCTCATGTAGTCTGCAAAGGCCTTCGAGTGCAGCGGCCTTAAACAAACAGTGGCTCAGAGCCATACCCTGCTAATAAGTTTGACAATGAATTTGGGCAGGCAGAAGAAATTCAACCATATGAATTTGTGGGATAGAAAAGCAGGCAAATTATCTTTTGTGAAATTCATACCCACCAATGGACGAGACCCTTCCAATCACTTTAGGCTGAGATCCTGCGTAGAGGGAAGAGTGTGCATTTGGCTAGCCTCATCACCACTAAAAGGGAAATATGCATTGATTTAGCCTTGAACTCCCTGTTGAACTTGGCTGGCCCGCTTCGCTGTGGTTTCCCAGTACATTCCCAGTCCCTCCTCCGTCGTCCGGGACCCAGCCTGGATACAGACAATAACCGGAAAGAGTATTTAGAACATTTTGGAATAAAGTGGATGTAAATTTCACCCCTTACATTTGCCAGAAGCATCTGTTTTATCTATAAATGCTAAGTTCCAAAGAGCCAAAGCTGTGGAATATTTCAACCCATGCTTTATTTTATTGGTTTGGAAGCACAAAAGGAAAGAAAGAAAAGTCAAAATATGACTTTTTCCCCCTGGACCCCCTGCTAATAGGCAAGCCTGGCCTCTCTGTGAGCTATCCCAATCGGCACTTTCTCATAATAGGGCCATGGGTAATTTGCCAGGGCCAGGGCCAACTGAACATGTTCACAGCACTAAATGGTAAGAACAAGTCATTTACTCGAATATTGTATATAAACCAGTTGGCAAATCATATTTATGGGACCTGGATTAAAGTAAAAATCAATTTTGCTTTTTTGGGGGAAATTGGGTTTCTCATAGTGTGAATAAGCGTTGGCTTAGCCTGCCCGGCCTTGGCTGTGTCTGCTGAAACTCTAAAAACAGTCCCTGTTTTGGTTCCAACATTTTCGGTCTCTATGGCGCTGGATCCTGCGCTGCAGAGTAGAGTCAGTGTGGTCTGAAGAGTCTCTCTGTATGTCTGCTACACATGTGAATATGCTCGACAGATGTTAGCTGGCTCCCAGGCAGACAGGCTCTCCTCCCCCCTGGCCTTTTTGGCTCTGGTTGTGACATGGTGACACACAGTAGCATCTGGAGTTCAGACCGGGTCACCCAGGGCAAACACGATACAGAGCAGCACATCACTCGCTCTTTTAAGACTTTCCACCACTTTGAAACGGAGGATCGTGGGATGGATTTTGGGAAAAAAAATGTTGGCTTCCTTATCTACTGTACATACTGACATGTTTAGGATTTTTTGAATTACTTCACTACTTAGCTCCACTCATATTTTGGCAATTCAATCAAGTTGGTACTCGCTCAAGATGAGAAGTAGTAGCAACTGGTAAGGCCGAGACTTTCACAGCAATTGTAAGATGAGGGTCTTTTTTTTCACTTGAGGCAACAGCCAAAAACATCTGATACTCCCTTTATGGAATGGACCCAAAGGAGAAGAAATCAGCTGTGTGTTATTGATTGCACAACTACTGAGAGCAAACGGTCCAGAGTAACACTACAATTCCCACTCTCCATACTGCTACGTAGATTTGAGTGTGATATGATATTGAAACGACCCTAAAATTAACAGTCTACATGAAGCGATAAGTACTGAAAGGACCAAAATGTAATATTCATAGAGCTTACATCCAGCTGAATGTAGCAGAGGAAGAAGCACAAACCCAAAACTCATTCAAAGTCAGAAGCAGATTCCCAGTAGGCATCCTTTAAACCATATGTGAATTCAAATTAAATTAAACCCTATAGCATCTTTAGTACCAAAGGCAGCCAACCTCAATTCAATCCCTGTATGCTGCCGAAGGAAAAAAAAAGTAGAGGACATATTTGAAAACGAACAATAAAAAAGATGCCTAGTTGCCTTTAAACCACAAGGCTGTGGTTTGTTGTTTTATTTCTTACAAGAAGTTAAGCAATGAGGAGCTTTTTTGGGGTTTCAAATTATGCTCCTTTTTTATACATATTGCTATTTTACGATGATCTATTTGACAGGATTATGAACATTGCTGTTCTTTGAAGGCAGCATTTTGATTGCCAACGGTGAGTACATAGAAGACGTTAAAAATGCACACCTACATAAAAAATACTCCTTTTTCCTGTTTCTTGCCTTTGTGCTCGACTTGATACAAGACTATTTGTCTACATTTCCGTCGTTAGCTGACAGTCAACCACGCTCAGAGACAGTCAAGCGTCAGCTCATGAAACAAACATTTAGCAAGCACACAACAGCAAAGCTGCCAGCTGACGTGCACCCGTTCAAATCCATCCCGTCATGTAAATAACTTGTTTCAGTGTGCTTTCAATTAAAGCGGAGGACGGAGTGCCATTGCTGCCTTTGATGGATGAGCTTAGATATTGGAGTGTACCGTTGGATGACAAAACGTTCCCCCACTCCACCTCAACTCCTCTTTCCTATTGATTGTCCTGGCGGTTATTCATCAGGGCGGTGGCCACTGTCAGATCAACTGCTCCTTCTCCTCACAAAACACATTTTCCACACTTATTGATAAAGCTATTTGACCTTTTATTTAAATGTGTATGTGTCTGTGTAACGTGCACACATCTGTGTTTTCTTTCTCTCTACTCTTGCCAGAGGCTTGCAGATCACTGCAGCTACATGAACAAAGTCAGGCTGTTTTGATTAACGCCAAATGAGTAGGTCTATTCTTTGCAGATGTCTGTTTCAGCAGTACTGAGCTTTGCTTTCACATAACAAAAATAAACCCCAAACCTGTTTTACAGTTTGGCAAAGGTAAGCACACACATACAGTGCATATGAGTTTGCACACATGTATGTCTGTAGTCATATACATCAGTGGTCTCACACATACTGTGACTCACATACCTACATACATAGTTTTTCAGTGTTTTGAATATTTTGTGCTCTTTTGTCAAGGTGAAGACAGGCTGTCTTGGCTGCAAGTCCAATAGTAAATGTGCCTTGAGTTAAGAAGGCCAACAGTGGAGCCTTTGGTTGTACAGTGGCTGATCGAGGGAGAGGATAATGACTTAACAGGACTTTTGTTCTGTCAGTGATCTTAGTAAAGCTGATGATAATTAACCAAACTCTTAAAATCTGTAAAATGTACCACATGAAAACTGATGTGTTTCAGGTCACCCTCCAAACTGCGATGGCAGAACAATGCAATCGTCAGCATAAATGTTGGCATTGTATGTCTGTGCAAACCACAGATATGTAACATTTTTACATTCTTTTGTTGCAGATATGTTGAAACTTCTATCTTTTTACAGCACTGTGGTTAACATGTGGTTATGTTCAGGCACAGAAACCACTTTGTGTTGTTAGGAAGAGATCTGTTGGCTGAAAATACCCAGTTTTGGTGGCACAATCACAGCTATAAATGCTGCCAGTGTCCTTTTAAAAAACATCTGTTTCTTATGGCGCAATCACAGCTGGAAATGCTGCCAGTGTCTTGGTGAAAGTCAGCTGGTTTTGGTGGCACAATCACGGCTAGAAATGTTGCCAATGTCTCGCTAAAAAAAAGCTGATTTTTGTGGCCCAGTCGTGGCTGAAAATGCTGCTGATGTCTCACTAAAAACCCACCTCGTTTTAGTGGCACAATCGCGTCTGGAAATGCTGTCACTGTCTTGTTAAAAAACAGCTGTTTTTGATGGCACAGTCATGGCTGGAAATGCTGCCAGTGTCCTGTAAGAAACAGCTGGTTTTGGTGGCACAAACACGGCTAGATATGTTGCCAATGTCTCGCTAAAAAAAGCAGATTTTGGTGGCACAATTTTGTTGACACAATCATGGCTGGAAATGTTGCCAATGTCTCCTAAATAAAGCTTGTTTTAGTGGCACAATCACAGCTGGAGATGTTGCCACTGTCTTGTTAGAAAGCAGCTGTTTTTGATGGTGCAATCTCAGCTAGAAATGCTGCCAGTTTCCTGTTAAATGTCAGCTGGTTTTGGTGGTACAGTCACGACTGGAAATGCTGCTGAAGTCGCACTAGAAAACAACTTGTTTTGGTGACACAATCGTGACTGGACATGTTGCCAGTGTTTAAAAAAACAACAGGTTTGTTGTTTGTTGGCCTTGAACAGTGGTAGAAATTGCTAGAACTGCTGCTGATGTTTTGGGAAAAACACCGGCTCACTAATAAACAACTGGTTTTGTTGTTTGATGGCCTCGAACAGGGGTCTGCAGTTTGGGAGCCATCTTGCTCAGGTGTCACACCCATTCATTGTTCTCTCCACCTCTGATAACAAAATCAACTCTCAGACATGTAATTAGAATTACGTCACTTTAGGGGTGGCCCTTCGCTGCATGTTGTCCCCTCTCTGTCCTACCTTCGCTTCAAACTGTCCTGTCATTAAAGGCAAAAAGCCCCAAAATGTGAAACATTTGAAACATACAAATGCAATGTAACTCTGTTTTGCAAAATTTTCTTCTGGCAACTGGGCCGGGTAGAAAGTGTAAAAGTGTAGAGTGGCCTTTTTTCCAACATTAGCAATGAACACTCATCCCGACATACAGTTTTTAAAGGTTATTACCTCCTGGGATACAAAGTACAAATCAGGGAAAGAAAAAATAAACCACACGTGTATTTATCAATCACATTTAAAAGTTTACTCTTTCAATAGACAGTGTTAATGCACGGATCGCATACCTGACTTTCTCTTCTTATCTACTGCACGTTTAACAGACAATAGCTTCTCTAACAAGCAACAACCAGACATGTGTTGCCTACAAACAACCACTAATCTCTTTCTAAAAGCCGAAGCAAACTCATTTGGGAATTCTACATTTATTTTTAGCACTGTATTTTGTACTTACTGGGTATGTCTGTAGGGTAAGTCTGTGGCAATTAATGCATAATACATTTAAGTATCCAACATTTGCTGTATATGTTTTTCACACAGCTGCACTTTATAGCATGTTTTGTCTTCAGTGCAGCCACAGAGCAGGAAGAGTAACATTTTACTCACCCCAGAAAGAAAATAATTCCCTTGTCCTTCATGGCAGTTCATTGTCCAACAACCATGTCATATAATTTCCCAACATGCTTCAGGTTTTTCACAATAAAGGACTCCTCTGATGTTTTGGCTAAGTGGCCAAGTCCAATCCAGATGTGTACTGATGAGTTTAGGTGTTTTCATTCAGTCGGATTTTTTCACCAAAAGGGGCCGGATGCACAAAACTCTAAACCTCTATGAAGATTTTGTGAAAATACTACCATTTGGCACAAGTTAAATGTTTTGGAAGAAATGTTTTGCCACCTAGGATACACTTTCAATAAGTGTGTTTCAGTTTTTAATTCCTGTTCTACCCATCCATTTTTACTGCATGTTTGACAACACCACGAGATAAAAGCTTTAGGAAAACAATTGGTCATGACTCATGATTTAAGTGTGGTTAAGGTTAATTTAAATGTGAAACTAAAGAATCATGTCATTGAGGTGGTGAATGAAAAGCAAAACAAAGATTTTCCGTTGGTGTTTTTCTTTATATGGTGACTCACAGCTGTGTTTATATGGTGTATGATTTTAAACCCTGCTGAGATTGAAGCACAACTGTTTTATCCTGTGAAATTCATACTCATGTCTTTTCCTTGCTATCAATAATTAAGACTAGATCTTGGAATGAAAAAGTAATTTCCCTTGAAAGAACCGGATAGAATTGACATAAACCCCAGACCTAAAAAAACACACCCCAAGAGGCATCTAAAAGCTCAGTAGGTGCCAATAAAAGTGGAAAAACAGAAATCTTTCTAGCAAAACACAACAACAAGAACAAGAACAACCCATTGAAGTGGAGAAGTGAAAAACAAGAGAGACTTAAGGTGATTCTCATCTTCGACTCCAAAGCCTGGGCACTCCAAAAAAAAAGTGGGAATGTAATTTCCCAGACTAGGAACATAAGCCAGGAGTAATCTGGCCTGTAATACCTCATAGTCCTTAAATAAAAGCCCTCCATTTTAAGTCTTCAGCCTCGTTTTTTCCCCCCCTCCCTTCTCCACCTTTAATAGGATTTGGTAGAAAATGGCTTTGTGAATCGCTCCTCTCCGTCTTGCTCAAGGAAGAGCGGGCTATTCTCATTGAGAAGTGCTTAATTGCCTTAAATGACTGATGATACATCTAGGGAGAAGGGCCTTGAGCTAGGGGCCACAGCCAACCACACAACAGATAGCTCTCCTGGACCATGGGAGGTGGTTTGCCTCAGTGTGTACGTATGTGTGTGTAAGATAGCGTGCATTTGTGTGTACGTACGTGTTTGTAACAAAGATGAGCTGCTGGGGATAGACGGTTCCCCATAAGGGTCGTAAGAGTGTGCATGCTGTGCGTGGATGTGTGCAAACGTGCGACACCCTGCCCGTACTTGTGTGTGGACGTGCATGTGTGTGATAGAGAGGGTCGCCAGGCAGTGTTCGTCCTATCGACACCCCAGTAACAGACTAAATTAAAGCTGTGATGAATTGTGGCTGTCACGGCAGGAGAGAGGGGAGACTCTGCGCCGTATTCCACCTCTGATTAGGTGGGGATAGAAAGATACAGAATATCATTATCAATATGTAGCACTATATTTTCATTAGATTTTTCTCTCCGCAGTGGACAGCTTGATAGCAGGATGATTTTTCATTTCAAGAAAAGATTAAACATCTTTATGGATGTCAGCGAGGAGTTTAGTTAACATTTTTGGCGCGTTCTCTGTCAGCGTTGGGCACGTGTGTGATGATCCCAGTGTCAGAATAGCTCTGACGCTTGTGATGTTCCCATTTTAATTTTAAAAGCCGGTAAAGGTGCAACATTTGCAATTAAAATGTAAAATGTAGAAAACCTAAAAGCTCTTTGATCATTGTAGGAAGCTTGTGGCCGTCGAGGAGGCAGAGGCTTTCTGCTGTTTACCGAAAGAAGCAGAAAGTCACAGTAGAAGCAGGGATTGAGGGATATTGCATGTTTGTGCACACTGCGCTTTGAAAGTGGCATCCTTTGGGTAGACTATGAGGGTTTCTTTTAATTCAGTTGCAATGGTGTACCTGAGGAAGTGGTGTGAAGCATGAAAACAAATTTAGCTCAGCAAACTTGCATGTACAAACTGTACTTTCCAGGACTAATGAGGCAGAAGTAGCTCTTTGAGGTTCAGATCCAACACACGCAACAAACAACTGATGTATACTTACAAAATACACAAATATATTAACTTTGCACAGGGTTAGCAAACATGGAAGTATCAAAGCTTTTTTTAGCCACATACATATGAAAATATGAACGCATTACCCTTGAAATTTCCCGTAGTTCTATCAACAGAAAAAAGGATCATTTCTGCTGTTTAACACACTGTTTTCAGTGTGTGTAAATTTCACCTCAGTAGTGAATTGAAACATCCCCTGAGCTCACAACCCTCTGTTTTGAGCTCATGGTGGGAGAGCTGGTAATCAGATATACACAGAGACTGTGATCAGTTGCAGAGTGGACTTTTGCCAACTTATAAGAGTTGTTTTGTGCTTTCTCCTATCCAATCTTTTTGAATTGTTACCATCTGAATCATCACGGTAGCTCTACAGCAGTCCCAATCACATATATAGAAATAGAGAGAGAAAGACAGAGGGAGAATAGAATGTAATTGCGAGGAGAACCAAACATTGCTGAATTATGGTGAGCTGTTTTCAAAGAAATAAGGGTTGTTGTTTTTTTATGGGTTCAGTGGGTGTTTCTTTAGAAATACTGGCATTTCTCAGATATGAATATGAATGCATGTGTCTGTGTCCAACTGCATTGTCACCATGGCAATTGTTGTTGCGACCCCACTAACGTCTAAACAGCACTCGAGGAAAATGGTGCAACCTCTGGAATCCTGCTTTTTGAATGTCCACACATAGATTTGTTAGAGAGTATCTGTTCCTGTTGTGATTTATTTTTGTTAATATTTGTGTAAGGTAAGAAATATGGATAATGATGTTGTAGATTAGTTCATGAATGTAAGGTATGGCACATGATGCTTGAGACATGTGCCTTCCTGCAATAATGCATGTGTTTTTAGCTAGCAAGGAGCAGAAGTAATATGCAAGTATTACACTACATGTATTTAGCTTTTTTGTTATTTATGTCCCCTTATTTCTTACTAGCGATGGACCTATTTATTGGCCACTCATTGGTATTGGCCGATATTCACCTTGTTGACCTCCATTGACCTATCAACAAAAAGTCATCCCAGGGACAATAGAAAACATGTTTGGGACAAACAGAGACCTTTCTGTCAGGACAAAAGGACGCCGTAAACTTACTATCGTTGTCCCTGGTAATGCTAAAAATTTGTGTTGACATCAGCAGGAGGAGAGCTAGTTAGCATTAGCTGTGAGTTGCTTTATGATGCGTTCAAGCTCTGTTGCGTGAAGGTAAATTAAAATATTATCATGATGTGCTTAAACGTAATCTTGTAATATTTTGTGTTTGGTGAGAAACTACAGTTATTTTTAGTTAACGCGTATGAACGGCAATATCATATATTATATAAATCCCGCCTTAAGCTCTGTCGTATTTTCATGTGCA
>JAPZEB010000013.1:17749725-17761117 GCA_029783705.1 Chaetodon striatus | reverse complement strand
GTGTATGTAAGAGTTTTAAGTGCAAATGCAAACTTTGTGCTGCAGAGATACAGATACATGAAAGCCTCTTTTCTGCACACACACACACACACACACACGCACATACACACACACTCACACACAGATCTGATCCCAGGCTTAGAGGAAGACCGATCCAGTATATCTACAGTCGTATGTGTTCACTTAGCAAGCCACAGCTGCTAGCGCCATTACTACGATTTCCTGTGTGTGTATGTCTCTCTGTCTATCTGCCCCCTCAACACACACACATCTAAGGGCCCTATCCGAATGGGTTTTAGCAGGACACATATTTTACACCCGCCTGAGTCGCTCTGATGTTCAGGTGCTTCACTGTAAAATGTGACCCAGGCTGTCTCGTAATGCATATCACAGTCCGAAAAAAAAATTATGTAGTCCCGCCGCCTTTTTTTAAAAAACAAAGGAAGGAACTAATAACTTAAAGTGTCTGAACAAATTAAGGAGTTCTGCCTTTTTTGTGCCTCTATATTAAAAGCTTTCAGTATTTAAGCGGGCAGTGAAAAACAAAGGACACATTTGTTTAATAGAATAATCCTTCCTGTGTTTAAGACGACTCCAAAGCTTTCAAATTTGAGCCTTAATGTTTCGACAAGCTGTTCAATCAGTTGTTTTTTGAGGACATCGCAAATGGCAGGCTGTCTCTGAAATACGTTTGCTTGTTTTACCTGACCCACTTTTCCCTCCACTGTGTGTGTTTATGTGTGTGTGCTGTCCCTCTTTGCTCAGAAGGTTGTAAATGTAATCTTAGACACATGTTACTTCGGCTGATGTTTTTCAGATTGATGTCAGTTGCGATTAGCATATCTCCTGCCAAGACACAGGAGTGCTCTTTAGAGCCTGGCCTCATACACACTCGCTCTCTCACACACACATGTACGCAAACCGTTGGGTAAACATAGCTTCAGCTGCCATTTTGAATGATTGCACGATGATTATTTGATGCAGTGATTTATTTTGAACGCAGCCTGTAAGTAAACTGAGGCAGGAAAGGATGAGAAATCTGACTGACAAGCTCCAAAACAAAATTCTACCCCAAGACGGTCTCCTGACACCCCTTTCCCAGCAACATATTATTACATCCAGGCCCCAAAAAAACACATTTTAACACTCCCTGGCCTCCAACTTTAATGTCACCCTGTCTGTTTCTTAAAATGCCGTCTGCGGAGAGCAGCCGTGTACGTAAATGCAGCTGTGACCAACACACTCCGCGCCGAAACTGTTTCATTTACATTCATCTTGTGCTTGGGAATGGAGAATTCCTCCTCCAATGTAAGACAGCGGGGGGAACTGTGCAAAACGAATTTCTCGCCATCTCTGGAGAGCCAACGATATAGGGATTCAGAACACACCCTTCAGACAATGGAAGAGGAGGGGGTCTTATTTTCTCTTCTCTCTCCCCTCTTTCCCCTGTCTCTCTCCACACCTCCCTGACCCTGCTTCCCCTCAACCTGCCCAGCAGAGTGAGAGAATAAGTGTAGCACCAACAGGGGGGTGGGGAGGGATTGGAGAGAGACAGAAAAAGAAAAGTCAGATAAAAGTAGTTAAAAGAGGGAGAAAAGGGGAGGGGGGGGGAAGAAATAACAGGAGAGTGACTGACCAAATACCCAGCGACAGAAGCAGAGAGGAAGACAGATGCAGAGAGGGAAAGAGAGAGGGGGAGAGAAGATGAGAATATATATGCGGTGGCCAGTGTTGTGAGACAAGGCAGGTTGCTGTCACTTTAAAAATGACTGTAATAAAAGTGACCGTCGGAAGATGGATCTGGTGATTTTGGCTTGCTAATCAGTCATCTGTGAAGAGGACCACAGCCCAGATTCAGCGGCCGCCTGACACCTCTTGATTGATGCCTGTGCCCGATAAAAAAGGCCCATTAACTGTCCTCCTATTAAAGTGGGTGAAATGGCAAAAAAAAATGCTCCTCTCTCCCACTCTGCTCTCCCAATCTCTCTTTCATTTAAACCCTATATCCTTTTATATTCTCTGCCCTTTTTTCCCTTATCAGTCCTCTCTGCACCGTTAAGGTAGTCTGTTCTTCTTACAGTTATTATTGAGATGGTGGGAGAGATGTTAATCAGCGAGGCCTGCTTGTGTTTCGCGTGTGTGCCTGTGTGTACTTGTTCACGTGTGCACCGGATGTCACATACTGTATTTGAGTACAGTCCTCACGCTGCGAATCAATACATCAATAGGTGTCCAAAAAAAAAAAAAAAAAACCCACGCTGCTTCCCGAGCACCTGTGTCACAAATTCTTGTTAGGTATGCAAATGAGCCTGCGTAATCAGTGATGTCAGAGAGTGTGTGACTCCAAGCCTTCCTTTAGCCTCATGACATGCGGCAAAAAAATAAATAAAATAAAATAATGACCCCGCAGCTGAATCTCATATCTCCTCATCTCGCCTTCTCCCTCTAAGAAACACACACAAACACACACACACACACACACACACACACATACACACACAGAGATTGCCTGCAATAATAATAACCCCACAGACGACAGCTTCAGCCCCCTCCCTCCCATCCCCTCATCCCCACCTCACCCCCCCCCTCCCACATACAATCAAACAAAGCCTCTCTCTTACCTTGCGCATGACCAATCCTTCCATCTCTCCCTCTTTTTTTTTTTCCTCTCCTCCACCATCCTATCTATGCATGCTCTTCCCTTTCTGTAAACCCAACCACACCTAACAGCAACACCTTGCACTCTCCCGACCATCCCACAGCCTACAGCGCGGCACTCACACCCCCAATAAATACAGCCCTGGTCTGCCGTTTTCCCATCTATCCCTTTTTCTCTGCCCCAGTCTCTCTCTCCCTCTCCCTCTCTCCCTCTCCCCTTTCTCTCTCCCTCTGTCTTTCCCTCTCCCCTCGCTCCTGGCTGGTGCTGGTGAAATATCAGGGCAAACGGATTCCAGCTTTTTTCTCTGGCTCAGAGGGGTTGTTCTGTGCGATTTGGCCCTGGGGTGCATTTCAGCGCTTCTGATGTGAGAGAGGGGGCGAGAGAGAGACGGAGGGAGAGAGAGGGCGATGGAGAGAAAGAGAAAGGAAGTGTGTGAGAGAGAGGGAGAGGGAGAGGAGACACTGCCAGGGTTTATCCTTTCTTTCTGTGGGGGCAATCAGAGGTTTTAAAAACGATGGGCTTTTGACCGGTGTTGAACCAGCAACTCAAGGTGTGCATGCTCTCCGTAGCTTACCGAGGCCTTGAGGTGATCTCCATACATAATCAGGACAATCCACCTCCATGACAGGTGCGCGGCCATCTTGGAATCTCTCTGAGCCAGGGGGACTTGAGCAGAGTGTCCGCGCTCACTGGAAAGATGAACGACTGCAGCCCTGCAGTTTTATTGCTTTAAATAAATTGACAAGTGGTCGAATGAAAAGAAAAAAAAAAGTTTTCTTTTTACAATATATATTTTCATTACCAGACAAGCTTGTCTGGTATTTTGATTTCACTGAGCTGCTTCAGGACACCTCTACAAAGATAATAAAGTGCTTGAAAATGCACCTGTGTTATTCATTTTACTCTCTTAAATTAAGGATGTGTTATTATCTTCGTTAAAAAAAAAAAGTGTGTCAGAACAAGTTGGATGTAATATTTTAGTTTCCTTTGAATTATGTTTTCAATATCCACTTTAATAATGAAAATGTTTCTGGTATTTTTAGTTTCCAGGCCATTCATGTTCTTCAAATAACATTTTTTCAAAGCACACATTTGACCTTTGTGGCAAAGCCTGATGAAAACTAATTGCTGAAATAAATTGTTTTGTGTATCTTTTTTATTGAACATTGATCATTGCTGATAACATACAAAGTAATTAATCTAGCATACTTTTATGAAATAAATCAATTCAAGCTAAAATTTAAAAGTCTATAATTAGGCTATACGAAGCCTCATCTATTTATACCAGAGATGAATGAAGTTAATACCTTTTAGAAAAATGTCACCTCTGTGTGGGGAGTGAAACTCCCCCTGCTCCCCTGGTTTGCATTTCTATAGCTCACAGCATGTTCATTTACATGTCAAAGCCTCTCCTAGAATTAGGGGAAGGGGGGACAACTGCCAAGCAAGGCAATTTACGACAGTTTCCGGCAGTTTTCTGTGTTGCCTGTAAATTGCCACGCGCAGCTGTAAACCTGAAAGTCTACGGCAATCCACAGTGCTGTATACTGACGGAATTCCCTCTTTTCGTGCAGTGGTAACCAAAGCACATGGTCAGTTTGAGGCAACGAAACCATATGGTTAAGTTTAGACAACAAAAGCACATGGTTTGGTTTCGAAAACAAAAGCAAGTGGTCAGGTTTAGGCAACAAAAGCACACTGTTGCATTTATGTGACAAAAGTACATGGTGAGGTTTAGAAAAGAAAAGCAAATGCACAAGGGTAGGATTATGAAATCAAAAAGCACATAGTTAGTTTGAGGCAACAAAAGCACATGGTTAGGTTTAGAAAATGTAAGCATGTGTTTAGGTTTAGGAAACAAAAGTACAGGATTAGGTTTAGTAAACAAAAGCACATGGGCAGATTGAGGCAACAAAAGCACATGGTCAGTTCGAGGTAGCAAAAGCACAAGGTTAAGTTTAGAAAACAAAAGCACATGTGATTAGTTTGAGGCAACCAAAGCACATGGTCAGTTTGAGCGACAAAAGCACATGGTTAGGATTATGAAATCAAAAAGCACATAGTTAGTTTGAGGCAACAAAAGCACAAAGTCAGTTTGAGGCAAGAAAATCACATGGTTAGGTTTAGGCAAGAAAATCACATGTTTAGTTTAAATTAACAAAAGCACATTGTTAAGTTGAGGCAACAAAAGCATATAGTTAGACTGAGGCAACAAAAGCAAGTGGTTATGTTTAGGCAACAAAAGCACATGGTTAGTTTGAGGCAACATAAGTACATGGTCAGGTATAGAAAACAAAAGGATGTGGTTAGTGTTAGCCAACAAAAGCACAATGTAATGTTTAGGCAACAAAAGCACATCATAAGTGTGAGGCAACAAAAGCGCATGGTCAGTCTGAAGCAACACAAGCACTTGGTTAGGTGTAAAAAAACAAAAGCACATTATTCAGTTTTGGCAACAAAAGCATGTGGTTAGTTAAGAAAACAAAAGTACATTGTTAGTTTTAGGGCAACAAAAACACATGTTTAGGTTTAGAAAACAATAGCACATGTTTAACTGGTCTGGCCTGAACCTTTGGTTTATCACAAATTCTAGGTTGTGTTCATGGATACTGAGGACAGAGAAGGGGACAACTTCTGCCTTTCTGAACAGGGGGATTTATTCTCTGTGCAAAACACATTAAAATCAGTACAGCAACTACTCATGCCCAGCTCTCCACAAACACACCCCTCCTCACGGGGTCTAGACAACAAGTGAGAGCGTTTTCATTCACTGTGATGTGCTCTATTTGATGAATAAAACAATAACATCAATACAACTGTTTAATAAAACAAAATACATATCCTCAGATGGTGTAGTTACAATAACATTGTGCAGTTTAAGAGATATTTTCCACCCCATTAGCGGCATTTTTGAAAAATATTTCCTTTAAACAAATTTACATAAAAAACAAAGTGTGCTTACATACTTGTGGAAAACACATTAAAATCAGTATAGGAACTTCTCGTGACCAGTTTTCCCACAAATTCACCTTTAACAACAAGTGACAACACAACAACCTGCATGAAAAATTGCTGTCATGCCTCTAAAGCTTAACTTGAAGTCAGAAACTTAGCATAATACATAAATTATAAACCTATTACAAATCTACATTAGTTGCATCCACCCTTCCTAGATTTCACCAAAATCAAGATCATACCTCTAAATAAACCGATTATTACCCAGAGACCACTGACTGAAACTTAGTGGACTTAACAAGGCTTTGACTCACTGTAGAACTCTAAGCTCTACCATCAGCTGTATAAGCTACCTAAAGTATAGGTTCAAAGAAAACACAAGGGTGATCAGGTCTTTGTCCATCTAAGATTAATATGATGCCTTTTGCACCATAAAGATCACCTGCCAATTCCAAACACATAAAGCATAACACATTTTAAACTTTACATTGGTCACAATGTCCCTAAATGCATATTCACAAAATCACAGGTACAAGAAACACCAAATATATGTTAGTCCCTTTGAAACAGTGTGAGAAGTGACTGGGAGCTTCTGCTAACTGAACTTGCCAAATCCCTTAAGCCAAACAGTCTCTGAACCATGGATTCAATGTGTCTGTTGACCCTTTTGCTGACCCTGCCATCTCGTGTCCTTACCACATGTTCTGTGTCTGCAGGCTGTTGCACTTGTGTACTTGTATCATGAACTGAGTGAGCAGGTTTTCAGTTCAGGGGAAAGTACATCTGACATGAGTGGAGGATCTGTGTCAGGTTCTGCAGCCAGACTGTCCTAGTCATCGTCTCTGTCTAAGAGGTTCTGCTCACTTGAGGCGCACTAATTTGATCTTTGTCAGACTGCTCCTTACAGCTGAACTCTGGAATACCCTGATTTGACTTATCCAACTCTGACAGTACTTCGCTCAGACCCTCCTCACTCTGAGAATTCTGTGATGCACTCATAACCAAAGCACTATCCTCTGTATCTTCCTCCTCCAAAGAGTCCAAAGAGTTAGCTGTACATGTTCCTTCCTCTGATGCAATGTCACACAACTCCCCTTCAGCTTTCTCCACAGGCAGAAAACTGATGTCAAGCACTAGATTGTTATGCACTATCTTTATGTTGCCTTCACTGTCATCCGACTTGTAAGTGTGAGTCTTTAGGTTTCTGTCTTTGACTGTGTACACTGCATTCCATTTGTACTCTGTCTCCTATGTTTAAGTGAGTGCCTTTCAGTTTTCTGTTGTAACCCTTTCCTTGCCTGTCTTCTTCTTTGATAGAATGCTTTTGGGCAATTCTGGCTGCTTCATGAAGATGTGACAGGAGTGTTTTCGAATAGTTTATGTGATCAACAACCACTGGGTTGTGCCACACCTGTTTGAACATCACAACCACAGGGAGCCTCGGAACTCTGCCAAACATAAGCTGAAATGGTGCGTATCTTGTGGTTTCATGTACTGTCACATTATATGCGAATGTCAGTGTTTGTGTAAGACCACTTATGTTTCTCTTTTAGGGGAAGAGACTGCAGCATGCTTCCAAGGGTCTGGTTGAATCTATATCTATATCTATCTCTATATCATCTGAGCAGTTCAGCTATGAGCTCACTTTCAAAATTGGCACTCTGATTGGAGTGGATGCATTTGGGGAATCCATTAAATCAGAGGACATGATCCTACAACTTCTTTGCCACTTGTTTAGCAGTCTGGTTTGTGCAAGGGAAAGTGTGGGCCAACTTAGTAAAGTGATCTGTCATAACAAGATCATCCACTGAATGCTGCTTACTGCCCTCAGCACTCCAGAAATCCAAATGCATTAGTCCCATGGGAGCAGACATTCTGATGCTTTGGGGCAGGGCTTGAGCTGAGGGGACAGGTGTTTTGGCCAGAATGCACTTTTGGGAGCACTTGACATACTCTTTCACATCATACTCCATCTTTGGCAAAAAGAACAACTGCCTTGCAAGATGCAGGGTCCTTGCCTGTCCCTCACGTCCAGCAGCATCATGTATGTATGTCATGTATGCCAAGTTTTCTTTGAGGATGTCTGGTAGAATGCACTGCTGTCTTTTCTGGATACTAATGTGGTCACTGGTAACTTGGTAGATGACACCGTTTTAAACCTTGAGTCAGTCCCACTGTTTTATAAGCACCATGGCTTTTGAATCAAGTCCTGCTCTTTTGCATCTGAAAGGGTGCATCCTGTGAGTAACAAATGGAGTGATTGTGGAAATGGTGGGGTCAAGTTCCTGGCTGCACTAGAGATCCTTCAGTGTGAATGCAGGAAATGAGTCTCTTCAGCTCTTGTCTCAGCATCAGCCTCCAATCGGTCACGAACATCCAACAGAGCTTCAACAACTATAGCATCACAGGGACACTTGAGAAGGGCAGACTGAGACACCACGCCACTGCAGCTTGATTTCTTTACCCTGTGACACTGAACCTTTAACCACAAGGTGTCTTGAATACCGTCATGAGTGAAACCCTCAGCTTCAGCGAGAAGACGACTGTACTGTTCTGTGATTAGTCAGTGACTGAGTGTTCTTGCAAAGCGGTCTCTGTTGAGAGCACTGGACACTATGTTCTTGATGCTTGGTATGTGTTTCAGGTCAAATGTGTAAGGGGCAAGCTTGGACACCCAGCACTGTTCTCTACATGTGGAGTTTGTGTTTATTTATAATATAGATGAGAGGTTATCAGTCCATATGGTAGAAGAATGGCCTCTCAGCCAATGGCTGAACTTCTCACACTAAAAGCTCAGGTCGGTGAGCTGGGTATTTCTTCAGAGAACTGCTCAGAGTTTTGCTGGCAAATGCAATGGGGCATGCTTTTTCCTTGCCTGCTGGTATTTGTGACAATACAGCTCTATGTCCATCTAGTGAAGCATCAATGGACAGAATCAGAGGTTGGGAGAAATCTGGGTGTGAAAGGAGTACATAGTCTAACAGGCTCTCTCTCAGATTCCTCAGAGTTGCATTAAATGCATCTGTCCAATCAGAGGGTCTGAGCTTCCTGTAAGAACCAGGGTTGGAGCTTGACTTGACCTTCCCATATTTCTTTTGTCTGGCAGTGAGAGTGAACAATGGTTTGGCCATGGAGGATCAGTTGGGAATAAAGTGAATAATGAATGATAATGCTAATGAAAAAAACATCCCAAGGAAGGATTTTATCCTCTTCACTGATGGTGTGCAGCCATCATCCTCCATCAGGTCTGCCTTTGACATCTTTGATATGACCTCAGTTTTTGCTGGGTCCACAACCACCCCATCACTGTTTATGATATTACCCAGAAACTTGACTGAGAGCCTCCTCAGGTGGCATTTCTTGGGGCTCAGTTTAAGATTATGGAGCTGCTCGAAAATGACTTCCAGCCTCTTCTTCAGCTGAAGCAAAGTTGAGCAAATCATCAAGGCAGAAATTGTTGAAATTGAAATCTCCAAATATGCTGAGCATCATACGCATAATTGAGGCAGGACTGTTACACAAACCCTGTGGTATTCTTTTATACTCATATAACCCCATAGAGGCCGTAAATGCAGTGTACTTTAGGTCCCCCTTTGCCATCGGAATGTTATAAAATCCAGAGGTTGAGTCCACGGTACTCAAGTAGGTGTTTCCACCCAAAGCGGCCCGACAGTCTGACTGGTGTGGTAAGGGGTGCAAATCTTTTAGGGTCCTTGCCTGCTTAAACTCACATTCTTTTTCCACATGAGCACGAGGGGGGAGGCATAGTCACATACTGATTTTCTTATTGTTTCCTGTTCTTCCGTTTCAGACAGAACCTGACACAGTTTCTGGTATGGTCTTTCATCAGTGATTAGATGCGATGTATGAAGCCTTTTACTTCACTGCAGTCCAGTGTGTGTTTGGAGAAAATGTTGTATTTCTTAAGCAGTTCAACTGCACTGGTCAAAATCAATGTCAGCAAGTCCAACCTGTTGTGATCGCTGTTAAAGGTCTCCAGGCTTGGCATTATCATATTTTTCCTCATGTTTGGCTCTTTTAGGTTGATTGGTGCCCTGGAAAACCTCAAAATCCTCCCTAGCCAGACAAGGAGAGACACATCTGCCAACATACAGTTCCCCGTCAACGTAATAAGTTTGTCTCTCAGGTTAGTAACTTTCATGGGAATCCATTTTTTACCCCATAATGGTGTAATGAAATGGCCAACCATGATGTTATGAGACATGGACTTGGAGGAGGTGGGCTCGACAATTACTATGCTGCTGGGTGACACAGGGACATTATTTGGCAGTTTGCCCCAACCCAGATGTTCTGGCTTCGCCAACAAGGTGAATGACTGCTGGAGCTTGACAGTCCTAAACATATCTGGAAGCTCCTCACCTTTCCACCAGGATGAGTTTGCCAAGAGGCCGAGGAACTGCTCACACTCAAAGGAAACTGCCACTGGAGACAAAATGCCAGAAGTCGAGGAACCTGATGACATTTGTTGCATCTATCAAAGGTGCAAAATAGCCCGTCTGCATCCAGTTAGTATGTTTGCCACAATGAATATGCAATATGGGGCATTTACACACTATTGTGCGTGTGCTGGGAGGAAAAAAAATGTAAATATATTAATTTAGCACACGCAAAGTGATTTATCAAGCCGAAAGCAATTTTGCTATTAGAAACTGCGTCTATATTTAACACATCTCAAAGGGAGGTGCAAACGGTTTGTATGCGTAATTGCGCACACATGGCTATGGTTATTGTTGCAAGAAGGAGACGTTGAAACAATAAAAGAAGACGCAGAAAACGCATTTTTCACCCTTGTGTGAACATTTTTGGAATGAATGAGGAAACAATCATAAAAACATATCGCCTATCCAGCATTGCCATTTTGAAGCTGTTGGATGAACTCCGAGCGGATTTGGAGCCAGCCACGAGAAGGAGTTACGCAATACCTGCAATGACAAAACTCCTTGTAAGTTTATATTTTATTGCATCTGGGTCATTCCAGTGTACAGTACCTATTACAGCTGGGATCTCCCTATCCCGTTTTTCAGATGTGTTGTCTGAAGTCCTAAATGCCATGTTGCGCTGGATGGCCAGGTTTATTAGGTTTCCACGCACTCTGTACTCCTTGAATGAGACCAAACAAGGCTTCTTTGCACGAGCTGGATTTCCCAGTTATAGGAGCGATTGACTGCACCCATGTGCAGCTTGTGCCCCCCCCGCATGTGTACAGAAATCGCATTCACACACACATTCATTGAATGTGCAGTGCGTTTGTGATGCCAAAGGCATCATTACCAACGTGGCAAAATATCACGGGTCAGCACACTATTTCTTTCATTCTGGGAGATGGCTGGCTTGTAGGTGAGTCAATTTGTAAAACCCTTTGTAAAATAATGTATTACATTAAAAACAAGAGCATGTTTCATATTGATTCATATGTTTTCTAAAGTGATAGTGCATACCCCCTACACCCCTTCCTCCTGACACCTATTCTCAACTTGACCACTGCCGGAGAAATAAGGTACAACGAGGCCCATATCCACACACAGAATACTGTGGAGTGCACCTTCGGAATCCTGACGAGCAGGTTCCGTTGTTTGCATCGCACTGCTGTACAGGCCAGAAAAAGTGGCCCAGATTGTAGTGACCTGCTGCATGCTACATAACATCGCCAAGCAGCATAGGCTTCTTGAGTCACTTTTTGTGAGCTGTTTGGTGTATACATTTATTTTTCTATTTTCATTCAGTAATATGTAATGCAGAAATACATCTTGATTAAAC
>JAPZEB010000013.1:17711655-17736878 GCA_029783705.1 Chaetodon striatus | reverse complement strand
GCAACACCCCCCCCCCCCCCCCCCCATACACACACACACACTCAGCCCCCAAAATGCCCCCCTTCATTCAGCTTTTGCAGCAGAGCAGAGTAGACTGTTTTAACATACCCTTGATAGGGAGAGTGTCAGCGAGTGAAAACACGAAAAGAGAGGGAGAAAGAGACAGAGGAAGAGGCACAAAAGAGCTCTAATTGTAGCACGACCGCTTGGCTTCCTCCCTGATTCACGGCCATTACGATGTGAAAAGCACAACCGCCTGTCCTCCATTATCAAAACGGCAGGCCTACACACACTCTCACATCCATACACGCATACTCACTGGGGGGAATCATGTAGATTTTTTGTCTCTTATCTATGGCTCAAATAACTGCTATCATTCTGGTCACCAGCTTCGAGGAGATTCAATATTGAACATATCCAGCATTCTCCTCACACAAATGGTGGGTGGTTGAATTTACAAAGTAAAAATAAATTCTTAATTTGAAGGTTTCCAAGCTGGATCATCTTATTTGACTCTGATGGGGCCAAGTTGTCTTTTTAAGATTCTCCCTTTCACTCTCCTTCCTTAGGTTTTTAATAGATAGTGTTTTATGTAACATGTATTATGCAACTGCAAAGCATGTAGTTTTTGATGCAAAGAGCTATCTAACAGCTGAATATTTTAGATAGATCAAGGTGTGATATTCTCTCGGTTATGTAGTGCGCGCGTGTGTGTGTGTGTGTGTGTGTGTGTGTGTGTTTGTGTTTGTGTGTGAGGGGTGACGGTCTGCAGTAGTAGTGTCAAGGTCTCCTGGCTCAGCGAGGCCTGTAGGGGGAGAAGCTAAGAAGTCCGCAACAGCTCAGCATTATGTCTCAAAGAAGGGGGGCTTCCTTTGTCAGCCCTGGGGCACCACCGCTAACACACACTTTCTCTCTATCACACACACTGAGCGAGAGGCGGAGGAGGGTTAAAGACTTGGAACGAGATCAAGCCCCTCCGTAGCTCCCAGGGAGGGTACTTGTGAATATTCGAGTTTTAGTGTAATTAGCACTTAATTATATTAACATATGCAAATTGTCAGGCGGAGAGCTTGTACCGCCGGTGGGTATCGGCTGAGATACAAGTGACTCTATTGTACCACCACGGCAGAAAAAAAAGAATAATGGGTGTGTGTAAGGCAACCAGCCAGCAGCCAGCCAGCCAGCCCCCCGTGCTAGCACATAACCAGCTAGCTCATTTAAGTCTCTGGCTGGCCGCTTTGCCAAATTTCATTAGTCGCCATGACGACCTGGCTAATTGTGCTGACTAATGTCCCCTGATCTGTCGTCACTCCGGGATGGGTGTGCATCCTTATCCCCCCCCCTTTCCCCTCCAAAACATGAGAGGGGTAGATAGAGAGAGGCCCGACTGTCCAGATTAAAGCAGCACACAATGACTCCTATTTACACACGTTCCGCTTGTACGAGCATTTGCATATTCAAAAATACTCTGCCATCTTTCCTTGTCTGCTCAGTGTGTGTGTTTGCATGTGCACTCGTGCATTGGCAGGGCTGCGCGCATGTGGCAGCAATGTGTCGGACGGGACGACAACAGTTCAGCTGTGTGTCGTGTGTGTGTGTCAGTCTGCGTGCGTCACATGTGTAACACACTGCTGTCTGTGAAGCGAGACTGGGACTGTGAGACTGGTATGGACCCTGTGTAGCGACACAGCTGAATTTGTTTTTGATTATTGTACAAGACCGAGATTCTGGCAAAGAAAAGCTCGGGCCTAAATAACAGGGACAAGGAGTTCTGCCTTTGAAACTTTCAGCCCTTCTTTTCATTCCATCCAAATATCTAATTACAACACATCTTTATAGCTACCCCCAACCAAGCAGCAGGACTTTCTTTTTTAAGGGGGAGGGTGGACAAACATTTAATTTTCTGTGCTTCCCGCTAGCCAAAGGTGGATAGAGATTGGGCCTAGTTGGTGCTACTAGTACTTGCATGCTAATCCTGTTTTTTGACAGGAATGTAAACTGATATAATTGCTTTTCAGAGGCAGGAACGGCGGTTTATACAAGTGTGAAAGCACGGGAAAGGGGATTAGCATTATTTTGCATAATGCTGGGCAGGCGCTGAATGGGGCATTGAACGCTTGACTGGGTGACAGAGATGAAAGAGAGATGAAATGCTCTACCCCTCTTCTCTCTCTCCCTCCCTCTCTCCCCTCCAGTCCCTCTGTCTCTGGCCGCTGCTGCCGGTAGAGGACTGTGTTTGCTGGAGAGGACCCCGGAAACGCCGGGCTGGTGTTTTTGGCTGTTTGTTCGGATGCCAGCAGATGGAAGCCGTCATGTGAGGCAATATGTATGATAATAGAGTAACTGTGGTAAACTCTTGGCTTCCTAAGCCTCCATGTATATACTAAACTGCATCCCTAAAGCACTGGAGTGTGCAATTATGTAGTGGATGGATGTGGCTCAGGTAGCATTTACATGGAAGGAAGGGAGCGGCTTTCATGGATCAAATCAAACTACACTGTTCTTACATTTTCCTTTATTGAGATGTTTGCGAAGGATTTGGTCGGATATCGTCTGGGTAGAGGGAACTGTGGAATTGCGAGGCAGGTGTGTTTCATGTGAATGCCTGCATATGTGTGTGTGTGTGTGTGTGAGTGTGTGAGAGCTCTGCTGGTAGTGGCAGTAGGCGGGGGCACAAGGGTGGTGACGCAGCTTAAAATTGCCACCGTGACTTCCATATGACCCGGCTCGACTTTGTGAGTAATTTATGATCAACCGTCATCATTGCTATTGCATCTGGCGTATGGAAATGATCCAGGGTCGAGGGAGGGGCGCGAGGTTGGGTAGTGGAGAACATGAACGCCACAAAGGCCGGTGTGGCCTGTTTTTGTTGTCTCTCATTGGACAGGATCCTCTTTCTTTGACCTTTTGCACGCCTTCCCTCGCCTTTCATATGTTAATGCCGGCCAGACCCGAGGAGGAAACGTGCTGGAGCTGAGTGGAGGAGGACAAAGACTCCCTCTCTCTTTCTCTGCCTCCTTTCCACGCTATATCTCCTCTTTTCTTGCCTCTTCCCCTCTCAACAACTTGACAGACTTTGGCATGAAAGGAAGTGAGTGCTTAGCGGATGGGAAAGGTGGGGATGGTGTTCTCGCTGTGACCTGCACCACCTGTGAGGATCAAGTGCGCTGCAGCGATCCTTGGTTATGTGTATGTGGAGTGTTATTTTGAGTGGCCCTTGTAGTGTGTATTGCAGATCGGTAATCGTTTGAGCCGTGCCACCGGTAGTGTTATAGCCCAGTCGGTTGAGGAGTGATTTGTTGCTTTTCGAGTGAAGCTAGTCGAGTTGTCATACAGGGTCTATATTTCTCCCCGTCTCTCTCAGCTCTGCCAACTCCATGTTCTTACAACCAGTAAAGTACTGTCTCTGGCGGGGTAAAAGGATACTAATATAGTTACTGCAACCCTCCCCTAACATAATACTCAGTGCACCACTGTTGAGCATGACGTGGTTTCAGGGCTCTTCTGGCTCTGTTATGGGAAGGGGGCATGTTATCTGTAGGAAATGTAATTTTTGTCCTCATTGAAATCGTTCATTATTGAGCGCGGTTATCTAAATGTTTTTGTTGCTGTTGGTCCTGCGCCAGTCAGGATTGCGTTACCCTCTCCCTCTCTTTTTCTCCCTCTCTCATGTCTCTATGTCTGTCTCTCTCTCATCTCGCCAGGCCTTCATCAGTCTCTTAAGGGAAAATAGAAAGAGGGGGATTTTTCTCTTCCCTCTGTGCGCCGTCCCGTTCTCAGGCTCTCCTGCCTATTTTGCATCAGCCATCTCGTACAGGATATTAGCCATGGAAAAACATGGGTCTGGGTATTTCATTTAGAATAATATGTTTATTCTTTTCATTTCAAAGTGGAAATGGGGAGGGGGGGTTCGCAGGGTGGGGAAAGAACAATCGGGGCCGTGTGTTCGAAGACTTTTTCTGTTTGATCTGAGGTCCTATGGGCCCTGGGGGTGGTTGAGACTCTCAGGTTTAGGTCAAATCAAATAGGCTGTTGAAAAAATGAGGCCTCTCTGTTTCTGTCGTATTGTCTAACTGATTTGCTTTCTCTGTGGAGCTCTGTTGGTGTCTCTGTCTCATGTTCTCTGTTACTTTCTGTCTCGTCTTTCATTTGCATCTTCTTTTTTTCTGTGGCGTGGCAGTCAGGTGGGGAGCGCTGTTAATCGCAAACAGTGATTGGGCTGATGAAAACAAAAAGAAACCCCCTCCTCACTGTATGTCTTAACTTTACTGTACATATGTAGCTTTGCTCATTTAATGTCTGTTCATCGATGTAGACTTGAAGTTGCAGTTACCTTTCAGACTGTGACATTGCTTGTCCTCTGTACTCCTTGACGTAGTCACTATGAAGGACACTTGCCCAGCACTTCACGTCCATGTGAGTGCCTCAAAGTCCTCATCTTACATATTCAACAAAGCATTCAGCAGGCTTTCTGTTTTAGAAAGCTTTGTCCCTCTTGTACTTACCAACAAAATAATGCACAGTACAAAAGGTTATATGCCACATTTTATCGATTGCTCTCAGAAGTATTTTCATTGCTTTAAAAGCTGGCAAGGTAAAAACAAAACCAGGAAAAAAATATGCACAACTACTTCTTCCAAAGAGAAGTTAAAAAGACAAGCTCTGAGTTAAGAGGGGGGGAAAAAAAGTTGATGAATGACTAAGTTTCTCCAGGTTTGAGAAAAGATACACCACAATAGCACAAGACGTCTCATGACAAATGATACATTCTCCCTCCTCGTTGGCCAAAGACAAAGGCAGGGATTGAAGAGGCAGAGAGCTCAGTCACAGGACAAATGCACGTTAATAGACCTTAAGGAAAAATAGAGAAATAAGGAGAGAGTGATTCTGTATATCCAGCGAAATAAAATAAGATAACAATGATAAGATGTGTGTTTCAAATCACCTCTGCTTTTCTTTTCAGCTCAGGTATTTTATTTGTATGTGTGTCAGCATGCGCACGTGCTGGTGTGAGCATGTATTTCTCCTATGCAACATGATTGGCATGTGGTATTCCTGAAGGCAATAACATGTGGATATCAAGGCCATTGGCAGGGCTCGTCAGGGAATAAGTGGCTAATTAATTATGCATGACTTGTGGGCTTAAACAAACAGTGTAATGAGAGATGAGACGAATTTACCAAAGAATTTAACCCTAGTTGCATGGAGACCTTCTCGGTTATTGTAATAATAATACTAAAAATAATAAATTCTTTTACTCTGTTATCAGTATGGAAACTTAAAAATAAAATTTAAAAATATTAAAATTTACTAAATGCCCATCCATAGTACTTTTCTGGACTGTTTTGCAACTACAAGGATCTATGAACAGTGTTAAAAACCAGAGTCTTTCCTTTTCCAATGTAGCTCTCAGTCTGATCTAATACAGGCAAGTAAGCATGTGTCTCCACAACTCCCCCGAGGAGACTCTAGCCAACGTTATCCCTCTCAAACCCTGCCTTCTTTTTTTCTGGCCTGGCACCAGCTAGTGGAATAATCTTTAATTATTTGCTTTTAAAAAGAAAAAAAAATAATAAGACTCCTTTTTTTTCTGTGACAGTAAAGAAGAAGAGCAGAGCAGGCGCAGGAATGTTCTTGTATATGAAATTGTAGGTATTAACAGTGCCGGTTTTGTCAGCGGTTTCACTGATGTATCAGCTCTCTGCCCCTAGACTAAATAAAGAGGGGAGTTTTTTGCAGTGTTTCATCCCAGTTTAGATGAGCAGATATAGGAAGGCTTTGGAGGAATTGTTAAAAAAGCAAAGTATGACTGAAGAATGGACCTCTTCCTTAACACAATACGCTAAACAAGTGTCAAGATGTGGTGATGGATGGCGTGGTGTTCCTCTTGGCTTGTCGGAGACACTCATCCTTATACCTTTTTGTAATATTGTAAAAGTAGCAGCAGGGATTTTATTAAAATACCAGAGCACACAGCCATTACTCGTCCTTTTCATGATATATGTTATATATAATTTAAAACTAAAATATGTACCGTATCTGTTTGAAGCTGGCTTTGCTTTGCTGTAATCTGTGTGTGTATGTGTGTGTTTAAGAGAGAGATATTGCTGACTCTGTTCTTCAGCTGCCTTGTCATTGACCTCCACGGTCCCCTGGTTGTCACATTAAGGGCAATGCAACACACATACAGAGGAAAAAAAGGAAAGGCAGCAAAGAAACCTTTATTTCATGTTGATAATTTAACAGTAAGTACACAGTGAGACGTTTTTTTTTTCCATCTCATGTTAGATTTCAATATGTTATTGTGTCACTTATATCTAATAGCAGTTATTTCCTGCAGCGAACAGCAGGGTAATGGGTCCATTTCATCTCGGTTCCCTCTCAGCAGGCTGGCCCTGGATTTGCGTGACATGGTGTTTATTTGATAAAGGAATATTATGGTGCTAATCTAAAACCACGCTAATTACATCTGACAGTTGTTTGTTTGTAGTGAAATCCAATTAAAACGTACACTTTTCAACTCAATTGCTCATCCCCCCCCCTACACCCCCCCATTCTCTTTCTTCCCTCCCACGGTAACCAGAAAAAGAGCCTATGATGGCATAAATAACAACTGTGCTTTCCTTGTGGTTTTTGTGAGAAGAGGGCAAACTCACAACAGCTGTCAGAAAAAGGGGGTTTGTTTAAAAAGCAAATGGCTTTGGTCTAAAGTTCATTTGGAGACCTCTCTAATTAAATAGAGAGCCAAAAGCTTAAGTTAATTAGTAATTCCCTGGGTCCAGAAATTAGACCTGTCACGAGTATTCGAGCTCTTGGAAAGCCAAAAGGTATGTGTGCATTTGTGTTTTGTGTGTTTTTCCACAAATCCCTCATGCCTGCTCCCATCTCTGTACACAAGTGTGCCTAAATGTGTGTTCATCTGTTTTTCTTATGCGAGGCCGAGCGTTTTTATTTTTTTTTTCCTGTTGAAATGCTTGTGACATTAATATTCTTTTTGTGGCGTGTCAGAGAAGTGCTTCGGAGATGTTTAAGTGAGGGGCACATAGCTTGTGGCGTCAGTCAGGATACCTGCCCTATGATTATGTTTATGAAGATAATAACAGGGCTAGGGTCCCGCCGAGTACTGTCTTTAGAAAACAGCGGGGGTTTGAACTTTAAACTTTATTGTTACCCCTGGAAAAGAACTCGAAGGTTTGGTCGCCGTGTCACAGAAATGTCTGTACATTTAGCAAGGTGTCCCTGTATCCTAACTGGTAAGTGTAAAAGCAGATGTTCTTTTCTCTCTGACTGCCTGACAGTTGGACAGATAAGCACAGGCTAAGCAAACACAAATAGGCTGACTTTAACACAAAAGAGAGACAAGATGTCCCTGCCTGTTCAGACCATAATAGAGCAATAACTAGCATTTGAGACAGCCAGCAACCACACTGCTGTGGCACAATGCATGGACTAACATGTACTGTCCTATCACAGCTGCACTGCTGGTCACTTGATAAAGATAGACATCTTTCACCAAATAGGGCAACATTTGTGACATTTTTTTTCCCTTTCCTTAAAAAGGAATGAATGTTAGGCAACAAGTAGCCGGAGTTGCTACATTAGTTTGTAATGCTTAATAATAGGTTCCAAAATATCAGCAGGACTTACTGCTCTTGCAAAACTGATTTCAGTGCTGGAAAAGTACTTCATGCTTTTAATTTCCGACTGCTGTGCCTGCGATGTGGCAAGTATTTTAAGAATATATCATGCTATTTTTTATTTTTTTTTTTTGTGGCTTAGGGTAAGTTACATGTACAAGTTGTTTCACAAGCGTCGCAGTTATCACGGCTTAAAATAAGCAGAGAATCGGCGGCTCATGGTAGTTGATACAGTATAACCAGCCGTTTATATTTGCCAGGTGGATGTGAAATGCCTGCGTCAGAGACTGCTCTCTGTGTCTGTCTGTGAGTGTGTGCTATCCTTGACTGACGTGGACAATGTTTGCTTAACCTCTTCTGCGCTGCACTACCACGGCCTTGTCAATTTAAGTGTGTGTGTGAGTGTGTGTGCATGAGAGAGAGAGAGCAGCAATGGTAGCTTTCATTTTTCATGTTCCCAGCAGTATTTTTTCTAAACAAACCTGCTGAGAGGCAGAGTGAGAGAAAGAGAGGGGTCTGAATCAACATAAATGAGTGATATTTGTTATTTTTTTCCTGCAGTGACACACACATATATATATATATTATAGTGCATCTACACACCCCAATAGATATCACGCATTTTAGATACCAGATTTTTTTTTTGCAGGCTTTGTATTTAGCAGGATTATTAATTTCACTTGGCAAATAATCCCACCCTGCCACCCCCTTCGACTTGCTACGTTATTGCAAAGAGGAGGTGTGTGTGTGTTAGTGTGTGTGTGTGTGTATGGTCTCATGCTTTTGCCTCATCCAAAGGATAAGGCTGTGATTTATGTAACAGCTAAGCCCTTTCATATTGTGTATGTTGTACCTTACAAGAGCATGATGAGCAGGCTAGATTAATATTTATTTAGCACAGGCAAATCAAGGATTAAGCAGTCATCATTTTAGCACTAATCCATGTCTCTGGTGAGATGCAGAGACAAAGAGGGGCAGATTACTAAACACATAACGCCGCAAAAACCACAATTAGTTGGCGACTTGCTTTCCTCGACTGTGCAGGAAAAGAGACGGGCAGTGGACGTGCACAGGCAAACAAAAAAAGAGATGTTTTTGCTAAATCATGCCTCGGTCACTTACCTATTGTTGACCCTGTTTGTTTGCGTCACCCTGACTTTTAACTTCTCATTCTCACCCTCCTTCTTTCTTCAAAAGAATCCCTCATTGAAATTAGCGGCGGTTTGTCTGATTCACTCATCTGACGTAAATGTGTCTCATGATCTTTCCACTGTCCGAACACACATGCACACACTCGCACACACAGACACTGACACACATGCAAGGGCAATGAATACTTCTTTCTTAGCTCCAACCACGTGGGAGAGGGACAGTTTGCTTATACTGTGTGAGTCTTTGGGAGAGTGTGTGTGTGTGTGTGTGTGTGTGTGTGTGTGTGTGTGTGTGTGTATTATGAGTTACTTGGGAGTCTGTAAATAAAATTACATTCTTTACTAATTGAGTTAAACTGCTTTGCTGGAGATGTGGCAAAGAAAGATGAAAGCTCCCTGTGTATGTTTTGTGTTTGTACATTGCAAGTCCGTGTGTGTGTGTGAATTTGGCCGTGTAGAGTGGTAATCGAGTTAGCTCTTAGCACTCTCAGGTGGTAACCAACGGGGATGTTGTGTGTGTATCACTGTTTGCTAGCCCAGTCCTCAAGCGCCAGCGTATGCAAAGTGTCAAACGTGGCCTCGCAAAACAGATAATCAAGAGTCGGGCTCGGAATTTTAAAAAAGTAGGGTGTGTTTATGAGTGTGTTTGTGTGTGGAGTCTGTAGGGGGGCACCCCTCACATGGGGAGCAACGACAAGGGACAGCAAAGGGGCCTAAAAAGAGCATTGGAGAGCTGCTGCAGTGTAGCGAGGGGTGATTTGAGAGGGCGGGGAGGGGGTTTCAAACCAGATGTGAGGGCGATTGAGAGAAAATAAAAAGAGGAGAGATAAATAAAAAGAATGGACAGACAAGTCGTGCTGCGATAGAGAAAGACAGGGAGAAGCACAGAGAGGGAGAATGGCATCCTCAGTTCCCCTTTGCCCTCCTTCCTCTCTCTCACCCGGCCACTGAATGTTAATGGCTTTTCTGCTTCACCCCCCCCTCACACGCACACACATACACATATACACACACACCAACACCCCCCCCCCCCTCCTCCTCCAATCCCTCCCCATGGACACTGGTGCTTTGTTTGTGGCAGTGCTTCTATTCTTTCAAACTTAATTACCTTCTTGCCTTTTGTGGCGTCAGGGGCTGGAAGTTTTGCTCTGTGGCAGTGGAGGTCGTCACACATTCTTTGGCGGTGCATTCCCTTAATCTGGGGGGTGGCGGAGGTGGAGAGGGGTAAAGGGAGCGGAGGGGAAGAGTCTAGAGAGCGGAGCGTCTACCAGCATGAGCTTCTAAGGTGGTTATAGTACCCCCCCTGTGCACGTGTACGCACGCGTGCACGGTCATAATAGTCAGGGCATAGGCTGCCCTTTGTTTGTGCGGTTCATTTCCAATCAACCCTAATTAACTAGAGAGTGTTTCCAGATTGCCGGCAAAAGAAAAATCCCCACTTTTTTTTCGCTCCCCTCGGTCTTTGCTGTTCTGAGTTCGAGGAAGGGGAGTTAAGAAAAAATGGAGGCATTAGCTATGTAGATTGGCTTTGCCTTTGATGCTGGAAAAATCTTTAGCAAGGGCAGTAAGTGGTGACTGTGACCCAGCAGTGTCTCACTGTTTATTTTCATGTTTCAGTTTGAGTTTAGTTTGAAATATTGCCTCTTCAAAGGCGTGAGACTTGTGCATATATTTAGACTGGACTGTGTAAGCCCAAAGTCCATTTGTAAAAATGTTACAGGCAGTCAAAGTTGTCTTTAATCCATTAAACTTTGTCTCTATGAAACTGTACAAGCAGCAGATAAACACTGACATTGACCTAGGATACGGATCCAAAGTCTTATACTGAAAAACTGCTTTACCGACATAAATTTAACTGGGCCCTAAACTCAATAGGATGTTCTAGCGTCTTTGAGGTGGTTGCCTGTAAGCAGGAGGACATGATAGATGTTTTCACCTCATCCTGGTTGAAGTCAGGATAGGGGCTGGTGTAATCTGATCCTAAATCAGATTTGGGGACCCATCCATGGCTTGAGTGATATGATTCTCTTGTTGCTCTGAGAGAGGAGAGAAGACAAACATGGCCCCTGGGTTCGCTGTTTGTTCTCACCTGAGTCAACAAGTTTGTTTTTGCATACTTGACTATTTTTTATGTCCTATGACACTCTCATCTCACATGTTGCAGATTATTTCCAAGGTCACCCAGATCTATTTTTTTTCTCTAACAATGAGATATCAGGTAAGGACCTGAGGGCAGTTTGGGTGTATGTTACCTGAGCAACCAATGAGACCAATTTACTTGTCATCAACCTGAGGGATAGAACCTGCATACCTACTCTAGGAAAAGAAAAAAGGGCCACTTCCGTCCTCTACATTTCCTCATTATCTTGGTTCCCCCTCCTCCTCTGAACCTTTCTCTCCATTCTTTCGCCTCCTACTACAATCCCAGATCATTGCTCATGTAGGCGTAATTTTGATTTTGATTCGCTAAAAGGCATTTTTTTGCGGAGTAGGTAATTTGTCGAACAAGATTCCTGTGCTAAATGGAGTGGGGCTTGCTTTAGGTGTCTGGGCCGCGCCTTGCAATAATGATAAGGTGTCTTTTGGTAATGAAGGCCTTTGCTCACAAGGGAGACACAGGGAAGAGGACGGGAGGACAGAAAAGGGCGTGGGGGGGCATCAGGGAGATCTGCTGCATCTAGGGTCTTATATTACACCTCCAGGCAACAAACAAGGCCTGCGTGAAAACCCTTTGTGAGATTTAGAAGTAAAGAAGACAAAAAAAAAACTTGGTCACGCAAAAGCCCTCCCCCTCTCATCCTTTTGCAATTTTCTCCCTCTGTCCTTCCTTTTAAGACTTTAAACAGAGAGCATTAGGCCCTCTTCTGTGATTGTGTGCATGTGTGCATATGTGTTTGTGCGCGCATGCATCAGTGCTCTTTGATGGCAGCCGAAGCTCCCCTCGCATTGTGAGGAAGGAGATAATTCCCCTCCTCCTTCATCCACTTCGTTTTTCATCCCTCCATTTCTGCATGGCAACAAATAAACAGGTCTAATTAGACCAGAGTAGGCCTATTCATGGCACTGACAGTGGGAGATGGATGCAGGGGCTTTCACAGAGCCCTTCGCCTTTGTCTTTGGCTAACGCTTGGTGACATTTTGATAGAAGATTTGGTGTTAGACTGAGGGGCCACATGCCGAGAGAGGGATGACCTTCTAGGAGACCTAGAATGGACACATAGCCGTAGTCTCATAGTCTTCTGACTTTGTTGTTTGACTTATAAGCTTTCATGGGTCACCTTAAAGATTCAGTCTGGATTTAATTTTGCCAGTTATTAGCTGTGCTCACATATGTATCCAAACAGTTTGACAAGCAGAGAGGGGAAAAAACATTTGGAACTCCAGTGACCACATCCCAAAGCACAGATCTGCCTAATTCCAGTGTTTACAGATCTTCTAAATATTCGCAGCAGTATTAACAGCGCTGTCTGCCCTTGCATTAAGATATGGGACAGTTAGTGATGAAGAATTTGAACCTAACAGATCCCCGTGTAAACAAAGACGGTGGTGTGGCGACACTGCAATTACAGGTTTGGCATTTAACAGGCTGCATCTCTGGCTAATGCGTGATTGTCTGACAGGAGGACAAAAGCAGGAGGAGACCCTGACATCACCGGGAGCGCAGTACCTCGGGGTCCGCACTGTGGACATGTTGTTGTGACACTTCATGTATTATCAGCACACTTAACAAGCTTATAATTGACATCAGGGCTCTCGTATATAAGAATCTGGTGACACAGTGCGTATCGCGATACCGGAGATATGATTCAATATATTGCGATATATTGTGATTTTTTTTATTTTTTTTTTAACTGGCATTGCTAGTGGAGTGCTGTGTATGACTGAACCTGTTTCATAGGCCCCTGTCCTTTGTGTTTACCCAAGCAATATGTTATTAAGTTGGAGTGGAAGAGTCAAATGGCTTAAGAAAGATTACCACGCTGGAAGACTTCACAGTCTGGGTTTAAACACAACACAAAATGAACCACTGCCACGAGTCTTTGCATGCTATCTATTAATTAAAAATCTGTGGGGTTTTACAGGGTTTATAACATTGCAACATCCAAGTGTATCACTATTTTTCTTGGGAAGCGTTCATAAGATACAGGATCCAACTACTTGCTAATCCGGAAGCGCTTTAAGAAAAACCCAAATAAGGCGGAGAGAGGAGGAAAGTTGGGAAAAAAATGAAAAAAAGTGGAGAAATCCCCTGCTTTAGACTGCCTCTCTGTCTCTCAGGGAGCTACTGAAAAGCAGATGGAGGGATAGAGGAGAGAGGAGGGGAGGGGGGAGAAAAACAATAGGCCAAAGAGTCCATTAGCCCCTTTCTCCCATCAGAACTAGCAGTGTCCAAACCAGGCATTCCTGGGCTATTATTTGCCTCTCACTGGATCTGATCTGCCACTTTAATTACCTTAGTGTATGTGTGTGTGTTTGTGTGTGAGCCTGTGTCCGTGTGCATGTGATGTGAAAGCAAGGCGACATGCTTAATTAAAAAACAGAGGTAGGAGCGGCTCGGGCCATCTCTTTTGTTCTTCTGTTAAAAGACGGGAACTGTTTCTGCAGTGTGGAAAAACCTGGGCGTCATTGTTAGTTTCTCTCTCCCTCTCCTTCTCCCCGCTCTATGTATCTGTCTATCTATCGCTCTCTTTCAAATGAAAGTAGTCTGGTTGGTCAGCAGAGCGAAGGAAGCCAGTGGGGGAGAGAGGGAGGAAGGTTTTCTTAGCTAGCAGTAACATGATCTGCCTTAAAAGAAGCAGGAGTGGGCAGTGCAGCCGTGAAAGGTGCAAAGCCTGGGGAATGGAGGAAAAACAAAACTTTTCCGTCTGTTTATTCTTGAGACAAAATGTCAGGTAATCAGCTTTCATAGAGCTGATTACGAGTTATTATATTGATCTGCGCAAGGCTGAAGACTGTGGTGTCCAAAATGTTACTTTGAGCTCAGAAAGGTAGATGAAAATATTATATTCGCTTGATAGCAAGATCAGACATCTAATTACCTCTGTGTCCAACTGGCTAAATTAACTCATGCTGAATGGATCAGAATGACTTCAAACGCCTTCATTAGGCTGCAATGCACCACATTTTTCTTTCATAAGAGAGGATGGGCTAAGCTAAGAGCTACAACTGTGGCATTTTGCTTAAGGTCTTGCATGTGGTCTTCTGAAAAGCAAAAGACAGCTCAAGTTTGAGTCCCCACATGAGGGTCAGTTCTTAAAAGACACTGATATCCAACTAAAGCATTAGTCACAGTGTTACTTTGTTTCTCAGTGCTCTGTTGGCGGCACAATTAATGGGCTCAGTCAGGACCAGTGATAACAAAATAATGGACAGTTATTGTTGGCAGGCAACGCACATGTAAACAGCTGCTAACCTGTTAGCATTAGGGGTGATGTGTCAGTGGCAAGTGCTTAACACATTGGCTTATCCATAAGACATAATTCCGTACTTAAAGTGTTAGGAGATGCATAATTCATAAACCACAGTGTTTTATGTCCGAGCTACAATTCAAAGGGGTTGCTCCCCAATGAAATAAGCAGCGAAATGACACCACTGACAAGTAGTAAATCCTGTCGTATGTGTCGCATTAGCTCTCAAACCCACTGCTTCTGAACAGCTTTACCCTCAATCACATTAAAGACAAACCTTGGTGAGAGGGACACTGGTGGAAAAATGAAATATGTTTATGTTTGACTGCAGGAAGAAGCCCGGTATGTTATTTTGGCGCCAGGTGAGCGTAATGGATGATTTAAAATGAATGAGCTGTAATTTCAGTGGATGTGGAAAAGCCTTTATTTTATATAATTTTTCTCTGCTGCCAAATCCATTTTGTTTTCTTTTCCTGTCACAAGGGCAGCGCAGCTGTATCTAAAATTGTGAAATTTGTGGCGAAACAGGCCGAGTATGTGTATTTGTGTGTGTGTGTGTTAATACCGTGCATTCTTGTGGCATGACACATATTTGGCCTGTTTCAACTCCGTGCTTGTTTAGAATGCAGAGCTAATTGCTGCTAATTTCTTTGCAATTACGAGTGTGAGTGAACATCTAGACAGGTGTGTTTGTGTTGTTTGTGTATAGAAGATCATAGTTGTTATCTTCAGGATCTGCACCTTGGGCTAAAAACACACTTGGGTTAAAACACAAAATCACATTAGGTGTAATGTTTGTTTTGCATCTTCTTAATCTAACAGTTGGTGATTTTACTGTATCACGACAGTAAAGATGGGTATTGGTATCGGTCACAGACACGTACAGTACACTGCGCACATTTTCAAGTTAAAGAAGCTTTTGGCAGACATTTTTGCACCCCATTAAGATTCTTTTAAAATGCGAACAATGTTTGCTTTACCCTGCCTGACTGTACATACCTGTGCTCATAACTTAATGTACATGCTGCACGTCCGCCTCCTGCCTTTTACCACAGCCATGCTAAACAGTTAAGCACTGAAATTCATTTTCTGCTCCTTGTGAGTGTTTCTTTAATCTCACGAATAGAGACACAGAAACTGAGTGAGACACAGAGAGAGAAAACATAATTTCTCTCTTTTAATCTATCACTAGTCCCCATGGAATCATCTCTGGGATATGTCAGATTAGACCTGATTATAGCGCGTGCACACACGTGCACCCGACAAACACACTCACACACGTTTGATTTCATTCCTCACGCTTTTACTGTCCCTCCCACTGGCTTTGTTTAGCCCTGGATTGTTGCAGATTAATCCTCTAATTGCTTTGTAGCTTTGTTGTGAGAGAGAGGGAGTGTAGAAAAAGAGAGGCAGAATTAAGCAGCAGGTGGATTGGGTTAAAGGTTAACATGGCTCTTTAAAGCTTTCTTTTAATGCCAGCTCATTTACACGCAAGCATCTGAAAGGCGCTGGTACTGTATCAAGTTTAAAAAAAAAACAAAACTGGCATGCACAACTAGTTCATTTGTTGCATTTAGCTGAGCAAGAAAGCTGTTTCTTTTAAGTAGCAATGAAGCTTCAGTTCTCAAGCTTTTAGTCTGTTTTTCTTTCTCTCCTCTTATGGCTTTGTCTCAGTTGTTTTCCTCTTGTTCTTTTTACGTGATGGGAAATTATGCCTATGATTACAAAATGAAATGACTGTGGGGTGCTGTGTGTATTTGTCGGCTTGGGAGGCTTTTTTTTTGTACATTGTGTGCATGTGTTTGTGTGCGCCTTTGCGTTTGCATTTGTGGCTTGTTGTGAAAAGCCAAGAGATTGAAGTAGTGAGGGGTTGAGAGATGGGCAGCCGCCCAGGATTGATAACATCTCGCTGGTATTCCAAACATCATTCCTTATGGACGCTCATTCTTTCTCCCTCTTTCCTACTCTCTCTCACGTTTTTCCTTTGTAGCTCCTATATGAAAAGATATTTGAAATATTCTTTAATTTCCTGATTTATTCCTGCATCTGCACGAAAGGTTGCAACAAGCCCTGTTCGACCTCAGTGGTTGTCAAACGTTTTTCAATAATGTACCGACTTTGAAATATTTTTTCAGCCCAGTACCCTCTCACTTGCGCTAAATATTTCTTGGCAAAACAAAAAGGTTCAATGCAGCGCTGTGTCAATACTGTATCAAACACTGAAATGCTTTATTTCAAATGTTTAGAATCCATCATTAAATCAATGGCAAACCAATTTTTGTCATCATGCGACAACACTAAGATGGCTTTGCAGTTAGGTTGGACTGCGTCTTTTTGAATTGTTGCACTCACAATTGAGCATGACTGATATTTTTAAAATCTCATGTACCCCCAGCAGTACTCCTAGGTACCCCAAGGGGTATTCTCATTTGATGAACACTGTTCTTAGTTTTCTTCGCTGCATGAGAGTACACACTTTCATAATTCCCTGATTTATTCCTGCATCTGTACACCCATTTTGAAAATGTGTCACAAGCAGTGTTCTATCTCAGTGGATGTCAAACGTTTTTCAGTAATGTACAGACTTTGAAATATATTTTCAGCCCAGTACTCTCTGACCAGTGCAAAACATTTTTGGTAAAACAAAAATGTCATCAAAGTCTGACTAAAAAACAACTGTAACTGAGAAACACTCAAATGCTACATTTCAGATGTTTTGAATCCATCAATGAATTCATGGCAAACCAATCATTGTCATGCGATAACACTAAGATGGCATTGTAGTTGCACTGGATTGCGTCTTTTTGATAAGTTGCACTTACAATTTAGTGGTATAATTGTTTTAAGGAATTGTGCACGAGTGATATTTTTTAAATTAACATTTAATTTCATGTACCCCTCAGGGTTCTCTCATTTGAAAAACACTGTTCTTACTTCCCTCAGCTGCATGACAATATACACTACATAATTTCCTTGTCCACACAGAGTCTAAGTCATACCTTCAGGGCATTAATAGGTTAATAGGTGCAGCGTAATTAGCAACTCCTGACTGGTAAGAACATGCCAAGACTGATTTAGCCAATGAGTAAAGACTCTCCTAACTCCAATCCACTCTTCCTCTGAAAGGAAGACACTGGCTGTTTTGTGGATAAGGTATTTGATCAACTTTGATAATTGTTACCTTTGTGTGTTCGGTAATTTGTTCACAACTCAAGGGTATGCAAGCCTAACTTGTACTAACCTGACACCATAATCTTTTAACACAGCATTAGCACACACAGGACACAAAAGAGGCGAAACTGCTTCTAGCTTCCAGTGTTGCACAGTGGTATGTCGATCAAAGAGTCTATTTACTAGACAATTGGGTTATTCCTATAAACTTCCCTCCTGCCGGCTGGCGTGGGAGCTGCTTCATTCATTTATACCTAATTTCCCCTGTTTCCAAGCTCTGGTCCCTGGGGTCAATAAGAGACGAAACTTTTGTTCAAGGATGGGGGGTTTTTTCTGTGGTTGTGGCAAGCAATCTCAGTCTGCCAGTTATAAGACAAAGACGCAAGCGGGAGCAGTTAATATTAGATTTCTCCGCTTTTCAAAAGTTGTCATGGCGTTAGCTCCTTAGCACTGTTCTTATTTCTGGAGGGTGGCGGGCTACACAGAGGCAGACTGTCGTTTTGTTTTGTTGCTAGTAAGATGCAACTCAGTACATTTTTGTGTGTAGATCAGCACATGAAATATAAATGTAATCAACCTGTCCTAGTAAAATCAATCTCATCCAAATGAGACCTAAAACAACACAGATAATACGATGTTGAATGTGGGGAGAGAATAAGTTGGAGTTGATTAGAATAAAGTTAACAGTGGTTTAGAATTAGCCAACATCATCTCCTGTTAAACACCATTTGCTAAATCCTAAGTCCTTTTTAATTCCTGTCTTTCTCAACTCAGGTCCCTGTTAGGCTGGATGAGATGAGATCCCTATGTAGTGGTCGTCATGGCAACTTGTGACTCTCCCCCTATGGTGTCATCACGGCAGCAGGAACATGGTGGCCAGAGGCTGGACGCTGCTGCTGAGGACAACTCCGTCGTCGCCATGGAGACCAGTGTCGCCAACAGCAACAACGCCAACAACAACAGCCAATCGTCGCCTGCTGCCATTGGAGAGCCAGAGAATGGCCTTGGAGAGCCCGCTGTGAGCCCACTGAGGTCCACTGCTACCCCCACCACTGTCAGTGCAACCACCGACCCTGTAACCGAACAGAGTCGGAGAGAAAGCTTTACTACCGGTAACAAAGGGAGTGTTACCGGGACTTTACCAGGAGGAGGAGGAGCAGCTTTGGGTTCGGACTGTTCTGCCCCTGCCACGTCTCCCGTGGCACCGGCAAAGGAGATCCCCTGCAACGAATGTTCTAGTTCCTTCTCCAGTTTACAAAAATACATGGAGCACCACTGCCCCAATGCCCGCCTGCCTACCACTGGAGGTCACGAGGAGGGTGAGGAGGTTGAAGGGATGGTAGGGGAGGAGAGTGAAGATGAGGGAGAGCGTGAGGTGGGTGTTGCAGAAGTGGGGGAAATGAACAGCGAGATGGAGATGGAAGAGGATAGTGATGTGGAGAACCTGAGTGGCGAGATCATCTACCAGCCCGATGGCTCTGCCTTCATCCTGGAGGACGCCAAAGAGCAGCGTGGCAACCAGGGGGGGCTCTCTGGGCCTCTCCAATTCAGGGGCCTGCTGTCCCCCCAGACCTTCCCCAATGCCCAGGTCAGCAGTGGCCAGAGTGGCCTGAGCCCAGGGGGGGAGCGGTTGGAGCAGCCCGCTGCACCCATGTCCTTCTACCCCCAGATCATCAACACCTTCCACATCGCCTCATCCCTGGGGAGTAACTCCCTAGTGTCCGACCACCCCTCCTTCCCAAATACCTCAGCTGGAGGGCTGGCGGGCGCTGGTCCCGTGTTGCACAGTTTCCGTGTCTATGACCTCCGCCACAAGAATGACAAAGACTATCTAAAGGCGGATGGTGCAGCCAAAAACTCCTGTGTGTCCAAAGATGTCCCCAACAATGTGGACTTGTCCAAGTTTGAGGGCTGCGTAGCCGATGGGCGGCGGAAGCCTGTGCTGATGTGTTTCCTGTGCAAGCTGTCTTTTGGCTACAGCCGTTCCTTCGTGACACATGCTGTCCATGACCACCGTATGACCCTGAATGATCAGGAGCAGAAGCTGCTGAGCAACAAGCACGTCTCTGCCATCATCCAGGGCATCGGCAAGGACAAAGAACCTCTTATAAGCTTTCTGGAACCAAAAAACCCCCCAAACTCTGTGCTACCCCACTTCCCCACACCTGCCAACTTCCTAGGGCCAGACACGGGGCTCCGCGGCTTGTGGAATGCTTTCCACAGTAGTGGGGAGAATGCCGATTCCCTTCAGGCAGGTTTTGCCTTTCTGAAGGGCAGTGCCAGCAGCTCCTCCAATGACCAAACCCCCAGAACCCAAACCATGCCAAAGGCTGAGACCAACCCAAACCTCGGGGGAGGGGCTGGTGCCCACAGAACCCCCAGCGGGAGTTCTGCTGCTGCTGCCACTGGTGGCAACCTGGAAGGTCGGAACTCTGATAGTGACTGCAAGGGCCGCGTTAGGGACACATGCACTTTGCAACCCAATGGGCCGGACCTGAGCCAGTACCCGCGCGTCAAGCGGGAGCCCGGTGCAGTTGGTGGAGAAAGTCCAGAGCAGGATGAGGATGCTTACTCCAATGGTGGTGGAGTAGAAATGGAGGCTGATGAGGAGGAGGAACAGGCCATGACCATGGCAATGACAGGCCAGCGGGCCGACAGCACCAGTAGCAAAGATTTCCCTCTCTTAAACCAAAGTATTTCCCCCCTTTCCAACAGTGTGCTAAAGTTTAACAGTGACAGCAAAGGCCCTGAATCCACCTCCTCTTCCTCCCTGCCTGTGTGTGAGAAGCTGGAGATGGAGAAGAGCCGCCTGTCCACTGCCCTGGCAGCTGCCAGAGAGCGGGAGAGCAGCAATGACTCAACCAGTGAAGCCCTGGCAGGACGGGATGGGTCGTCGCCATCCTCCCACCCCCTTGACATGATGATGTTGCGCAGAGATGATGAGAGTCCTGGACCTCTGCATCAACACGCAGGAAATCCCAGTACACCTGGAACTCCAGGGACACCCGGTACCCCTGGTCCAGGTGAAGGGTCTCCGGGTAGTGGGGTGGAGTGCCCCAAGTGCGACACAGTCTTGGGATCCTCGCGGTCTCTGGGAGGGCATATGACGATGATGCATTCGCGTAACTCCTGTAAGACGCTGAAGTGTCCCAAGTGTAACTGGCACTACAAGTACCAGCAGACGCTGGACGCTCACATGAAGGAGAAACATCCAGAGTCTGGTGGATCATGTGTGTACTGCCGCACAGGACAGCCTCACCCTCGTTTAGCCAGAGGCGAAAGCTATACCTGTGGATACAAGCCTTTCCGCTGTGAGGTCTGTCCATCTAATTTTTCATCTCTGTGGACTCTATGGTTTTACCTCTGTCTTTTTTTACCTTTATAAAATTTAAAAATCATGACAATGTCCTTATGTTTAACCATCTTAACTAGGTTGGGTTTTATAAGCCAACGTTTACTCTTGATTTAACCTAAACCTCAGCTAATTGTTGGACATCTGCCAATAGAAAAAGTATATCATGATCTTGGCATTACAGGTAAAGCAATTAGCTTTTGAAGACATTTTTGAGGCATGGGTATCTGACCAGTTATAGCAACCTATGAGGAGGATATCTTTTCTCAAATGAAAAGTCAGTATCAAAAGAGAGGAAGGAGGGAGTTAAATGTTTATCTTTCTCTTTTTCTTCAACATCTATCTCAGCTAAAAAGGTTAAAGTAATTATCTCAAAAGACTGACTGAGGAAAATCAAGATCATACAGAATCATTCATCAGATATGAGCTAGTGTTTGTTATAAATGCACATTGTGTACATGATGCATCACTGTATAAATTATTCCCTTCTAGGTATGCAACTACTCAACCACCACCAAAGGCAACCTAAGCATCCACATGCAGTCGGACAAGCATCTAAACAACGTACAAACACTCCAGAACGGTGGCAGTGAGGCACAATATAACCACAACCACGCCAACCCTGTGCCCAGTGCCAGCCTCGGTGGAGGCTGCGGTGCACCCTCGCCATCCAAGCCCAAACAGAAGCCCACTTGGCGCTGTGAGGTAATGAAACAACAGTGTTATTGTAGTGTTGTGGTAGCTACATACCAATTTGCTTGTTTCAGTGTCTAAACAATGAGCCAGTTATTTCCCTCTGCGTCACTATGTCTATTATTTTTCTTGGCCACATCATCTGACCTCTGGACATTATAAAACAGAGTTTCTCATACATTTTAGAAACCACAGGAAATTCATCCTCATTACCACAATGCTTTTATGGATTAGGTTTTAAGGTAGTTGTTGCTTCAGATGTCGTCAGTGCCCCTTTTAGTCATTTTATAAATGGAAATAAAATTTTACCGTGTGTTTTAATGGAAATTTATCACAGTGATTTCAGTTTAATTAGAAGTGGAAAACAGTGCTTTGATGATGATGATGGTGAAATAAGCAGAGTCACTTGTCTTAGATAATTTCATTCATCCCACCTTGCCTCCAACAGGTGTGTGACTATGAGACCAACGTGGCGCGGAACTTGCGAATCCATATGACCAGCGAGAAACACATGCACAACATGATGCTGCTGCAGCAGAACATGAAGCAGATCCAACACAGCCTCCATCTGGGCCTGGCCCCGGCTGAGGCAGAGCTTTACCAGTACTACCTGGCTCAGAACATGGGCCTGGCAGGTGTAAAACTAGAAAACCCAGCTGGCAGCAGCGGCCCAGATGCTCAGATGATGATCAACCCGTTCCAGCTAGATCCCGCAACCGCGGCTGCTCTTGGATCTGGTCTAGGTGAGCGATACGTGTCAGTTGAATGCAAAAAAAAAAAGTTATTTCTGAGGGTGTGACACAGTATTTTCCTTTTTAATATGTTTGCCCTCAAGCTTGTTTTATCTGCTTCTTTGTCTCATCTTTCACTTGGTCAGTTTTATGTGTTTTGTCTCGTATATCTGATGCCATCTGGGTATTGTTTTTATCTCTGTGCCTTTCCTTTGTTGCTCTTCATTTTTCTTCCTGCCCTCTCACCTTCTCTTTTTCTGCTCCCATCCTTTTTACCTTGCCCCCCTTTGCCGCACCCTCTTCTCTTTCTCTTTCCCTCTTATCTCCGCTCTCATATTGTCCCTCTGTCATTGTCTCCTTTCTTTGACCCCTCTCACTGATTAAAAAATGATTATGAGACGCCACATGAGAATTATTCTTAATCTTTCATTTGTAATTTTCTTAAGTCAGCTTAATCCCCCCCATAAACACCCCACCCCACCTTCGCTCACCCTGGAGAGAACTCACACACATGTACACACACATACACACACACATACACACACTCTCACACAGCAGGAAGCGGATTCCCGTAGGAGTGAGAGAGATTTAACAATGACCCTGCAGTGTTACACACCCACTCCCTCCTCTAGTGTGGAGGTCACAGCCCAGCCAGCAGATGTACTCTCAGTGAATTACACTGATAACACACAGCTCCCCATAGTGAGCACAGCTGTACATAGGTTTAGATGGTGGTAGAATATTTATATATTCAAACACTCACACAAAAATGCACACATGGGCGCAGGTTGAATATACGTACACGCTTGCATGCATCAGCAAAATTTAGATATACACACTCTAAATGTCTGCTCACTTTTCCGTCCCAACCTCATATTTAGTCATCGACTAATTGAGGGAATTAAACTGTATAAAAAATTCTGATTCAGATTATGTGTAATTGTTAAATCCGCTGCGCTCCAAACACAGTGTTGTGATATCATCTGAAAAAAAGACATGATTAGTTTTGGTAACAGTCATAAAGAGACAATGAAGGGATCAAACGAAAGAGTTAATTACATTTCTGTGAATGGCAGATCTTTTTTTTTTGTCCCAGGGTGGGCGGGCAGAAGAAAGAAAAAACTTGTATAATGCATTGATCAGCTTTTCAAATCTGTGCCTGGATGTGAGAAAAGCCTGCAGCCCTAAAACCGTTGTCCCACCATTGCTGAGAGCAGTAATTAAAGCTACCTGATGAGCGAGTTAGCAAGTTGAAAAGGATGATTGTAATTGATCCTGATTCAATCCTATTAGGGTTTTTTATAGACAAGACTTTGTAAGGAGCCCTAGTCCTCTGCGAGGCTTTATTTTATCAAATCCTTTTGTGTGAGAGAGGCCTGCATGGAGGACTCACTTTTCTCTCCACACTTAATTTCATTAAAAGAGCCTTTTCTCTTTCTCTCTACCCGTTATCCCTCTGTATGCATGCCAGCCTTTCATTTTTACCCGAGCTTTGTTTTTCTGCTCTTTGTTTTTATGTATCATTCATCCTTCTGCGCACACTGCCTGTCCTCTATCTGACATGTTATCCTTCTGTGCTTCCATGTATGTAATCCTTATGAAAGCTCTGCCTTTAAACACCTCTCTGTCTTTCTTTCTGCTGTCTAACCTGCTGTCTCACTCATTTCCTCCACAGTGAACAGTGACCTCTCAGCGGAGTTGCGTCTTGCCAGTGGTCAACTGATGGCAGACGACCTATCTCTGGTGTCCTCGGGTGGAATGGGTGGTATGTCCTCATCGGACCCCTCCCTCTCCTCCCTGTCGCCACCTATCAACGACCCCTCGCTGCGCCTCTACCAGTGCGCTGTGTGCAACTGCTACTCCACGGACAGCCTGGAGGCTCTCAACGCCCACGTCAATGCCGAGCGCTCTTTGCCCGAAGAGGAGTGGCGCTGTGTGGTTGGCGACGTCTACCAGTGCAAGCTTTGCAGCTACAACACGCAGCTTAAGGCCAACTTTCAGCTGCACTGCAAGACGGACAAGCACATGCAGAAGCACCAGCTGGTGGCCCACATCAAGGAGGGAGGCAAGGCCAACCAGTGGAGATTAAAGTGTGTGGCCATTGGCAACCCTGTGCACCTCAAGTGCAACGCCTGTGACTACTACAGCAACAGCGTGGATAAACTGAGACTACATGCCACCAACCAGAGGCATGAGGCTGCCATCCGCCTCTATAAGGTAAAAACACATTATGGTTTTTGCAGGACCCTGATTACATGTATAACATACAGCACAACACAAGTGTAATGGCATTCCTGCTGGTACACATCTGAGGGGAACATGACTCACTTTAAGATCAGATTGAGATAAAGCACACATGTTTGTGTTTATAAAGAATTTGCCCCCTCTCTTAACTGCAGTGTCACATGGATATAAAGTTCCCATGAGAATGGAATGACCGAGATAGAAAAGGTCACTGTCAGAGCACCCAGGATGATTTCCATCGGATATGGGTATATGTCCTGCTTATGACCAGCTGGCACTGCTGTCACTGTTAATTATACACAAGTCACGTACTGTCAGCGAGTTTCACATGTCTTAAAGTTTTGATTATCTTCAGCTGTCTTTTCAGCTTGTTTTTTCCCCCCAGCTGTAAATAATTCTGGAATAATTCAAGAATTTGTTTTTATGATTAGGCCTCAGAGCCACATTAACAACTTAGCTCTGAACAATGACACAGTGAAAGTAAACCACACTCTATACTTTGGTACACGATCACTACATGACGCACAGATGCACAGTGTTAGAACTTAAAGGGACAGTTCACCCCAAAACAAAAATACGTATTTTTCCTCTTAACTGTCTTGTAGTGCTATTTATCAATCTGGATTGTTTTGGTTTGAGTTGCCAAGTGTCGGAGATATCAGCCGTAGAGATGTCTGCCTTCTCTCCAGTGTAATGGAACTAAATGGCACTCAGCTTGTGGTGCTCAAAGGGCCAAAAAATACATCACTTAACAGCAAGGTCTCTTTCCAGAAATCATGACCTGGTTACTCAAGATAATCCACAGACCTTGTTGTGAGCAGTTTCATGTAGGAACT
>JAPZEB010000013.1:17691890-17711555 GCA_029783705.1 Chaetodon striatus | reverse complement strand
ACCTGGTTACTCAAGATAATCCACAGACCTTGTTGTGAGCAGTTTCATGTAGGAACTATTTTCTTTCTACTGAACTATACGTACCACCCGTATCACAGAGCAGAGGGAAGCGTGCATCTGCTGCTAGCACCACCAAGCTAGCTAACGTTACAGCTCATCTTGCGCCGTCACAAGCGCGAGCCTCTCATCCATGAGTAGATGCATGCTTTTTTGGTAGAAAGAAAACAGATCCTATTTGAAACTGCTCACAACAAGGTCTGTTGATTACATATAGTAACTGGGTCATGATTTCTAGAATGAGTCATTGCTGTTGATTTTATCAAATGTATTTTTTTTATATTCAAGAGAAGGGAGACAATATCTCCAACACCCAGCAATACACAAATAGCACTACAGGTAAGAGATATATTTGGTTTTGGGGTGAACTGTCCCTTTAAAAAAACAAACATTGCAAAAGACAAAACATTATGAAAGAACACATACATATTAGTCTATATTATATCTTTCCAGAAACACACAGGTTGTTTACATGGTCATTTACGTACACACCTACACGGCTTTCCTCCAGACAAGCACTCCCTGTTCTTCAGGTCAATAGGGGAACCTTTCTTTTGCCTGGGATTACTTGGTCGTGACTTGTCACAGGTTTACCACACCAGTTGCCCATCAGAGCGGTGAACTCGCACATAAGTCACTTACTTAACTAATTAAACTCTTCACTCTCCGAGCAATAAACAGTTCCTGCAAAGAAATTCCAACACGACCAGTATTTGGCGTCTTTCTCCTCTGCAATATATTTAAGGTGATTTAGTTTTGTCAGACGTCTCCTTCAGCTTAATAGGATGCTGTTACATTTCCGAGGCCTTGACCTACAGGACAGGATCAAGTGCATTACATTAATGAGGATTTCTTTACTACTGTACGCAACATTTGGCAGTGGGAGGTGTTTGTGTGTTTATGTGTGTGTGTTTGTATGTTGTGCCTTAAATGTAGAGATAGCAGCAGTAAGGATATAAAAGTAAGGTTCTGCTGCTGCTTTTTTTAGGTAGAATATGCGACTAAAATTTTATATTTATTTACCAAATTTTGTATTTTAAAAAGACAACCCTGTCATAATTATTAAGTCTTATTTTCAAAGTGTGATTTTTATTTTTTAAATAGCTGTAAAATTTCAGGTATTTGACAGACAGCAGGATGAACACAACAAAGATAAAGATTTGAATCTGCAACATTACATTTATAAAAGCAGTCTTATTTCAGTGAACTTTGAATCTTTTTTGCGAGAGGGCTTTCTGCATTGCACTGTAATGGCATTTATTCAGAAATCTGTGTCCGATTCTTACTTACAGTTCCCAGGCTTGAGTGGATTAAGCACATTTGGCATTCTTAGGGTTATTTAAAACAGTTGTAGTTGACTTAAACAGGATGTACGTATTGACACAGGATTGGCCGGCAGTCTGGCAGAGGCTGAACTTGGCATGGGATGAGTTGGAGATGTCTGTCCTCGGGGATTGTGTAGTAATTGCATTGAAATATTTAGAATTTATACATTCTTAACAAATGTGCTGCTTGCACAGTGGCCTACATACGGTATCGCTAACCTATAGGATCAGCTTGATTAGCCCCACGCTAATCAGGATCTCCTTACTGCCAGAGGAAGACTTAAGCATAGGTGTGTGTGTGTATTTGTGTTTGCATGTGTGCTTAAATTTTAAAGTGTTGAGCCACTTTTAGGTTGATTTAAAATGAGGCAATAGTCAGATAGTAGGTTACCAAGGCTACACCGAACACAGGCAGCTATGTAATCATGCAAAGAAAGCTATTTATATCAGTTGTGATTAAATGTACAAACCCGAGAAGCACAATCATCAGTACAGAAATAAAACAAAGAGGCTTGCCTGAACATTTTCCTAATTTAGTTCTTGTGTTGCTTTCCAAGAAACTTATGTAAAGCAGGGGAGTATCCTTTCAGGCGCGCACAAACAGCGGTTTAGCCGAGGCAAGCGAGGGTCATCCCGGTGCCCCCTGTGTGCACCCATACACCCCTGTACCTCATCTACCCACCCACCTACCCCACAGGCCTCAACAAATCTGTTCCACAGATGACGCTTTTAATGCCTCTGGCAGAAATCCCACTATTTTACCCTCGGACATGTGGTAGTAAAGCAGAGAGAGGGGGAGAGAAGGCATAGAGCAGCAGAGCAAAAGGCAGAGGGAAAAAAATCATTTCTTTATTTGACCAGAAAAACACCTCTCCTTTTATGTATTGGCAGAGGTGAAAAGCACATGGGGATGGAGGTAGCTTGGCCGGGCGCATAAAAGATCCGAGTGTTGACGACTTTACCATCTGGTTTTTTGGAAACACAGAATATCTTTATGGCATGGGAAACCATTTGAAGATACAAACAAAAAGCATATTCAGGAGATTTTATGGCTGCTTTGTAGCAGCAATGGAGTACTTCTGAGGGGAATTGGGAGTTTAAAAGTGCTCTTTTTTTTTTCCAGACTTTGAAACTGCAAGAGGGAAATGACATTAGCAGCACATGGACATCAAGTCATCTGGTGTCCAGGGCACAGCAGGTGGCGCAGGAAGTCATAGGCCTTATATGGGGAAAGCGGAGGTCTACGCCTCGCTGCTTATTGGAGAGGAAATGTAGAGAATCTGATTGGTTGCTGTTTGTTTTTAATGAGAATAATACCACACAGGGTGTTTTTCCACATAATCTCTGGTGATAGAGAATTTAGTTGGAAGTGTGTGTAGAGCCTCACTTCAGTGTTATCACAGCTGTTTGGTGCAAATCTTTATCCCCTAAATGACAAAATGGAAGATGTTTTAACGTAGCGTTTGTATGCTAGCAGCCTGTGAGGTAAGCTCTGCATTAAATGGTGCCGTAGCATAGCGTGTCCATAGCTGGCCTGGCTGGTGTTTGCCTTAGCATTGAATATGATGATGTATGGCTTCGTTATGATTTTTAATAACAAACACTGGCCTTAATACACATGGAGACAGGAGTAAATCTGTCAGTGCCATTCACAAGTGCTGCAGGGCTAAGTAGGGGGTTTAGTTGGTAGTGAGCATGTGTGTTTGTGTGTGTGTGTCCCCACAGAGCTTTGAGGTTTAGATCTGGGCTGCGCTTGCCCCTGGGTCATTAGGAGTTGAGAATGTTCATGGTCAATGTGGCATGGTCAAGGACCACACACACATGTACGCACACACACTCACACTCTGTGTCTCATAGGCCGTGGCACCTGTTTCTCAGATGGCTGTCCGAATAAATCTTAAACTGTCCTCAGCCACCACCTCCACCACCCCACCCCTGTCTGTCTGTCTGTCCAGCTTTCCGTCATAATTCAAGCGGAAATGGACGTCCGGGGTCCACTGCACCTTTCCATATCTCTGTTTTCCTTTTCATTATTTCTTTTTCCTTTTCTTCTCTTCCCTCGCGCTCTCCTTTGAACTCAGAATCTCAGGCTTATAAAACACTCAACTTTTTATGATAGAGAGGGAGGAGAGAGGACATTAAGATAGGGCGCTTTGTTAGTGGGACGTACAGAGAATGAGAACAGAGATAGAAGGTGTCTCTTTCTGACGCTGTCTTGCACTCTTTCACTCCCTCCGTCTTACCCACTCTCTTTGTTTTGTCTCTGACTCTCTCTTTCTCATATTCTCTCTCTTTCTATCTCTCCCCTGGGGAGACGCAGATAGGCCATCTCATTACCCATGATCCTCTTGGCAACACCATGGCCGGGAAACGAGGGGTGGGGGGAATTAAACGAGGGGAGCGATGGGAGGAGGGAGGGATGGGAGGAAAAAAGAAGAAGAAGAGGAATGGAGGCTGGATTTGTAGATGCATCAAAAGAGGAGTCTCCCCTTTTTTCATTTTCATCATCTCCTTTGTATTTTTCTTTTCTTATTTTTATTTTTTTTGCTTTTTTCTCATCAACCATGGGACTTTTTTTTTTCTTTCAATCTCCCAACTCTGCCCCCCCTCCCTCACATTTTATTCTCCGCCATCTCCCTCAGATGGAGATGGCTGTGCTTATGCATCTGTGATATTAAGTCTACCGCTGTGCCTTGGCTATTAGCAAGGGTCAACCCTGCCCACTCTCATTTGAAAATCAAATGGCCCTATATATATGCAGCCCAAATTATTGGACTGTCATTTGGACTTGTGTTATGGGGAAATGGACAGGAGATTGACTCCCATAGATTTGCATAAAAAGCCATTGTGCCGGTCCCTGGAATAGAAAAAGAGACTGGATCTATTTCAAATGCATGGCACCATTTATGACACACACACACACTCTCACATAAATGCATATGTGCATACAGAGGTATGGTATTACATACATTCATAGAGACACGCTCACACATACAGTAACCGCATACACGCTCACATACAATTGCAGTCTTATCAAGTTACCATTTTTCCACTTGAGCCCGTGTCCGCTTGTTCCAGACACAGGCTCTTGATCACTGCGTCCTTGTCTCGCACTCGCAGACAGACCTAAAGAGTTTCTCTTCAAAAAGGAATGTTTGCAGACACTTCACACTATGCTACTTGACTGCAAGATATAGATTTTCATGTTCTGTCATGGAGACTGATGGTGCAGTCTGCCGCCGAGAGTTCAGTGCTGTAAACCTGAGCAGATGAATTCACTTCAGTGTTTTTGCCAGAAAGGTTGTCTGTCTGTTTGTCTGTCTTTCTCTCTCTCTCTCTCTCTCTCTCTTCATTTTTCATTTCTACAAGTTATTCTTTTGCTTCCTCCCTCTCTCTCTCTCTCTATCTCTCTCTCTCTCTCTCTCTCTCTCTCTCCCTCTCTCTCTCTCTGTCTCTCACTGCGAGGCAAAGAGACGCCGGTTAGTAGATTATTCAAATCGTCTCCTCTTTCACCTGCGTGGAGATTACAATGGAAATCTTTCAGAGGTCCGGGGGTGGTGAAGTGGGGGATGGAGGGTGGCGGCTAATTAAAGCATAAAAGCAGGTGTGTGCATGTGTGTGTGTTTGTGTGTGTGTACACTGTTGCTTTGTGTGTTTGACAGAAAGGTTTGAATGGATGGACTTCCCCTCCCTCCCCCTTCTTCCTAATAATCCTCATAGATATTAATAAGAGTTTCGCCCATTCTCCCTCCAACGCCTTAACCAGATGGTCGGCAAAGCATTAGTGTGTGTGCGTGTGCGTGTGTATGTGTGTGTGTGTGTGTAATATCCAGCTTTGGTCCAGCTCCTGATTGACACTCATACGTAATGTTTAATTACCCCAGCCAGCTTCCCTCTCCTCTCCTCTCTCCACTTCTCGACCCTCCAGTGAATTCGTTAAGGCCTGCACACTGTGATGGTGGGACCTTTTTTTTTTAAATCTTTTAGCAAGGTGTGTTCCTGTGTGTGTGTGTAAGACAAAGACAGGGCTGGTTTTCTCATATTAATAGCCAGATGTGATCCTCTTCATAATCATCCCCGCTCCTCTCTGAGCTGTGGGTCATTTGGGCCGGGCCAGGGCCAAGCCGTTTGTCCATGTGCAGGGGACTGTGAAGCAGATCGGGGCTGACAGGTATGGGAACGATAGCAGAGAAGAAGGAGGGGGGTTATGGAGTGTGTACGGGGGGCAGGGGGGGGGTACTCGGAGTCTTCCAGACCACCAGAAGGAAGGGAACATCGCTGGGATGCAGGAACAAAGGAGCTAGCAGGAGTTTGTCTTTTTTTTGTCTTTTTTTTTTTTTCCCTTGGCTCATCTGAACCCTCCCACCCTCGCTATTTCCCCAACACCCACCCAAATACACACTTTCCCCCCTCCTCCATCCATCCTTACACCCCCTACTCCCACACTTGTCTTCCTCCTCCTTCCTTTTTTTCCATCCTTAGCTCCTCCCTATTCCTTCTTTTCTCTTGGGTCTTGATCATCCTGTTGGGACAAAGATAACAAGAGGGTGTTTTTTTAAAAAGAAGACAAAAAAAGGAATAATCAAAGAGGGCGCGTGATCTCAAATATGATCTCTCGGTGCGCGTTGCCTTCACTTTTGATTCCTTGATTTGATCAGAGCCGCTTCAGACAGATCACATGGCAGGGAGATGAGATAAATATTTTTGTGTAAGTTCATTAGTGCGACTTTTGAAATAAACTGACATTAAAACGCCTAATTTGCACTAAAGTTGTCTTAAAAATCGCAGTCTCTTTATACTTTATGTGTCAATTAGGGACAAGTAGGTGCTGTATTCTTAAAATAGTCTAAAACGTTACGTCAGCTTTGGAATTGTATTTAGATAGAACAATCACGCTTTTCCCCTCTCATGAAGCTATCAGGATATTGATATGGACAAAGTTGAACTGAAATACTCCTCAACGCCCCTCCAAATCAATAATCAATCGATTGGAGGTAATTGTGCCTCCCTTGGAACGGTCCCAAGTCTCCCTCTCTGTCGCTTTCTCTCGCCTCCTCACACTCTCTCTGTCATTATCAGCATGTGGCCCAGTATTCGGCATTTCAGCATTCCAGCTGTAATTGATTTTAACCATTAGGTGCTCAGTGAATAGATAAGTAGTGGGAGATATTCGATTATACGGTGAAAGAGAGAGAGAGACGAGGATGAAAAGAGGGAGAGAGGGAGAAGGATTGAGGGATGTTGTCGGCAGAGCTGGAGAAAGAGGAACTGACCTGTCCTGCTGTCTATCTGTCTCTACCACTGGTCTTCCATCCTTGCAGCAGCACAATACCGCTGACCTCCTGTGAGTTCAAGCAGCTTAGTTTCTGCGAGGTAATCCCTAATGCTTTGAAATAGACCTGATAGAAAGCCCACTTACTTGTTCAGGATTAATGTGGGTTGGTTGGGGGGGTTGAGGAGGAGGGGTCCTTAGTTTTCGGCACATTTAGTTAAATTAACCCATTGGAATTATCATATTTAACTCTTAATTTGGTGCCTTGCTTGTGCAGGGATCTGGAGTGGAGTGTCTTTAAAAGCATGTTATCAGCAAACAGATGGGAGACTTGCATTTAACATCCATCCATAATATCAGCCACATGCGTTAATACGCCGCCTTCCTCTATTGTTTATGTTTAGATTTACTATGCTGGTGGCCAGAGCGCTATTATTCCTTTCAGTGGTTGCCCATCCCCTACAGAGGCCATTTTGAATCTGAGTGCAGCTGTGGGTGGTTTTGCTTTCCCACTGTTTTCTGAATATATAAGTCTTTTTTTTTTTTTTTTTTTTTTCACTCTGTCCTTTCTCCTCTTTTCCTCGTTCTGGCAGGAGTGTAGGTTAGGACTAGGGGTAGGGGCGGATGGGGAGGGTGGTGGGGGAACAAAGGCAAACATTTGAGTAATCTTCAAAGAGCCCATTGGTATGTTGAGTGGACGCTGGTATGCGGACTGCGGCTGAGGCTTTTTCAGGGGAAAACAATATCCTTCCTTTAGACGGCCGGGGCCTGGGCAAACACTACCAGCCAGGCGACTCTGCCCAGTGCTGCCACCACTATCAGCTTACCCACCCCTCCCCTCCTTCCCCCCCGCCCCCCGGCTCATGCAGAAAATGGTAGGGTCCTCTGTGTTGCCGGAACAGCACAGAGCTCATCATTATGGGGTTATGGGGGTAGACAGAACGTCCCAGCTTGTCGAGATGTTCGGCTACCTGACTTTATGTGACGTCTCAAAAATTGTCACAGATATCGTCACCTCTGTGAGACGCGGTCAGTATTTAAATGTTTGAGTTTTGATACAGAGAGGTAAAGCAGACTGAAAGAATGAGACGCGCGCTGCAATTGGCTGCCTTCTGTAAAGAGAGGGATCAAGTGTGCCATCTTGTAGGTCAACTGCAAGGCATTTGATTTTCTGTGGCAATATGCAAAACGAAGCTGCTGAAGAGGTGCTTTCATTGTGCTCTCTTTGGCAGAGGTACCACTCCAACGTGCACGCACACTTACACACAGCTCGTCCACACAACAAGTTGCATTGTTTCCAAGGAATAAGGCCTGAACTTCACCTTTTGTTCTACGAAGTGTGTTGAAATATTACATCTTACTGACAGGAAGTGGATTCTCTGACAATATAAATAGCATTTTGCAGTATTTAAAGTTAGGTATAGGTTAAGCAGGTCATGTGTGATCTATTTATCAAAAAAACAGCGTGATAGAGCACTCATTTGATAAAAACAGCTCTTAAAAGAAAGAAGCAGACAGTCTACCATTTTGTGACAGTTCCAAAATGAACTCCCTTTGTCCAGTAATCACTAGCCATTTTCTCACGAGGATCCACCCCAGGGATAATTTCTCCCATTTCTCTGTCATTAGCAGGGTCTGGTATTAGGCTTGTGTTTTGTTCCCTGTACCTTTTGTTTTGTGCTAAGTGAAACCATGCGACAGGGTAGGGGCTAACTGGAAAACAATACTCCCCTTCACAGGCTCAGGAATGTGTAATTAGTGATTTGAACCCGACTACGCTCGTCTAGATTCTTCCCTATCATTCTCTCCCTCTCCCTCCGTCTCTTGGTCTTTTGTTCTCTCTGTTATAGATTCTCACTCTCTTCGCCTCTCAATCTATCGGTTAGTTTCTCTCACTGTATGTTTCTGTCATTCCTTTTGTCTAACTCTCTCTAATAGACATTTTTCAGCAAGTCTCCATTACGAACGGAGCGAAGAAAAACAAACTTGGCAAAAATCGCTGCTCCTCTCGGCACCAAAATTATTTTTCCTTCTCTTCCCTTTCAGTTTTAGTTAAATATAACAACATCAGTGTAGTACAAACCTCTTTGATGGTACCAGCCAATAAGCTGAAGCCCCAGATTTTCAACCCCTTTATTTTTGTTTTTCTCCACATCTTTCATAGATCCTGTCAATTAGGCCTTGCCTTGATTTCCCAAAAGCATCATTGCATGTTGGGAAAAAATGGAAAATGATGAACCCTACCCAAAAGCATGTTAGCATTTCGGCAATATCCCTCCCCTTGCACAGCACTGGAAAAAAGATAATCCCACAAGCATGTTAGCATTTCAATGATCTTGATCTCAGCATTTTATGATCTCTGTCCCATTGTGAGTTGATGGAAAAGATAATCTTAGCTGCAATATGGTTTAGGGAAATGGGGAGGTCTGGTCAGTCTCACCTGGCTGCGATGGAGACAAGCGGGGGCTTTTAGACCCTAATGGGCTAAGGTCAGGATGGCTAATAGGGAGTAAGTGGCTGAGCCATGCTGTCTAAATCTAATGCTAATGTAAATACTGATCCATTTTCATGGGGTGGGTGGAGGTGAGCTGGCTTTCAAGACACCTAACACACATACATGCACAGATGAGTAAGTAAGATTTGTCCTGGTGTCTCTGCCTCCCGGAGTCTGTTATTGGACTGCTGGGTCAGTATCATAAAACATGTGGCGACTGTGTTTAGAGATGCTAAAATACTTTTTTTCCTACACATTCATTGACTAAGATCTTAAGAAATGTATCATGTTGTAAGTCAGCAAGATTGTTTTTTCCTTGTTTCTTTGCTTTTGTCTGTGTAACTTTAGTGTGTGTGTGTGTGTCTGGGTGAAAGAGAGAGTCAGAGATAGAGTCAGAAAGGATTTTTCCAAGAGAGAGGCCAGAGGTCAGGAAGCTGTGAACTACAGATTGACCTTTGCCCCATACGTCAGACACACTTACGTCACCACTACAAGTGTGTGTGTGTGTGTGTGAGTGACTGCGTGTCTATGTGTGGGAGTCAGAAAAATGGAAGGCAAGACTATTAACTGGACTTTAGAGTTACATTATTTTCCAAGCTCTCACAAAGCCCTATGACTACTGCTTCCTCATTTTTTTCTGCTGACAAATAGCAAAGAATAAAGCAGGAAGAAGAAATGGAGTGAAAAAAAAGAGAGGGAAAGAACAAGTTGAAGGGAGACAGAGAGAATGAAAGAGAGAGCGACGGCACAGACGTGGAGAGGAGCGGCTAATACGGAGGACTAGCTTTCTGCTGCTCCTCTGTGATAATTCATTTATTTGGCTTGCCGGCCATTATGCGATGGATGCTTATTATTATTGGGTGACCTAAGCTAAGCTCACCCACAGGCCCTGCACCTCATGGACAGGCCCCAGAGCTGCGATCACATGTGACTGCCAGCAGGCAGAGCCGACAGAAACAAGAGAGGCAATTTAGCTCTAGGAAATATTTTTCTTTGCATTTATGAAAGTCAGAGCCTTGGTAGTAAAGAGGGGCCATCAGGAAAGAAAGGAAGGTCGGGTGGGTCGGGTGGGGGATTTTTTTTTCTGGGATTGTTTTGTTTCTCCAGTATCTTTAGATCACACACAGTGGCCTTGTAGGAGAGAAAGAGAGAGCCAAGAGATGTGCATTGTGTCTGTATATGTGTGCATATGCAATGTGCACTCAGCACTTTCTGTCTGTGGCTTCTATTTGCATATTTGTTTTTGTGCGTGTGCAGCACTGAATCTGTCTCGCTGTACACTATATTTGCTGCTCTCTTTATCTGTGGAAGCGAGGTGGCACATACCTGGGCCCCCAGCATCTCTGTTCAGCAGTGCAGTCTGCCAGCGAATCCATTGGCAGTGATCTTGCGTTACATCTATGTCTTGGGGGCTGAGCGGCGGTTAGCAGTAACATGTGTTAGGGAGGTGGTAGCACTGATGGAATTCTACACTTGGCAGCCTTCCAGGCAGCGCTGGTATGTGTTTAAAATACTTTCAAGGAACAAAACACGCTTTTGTTGTTTGCTGGGCCAAGTGGGGCTGTTTTTGTCTCCGATGGCCCCCGGGGGCCAAGGGGGATAGCACCGGAAGCTGGTGACGTTCCAAAAAGAAGGTATACCCGACAACAAGCTCCCTGCTTCCCCTTAAAAAAAAAAACACTGATAAAAGGAGATAAAGAGGTTTTTATTTTCACAATGTGTGAGGCGCACATTTGCATGCAAGCACATACTCTCAGCGGACACAAATAGGAAAACAGGACGTATATACTGATTCCTTACGTATAAAACGCGTACACACATGCTCTTACACACACACACTGGTTATTAAGACATAGCTGTGGCAGCGGAGGGTTCTTATTTTCAGTACGTGTTCATTAGCTGCCTGGTTCTACACTTAATGACAGGAAAGAGTCATGTTTGTACCGAATACCCTAATTTGTCATTTGGTTTACGGAGGAAAACACAACCTCACTGCTTTGCGCCTCTTTCGAAATATTTTTTGTCGTATTACCAGCTCATATGCACAATCACAAGCAAAAGACAAAGAAGAATGCAGGATTTATAGACACACACAAAAACACACTTGTGAGGTAAAAATCAAAAAATGTAGAGTCGAAATTATTGATGCATAAAAACCAAACAGATCCAGGAAGAAGAAAAGAACATGAAGCATTAAAATTATTCCCTCACCCACACACACACACACACACACACACACACACGCACTTCCACGTACATGTGCACGCACAGAGAGATAAAAGAAGTTGTGAGAAGATGTCTTTTGCCTTGGCTTATTAAGAATTCAGTTAATGAGGCAGCTTTGTCACCACAGATAGAACAAATGAATATGAGACAGCAGTGCTGCTTTCCTCCCGCCCAAACGAAGGGAGCGAGCGGAGGGGAGGTGTGTGTGCTTGTGTTTATGTGTGTGTGAGAAAGGTGTTTTGTAAACATCTCATTCTGCATAATGAATGCAGTCCTCTGTCATCCTCACCCACCCACACAGACACACACACCCATACATAGACGCACAGCAGCGGCAGCAGCAAACCACTACACAAGGGAGCTTCCCTTACCTGTCAAATTGACTCACCTCCCTTCTGCTCATACGAGTACCAGCGTGCGTGCGTGTGTGTGTGTGTGTGTGTGTGTGTGTGTGTGCGCGCCATCGACAGGGCTGACAATGTTGTGTTTTTGACAGGTAAACAGGAAGTCCCGAGTGTCGTAATTTGCATTGTGTGTGTATATGGGGGTGTGAATCCTCCACCATCCAGAGATGTCTGCACCATGTTTAGGTCCACCCAGGGAGCGCTGTTTAGCTGGTTTTGATTGGCCCATGGGGAATGTTAGCTTATTTGGTTGTTTGCCAAACACTAATCCCCAACAATTAACCACCAGGCACTCTGGAGAGGTGCCATATTGACAGGGATGGGCCTTTCTGCCATTCAGCAAACACATACACAGACACTCATATGAGATAAATGTATGTACAACACATACACACAAATCAGCTGTGGCATAAATTACATACACATTTCAAGCAGACACACACGGGCGCAAACCCAGGAGCAGGAACAGTGTGTTTGTGTGTTTGAATATGCATTACACAGCCCACGCCTGGCAGGAGTCAAAGTGCTCCTTTAAAAGTTCATAAATCATGGATGTTCTGGCCTGTGATCACCAGACCGCCTGCATTTCAGGCCTGCAGAGTGCCAGAGAGCGACAGACAGCCCTCTAGTTTAGGTCTTAAACAAACCCTCTGGAATGTGCTGATGGGGAGAGAATTAATATTAGGCCTAAACCTATCTGGCAGCCCAGTTCAACCCCAAGTATATCATCTAGCTACTCTCGGCATACGCCTCAGATCCTAAAAACAAATAGGATATACGTTTTGACGTGGAATGATGTGAAGCATTTTAGACCACTACGGATTTATAGAGAATTTTAATTTGGAACCAGCGCGATTACCTTAATGGTTATGCCAGTAGGAACCACTGGAAATGCCCTCTCTCTGTCTTCTGATAAGACCCTCAACTATGCCTTTCTCCTCTGCTAAGAAAATGAGCACACAAAGCACAGCACTTTTACAATAAGCTTTTCTTCTGTGGCATTTGTTAATATAATACTGAAGGTTGATGACTAGAGATTCACGCAGTTCTGAGTAGCCCTCTTCCACAATTGAAAGATTGAGAGAGAACACGCAGCAGTGAAAAGTGTCCTTGTTTTTATTCTGTAGTTGTAATAATTGATAACAGTGGAGATGTATACAAGTCTAGCGGCCTTTGTGCGTGGCGTCTAGCATATGTTATGAGGGGGCAAAACGGGATGATTGGTTCGTCCATCCAATCCTCATACTTGAACTCCTTCACTGTGGGCATCAACTTTTCAGGCAGAGAATCGCGATTGTTTACATTTGAAAAACATGTTGTTGAAAAGAATCGGAGAAAAACAGAAAATGTATATTTCAATACTAAGACATGAACCGAAACCTTCTTGTGTATGCATGTTTGTGCTTCCGTGAGCACATGTGTGTGTGTGGTTTCCACGGTAAGGCTCAGCAGCCCAGTTCTCCTGCGAGGGAGGGAGGGGGAGAAAGAAAAGAAGCAAAGAAAAAGAGAGAGAAGGAGCGAGGGAGGCCTCCTTTCACAGAGAAACAAAGATAGCTGTAATTAATGGCCCTGAGCTCTGGACTAGGGGAGCTTTCTTCTGACAACTCCGACTTAATTAAAACTTAAGACTTCTGAAAGGGCCTCTGACTGCGAGGGGACGTCCCACCGTCTCGTGAGAAAAACCTCGTAAGATTTCCTACAAAAGAAAGAAAGAGGGAGAGACAGAGAGAAAAGATGTGTTAGCGGCTGTAGCTATGTTGCTAATCCCTGTTTGTCAAAGGAGGAAGAGGGAAGAGGAGGGGAGGGGGGGTTAGAACTCACACACCTGCAGCTAACTGTGCCCCCACCACCCCTCCACCCCACCACACACACACACACACACTCCTCCCACACACACATTTTTCCAATCTTTCTCTCCTTGCTCCATATAACGTGATGCAACAACGCTCAGGAGGAAATATTACCTTGCTAACTTTTCATGTGCCTCTAGAATGAAACATCTTCCTATAGGAGCCATGAGAGACAGAGTAGGGTTAGCACACAAACACACACACACACGCAGACACACACACGCCATTATGTGTATTAATTCATGCATAGAAGCCTGCACCTGTTTCTCACATGGCTGTCTGAATAAATCTTAACAAAGCATAAACTAACCTACGTGAGCCACCTCTGTGTCTCTGTCTCTCTGCCTTGCTCTCTTTTCCTCTCTCTGGGTCTTTCTCTCTATCTCTCCCTCCCCTCCCTTCCACAGAGGATCAGATAATAAAAGCTTGGCCTGCTCTTTTGTTTTTGTGCATTGTTCATTAGCCCGGCAGCAACAACAGAGGCACACTTGATATGCTTGGCTTGACTGGGTGTATGGGAGTAGGGCAAGGTGGGATGGGGGCTGTGCGTGCGTGCGTGTGTATGTGTTGGTGCGCGTGCACACGTCGAGGTAGGGGGTAGCTTTGCATGGCTGCAATGCCATTAAAGAGGCAACTGGAAATTAAGGGCTTGCAACTGACAGCACACGTTGAATGAGAAACCCCTGCAGCTGCCAACAATGAGGAGAGCTGGACAATGTGCATGTTAAAGACCAAAACAGTGTTCTGAACTCAACCCCTTATCTGACTTTTTGTGTGTTGTTAATCTTTATGTCACCTAAAACATATCCAGTTCATTTGGGATGTGTAATGTCTGAATATAAACACAATTACTCAGAGCCCTGACAGTTACTGTGTTGATAGTATTATCTCTGTTTGATAGTATTAAAGTGGAAACAGTGACTTTTCCTGCCCCAGTGTTTCCGATTGTTACCATTATTGCGTTGCTGTTGCAAAGACAACTGCTTTGCTTTCTGTTTTCCTCAGAGTCTAGCAACTACCACAGTTTCCAAAGTTACTTTCGCCTTTACACTGTCCGTCATTTCCTCTACAGGGGTTAGTAGCTGCAGAGAACTTACACTGATTCTCTTTGGTAACTGGGGTTAGCTACCAATAGCTACCAGGGAAAACAACAGTGATATCCTCTTCCTGTTTTGGTTACACAACTGGTTACACATTTCCTTTGTGTCATAAATCAAGCCTATATTTTTCCAGTGCCAGACAGAATTGCAGAGTAAAAGCGAGGCTTTTAGGGAACCAATCTAAATGCTGATATGCCATAACATTGTGCAATCAACATTTACTTCATGAATATAAGTAAAAGCAAAAAAAAAAGTGTTTATTTCCACTGTAAGCAAGATTGTCTTTGTCCATAGGATTTAATCAATACTCTTGAGCGTAGGTTTTTGTAGCACAGCCTACTGTTACACTGCTACTGTGACACTGTAGTAAAACTTAAATGAAATTCAGTGTATCTTCATACATGATTTCTAATGAGCTAGTGTCCCATGAGCGACATTACGTCTTTATCGCATGGTTACATACGTTAGGTTTAGGCAGATAAATTGACTTTGGTTAGGTTTAGGAAAAGAAACATGGCAACGACGTACCTTGAAATGACTCAGAGTTTGCTTGCTTTCACGTGGTTGTGAACACAAGTCTCCTGGGGAAAGTCCTGTGTTTTGTGACCCATCCACCCACCCCGACGTGCATATTTACGTAGACTATTTCCTTCTTTACTTCTTTAGCAGCACGTTTCATAAGTATACCTAAGAGCAGTGTGTGAGAACAGCCCGTGAAATTAACAGTGATACATCATATGTAGTACCAAAGAATGAAATCAGAGTGTAGAAAGTGAGGAGCATACTGTAGAAAATAATGGGCCAGGCAACTTTTATTCTACCCATTGACTTTGTGCTTGTTTGATGTCAGGCAACTGGGACTTCTGGGCGTTGGAATTTTGGAACCAAACTGGAAGCCGGGTAGAAGGAAAGGCTTTTATAGCCTTAAAGTACTAAAGACTGAGAACATGATTTTGCAGACAAGCGTCACTTGTTGTATTTAATTTGCCCAAATAACTTTGTAATCTCACAATTATTAAAAACACCACTCTAATGAAAATGCTCAGAGGGAACAAATGTAGCTGTGAGAACAATGACTCCTTGAATCGACCACAGGACGCTGTAAAACACCACCTGACATCTGCGCTCTCCTCTCCTCTCCTCTGTTTCCGCAGCACTTGCAGAAGCAGGACAGTGCGTACAGCCCGGAGTCGTGCGTCTACTACTGCACACTGTGCGACTACTCCACCAAGGCCCGCCTCAACCTGGTGCAGCACGCCCGCTCAGCTCGCCACCAGCAGAACGAAGGACTGAGGAAACTCCAGCTGCACCAGCAAGGCCTGGGAGGGGACGAGGATGGACTGAGCTTCCACGAGCTGTTCCACGTCAAGGAGTGCTCGTCCAGCCAAGGTCTGCGCTTCTTTACGTTGTTGTGACTTTTTTGTTATTTCTGTGGCTATTCTGAGACGGTGTTCACGTTCCATGCGTCATGTCCTTTTCTGTCACCTGACTTTTCTTCTCCACACACACGCCATGACTTTTTTTATTTCCTGTTTGCTTGTGTTTTTTTCGAATTTGAGTTAAATGCTGATTCCAGTTGTGCTGGTCAGTTTTCTTCGTTTGAAGTCAGATCTGTCTTTCTTTGCTCCCTGCACTCCTCCCATCTCTTTTTCTCCTTTCTTGCACCACTCCCTCTTTATTCTGTCAAACCTCCCTCCCTCCCTCCTTTGGCCTTCATATCCAGATCACGTCTCTCGATACAGACCCGTCCATTCCTCCTAATCTCTCCAAAATGAGCATACTGTTCCTATTAGGCTGCCGCGCTTATATGTGCAACACACACATACACACACACACGCACACACTGTCCCGTGCACTGGGACATCCCAGGCAGGCAAGCAGTCAGCTTATGAAATTTCACCTTGGGAGTATCTCATAGTGAAAAAGGCCTGTACACACATACGTTAGTCACACACACATACGTTACTCACACACACTCATACGCACACACGTATGCTACGGCTACACAGTCTCTCCCTGGAGTGAGCTTTCATTTCCTTTCTCATGACCAAAGCAATTTGGCTTTCATTTAAGACTCTCCGTCCTGCCAGCAGCTAATAAGTGTAACAGAACTGTAAAACATTCAGAGAGACAAAAAAAAAAAAATAAAAAAAAAAAAAAAAAAAAAAAAAAAAAGATTAATCGTTTTTCTTTGAGTGGGGGTTGGATGGTTGGTGAGGGGTTGCAGGGTGTAAGGGGGAGGGGGCTGCGCTGTAATTTAAACCAGAAGACCAAGAGTCAGGGTCCATTATTTAGTCATCCCTATGTTAATGCTGCCGGGAGAAAATGAGCGCTTAACTTGTTTTTGCTTTGCTTGACCTGAAGGAGCGGGTGGGATGGAGTGGGGCGAGGAGGAGGGGGGGGGGCTAACACGTTTTGAATAGCATTCCAGAATAGCATTAGTCCATACATCCATCTGTGTGTGTGTATGTGTGTGTGTGTGTGTATGTCTGTGCTCCCCAAAGTGTCCTGTTTATACTGTACATGTACTCCCAAAACAGATGGAGGCCCAGCGCTTAGAAACATATGTGAATCCCAACACACACACACACACACACACACACACACACACACATACACACGGATGAACAGAAGAAGAGCTCCCAATCCTGAAATGGAGACTGTAGCCGGCGTGCGTTTGGTTTTAATTACACATGGATCAAAGTTTCGGTGAGATTTGGGGTGCAGCAGAAAAGCATGCTTAGATAAATCATTACCGTACATTTTAACATTACCGCCCCCCCCCTTCTCCTGCTCTCTTTTTGTCTCTCTCTTTCTCTCTCCTTTTTTGTCCTGCTTATTCCGTCTCCCACTCTCCCCTGCTCCTGTCCGTTTTTTCATCTAGAACACAAGCCCGGCTTCAAGCCTCTTTTTTTTTTCGTCTTCTTTTTACATCTCAAACCAGTGAGCGCAACCAGGTTTTAAACCTGTCAAAAGCAATATTCGCCCGCTGCACCTATTTCAAATGTTCCACTCTTAAAACACACCATATTTGTTGCTCGGGCCCTGGTTTTATACCTTGGCTTTGATGCCACATGGTGAATTTCCATGAGGAAGCTAGTGCAAAGCTTAAGCGGACGCTGGCAGGATCCAAAATGCTAAGCCACTTTTTTGGATGCCCTCCTTTTGCCCACTCTATATAATTTTTAGTGAACAACAGTATTCTTTCACAAGGTACGTGGTAAACGTTTCAAAGGTATTTCCTTGTAGGCCATACACGTTTGGCAGGTGTAGGTAGAGGGGGGGGGGGGCGAGGAAGAGTGTTTCAACCAAAGATCAAACAATGAAAGTTAATGCAATGAATCAGAGTTGTATTTTTGTTGCCTTTTTTTTTTTGGTACATTTTGTACATGTTTGAGCTCTTTGTGCTTTTTGCAAACATTACATGCCAGGTTATGTTACATGGGAGAAAATGTATGTTATACCTGCTTTGAGCTCCCATAGTGATAGATGATGTGAATGTTTTCACCGATGGAAAAGGCTCTATAGTAGGCAACATTTCCAGCCAGTGTTCAGTTTAAGGACCCTTTATTTGTGTGTACGTGCATGTGTATGCGTGCTGTTAGTTTTCTGGGGCTACAACTCCTGACTCGAGCACTTTCTGTTCATTAGAGACTGGTATGAAAAAGATTAATTTAAGTGCTGACCGGTATCTTTCTCTTAAAGCCTGGGACCTGGCACTGAGCCAGATAATTATAGGCCCATTTGGGAATAAGAGTTCTAATGCTCTGGACTTTATGTACATGTGAATGGCTTTCATTAAACAATTTTGATGCTGATTTTATGGCCTAATTAAGGATACAGTACTGCAGAGACGCACCGCAAGGGTATAGGTGTTTTGAACAAAGACAGGAGTGTACAAGGAACACTTCTGCTGGACTGCATTGTGTGCATGTCAATACATGTGTTTGCTGGTGCATGTTTATTTGAGAACCTTTCACTCTTTGTTATCCTTTTGAGTCTGTAATTCCCCGAACCTGGGCCCAGTCGTCTCATCCTTTACACTAGGTAAACACCGTTGTGAAGTGAGACTAAAGTGTGTGTGTGTGTGTGTTTGTGTGTGCTTATCTAGTTGTGTATGTGCAAGCACTATTCGCACTGACTGTACAGCAAAAAACTTTTTTTTTTTCCATGATCTTTCAGCTGTGTCCTACAGAGACAAAAAGCTCACTGTTGCCCACATTGCTGAGATAAATCTTTCGTCTCTGTGTGCAATTAGCAGTGCTAAAGAAAACTGAGTTTATTAAAAAAAAAAAAGCCAGTTTGCATCAGAAGAGCACGCATAAATGAATTGCCTCTCAACGTGAAGGACTTGGAGGCCGTTTTGCTTTGAGGGTCGTCCAAAAGTAGTTAGAGAATTAGATATTTTTGCGTCCTTCTCTATAATGAAGTTACACCCTGAATAGAGCTGTTTAGTAAAATTCAAAGAAATAAATTACAAATATGACAGATTGCGAGTCACGGGTATTCCATCGTCAATTTTATGAGTTGAACATTTTGTTTAGCTGAATTTTTGGAGACATTAACAGTCTCTGAAGTTTTCGGGAATTTCCCCCCTCTGACTTCTTTCTCTGTTGCTGCCTCTATCTCCACCATTTGACCATTTGTTTAGCCATAAAAAAAAACTGTGAGGAGGTGTGTGTATGTGCGTGTGAGTTTTTTTTTTTTTTTTATGTGTATCCTCGCCCATTAGCCCTGTGCTCCATCATGTGAAAAGCTCCTCATAAGCCAGACCAAGCAGAAACAACAGGGCCTTTTCTGCATACTTTACTTTCTGTCATTTTTTTCCCCTTTCGTTCCCTCTGTCCCTCACAAAAAGGAAAAGGGAGATGGGATCTTATGGAGGTAATTATTTATGAGAGCCTGGCCTGTCATCCATCCCTCCACCACCCAACCAC
>JAPZEB010000013.1:17657444-17667582 GCA_029783705.1 Chaetodon striatus | reverse complement strand
AGTTGCTGTTGCTGTGTCTTTGTGTTGTGCCGAGTGGGTAAATTGCAGTGGCAGAGTATAGCAGGGCCTGCATGGCTTGTATCTCAGGATGAGGCTAATGAAAGATTTATCAGTGGCTGCAGCATTTACTAAATACAACCAGAGGCTGATCTCTCCACATTGAGCCCTGCTGTTAACGTCACACACGCTTACACGCACACATACAAATAGACACACACAAGCAGCGCTGCTACTGTACCACCAGCCGTGACCAAGCCCCGAAAATTTAGCATCTTGTACAGACAGAGAAGTTGTTGAGGCAGCTGGGGGAATGTATATGAACTAATGAAGTGTATAATATTACCATAACATTTAATGTATGTCGTGCTGTGATAATGAGCCTGCCCGAGTTTTCTCCATTTCACGTGTCCTCAGGGCAGAAACACGTCAGTGTATATGAATGTGAATAATGCAGTCCATGCCTGTATCCATGTTTTTGGTGTCAAATCATTTTTTAAAATCATCACCTGTGTCCCAATGCATATTAATTGGGTAGACTTGTTTATCCTATTCACCCATTATGTGTTTATTAATAGTCGTTTGACCACTTTGTGATCTAACACTGCCACGAAATGTCAGACATTTCAATTTATTCACTCAATTGTGTCATTTTTATATACTTGATATATTCCAGAATAATATTCCCATTTCTCATACAGTATGTATGTGTGATCTATGGGATGCTATATATCAATGTGACATGGCCCTGTTACTCTCTTTCGACTCTCACGTTAAATATGTCATTTTGCTTCAGCGCTCATTCCAAAAAGCTCCATTTAAAAAATAAATCTACTGTTTAGCCATCAATCACTTTGCAATTTCGCAGCTCTGTTGTATTTTTATATTGTTGTTGTCATCTGTAATGCTTATATTCTCTCTGTCTCCCTCCATCATCTGCCAGGAGTGAACGCCACATCCAAAGAGGTTACCGGACCGAACGCCATGGTTAAACATTCCCTCCTGCCAGATCTACAAATTGAAAGTCCACCCAAAAGGCCAAAGTCTGCTGAGGGGAAGACCTCTGCCAATGAGCAGGTAAAGGTTTGTAGAATGTCTAAAGGAAACTGCCAATTTTGCTACAACAGCAACAACCTTGAAAATGTTACCGTCGTAGTTCGTGGCAACTCAAAGAGGACCGACCAAGGACCTCTAACTGTTTTCACCTTTCTAAAGAAAACACATCAGCAGGTTTTGGAGCTTTGTGTGCATCTATTGAGAGCGTATATCTGGCAATTCATATTCCAAATAAATTTTTACCGCTTAGGTACAGAAAGCTAACAGTTAATGAGGCAGGTTCTCCTTTATAAGCACTAATGAAATCTAACCTTCACTGTCACTGTGGGATGAGCTAATGGGAAGACACTTATGAACTGCAAGAAGCAGAAATGCTAAGCTAAGCATTTAGCAATTGCTGGCGCCAGCTTTCTATCAAAGGGTTAAACGCAGCCCACCATTCCCTCCCTGACAGAGCTTTTTAGCATCAAGCACAGTAGGCCAGTCTTTGTGTTCTTAAGTGGAATACCTGCACTAGCCTTAGGCCTCCCTCCCTACTTCTTTCCCCCTTTTTGCATCTCTTTAAATTATATGTGTTTTTAAATTAGATTATGAAGTATTAGCTCGTCTGGTTCTGGGCCCTGCAAGGAGGGAGGACTTAGTCATTTCAGAAATGGATTCTATTAAGACAGGTGGTGGGGAGGCAGCTATGTTCAGAGTACTCCCTGTAATGAGGGCAAGGCGTAGCTAGGGAGAGTACACACCTTTGTCATCTGTAATACTGATTAGAAATTCTGGCCAATCGTGTTTTCTGCTAATAAAATTGCATGAGTTGAGAGACTTAAGTGAATTACATGAAACATCTACATTTTCTGCGTTAAGGTGGGCAGGGGGATTGGTGAGGGGAGGTGGATGTGCTGGGATGAGGAAAGTGGGCAGTGAAGAACAGGAAATCCCTGTGAAAATGAAATTCCATTTTGTAGATGTGCGGTTATTTTCACTCCTAACATTGCAGGAGAAACGATTCTTGCATGACCCTTGTTTGTTTTTAAAAAGTTAAGTCTGACATCATTCTTGAAGCAGGTAGTAGAAAGCCAGCCAGCTACGGTAATAGCTCTGTTGTGTAAGAATGATACCCAGTAAGGAGTACATCTTGTGCAAAAACTAATTCCTGTTCTTGGATTAATTTCCACATTGCACAGGATGTTCTTTTTCTCCGCTCCCAATCAGATACTTATCATACCATCTCGTTTTTTTGTTGTTGTTTTTCTTTAGGTTCAGCAGTGTCCATATTGCAACTACAGCAGTAAAGATGCCAACCGTATGCAGCTTCATGTGATGTCCCAGCATTCCATGCAGCCAGTAATTCGCTGCCCACTGTGCCAGGATGTCCTGAGCAACAAGATTCACCTGCAGCTGCATCTCACCCACCTTCACAGCGTGGCTCCTGACTGCGTGGAAAAGCTGATTATGACTGTATGTAGAAGTAATGATTACGAGGATTTGTGTGTGTGTGTGTGTGTGTGTGTGTGTGTGTGTGTGTGTGTGAGAGAGATAAAATTTGTTTTTGCAAGAAAAGAGCATTCAAACAAAAAAAATGTGGAGTTAAATTGTTGCAAAAGTTTTTTTTTTCTTTTGAGTCCTTCCCCTTGTTTCCTGTGTGGTTTAAGACAAGGGCTTACTGCGAGATTCCCAAAAACATTTTGCATGTATTTGTTATACTCCCTTGAGATACTGCCATGACCTTGATCGTTGTTCACTGAGAGGAGCTAATTCTATCTTTAAAATAAGATTTTTTGTTTTAAAGGCAAGAAGCAAATTGAATCACTTTCTCAACATTTTCAAATACTTGAAATAGACTCTACTGTATCAGATCATTATTTATGAATGTGTATGATAATGAAGACATTTCTTTTATCTTTATAGGTTGTCGGACCTGACACGGCAACACCAAATAATATAATGCATCCCCAGACTGGACAAGACAAAGGTCTGTCTTTAATGGATTCCTCTACCTCTCTTACTGATGGGTCAGGAAAGTCTCAAGGTGAGCAAAATTTTGTGCATCGATTGTTTTTATTCTGTCAATAATTTGTTGTCCAAGTGATAATACAGTTTAACTTAAGTATATGAAAATAAACATGTACAATTATAAAGGAATATTTCACCAGCAAAATGACTATTTTTATGCCAGTTACTCACCACATATTACCTTGAATTTGTTAAGGAAACATTTTTCTCATATGCCTCCATGCCAAACGAAAAATCCAAAATTTTTATCCAGTGGTATGCTCAGTATATTCCAAACGTTTTCCTTTTTTGGATTCTCCATTCACTGGGGAGGCATGCAAAAAAAATTAAATCTTCTTCCTGAATCCAACCTAACATGCAGAGGGTAATGATTGCTGGTGAACTATTCTTTAAGATTAATTTAGTTGTTTGTCATTTTGTCATTGATCAGGAAAATAAGAATAATAAGTAAATGATGCCGTTTATTTTACTTGAAATTGTATTTTCTACTTTTAGGAAACATCTCAAAGGATGAGCTGACCAGTCAAGACAAGAATGAATTGGACCTGCAGGGTGAGGAACTCAAGCCCCCAAAGGAGGCCTCAGAGGCCCCAGGCTGGAAGAGAGCTAGCGGGTTAGGACATGATAGCAAGTCCCCTGATACTCTACAGGACCATCTCAGTGAGCTCCAAAGGCTCCAGCAGCAACAACAGCAGCTCTCAGTATCTGATCGTCATGTCTACAAATATCGTTGCAACCACTGCAGCCTGGCCTTCAAGACAATGCAGAAGCTTCAGATACATTCCCAGTACCATGCCATCAGAGCAGCCACTATGTGCAGCCTTTGCCAGCGCAGCTTCAGGACATTCCTGGCCCTCAGGAAGCACTTAGAAAATGGACATCCTGAACTTAGTGAAGCTGAGGTGCAGCAACTCATAGGAAATCTGCCACTGAATGGAGATATCACTGAGAGTGAAGCAAGGGCCTTGGAGGAAGCTCAGGCCTTTGACAATGACTTGGACAAGGATGATGAAATGGACCAGGAAGAGAAACCCAGTCCTACAGGAAGTGACAGTAGCTCTCTACTAGATGACATGGGAGCAGAACCAAAACGGACCCTACCATTTAGAAAAGGGCCCAACTTTACAATGGAGAAATTTCTGGACCCCTCTCGGCCTTACAAGTGCACAGTATGTAAGGAGTCCTTCACCCAGAAGAACATCCTGCTAGTCCACTATAATTCAGTTTCCCACTTGCATAAGTTGAAGAAGGTTCTTCAAGAGGCGTCAAGCCCAGTTCCACAAGAGACAAGCAACAGCATTGACAACAAACCATTCAAATGCAATATTTGCAATGTTGCCTATAGCCAAAGCTCAACACTTGAAATTCATATGAGGTCAGTGCTCCACCAGACCAAAGCCAGAACAGCCAAAAGCGAAATGAGCAGCAGTAGCACTAGTGGTCCAGTGCCTGCAAAGAGCCCAGCCCCAAGCACACAAGGGAACAACAGCAACTCAGACACTGCTAGAAGTGGAACCCCCTCTGCTAACAAAGAAAACACTGTGGAACCCAAAGAAGCTAACAGCAGCAACAACACAAAACAAACAGCAACTACTGACCATGTTTCAGCACAAGCCAGCAGCCACCAGTCAGCGCAGTCCTCAGCCCAACTGCAACTGCAGCTTCAACATGAACTCCAGCAACAGGCTGCCTTCTTCCAGCCTCAGTTCCTAAATCCAGCTTTCTTTCCCCATTTTCCAATGACCCCAGAAGCACTGCTGCAATTTCAACAGCCACAGTTCCTCTTCCCCTTCTACATCCCAGGAGCAGAGTTCAACCTTAGCCCAGAACTTGCGCTGCACTCAGCAGCAGCTTTTGGAATGCCTGGCCTTACTGGATCATTCCTAGAGGACCTGAAGCAACAGATGCAACAGCAACACCAGTTGCAGCAGGCTCAGGCTCAGCAACAGGCTCAGCAGCAGCAACAGGCTCAGCAGCAGCAAGCCTCACAGACACAGTCGCAAATTCAGCAACAGAAAAACCAGCAACTGCAGAACCACAAATCCAAAATGGAGTCAAGCACTGTGTCAGTTTCAGAAATTCAGATGTCAAGAGAGGCAGAGGACCAACTAGAAAAACAGGAAAACAGAGCAAAGGGGGAAAATGCAGGTGATGCATTAAGTGATGGAGGAAAAGACAACAAAGACCCTAGAAAATCAAAGTTTCCAGAGCCACTGATCCCTCCTCCACGTATTGTGTCAGGAGCAAGGGGCAATGCAGCCAAAGCACTACTAGAGAACTTTGGATTTGAACTGGTCATCCAGTACAATGAAAACCGACAGAAAAACCAAAAGAAAAACAAAGACGGAGTTGAACACGTGGAAATGAACACTGATAAACTTGAGTGTGGGATGTGTGGAAAACTCTTTTCCAATATGCTTATTCTCAAAAGCCACCAGGAACATGTGCACAGTCACTTTTTCCCATATGTGGAGCTGGAAAAGTTTGCCCAGCAGTACAGAGAGGCCTATGACAAACTCTATCCAATAAACCCTGCATCCCCAGAGACTCCACCACCACCACCGCCACCACCCCCTCCTCCTCCACCACCTCCTACTCAAGCCCCAGTTACAGCTCCTCAGCCTCCTTCTACATCAATGGCCAAGCCCCAAACCCCAGTACCTTCACCAGTTCCTGTCTCCCATCAGACCCCACACCAACCCTCTCACCAGGCACCACCGCCTCAGCCACCACCCCCTCCTCCACCACCTACTGCCCCCGCTGCACCTCCCCAAGTGCAGCTCCCTGTTCCCTTGGATTTGCCCCTTTTCCCACCCCTAATGATGCAGTCCGTCCAGCACCCTGGCCTGCCCCCTCAGCTTGCCCTTCAGCTGCCCACTATGGACTCTCTTTCCACAGACCTTACACAGCTCTGCCAGCAACAATTGGGTCTAGATCCAAACTTCCTCCGCCAGTCCCAGTTTAAGCGTCCACGCACCCGTATCACAGATGACCAGCTCAAGATCCTCCGTGCCAACTTTGACATCAACAATTCCCCCAATGAAGAGCAAATTCAGGAGATGTCAGAGAAGTCTGGCTTGCCCCAAAAAGTCATAAAGCACTGGTTCCGTAACACCCTCTTTAAAGAGAGACAGCGGAGTAAAGACTCTCCCTACAATTTTAATATTCCTCCCATTACTACATTGGAAGATATTCGAATGGAGCCCCAGCTCAATGCACACGAATACTACAGAACTGACTCAACCTTCAACAAGAGGTCCTCCAGGACCAGATTCACTGATTACCAGTTGAGGGTACTTCAAGATTTCTTTGACACTAATGCCTATCCCAAGGATGATGAGATTGAGCAACTTTCCACTGTGCTTAACCTACCAACGCGGGTCATTGTGGTGTGGTTCCAGAACGCCCGCCAGAAAGCTCGCAAAAGCTACGAAAACCAGGCAGATTGTAAAGATAATGAGAAAAAAGAGCTGACCAATGAACGATACATCAGAACCAGCAACATGCAGTACCAGTGTAAAAAGTGCAACATCGTGTTCCCACGCATTTTTGACATTATCACTCACCAGAAAAAGATTTGTTATAAGGATGAAGACGAGGAAGGAAATGAGGACAACATGTGTGAGGAGTACATAGATACTGCTGAGCAAGGTTCAGCTAGGACTATCCATGTACCTTTAGAGCCACCCAAACAGTCCCACGGAACTGCCAGCAGCTCTGGCTCAAGCTCCCCTGTGATGGCCTCTCCTCGTGCCAGCATGGGGAAAACTTCCCCCAAGCCAGACAATGCCCCTGAGACTGAACCTAAACAAACTGAGACTGCACCCTCGCCTGTGATCAAGTCCCTACCAGAACCCAGACCATCAAAGGCCTGCACACCACAGCCCCCTCCCCAGAAGGCTCCCCAGCCACAAATGTCAAGACCCCATTCCCAGCCACAGGCAGCTGCAGTGCCCTCAAGTCCACTCTCCCTGGCCCTATCCTCACTCACAAACAGCCTCCCTCACCAGATGCTTCAGTACCAGTGTGACCAGTGTAAGATCGCATTCCCCACTGTAGAGCTATGGCAGGAGCACCAGCACATGCATTTCTTAGCTGCCCAAAACCAATTCCTTCACTCTCAGTTCCTCGAAAGACCCATTGATATGCCCTATATGATATTTGACCCAAACAACCCCCTAATGGCTAGCCAGCTGTTATCTGGAGGCCTCTCTCAAATGCCTTCTCAGGGTAGCTCTGGTTTGGCCTCTGCTGCAGGCTCTGGGGCAATGAAGAGAAAACTGGATGATAAGGACGAAAGTGTTAACGACAAAGATGGTGGAAACAGTAGTGAAGAGCAACACAGAGATAAACGTTTGAGAACCACCATCACACCAGAACAACTGGAGATTCTCTATGACAAATACCTACTTGACTCTAACCCAACAAGGAAGATGCTGGACCACATTGCACGAGAAGTTGGCTTGAAAAAGAGAGTTGTGCAAGTTTGGTTCCAGAACACTCGTGCAAGAGAGAGGAAGGGGCAGTTCAGGGCTATAGGGCCCTCCCAGTCCCACAAGAAATGTCCCTTTTGCAGAGCACTGTTCAAGGCTAAATCTGCCCTAGATAGCCACATACGATCTAGACACTGGCATGATGCTAAGCAGGCAGGCTTTAGCTTGCCACCAAGCCCAATGATGAATCAAGACAATGAAAGAGGTGAAAGCCCAAATAAGTATAATTTCTTTGACTACCCACAGCTGCCTACCAAGACTGAGCCAAATGAGTATGAGCTTCCTGCTGCATCCTCAACTCCAGTCAAACCATCTGAGGCACAAATAAAAAACTTCATAAGCCCTTCATCCTTAAAAGCTGAAAACTGTGATGAAACTGAAGGGCCTAATGTTAATTCAGCAGAAGCCTCATCTTATGATTTCAATAAGATGGACTTCGATGAGACGTCATCTATTAATACAGCCATTAGCGATGCTACAACTGGAGATGAGGGTAATAACAATGAGGTTGAGAGCCTCACAGCCAACGGAGGGGACAAGCTGAGTGACAACAAGAGTGGCTTTGCACCAAATTCTGATGGTGGTGAAAGGTTCCAATTCAGCATGGTGAGCCCTGCACTCAGCTTCTCTGGAAAGGACTGTGACTCTTACTTTAGCTCCAGAGATGATGAAATGGATGACTTTAATGACAGGAGTGAATCATCTAGTCTAGCTGATCCCAGTTCCCCTAGCCCATTTGGGGCCGGTAACCCCTTCAAGTCCGGGAAAGGCAGCAATGCTGGGGACAGGCCAGGCCACAAACGATTCAGGACCCAGATGAGTAACCTGCAACTTAAAGTTCTCAAAGCCTGTTTTAGTGACTACCGCACTCCCACAATGCAAGAGTGTGAGATGCTTGGCAATGAGATTGGACTCCCCAAGCGTGTTGTCCAGGTGTGGTTCCAGAATGCCCGTGCTAAAGAAAAGAAATTCAAGATAAACATTGGAAAGCCATTCATGATAAGTCAAGGCTCACCAGATGGGCCCAGGCCTGAGTGTACTTTGTGTGGTGTAAAGTACACTGCCCGGATGTCCGTCCGAGATCACATCTTCTCCAAACAGCACATCACCAAAGTGCAAGAAACCCTGGGAAACCAGGTAGATAGAGAAAAGGACTACCTAGCACCAACCACTGTCCGTCAACTGATGGCCCAGCAAGAGCTGGACCGCATGAAGAAAGCTGGTGAGGGACTCAGCCTGCCTGGCCAGCAGCAACAGACTGCAGTGGACAACAATAATGCACTTCATGGCCTCAGCCTACCCTCAGGCTACCCAGGGTTATCTGGCCTTCCGCCAGTGCTACTTCCTGGGGTCAATGGGCCGTCATCACTTCCTGTTTTCCCACCCAACACACCTGGTGAGTTAGTATGACGAACAGTGAAAAAAAAAGTTAAATAGACTAGAAGCTTTATGAACTGAGCTTGATCATGCACTATTTTATTCTACTATACTACTGTTTATTCTGTATCACAGTGGTGTTTGTCAAAAAGTCTTATTTTTTAAAACTATTTTAAAATCAAAATGGTGGGAGTTAGTGCATGCATAATGTCATCATCATCAGAGTTGAACTGCTAATTGATAATTCAGAGATTTTTTACAACAAATGTATCTATATCATGGCTTTTGTTTGTGTTGTTTGTTTTTCCCCTTATTGTAGGTTTGGTATATTTATATTATAATATATTGGCAGATTGAAATTATCATAAAGCGCATGTGACAGTTTTGATCCATAACAAAATCTTAACAAGAAAGACTCAGCCAGTGACAAATTAAGCATCATTATCTTGTCATACAAAAAAAATTTCCATAGTGATTTGGGGTTGAATATTAAAATATTGAATATTTCCATATTTATATACCACTGTATTTCAGCTTTAGCGTCTCCCGGTGCTGGCATGCTTGGGTTCCCTACACCAGCCACCCCCTCTCCTGCCATGTCTCTCAGCACTACCCCAACCAAGACTCTTCTGCAGACTCCTCCTCCTCCTCCTCAACCTCCTCTTCCTCCTCCTGTTCCCTCCACACCTTTGGCAGCAGTAAATCATACAGAGCAGCAAGGTAAAGACTCAGAGAGAGACAGCAGCAAGAAACCAGGAGACAAGCCACCTCACATGAAGGTGAAGGACAGAGAGAACGAGAGCGGCTCACGCCCCGAGACCCCCAGCATGGCCAAGAAAAGGGAGAAACCATGTCCAGCTCCAGGGAAACCAGGAAGTGAGACTCAACTAGACGCTACACAGCTTCAGGCACTTCAGAATGCTCTTGCCGCGAGTGATCCAAGCTCTTTCTTGGGGGGGCAGTTCCTGCCCTACTTTCTACCTGGATTTCCCAACTGCTTCTCTCCCCAGCTTCCTAGAGGGGTCCAAACAGGGGGCTACTTCCCACCACTGTGTGGAATGGAGAACCTGTTTCCATATGGCCCAGCCGCAGTCCCACAAGCTGCCATGGCCGCTGGTCTCTCCCCGACCGCCCTCTTGCAGCAGTACCAGCAGTCCCTCCAGGATTCACTGCAGAAGCAACAGCAGCAGCAGCAGAAACAACTT
>JAPZEB010000013.1:17575281-17591007 GCA_029783705.1 Chaetodon striatus | reverse complement strand
CACACACACACACACACACACACACACACACACACACACACACACACACACACACACACACACACACACACTCACACCAGATCAACCAGACTGAAACAGCAGTATGAAAGGACAGGGCGCGTTGTTCATGTCAAAATGAGAGAAACCAGAAACAAAAGTACCGCACACTAAAGAGGGGAGAAGGGTTTTAGTTTAGCTTTATATCACAGACGTATTCCAGAAAGCAGCACAAAAAGTGCCTCAGTGTGTTTATCTACACTCGTAGTTACAGGGTTAACACAGTGTGGTGGACGGGGGGACCCAGGCACAGAGCATCAAAGCAGAGAGGCTTGTCATAGCCGCTGAATACAGAATCAAATGAATATTAATGCGGAACCAATTACCTCAGGGAAATGTTGTCTGTAGGTTAGCTTTGCTAACACACGTGTCTCACCTTTAGCAAAGTGGAAGCAGTGGGGGGGAAAGCCTGGAGGGTGGACAGCGCTGATGTATTCGTTTTCCTCCTAACAAGCTTGTCTCCCCCTTCCAAAATAGAATTGTCCACCACACAGCTCCTCCCCGCCCCTCTCCTGATTTCACCTAGATGCAAACTGCAATTTAAAAAAGTGAATTATGGAGAGAATAAATGATACAATGCTTCAACAATGCCTATGGCTAAGAGGAAGTTAATATTTGTGCCATGTCTGACCACGTTGTTTGTTTGCAAAGATTTGATAAGAAGGAAAAATATCATTTTTAAATGCTTTGCTACAATACAGGCTAAAGGTTTTTTCTGAACATAGCATAAGCCAATAAACAAAAATAGGCTTTTAAAGTCCCTTAGCAGCAAATTTTCATTTCACACACCTTTCCCTGTGTGCAGCAGTTTTGAGGCTCTGTAGTGGTGACATGTATACTATCTTGTTATGTGAGCAGCTTAGCACAGTGCAGCACTGATCTGTGCAGGTCTCCGGCTGCTGCTGATCTGCATAAGTGACTGTGGCACACTTAAAGCTGCTGGCTCCTTAAAGCCCCTTCTAAATCAGTGTTAAAGCCTTGATAATAGACCTCGCTGGCCAATTGATTGGCCTTCATATGTTTACAGCTCACTTTAATTGCCTCAAAAATACCATTTATCAGCCATGTGTGTCCATGTATGCATGCATGTGTGTGTGCAAGCATGCCTGTCCATCGACAAAAAGGCCTATTGATTTATCAGCATCTGGATTTGTCCCGTTCACCGTACATAAAACCCCCGCGTATGTGCTGTTCAAAATGGGAAATGGCCCCATCGATTCCCTTAAGTTGGAGCCCAAATGCTAAAGATTTTTGGATAAGCTTTCTCATTATTTAAGCTGAAATCAATAGGGGAGAGCATGGGTCTAATGAATGAACGGGCCACAGATCAGATGGGGTGTGCTCATCCCTGGCCTGTCCTGGTCGATCTGTGTGGGTGCGTGTGAGTGTGTGAGTAAGAGAGAAAGGGAGACAGAAAGAGTGAAAGAAAGAACCTGACTATTTGTGCATCGCAAATCTTTTTCTTTGGCACTCAAAAAAAAAACTCACACTGTGGGTCCATCTGTGTCTTTATTTCTTTTTGTTCATTTGATCCATCACTGTTTGATTAACTTCCTTTCATTCGAATGTCTCCTCCTGAACCTCGTGTTCCCAAAATGTGACATACAGTTCATCAAATTCAGCATCAAAGGACAGTTTTTATTATCGTTATCATTATTATTACTGAGCTGTCACGCACTCTTTGTCTTTCTCTAGTTGACGGTCAGCAGGAAGCAGGTGGAGCGGCTGAACAGGGAGCTGTCAGAGTCCCACCAGAAGGAGGAGACGCTTCTTTCTGAGGTGTGAAAAACACTAAAACATGCACTGTGTTCATGTGTCACTGTTGTCCTTACGTTCATTTAACTGTGGTTTTCCCTCTTGACTCCACCGCCCCCCCAGAAAATTATAAATGCAATGAAAATTCATCATCTGGCCTCATCTGGACTCATAAGGTCCAGTTTCCCCAGGGGGGTCGCTGTAGTTTGAACTTATCTTTCTGCTTAGAATACATCCAAAGGGGAAATTAATTACAAAATAAAACATATACAACAGCAAAATTGCAAGAGATCATGGAAAGGACCCAGGAGTGGAGATTTAAAAAAAAAAGAAATTAGCCCCAGATACTCAACACCTTCAAATAAAATCTAGGTTAAACATAAATCTGCATGGGAATATAATATGCGGTGCGGCTGTCTGTCTATATGTCAGCCAGTCAGCCAGTGAAACCAAAAATTCAGCTGGAGACAAATACACACACACACCAGCTACCCCTCCCAACCGCAACCCCTTTGGCTGACTTTTTGGTTTTTCCACTTTCCATTCTTTCCACTCTTTTGAAATATCAAAACGATACGGAGTGGTGTGTCTCTAGGAAATTGTCTTTGGCCGAGCGTGCAGACACTGCCTTTTAGAGTAGCCACATTTACCAGACAACTGCGAAGAGTTTCACTTTGTGGTTTGGCCAACTCGTGGAATTAACTACATTAATTATCTACAGCTGATATTGCAGACAGTTGTCATGTCAGCTGGTGAAAGCGACACTCGCCGGCTGCAAACGAGAAGCCTGCAGACATTTAAAGTTGATAATAAGTTGATATTATCATAGTCATTAAATACCACATATATATATATAAAGTTGGCTGCTTTTTAGTGGATCTCTGCCGAGTGGCTTCACATAAGAGTAATATCAACAATATCAACAAAGAAGACTCTGGAGCGCAAATATCACTAACCAGTCCAATTTTCAAATAGTAAACTCCCTGTCCCTTCCCCTCGCTCCCCTCTAAGGTGTCCCGCCTTTTCAACTCATAAATATGGAAGGCAAAAGATGATGAGATTCACGGACAAGAAAGGAATCAAAATCTATTGTTGCGTGTCCTTTTCCCCGTGTAAAGTTTGGATTAAATGTCACACATTAGCATGTGAACTTTTAAATGAGCTTGTTTGCTCTCCGCGGTGTGGGGCATGTAAATACCCATCTTGAGTATGGAATGGGGATTGCTTAGTTGAGGGGGTGGGGGCTCACAAGAATTGGGAAGTGTAGGACATATTTGAGTGTTGCACCGGCAATTAGGCCGCAGCAAGGGACCGGAGTGCCAAACAGCTCTATTGACTGGTTGCGTCCGGCCGGTGTTTCACACCTGAAGTGGCAGAAAGTGGCAGATGGGGAAAGCTCCCTTATGGCTGAGGCTTCTGGTGATTTGAGGGAAGGCGATGATTGACAGGCACTCCCAAAATGAGATGATTGACGCGTACTGTCGCAATGAATCTACTCATGGGCAAATTCAGGTGTGAGCGGAAAGAAATGTGCGTGTGCGAGTACGCATGGCTGTGGGCACACTGTAACCTCGGGAGTGTAGCTCTGAGATATTTACCATCAAAGATTTCTCATATCAACCGCCTAAAGTGTTATGTTCTGTAAAATTTTGTACCATTGTTATATTCTACTTTCAGTACTTAACTTCCAGAGATTAACCTATAAAAAAGCAGCCATGATAAGATGTGAAATATAAATCAGTTTTGTTTAATGTGTCCTGTGACGTGCACGTTGTGTGAGACATTTGATAGTAACCAAACATCATTCTATATTTGCACATTTTTTTCATTGACTAGGATCCTCTTTGTTTTAAAATGGGAGGCTGCTTATTTATTGACATAATTTCCTCTCAGTGAAGGGCTTGTGTCTGTAAAACACATTAAAATCATAATGCAATCTTTGCTAACCCAGGAGCAACGTTATTGTTCTATTATACTCACCGAACAACAGCATCCCGGCCTGTTTATCAATCCAATATCTCATAATGTGCTCTCTGCTTGGTCATTTTGAATATAAAAAGATCTCACACTGTTATTGTACCATATTTCCTATATTTAGTATCAATCTCTTGTTCTGACATGAATCTGACACATCCAATATGATATTTGATTAGTTGTTGGGGTTTTTTTGTTGTTGTTTTTTTTCATAGTCTCCAGGTGATATTGGATACATGTGCAGAGCTGGTATTATGTTGGCTGTTTCATCTGGGTATAAAAATGATTTAGTGTGTACTCAGCACGCAGTGTCATTGACTAGCTTTAATTTCACTGCAAGGGTGGGCTTTATTACTCTGCTACTCTCCGAATGTGTGTGTATATGTGTGTGTGTGTGAGGGAGAGCGCAGGAGCAAGAGAGAATTAATGTTTTTGTGCATATGTATTTGTGTGTTTCCATGCTGGCTGGTGTAGCAGCATGCCACACCTGTGCACACACACGTACTTGTGCATATCTCTGTATATATCTCTCCATGACTGCTGTATATCCAGCATCTTCAGCATGTAATTACCATTCAGTGGAAGAATCAACTAAACCAACGCGTGGAACAGCTCCCACATCACACTCCGGCCAAACTGGTGGTCCCACTTCAAGAAACAGAGGGGCTCCACTTTGCCGTGACAAACCTTACTTTTGATCAAATGCTACAGAGCCATAATCATGTTTGTGCCACTGAATTCTTTAACCTTTCCATGACCCTGCTGAATGCCAGCGGCCCAATCACAGAACCTAATTGAATCTGCTTGGCGGCGCCCCCCCGACTGATGAAAAAATAAAATTGGAGGTGAAAAATGAATACAGCAGCAGCAGAGAGAGAGAGAAGGAGGGAGGTGATGCTGGTGAAGGTGGAGGTAAGGGAGGGAGTTGGGGGGCCGGGGGGGGGGTCGCACTGCAGTTTTATAAATACACAGATGTGCTCACAAACACACAACCAGACACGTACACACAGTCACACCTTTTTCAATCCTGCAGGAGAATGGGGAGTGGGAAATGACAGAGAGGGAGCGAGAGGAAGAGGTTGGGCACAGGTTTCTCATTACCCCCTCGGCCCATTCGGAGGATATTCCTATAAGATAATCTGATTTATTTGCAATTTTCCTTTAAGCGGCTTAGTGTTTACCTCCAAGATTAATATTTTTCTCTGTTATTAATATCAGACTGTAATTAGGAGTGATGTGTCTCGCTCTGCACAGTTCCGTGGCCGCCAGGCAGCTAGCTGGATGAAACTCTTGTTGCGACTCTGTGATCCCGTTTCACAAGACAAAAAAAAGAGAAAAGAAGAAGGAAGTTTTAAAAGGAGGAAAGAGGCTGCAGGGTAGGGATGTAGAATTACAATTGCGGCATACCTGTCTTTGTGTCTACGGGTGTGTGTACGTGGGACCGTACGAATATCTGAGTGTTTATTTCTTTAGTTTATGTGCGCGCGCGCGTGTGTGTGTGTGTGTGTGTGTATGTGTGTGACAGTGTGATGGCCCCCTCTGATTGATAAGGTGTCTGTGCTGGCTGCAGATTGCTCTTGCTGATTGCTTCTGAGAGCTCCAGCTGATTTATAATCAGAGCAGGATGAAGGATTGAGCTGTGGATTGCTTATCTGTTTAGCCCCCCTCACAACATAAACTGACAAATTATCATGTTGAACACACACACATACACACACGCATAGACACACACAAGCACATGTGAAAAAAAAAAACATAATAATGCGGACCTTCTTATTAAACACACACAAACTCACTGTCATATCGTACACACACACACATTGGCCACACAGCACAGGTTTATTCATCAGCACAGTCATATTTTCATGATTGCCCGAAAGAGTGCAATCAGTCTCATTTGTTTACATGTCGGTATCAGATGTATGGAAGTCAAGTTAAGTTGCAATTAACTTGTTTTATGCACTTAGAGTTTTGATTTGCTCCATGCTGAAGAATTATTTGGAAGATTCTGTACCAATGATCAAGGCTGGGGATGTTCTTATTCTCTTGTTTTTTTTTTGATGCACACTTCTCCTTGCTCACTTAACTTGATACTTAACTGCTTTTCTGTACTCACATCCCTAGAATCTGAACTGTGGGAGGAGAGGATAAAACACCCCAGACATAATGACAAAAACACATGCTTTTATTGTGAAGAGGTTGTGATGGTGTTTAAAGGTATGCTATACAGGAATTGTCGGTTTCTTTTGGTAAACGCAACATTCAAACTTGGCCCCTACACTGTTTGTATCAACACGTTCTTACTCCCAACTTTGTCAGTGGTCTCAAAATGTGACGCTTTAGGTGCCCCTCCTGCGTCAGTTTTGGATGTTAAGGGATGGTGTATCAATTTACATTCATCACATGCATCATCACTTTTCAAAATAAACTTCTGTGTTTACAGGAGATGCAGTATTTCTGTTTGTTGAATACATACAGTCCTTGAAACACGGGTAAAAAAACCCCCTTGTTTTCAGGTGTATTTCATTCAGTTCAGGCAACAAAAGAACGTGGTTAGGTTTGCACAAACATCATGTTTTGGCTTAAATGGGTACATTTGTTACTTAGTAAAAGGTCCCGTCGCGCATATGTTACCAGCATGATATGCTTCACATACTAGCACACTAGATGGTTATTGAAATAGTTTGATTGTATTAAGCTTTACAGGGGACACAAATAGCGGTCTCCTAGGTGAAAGTCAACTCGGTCTCACATTTCGAAGTCAGCGAAATCACTGAAGAAAAAAGCTGTCCTTTGACATCGGCAAGATACACAGCCAGTTGCTGTTATACTTTAACACTGGAAACGCGGCAGGTGAAGTTTGAAAGTTAAGGCGGTGAAACCCGAGTAGGGTGGGCAGGAGCAGTGGTGGATGGGTCCAACAAACACTGACTTTCACCAGGAGAGCAGTGCTTGTGTCCTGTAAGACTATAAAGCCAAACCCTGTTTTTTCCCTAAACCTAACCACATGCATTTGTTGTTTAAGGGAAACAAATGTCAATTTGCGGTGTTGTACCAATGTACTGCATTTATTTTGAAAGACTATATGCAAACGGTACATTTCCTGTAAAAAAACGGAAGTGTATTTTGAAAGAAGACAATTCATGTAACAAGCAGAACTTGACACGGCATCCCAGAATGTGAACAACCAACGCACCCAGGGTGCGTTGCACGTCGTATCAGGACATGGAATGTCAATAACCAAACGTCTATGTGATGAGGTCAGAGTGAAAATGTGTTGTGAAAGTCCGAAGTTTGTTTGACACATCCACCCCCCCCTTTCACCTGCCCTATACAGACTTTCTTGCTCTTTAAACTATAGTTGTTGCCCGGAACGTCAAAAAATGCCACCGCCTGGGGCGTCTCACTTGACCGCTGAAGGGTGCCTCGGTCTGTTGGTGTCTGAACTGACAGGCCACTGGCCAAACGTCCCCAATTTAGGAGTTTGGAGTGAGACCAGGATGTACTGCAAACTATCCTACCATTGTCGTATCGTTATGTATGTTACAATGGAAACCCTAAACTTTAGCAAGCTAACTAAGCTAACGGCTGGCACCTACCTGTCCAACAGAAAACCAGTCACTCTCCATCCCCATCCTCTTTTTCTGTGCTCGCCAGCGGAAGTGAAAGTGAAAGCCAACCCCAGATTCACTCTTGTTTTGGTACAAGTTTTGTCTGCTTGGCCTTTTGCATTGCTAGAATTTCTTCAGCAGTGTGTCTGTGATTTTTGCAGCTTCTCTTTGATGTGTGTTGCTCTCAGACTGGCACCTGGTCGCTACGTTTTAAGTCACAACCTCACCTGCTGCACCCTGCCCAGAGATGTCCTGAACACAGCAAAATAAGAGGAACATACAAGCAGAGGGCAGAGTCTCTGCAGATAAATTCACCACAAAACACTTCTAGTGGGTCATAAGTGATGATTGAGAGGGATTATTTTTGTATGAGTCTATACATGTTTTATCGGAAAGAACATTAAAGTATACCTTTGAAATATCATATTTATACAGTGTAACTAAAGTAGGTGTTGTCTTTCGATAAAGAGGCTGGCATATTATGTGAGACTAATTCTACTTGGCAAGCCAGAGTACAAGCCAGCAGGTTTAAATGCTGACAGGTTTAGTATGCCCTATGGCACTGTGACAGCTCTCTGAGTGTGTGTGTGTGTGTGTGTGTCTGCGTCTTTCTGTCTTTCTCTTCCTTCCCATTCTTACCTGTCTGTCTGATTATCTGTTACTTTCTGTCTTTTCACCACAGTTGTTTGTAAATGCACAGTGACAGAATCACGAAAGAAGCACAAAAACACAAAGTACAGGAGCGCTTGGCATCAGACGCACACACACACACACGCACAGAGGGACACGCACACACTGACGAATGGCAGCAATTAGATGGGGAAACCAAGCATGTGAGGACAGAGGAGCGCTGAGGGGCTGCAACCGCTGTATGGAACGTGTGTGTGCGTGTGTTGTACTTGTTTGTGTGGATTTGGAAGGTTTTTTTATTCTTCTAATGCACCATCCATCTGTCTAAATATCAACACTGTCTCATACGTCACCGGACAGTGGCTGCGGCGGGGTGCAGTTGGTTTTGGGGGTGTTAACATTTGCAATCAAGGACCAAATAAGAAAAAGGACTGGATTACAACATTATCAGTCTGCAGAAATTAATTGCCCATGGGACTGAAGCTGGAACAGAAAAGCTCTTGTATTTGGCAGCAGCCACGCTTCTGTACAAAACACAAGGAAACGGTACCGACAGAAAAGAACAGAGATGCTTGTGATTTCTGTTTTCTCTCACTCTCCTTCCATGTCAGTCTACTGAGTTGTTTAACCCATTGACACCGAGACCTTGAGTTTTCTCAGCTCTTCTACTTGCTTCCCATTGGACGAATAACCTCCTCACTCCAGTCAGAGCAGCAGTCACTTCTCATTTTCCCTTTTTAATGTGAGATTTCATCTTTTCAAAGAATTCTTTACAACCAGCCTCTCCTTCCTGAATCAATGGCATCTCCATCCACTCCAACTGCTAAAAACAAATCTCTACCCTTACCTAGTTCTGTACCTTTCAGAGTATTTCCCTGCTTTTATTGAACATTTTGATGGCTTTTTACGTACATGTCATCACAGACATAATGTACAGGTAATATAGTCTTGTCTCTTTATCATTTTCAGGCCACATGGGATGCCTGTTTCATATTTTTCCAACCCCACGTTAGTGCTGGGTGAGATGGCGCTGCCGAATTGCACTTTTTGAAGTCACTATTCATAGTCGAGTAATAAAACAAAGTCACCTGAGCTCCATTTATTCACGTAAAAAGATGTAAGACACTGTAAAAAGCACTTAATTAGTGAATCAGTGTACATCAGCAGCTGTGTGCATAACAAACAAACTCACACTGACAACACTTGTGACTTGTTTCCTAGGCTTTACAGCTGTAATGAGAGCTATATAGAATCCAACTTTCCTTAAACATATATCTGTCTGTTTTTTTTTTTTCTTTATACCAGGGATTTGTGGAGGGTGTGATATGTGTGTGTGTGAGCACATTTGTGCAGGTTATCAACGGTTTTGCCTTCTTGCCAGCTTTTTGCTGATTTATTCCCTCCTCTGTGGGATTGTGCAGATTTTTACAAGCAGGTGTATGCGTACGTGTGTGTAGATTTGGATTTATGACCAGAGGAGGTGTGTGTGAGACACCGCCACTGATGAATTACTTCACTTCTGATTGCTTATATCACAAATCATCCCCATATTATAACCCTTTTCATGCAAATAAGTGGGCACCGTGTGTGTGTGTGTGTGTGTGTGCGCATGTGAGAAAGAACGAGAGAGAGGGCATGAATACATGTGTCTGTAAAATAATGCAAGCTGTTATTTACATATAAACTAAATGTACACTGTGAGTTCATATATGTAGCCCATGCATGGTATCTATGTGTGCGTATTAAGGACGAGTGAGTAAGTATGTGCGTGTGTGGTAACCCTGTATCGCTGGCGAGCTCATTTCTCTCAGAAATCAAAGTTAAATGGGTCATCTATCATGAGAATATGTGACTGGGACACTTGTCTCTGCCACGCTTAGTGTGTGTGCGTGTGTGTGCAAATATGCACACAAATGCAAGGTGTGTGGTGCAAGGGCAGCGTGTGTGTGCTTCTGCAGCTGTGTGCACCCTCTCGCGTGTGCGCATGTGTGTATGTGGCGGCCACTTGTCTTTGCCTGCGCTATGATTAATGGTTTACATTGGGCTGTTCAGCCATGCATGTTTCTTGGTTTATCGTTTTATGCTGTCTCCAATTAAAGCTCCATAACTTGAGTGATGGCTTCACGCCAGTGTCCATCAATAGAGGCCATCAGCGGCCTCATGCATTCAGGATATGGAAGCCACACACTAACTATTATCCTCTTGTGTCAGAGCCAGTGGGCAGCCTGTGTGTGCGAATATGCAGATGTGTGTGTGCATGGGTGCACGTAAAGTAAAAAAATATTGATTTCACATGATCTAACCAATAACCCTTTAAAATAAATCTGGTTTACTTCTTAAAATCTTATCTTCAAACAAATGAAATATATTGTCAGTGGGGTAACATAATACTGTCTAATCAATATCAATCATAAAGTAATCAATCAATCATCCTGAACAAGTGGAATCATCCCAATGGCGGTTTACTTGTTTCTTTTGACATTGTAAGGAAGCAAAACTGAAAGTCTTTACACAAGAATCAGTAGTTTATTTATTTTGCTAGGTGTGCATGCATGCAGAATTTTGCACCTTTGTGTCACTGTGTGTGTGTGTGTGTGTGCTGGCCTGCCTGTGCCAGCAAAGTGTCAGGCGATACATACATCTGGACGCATGAACTCGTTCATGTGTGCACCACACAGGCGATGCACGCGCCGCGCAATATCATTTCACGCAATATTATTTCTCATATAGCTGTAATGACATTAGGCCGATATGTTGATTATACTGTCGGCAAACAGCAGCCCTGCTGATTGGGTTAGCATATTACCCTATATCACATCTCTCCATTCATCCCTGTGCTTTTTTTTTTTTTTTATTGCCCTCATTTTTCCAAATCACTTCCCACTTCCCCAGTTTCCTGGGCGAGGTTCCAGGCTATGCAAGCAGGTGATGTGGAGTAATATGATGATAGGAAGGCACAACAATGCAAGAGAGGAAAAGCTTTAAAAAAAAAAAAAAACTGAGAGCAGCTGTTGTTACATGTCTGGATGCAGGACAAAGCCCAGTGATTGGAAAGCAAAGTGTTAACTTATGTGCAAATATAGGGGTTCATAAATATTTGATCACACTTACAAAAGCACAAATGAGCACATGAGGGTGTGTGTATGTGTGTGTGTGTGTGTGTGTGTGTGTGTGTGTGTCATGGTTTCTGGTCAGCATGTGCTTTGGATAAGGATGAAGTAAAGGGTGTGCAGATTGGTGAAGAAAAATTGGGTGTGATTTAGTGGAGATCCAGAATGACTAAGGGGGGTGGGGTTAGGGAGGCAGGGAGATATTTCAGAGTGGGCTACTCAGATTGTTAGAGAGAATGAGATTTCATTTGCAGCTGGGACATTGAGTGATGACACCCATGGTGTGTGTCTGTCTTTGTGTGTGTCTGTATCCATATGTGTGCATAAGATAGTGCCTGTGTATGTATTTGCACATAGAATACACACCCACCATTTTATATATATACATATATGTGTGTGTGTGTGTGTGTGTGTGTGTGTGTGTGTGTGTATCTATATGTATTGTACAAACTGCAGAATTGCTCTCAGGATTGCTTGTGTATTTCTTCTGTGTCAGTTTCCTCTTTAACACCAGTCTCTAAGTGGTAGTGGCAAAAATCAAAATCACTGTAAAACACACTACAGCAGTATAGATTCACCCCTCTTCTCCTTCTCCCTGTACACACAAACATACGCACACACACTCAAACACAGTCTTCATTATAAACTAGCAGGAAACAAACACAACACCACAGGCAATATTTATGTTACAGTGAAACAGAGACTTTTGGTGCCGTTAAGACCGCGACACCATCATGTCTAACTGTCATGATAGGAAATTTCCCTGCAAATTACCAATGGTGTAATTCGATATTTGTACCACACTTGCAGGTAATGATTTAGCCATGCATAGTGTACAGTTGGACACACAGGCGGCAAATGGAAAAAAGATAACAATAACAATAACTCACATCAGCCGTCCCTAATATATAGGCTGCTACACCGTGTCAGGGATATATGACACTTGGAGAAAAATGAACTGTGGTTATCTGGAAATTAAAAAAAGGGACTGATTTAATATTCAGCAGTGGCTGAAGGGGCTGGGGGAAGGGAAAGAAGGCGGACCTATGGATTGGGGGGAGGGGGTGGCGGCGATGGAGACGGAGGAAATTAATCAGTGGTATCATCTCCATGGGAGTTTAGCTAACCACCGACCTCAGCGCTTTAGTCAGCCTATGAGGGAGCTCCTGCTGAAGCTGCTGCCATAACAAACCAAACCCACCAAATTACCATGCATATACATTTTTACACAAAGGCACACATACAGAGATCACACCTCAGACTTATAAGCCCAACCGTCTTCAGACAAGCCCTGTGTCAGCAGAAGTCCCACTCGGCTATGTTTGTATGTGTTAGTGTAATATATATGCATATAATCTGTGTGTTCTGCCTGTATGTATGTGTGTGGCCAATATCTGTATTGTCTATATTATGTCTGTAGGGGGAGAAAAATCAAATCATGGTAAAATTCTCAGTGTGATGTGTGTGTGTACTTCTTGCCATTTTATTGCGATTTTGTCTTCAAATGAGAATGATTCCACACAATGTCACTTCAAATCATTTTGCTGTCAGTTTTCACATCTGAGGGTCTTTGAGTGAAGACAATACACATGCCACTTTGTGTGCGACAGTGAGTGAATGTGAACCCTGACTGTGTTCCAGGCCGAGGCCAAGATGGTGTCTTTAAGGGGCGAGCTCAGCTCCTTGTTTGAGAGAGGGATGGAGGAGAAGGAGGCGAGGATTAACCAACTAACTGAAGAGCTGAATGAAGTGAGACGAAAGGTAAGATTGTACATAAACAGACATGTTTTTGTTTGTATAAAATTTAAAGGCTTAATTTTATGTTACAAATACCCAAAGCAGGGGTGACAAACATAGGGCCCAGGGGCCAGGACCGGCCTGACAAAGGGTCCAATCTGGCCCACTGGATGACTTTGCACACCTGATAGTGATGCCCTTGTGGAAGCTAAGGGCCCATCCACACGAAGTCTTGTCAGGGTGAATTTGCCAAAGTTTTTAACCAGTCCGGCCTTTCATCGGTACGAAACCGGCGTTTCAGAGGTCGAAACTGCATCTTTTTGAAGCGGGGTTCCAGAGTGCACAAATCTGAAGATGCCGCCTTTGCGTCTTTGTGTTTAGCCAGTGTGCGACTTTTGGCCGGCAACGATGTCATAGCCCCACCTCTCTAACCTCTGAGTTAACCCGGGCAGGAAGCTGTCCCATCACAACAACAACAATGGCGGATTACAGACTCGTGTTCCTGCCACAGAGCCTGCTCAGCCTATTGCGGCTTCTACAGCAAAATCTTCTCCTCCTCCTTCACTACAACGAGCAGCAGACAGCAATCGACAACTATTTATGCTACATGCTCCTGCATCCACCGCGGAGGGCAACAAGCTTTTTGCATCTTCTTCTCCGGTTCAGAGCTGTACACTCTGGTTTTCAGTGGTGCGCCATCTCCTGGCTGGTAGCCTTTTTATGTGGTTTCAGTGGCTTGAACTGGCTTCATTTTGACGCCTGCATTCTTGAAGTCGGCGCCATGATAACAGAACACTATTGCAATCTGATCATTTTATTTGGTGGTTTCAAAAAGACAAGTCTTTGGTGGATATAGCCTAAGAGGTGCCAGGTTTCAGTAGCACGTTAAACAGTGAGAAGCAGTGAAAACCTCTGATCTAAAGGAATACTTTGCCCACAGAATGATCATTAGTATATCAGTTAGTCATGTCATGTTACCTTGAATTTGAGAAGAAGACTTTGTTTTCTTGCATGCCTCCACAAAAAAGAAAAATCTTGGTTTATCGATTTGACTGGGGACCACGTTTAACAACAGAAAAACTATATCAAGACATCTGTTTACAAATTCTCACACAACTCCAGCAGTATAATCCAAGTCTTATTTATGCAGTTGTATGCTCAGCACTTCACAAACACATGCATTTTGGCTAAAACCCTACAATTTAAAACTGCTCTCTTCAAAGGCAAGCTCCAATACTAAGGTTGTTTTTAGTGAAAATGCACGTGTTTAGGAAGTTCTGAGCATACGACTGGACAAATGAGACTTGGATTATACTGCACGAGTTGTGTGGGAGTTTGTAAATGGATGTTTTGATATATTTTTGTTGTTGTATAACAGCAGTCAATCAGTAAATCAATATGTACACTGTTTTCTGTGGAGCCATGTGAGAAAAACACACGCCGTGCGAGAAGAACAACGCTGTCACCATGATTTTAATTTGATAACTTGATATAACTTGATATGACTTATTGATTTACAAGTGGGCCTTTGATTGGGCCGCGTAAAAGTGGGCGGGCTTTGAGTTTAGCGTAATACAAAGTGGCAGTGGAATCTGCTGTTAAGTGGACTGTTGGCTTCACACACACTCCCCTCAGTGTAAGATCAGGAGGAGGACACGTGATGGATAAATTAATTTGACGTCAGCCACATAGTTTTGCAAATAAAAGTAAAGTTTTTGCACACTGATATCCAAACGTACATACCTCCCTAGTAGGGTTTCATATGACCAGTGTGGCTAGCAAGTCAGTCAAAGTCTTGTTTGATAGGAGGAACTTTTGTACACCCCTATGGGTGCAGGATTAGACATCAAACAATGTTTTATGTACTTTTACAGGAAGAAAAAAGACAGACATTTTGATGTAAAAATACTCTAATGCAGATATTTTTTTAAACGTATTTGGCATATAATAAAAGATAAGTGAACAATTAACACAGGGACACAGGATTCAAACTGGGAAAATATATTCATTTCACTGGGTCTTCAGGAAAATCTATACACATGCAGTTTTTATTTTATTTTTTGAATATCCAACTCACAAGTACCAGCATGAATGTGTGATGTGATGTGATCGTATGATATTGAAAAGCTCTGGAGCAAATTAGGAATTGTATTGCATCGTGAGGCTTTGGCTAACATCATTGGTTGACCCCTGGGATTCTGTTAGCTAATTTAAGTATGCTATCATAGCGCTTCAATCAGTTTTCCACCCACCTATTTTATACCCTTTTCAATTATACAGATTACCAATGCTGCTACAGCTTATTGAGCTGTACTTTTGATTCAAAGGCACACCGGCCCATTGAGGCACAAGCACTGACAGAAGTGCACACACAAACACACAAAGTACACACCACTTGATCTGCATATCATTATGCTTTTGATCGAATGCCAAGGTTTCGCTGAGAAAGACATCAGAGTCAAATGGAGCGAACATGTACACACAACACCTGTAGGATTTGTGTGTGTGTGTGTGTACGTGTGTGTGCCTGCGAGAGAGGCAGCTGTGAAATCTGCACCTGTTTAATTGAATTAGCCTCGTTAATGTATTCACACCGGCTGCCAAAAAAGCACGGCTTTAACGAGCTCGTTAGACCAATTAGTTAATTAATTGTCTGTATAGCAGCGGCTTCCCAAAGAGCTGCGTCTTCATTATCTGATGGCTGCCGCCTGTTGGATCATTGAATGAGAGCTGATAATGCATTGCTGTCACACTGCACTCATGACTGTGTGTGTGTGTGTGTGTGTGTGTGTGTGTGTGTGTGTGTCTCATCAAATGTCACATATTTATAAATATATATGTGTGTATATAGA
>JAPZEB010000013.1:17543061-17562213 GCA_029783705.1 Chaetodon striatus | reverse complement strand
CATCCTGATGCGTCTACGACAAGGAAGTAACAGGAAAATATGTTATCAGTGCAGGATGTTGTAGTTGCTCTATAACATGCCTACTTTACAGCAAGTTGGTTGCCTGATTGTCCATCTTTTGTCCTATGGAAGGAGACATGTTAGATTCTGCTGACAGTGATATTTCCAGCTGTACCGACACAACCGCCAACATGACTAGGGAGAGTGTGGACATAGTAATTGTGCACGGGGCCTTTGGTAGGACTGAGATAGGCAGGGAGACCACAAGTGGTCAGATGGAGACGTATGATAGACCCAGGTGTGAATAGCGGTGTTTCTCAGCCGTCCACTTGTGTTCAAATCACCAAAACGTGTTTTAAAGCCAAGTGTAAACAGAGTCTTAGTTTTGTTCGGGGAGGTTGAGCAGCTTTTTCAGACCAAAAAGCAGCATTGCCACGTGAATGCTAAGGCCTGACCCATCACAATAATTTTTGTAAGTGTTTGATTTTGAATACACAAGTGGGAGCTAGACTCAAATCTGCATAAAGACCATTCACAAAAAAAAAGAAAAATACTGGAAGTATTGAGCATTTTTGTTCCATTTTGCTGTGGCGTGAGAGCTTGTTGTGTTACTCATTTTCAATTCTGTGCGCTTGCAGATGCTGCATGGAAACAAGATCTGCGAATGTTAGTTCAATGTGTGATGTCCAATCATTTTATTTATTGTTAACACTCCAGCACAGTGTGTCTCCAGCTCCCCCACTGGGACTTCAGTTTGAAAAAGTATACACTCATAGTTCTTCTATAAAGCACATTGAATATAAGAAATTGCATATTATTTGAAATGGACTAGGGGGGGGCTGAGGGGGAGGAAAAGCAAACAAGACTGAAAGGAGGCAGAGAGAGCGGAACAGTGGAAGGTAAGCAGTATTGTGGAAGGTTGTTCAAGCCTTCAAGGTTGGATTTGGACAAACATTGGTCCTGCTCACAATGCTTTACAACCATCAGAATAGCTGACTGATTTTTCTCTCTCCCTGCGTTCTCTCTTGATCTCTCTTATTGCTCATTTCTTTTCTTGCCTTGCCACTTCTCCCTTTCATCCCCCCCGTCACCACACCCCCACCCCCAACTGTTCAAATATTATTTCTCCCCCTCCTGTCGTCCTCTCCCCCCTTATTTCTCCCTCTCTTTATCTTGTCATTGCCTGTCAGTAGGGATTCTATCTGCGCTGAGTGTTGTGTGCGTGCGAGTGTGTGAACACATTGAGACTGAGATACACTTAAGAGCTCATTGATTTAAAAATACCTTCGATATTGGAGGTCCCCTCCCGCAGATTCGTTCAGAAGCTTATCACACACACGCATAGACATCCACGTAGAGATATGCATAAACCAAAGCTCCACTCCAAAGTTTCTCCTTAAACTTTGTGATTGACCTAGTTAGCGTGTCGTTTTGACAAGTTGTCTGTTTTGACACGACATCCTCCGGTGTTTATCAACATCCATTTTGCCTATCACACGCTCACATTGGGAATTCACGTGCACACACACACACCTACACACACACACACACAAAGATAAATCAAGCTAAGATGTAAAAATTGGCAGGAAGTAAGTGTTGTGTTTGCTATGGTTAAGTGGAATGACTTGTATTTGTAACATTAAATTAATGCTCTGGTTAAACTTTTTTGTTCTATTTAACCTCATGTCCGTGAGATACAAAATGTCCAGGGTACTACCTATTTAAAAAAGTATTTGTGTGTTTACATGAGCGCTCATTTGTGATTGAGCTTCTACGTGCATAGCAGTGTGTATACAGTAGGTTTTTTTTTTGCCTCCCTTTGCCATAGCTCAGGTTTAGTGTGTCTAGCGAGCCTGGCCGCTGACAGCCAGAGGTGAGAGGTCAAAGAGCCAAGTTAACTCCATCAATCCCCCAGGACAGTTACAAACGAGCCCTCAACTCTGGTCAAAACAATCCCTGGATCATGCAGGAAGGACAGGAGGTGGGGAGGAACGGAGAAAGAGAGAGCAAGCGTTTGAGTCAGTTTGGCATGAAGGACTGTGTGTGTATATAGATCGAAATAAAACTATTGCAGTGTCTCAAATTGGATACTTCTGTTACTACACTTACATGTAGTACACTGTGCATAATTTTTACATGGTAGTGTTGTCTCAAATCAAACACAGACACTGTGCACTTAATGGAAATGACCATCAAAAATGGCAGCTTTTCTTTTTCTGCTTGGTGAGATGCAACCACGCGGAGCATTTTCGCCAGCATGTGACTAACCAAAACATATTCTTGCTGTATCTGCTTGCTCACTTAGCGTCTTCTGTATCTATTTATTTATTGTATTTTAAAATGATTGTGCTTTCATGGCACATTTCTATTTCTGTGAATGTCTGTGGCTCTGTGACCAGCTGATCTATGGAGTTAATCATAGCTGCCGCATTTTACAAGTATTTACAGCTTGTCAAGCACAGACTTGACCACAAGTCTAATAAAATCTTCTACAGTGAAGACGACAATTTGATATGCATAAATGCTAAACCTAATTAATGCCAATCAATTGTATAACTTGACACCACAACACATGTAATGTCAATGTCTGATTATAAATAGTAGCTAGCTAGCAAGCTAATGTTCACATTAATGTTATTGTTCGCAGTAACACAGTAAACAAACAAACATTATATTTGTACACATTTGTATTTGTAGAATGCTTCAGTGTTGACCGCAGGAGTTGGTTGACATTTTACGAGTTTGAAATTTGTTTGTGGTCCTGCCCTTTCTGCTACATGTGCAACATGGTGACCACAGAGGGTAAGAAGTGTCCAGCAGCAGTGCCCTGACTAGTGGGATTTCCTTTTTTTTTTTTAACCTGGTTGCCTGGTTTCATAGCTTAAAGAAAAGCGTCAGCATTTCAGGAAAAAAAATAGTCAGACAAGTGCTTACTAAAATATCTCAAAATACGTTAGGAACCTATTCGGCTTAAAATAGACAGCACGCAGTGGCAGATACCTGGCCATTCTGACTGACCTCAAACAGAGCAAAACTATGAAAAGACACAGGCTCAGTGAGCACACACACAAGAGATAAAAAAAAGCCCAAAATATTTCCCCAGCAAACTTGTGAGGCAACACACCCACTTACAAGCACATGGAGATGTGTGCACACACACGCATTTGGCGTAGAACTGAAGTGGGTAATTAGGGAAGGTCACCAAGGAAACAGACAAACACAAGCAATCGTCAGACATACTGTATACTCAAGAGAAGCATAAACAACCGTCATCCACCCACCACTGCCGTTGCTTTAAACACAAATATGAAAACAAGACTGGAATATTTTATCTCAAGTTTTGTAAATAGTGACCTCAGTTCCCCTGCTTCCTGAGATACAGTTTGTGTTGGCAATGATTCAAGGAGATATGAACCTTAACATAATGCTACATTGTCAAAGCTTAATCAAAAAGAGCATCCATTTTGCAATTAAAACAGAATCTTCCAACATCCGTCAACCATGAAAAAAGTCTTTTTGTTTTTCAGATTCAGAAGAGGGAGATTAAGATGTGCACATTCATGAAGGAGCTCACAGAGACCAAGAAGCAGCACTCTGTATGCCAGAAAGAGGTGAAAAACAACAGCTTCATTATTCACCAAAATGATTCAAGTATTTTGCTCATGATTCATATTAATGTTAACTGTGTTAAAAAGAAAATTTAATTGTTGTTTCCGCTCTCAAATAAATGCTGTCAATTTTTATCTGATAATGGAATTCAAATTTAGAATCAACTTAATTAAGCCTTTTGTGTATTGCACATCAGATAATGTGGAGTGGGCTTAGTGATCCTCTAATTAATATTTTATTACCTTTGCATTCACTGGTGTTATTCAAAGTTGATTTTAATATTTTTTTCATTGTCCCAATGTGGGTGTTGTGAAGTACTTTGTGATTGAGTGGCTCAATTTTATTGCATGTTTCCCAGCTGCGCCGAAGAGAAGAGGCTGTGGAGAAACTGTGCGAGGAGAGGGATGAGCTGAGAGCCAAGATGGAGGACCGGAGCAGAGAGCTTGTCCACCTCAACCAGACCAAAGAGAGACTGGAGGCTGACTTGGCTCTGAGCCATGAGAAACTCCACACCGCACACCTGGAGGTCCATCTCTCTGTCTTTTTGTACATTTGCTTGTGTGTGTGTGTGCATACATGCGTAGGTCAGAGCTAGGCAGCAAAATGTTGTTCACCAAATATTTAACTAAAGGAGCATAATGTAGGGTAAAATGCCGACATACACCATTTATTTGAATTTACTTTGAAGTGTATTATCTGTGTGTTCAGGTTCGAAGCAGAGATCAGTTGATTCTGCAGTTGAGAGCTGAGATGAAGACAGCTGAACAGACGCATCAAAGGACACAGGAGCAGGTGTGGTGGATTGTTTGTGTCTGTATGTTGATTTGAGCTTTGCCTATCATTTATATCCATTCATGTCCTTATTAGGAGTCGTCTGTTTATTTGATTTTGAGTACATTTTCATGTTCTAATATCACCATTTTGACAGATTTGGCTGAACAAAGTATAGTTTATAAAAGATCATACCTGTCTATTTTAATATCGCTAATTTTTGCATCTTCCTGCTGTGTTACATGAGTAAAAGGTGCGATTTTCAAGATTTTTTTTTCCATTTTTTGGATTTTAAATTTGTCTCAGGGCTTATATCCAATTCTAGGTGGTACTACAAGGGTTTTAAACCTGTCTTACTATTTTTCGGTTTTTCCTTTCATATGCTGAGGCTAGGTTGAGTGAGCACCCCTGTGTTTTTTTTTCTCCAACAATGACCTGTTTTACACCCACAGAGTTGCACACATCCACTCAGGGGAAGTGCCCAAACCAGCACCAGTCTTCTACAGTTGGCTACTGAGCAGCTCCATTAGAGCAGTGGGAGGCGTAGCACCTTGCTCAAAGGCTCCTCGAAAGTCGGAGCTAAGGAAAGGGGAATCGTTACTCATTCATGTCTGCCGTGCCCACATTTTCCCAACTGGTCCTGAGACTAAACTGGGAAACTCTCTGACTCAAGCCCGATTCCCTCACTTTTAGGCTACTGCCGCCCCCTCGCTGTCTTTTCTGTCTGTCTGTGTGTTCTTTGTATGCCTACATTAAGTTATTCCTTTTCCTATCTTCCCTCTTGCTCAGGTGGCAGCACTGGAGGGTGAGGTTAGACACTTGAAACACATAGTTAGAGGACACCAGGAAGAGGCCTGTCAGTTAAGCGAGAAGGTCAGAGATATCGAGCGCCTTAAAGACCAGAAGGAGAAAGAACAGCAGCAGCTACACGATCAGCTTCGTATTGGTCAGCAACAGGTAAGGAAGAATTCCCTTTTCTCCTCTTCACCTTCGCTCGTCTCCACCTCCCCCACAGGGGGATCTATAGATCAGTTGAACTCTGACCTGGAAGCTGTGAAACGGACTCCCTGATTGATGCGGAAGGCTTGAGCCAGAGCAGCGTCCATCTTCACAGCTAGTTGAAGCATAACACCTCTTAGCTCAGCCAAATCTGGAGCAGGCTGAAGGGCCGAGAGTCGGAGGTCGCATGGATCAAGGACAGTTTAAGTCAGCAGCACAGAGCCGCGGAGAAAGCAAGTCTGTTGTGTGTTCAGCTGTCAATCAGTTGAGCCTTGATCTTACAGCAAAACAATCTCGTGTTAATCCAGTGAACAACATCAAAAGAAAAATCAGATGCACTTATGTGTTTGAGTGCGAGTTATCTAAATGACAGTGGACAATCAAGTCAGTCTTTTGCCAAGAACAGCAAACTGACCCATTTTCTACTGACAAGCTTCAATTTGCAGTCAACTTACATATATCACCATAAACATCATCTGGATTACCAAACAAGACAAGATGACCTCTTTGTTTGTCAACCTCTCACATCCAATCAGACCCAAACATGAATACAAAGAGGAGAAGATGGACAGAGAGATTAAAAAAGAAGAGAAGAATAAAGTTATTATTAGCCGAGGGTCATCTTGGGCAGTCATGTGACAGCCATGAACACTCAAACAGCAGGCCAAATGAGGGTCAAAGCGATGTTGTTTTTATCATTCTTAATGAGGGCTGTTTGTTTCCACAAAGCACAAGCTCTTGATTATGGTCACAAGAAAGACATGGTATTCCCATTAAGCCTTGTTAGAAGGCCTTTCATCCAGGGACAGAATGAAATGCTAAATCCACCATTAGTGTCTGGACTGCTGGGTAGTGGATACATTAAAGGAAAGGAAATACTACGACAGAACAAGTTAACACGTGCAGCTTTAATAGGTAAAGTTGGCATGTGGCACCTTACTTTATATCGTGTGTGTGTTCCACAGTGCGACTTTAAAACTGTTACCTTGGGTAACCTTGGTTAAAGCATTCACCATCACGCTCGAATAAAGTCGAGTGTGCATGGGCTGAGTCAATGGTTTTAAACAGTCCACACACAGGCGCAGACACCTACACGGGTTGTTCAGTTTTTGACTCTAAAGTAGAGAATGGATGTTGATGGTGCCCTCCTCTCCTCTCCTCTCCTCTCCTCTCCTCTCCTCTCCTCTCGTTTGTGTCTCTTTCCTTTGCATGAGCAAGTTTTCCACCCAGTCATGCTGCTTTTTCACCCAGTGTTAGTCCTAGATGGGCCCAGCTAATCCCTGGTTAAACCAAGCTGCGGCGAACTGCTGAAATCTAACTAGTTGGCTGTCATTAGTCGTAAACCCTCGTGTTCTGATCCAGATTACATCGGGATTAACGTGGATGAACTCAAGATGAGTGTTAGAGCGGGTTTAACTTTCTCAACCTCTCCCCTTGAAAGGTGAGCTACGGTAGGATTCCTTGTGTAACACCGGGATTAAGCGTGGTTTCACTTCCTGGGTTCCCCTTTCATTATGAGCGAGGTTACTGTCGAGCAGCACATACTGCACCATGTTAGACAAACTAGCATTCGTCAAAGCATCATGTGAAGCACACTGTATCCTGATTGTGTAGCATTATGATGATGATGATGGTTTTTGTTGCTGTAAAAGTTTCAGCACTTCTCTAAGTTTATTTCGTCTTCTTTATTCGTGCATACGTTGAGGCTCTTCGCTGCGTTCGTCAGTTACTTGCAACACATTAAATCAGTTGCTCTCCACACTTTCACACTTGGCAGCTGTTCAGTAGATGTTCTCAAGAGCACCTATACATGAGGGGAGTCAAAATCCTACACTCCTTTAAAATACAACAGAGTTTTGGTCACTCGACCAAACCTTCAGGCTACAGCTGTTCCACTTAAACAAAGAGCCGAGGTTTATTCTCATCAGCATTTTCATTTCACCGCGTTTGCTTTCAGGTCGAGACATTTGACGGGAAGCTGAAGAAGCAGGAGGTTGAGATGGAGCTTCTTCATCAGCAGCTGAAAGTAGCCAAGGAGGAGCTGGAGGATGCCAGTTTACAAGCCCAGGAGCAGAAAGAAACAGTAGCCATATTTAGACAAAAGTACACTGCAGCAATAGAGAAGGTGCATAGGGTACAAGGGCAGGTGGAGCTTTTGGAAGAGGAACTACAGTATTCACAGCAGCAGGTAGATCATAGTTTCCAGTAATACAGTATATTACCATTACTGCAGTTTACTTGTTCTGCACCTCTGAAGAGATTTTATCAGCTCACCAGCTTTTCTACATTCGTATTCTATGATTTTTGCATAACATCACTTCAGTCCTGTGATTGAATTTGCAGTCTAAAGATCTGCCATTGCCTCATGTATAATTGACAGCTAAGAGATTCCCAGTTAGCAACTCATTCAGTGAAGGAAGAGCTGGCTGAGATGGAGCAGCGCTACCAGGAAAAGGTTGGCCAGTGGGAGAACTCGCAGGAGGCTCTCGATCAGTTGACGGATGAGCTCCAGGCCAGTCAGACTCTGCTGAGGGAGAGTCAGCAACAAGCGGACCATATTAAAGGCCTGGTAGGATCCCTGCAGGAGCAAGTGGACACACTCAAACAGCAGGTCAGGACAAACTTTTACACATTACAGTAGCACAGGTAGACAATGACACAAATCCAGACACAAATACACATGGATGGATTACTGGACAGGCCTGCCAGGCACAGGCTCAGGGATCCAAAGTGTCCGGGGCCCCTCAGCCTTAACCTGCAAACTTTAACTGAAATTAACATGAAGTAACTACCAAAATGACCTCAAAGAGACACAAAAAGACAACAAAAAGGTGCAGAGACACAAAATACCAACAACAAAAAGGGGCAAAACAACCACAATGAGACACAAAAGGGGGACAAAGAGGTGCAAAGGAACTGCAATGAGACACAAAATAACTATGAAAATGGGCAAAACAACCACAATGAGACACAAAATGACCTCAAAGAGACACAAAAAGAGGACAAAGAGGTGCAAAGGAACTGCAAAGAGACACAGAATAACTACGAAAGGGGCAAAACAACCACAAAGAGACACAAAATGAGTACAAAGAGACACAAAAAAGATGACAAAGAGGTGCAAAGGAACTGCAAAGAGACACAAAATGACTACACAAAGGTGATAAACAACCACAACGAAAAAGAGACACAAAAAGGATCGACAGAAATTACCTCAAAGAGACAAAAACAACAAAAAGATGCGGAATGACTACAAAGAGATACAAAAAAACAACAATAAACAAGAGGCAAAACTACCACAGTGTCTCTGTCTGGCTCCCATGTAAGAGATATGGTGGGGCTCTTTGCATGTCTGTGCCCAGGGGCCCATTGTCTCATAATCCACCCAGGGCAATATACACCATCCTTGTAATATTTTTATGTAACAATCAATGAGGCTGCTTTGAAGATGATCAGTGGAAACATACGCAGGTGACATGACCGAATCAGTAGCCACTGGGGGCAGTCTTACATTTCAAAATAAGAAACAAATATTGTTTCTATCTTGACTGTGGTTGTTTGTATCCTTTAAGGGTGCAGTTTTCATGTGACCTCACCTGAGTTCTCAACAAAGAAGATCTGGATTACACATGACGTCAAATGGATGTCTGAGTTCTTGCGTGCTTGCCAGCTCCATCAGTGTTGTGTGAGGACATGCATGGGCCTTTGAGTGCATGTGACATCGCACGCATGTGTACGCGTGTGTGTACAAGCGTGCGTTTGTGCATGTGTGCACCGGCGTGTGTCACTTAATCTTTTCTCCTTTTTCTTTCTGTTTTATATTTACTACGTCAGGCAACAAATGAATCATCTTTATTACGGAGAAATTTAATTTGGATGAACTTAACTGCTGCCGCCAAGGTCAGACGGGCAGAATGTCATTTTAATCCAATCAACTTTAATCTGTTGGTTATAAAAGAGTTAGGCTGTTGAAGAATGGCTGTATCTCAGGCCCTTTATTACACTGGCTAATGACTTTGATTGTGAGGCGCCTATCAAGAGGTTAGGAGTTCTTATGGAGCTTCACGTCCTGCTAATTCTCTACCTCGTGCCACTGTTGGGCTCAGCTAACCCTAAAATCACTAATGTCTCCATTTCCTGTTTACAAGAAAATCTCAATTGAAAGAAGAAGTGAATTACTTTTAAAATAAAAAAAAAAGAATATAAAATCATTGTGCAAGTTATAGCGTTTCATATTGCAGCACAAATGGAAAAAGAAGCCTTACATACACAGGAAAGTATCTTAACACTATCTCTATTCTCGTGCATTTGTATTCTGACCAGAGACTGTTTCACTATAACATAAAGATGAACACTTTAAGACAAGTAGAATTTCTTCTTTCTTCTTTTGAATTAGTTACATAATTTGCCCATATAAAGGAAAGCAGTTAATAGACTAAGATTTAGGGTTGTGATACATTCAGCAACACATTTAGAAAACACAATGAGCTACAAGGTCTTTTATTCTGAGGAGATATTCCTTTGTAAGTAAGAGAACATTGCTAAGACCTTTAGGTAACTATTAGGCGTTTTCAGATCCAACTGATCTGGGGACTCCGTGAGAGCTACATAGCTCAGGCCAATTTTTCTGTTTGTATTTGCACCTCCAGTTGGATCCCTGACACGATATAAGCTGGCCTACGCCTATTTTTCTTTTAAAAAATTAAAATTGCGTTTCATTGACGTTACATTTGTCCACGTCCCTTCCATTTTTTTCATCGCATGTTGTCCTTTGTGTGTGTTGTCTATTGTTTACATGGCTAACAGGATTTTGGCTTGTGTCCTTTACCAACACTTACATCACTTGAACTTCCTCTTGTGCTCGGAGAGTACCTACTCTGACATAGGAGCTGAAGTAGAACCTGAAAAGCCATTTAAAGATGCATGATTGTTCCTAGTTCTTCCAGTGAAGACGCAAAAAAAAAAAAAAGGGGGTTCGTAGAACTGTGAAAAAAGTTCCTCTGGTCCAAAGAACACCTTTTGTAGTTTCTCACACTACATTCACCTGCTAATGTTTTGCTAGCTTTGTTGGAGTTTGTCAGCTGTGCTCAGAACGTCAAGGCCAATGTGTGTGTGTGCTCTTTGATGCAACAGATCAATTCACAGATGAGTGTAATACATAACGATTTGTTTCCGCAGTGGCACGTCAGTGTCAACATTTATTACCGAGCCAATATGCATATAATCTGTGAAAATGCAATTTCAAATTCATTACAAATGCATCCTTTTGTGTCTCTTCTTTTTAAAATCTGTGTAAGATCAGCTCTTGTGTGCATTTTTGTGGTTACATTTCTCAGTGTGTGATTGACTTAAAGGCTGCCAAAAAATAAATAATAGTCAAATATGCTGATGTGAATACTTGTTGAAGTATTAATTGTGTTTCTTCTTTTTCACTTGCTGTCTGTGCACATAGAAACTGATGTTGGAGTGTGACCTACAGCTCTATCAAAAGAGTCATTCTTATTCTGACGAGGAATACCTCAGCCTGATAAGACACAGACAGCAGCTACAAAAGGTAAGGTCATGCATTGTACTCCTCTACATGTTAAGGTTACACATAATAGATGTACGTATTTTCATCATGTTAAACCATTACAATACATCCAATTTTTACAGTGACATTCAGAGATAACTATTGACATGAAATTTGTTTACATTCCAGCTGTATTCAAGAATAACAAACAGTTGTTACAGTTAGACTTTAAAGTTAGTTTCAGATTTACACCGACAAAGAAACGAAGCTGCATTCCAGCACCCACATTCTTTGTGTGTGTATATGCATGTGTGTGTGTTTCAGCGCTGCACCGAGCAGGTTGAGCGCCTTGCGGAGTGTGAAAAGGCTATTCTTCAGATGAAGTCAGAGCTGGAGAGACAGTAATAACCGAGTCTATAAAACTCTCATTCTCCTCTGCTGATCCCGGTTCCTGTCCTTGTCTCTCCTCTCATGCCCTTCCCATCTTCCTCCGCCCCCTCCTCTCTCTCATTCTCTTAACAGTCTACTTGCCAAATGGCACACAGTGGCACACTATATGTCACATGGATAATTTAACATAATCTAGTCAAATCATTTCTTTTCATTTAGCTTATCTGTTATCTGGTTTAATTTTTTTCTTGTTGCGTAGTTTTTTTCTGTCACTGTGTTCACGAGTGCCACGCATTCCTCGCACAGCAGTCACTCTTTGCTTTACGTCCTCAAGGGCCCAGGAAAAAGCGAGTCTGAAGCAAAGTCTTTTTACATCCCACCACACACACATGAGCGATCGCAGCCAGCTGGAACAGGAAGTGATGCATCTGAAAAAGGAAGTTACACGTTTAGAAGTTGAGCTGGCGGACACCCAAAAGGTATTAAAATAATGCCTCTAATTTAAAGACAGCCATATTATTTTGACCTTTTCCCCTCTCTCCTTTTGAAAATGAAGACGCTTCTAGCACTGTCCTAACATGTTTCCTGTGCACGCACCTCAGGCTAAGAGCTGGAGATTCAGTTCAAGTTCCCAACGAGGAGTACTCAAACCACCTCCACCAGCATCCACACACACCCACCACTCATGCGATTGTCCCGTGATTGCCTGGCAGATACAAATTGCCTCGCCATTAATTAAAGCACCAAACGTGCCAAGGCTGGTGAAATTGACTCCAATTAAGAGCTCAATGGGACACTAAATATTCAAATTACTCAAAGTGGTGACTCTAGCCTGGCAGCGTGCCAACATCGCTGGCAGTCATAGTCACATCATTCATGTGTGTGTGTGTAGTCTTGTATGCGTAGGTGCAAGTGGGAACATTTGATTTTACACATTAATTTGTGCGTCCCCTGGCACATACAAGTGATAGACAGTCATGCTCACCAAGATCAAGTCTTAATATCTGTGTAAACTCAGGGACACGTGTCTACATATTGTACAGTATGTGATGTGTGAACATAAATCCATCCGTAACTGCCGTGAAGGACTTTCTAATAAGTTTTCAATATGCAGAGGCGACTACTGAATGCCTTCTGAACCCTTTAACACAATTAATTTGCCTGTGTCAAACAGCACAGACAAGATTTTAAAGTTTGCTTCTACGGCGAGCTACCAAATGTCCACCGCCTTTGTTGCTCTCGCTGTATGACCAAGGCAAATATGTATTTGTTATTTATTTTTTCTTTTAAGTTTCCGTCAAGGTTTTCCTTGGATAAAAGCAAATGTAAGCGGGGAAGCCAAATCAAATCATAAGTTGTCACTCAGTGCACATTTTAGGCTCCCTTTTATCCCAAGTGTGAAGTGCATTTTAGACACAATCTCCCAAGATACTTGATCTGAACAGGGCCACAAAAGCCACATGTTTGCGTGCACGATAAACACAGTCACTTATTCACTGTTTACTTTGGCTGCAGGTACATGTGGCACTTCTCAGACAGTCAGAAGAGGAGCTGAAGGAGGCCAGACGAGAGGCATCGAGGAGAGGCGGTGAGGTGGATGCACACAGAGGAGAGGTGCACAGACTTCAGGAAGAGTTACAGAAGGGGGAGGAGAAGATGAGGAGTGCCATCAGAGAGAGGCAGAGTCTGAGCAATCGTGTCAGGCAGTTGAGCCAAGAGCTGGAGGAGCTGCGCAGCAAGCACAGAGTGACAGGTAGCAATCAGTCAGTAGATCCATCAGTTACTCATTTCATCCATCCATCTGCCCATTTATCCATCAACAAATAACTTTTTGTCAACTACACACGTGTCTATACATACAGTGTTTTTTTTTTTTTTAATTAATTTTATTTTTTAATTTACCTACATTCGACTGGTGGCCAGTGCAGCATTCCCTTTCCCTTGCCTTCTCCTACCGTGACCCAGAAATTATTCCCCCTCTGCTAACATGGAGGATTTTCCAATCCCTTAAATACACCTTGAGGAGACAAGAAGTGAGGAGGCTACTGGAGAAGCTTTTTCGTACGTGGAAGTCTATTATCAAGTGGCGTGATGTACGGATGGGCGCTATATTGATTCTTGATGAATCGCTTGCTCCACATGGGATGTATAAAATGAAACAGTACTTTATGTTACTTAACTGTACTTTATTATAACAGCACTTTCTTTAACTTTATAATAACAGTACCTTATTTAACTTCATTATGACAGTACTTAATTCGTGGCCGAGCCGCTCTGCTGCCGGTCCCTCTTGTATTTGCCAATATTCTCCTTCTTCCCCTTCTCCTTATCCCTCTGAGGAAATCGAACTGCCCGTGCTTGAAAATAAACCTGGCACATAGGTCCAGTATCCCGCTAAACTTCCTCAACAGGAATTGGGGGTCAGTAGTCCCGATGGTGGTGCCACAGCGACTGTTTAAAGTTTAAAACTGTGGAAGTATGGCCTACGGCTTTGCAGTCTTCAATGAACTGTGGGCCCAAGTGTGAAAACACTTTTGTAAAATTGAACCTACTGCAAATTATGAAGTTTATCACTTTATTTTTTTTTAAACTGTAAAATTAATTAAACCTAAATTTGTTGCTCAATCATACCTAACTTACTACACAGCATTTTCAGACTGTCCTCCGAAAAAGCATGACATAGATTTTCGAATGATCAAAAATTGAGCCCACAGTGCTTTGTACCACAGTGTGAAGTCACCTCTAAGTTCGGCACTTGTGAGCTTGCCGATGGTGCCTGAAGGCTGTGAGTTCAAGTCCTAGGTGGTGCAGATTAAACATGCTTGTGCCTCCTCAGACGTTGTGCTGTGTGGCTTACAAACACATGATTTCAGAGATATTTCAAAGATTAATGATATATTTAGCCTGGAAAGTTCTACTGATGGATCCTCATTGATTTATTTTGTCTTCCTCCTCTTCTTCTCTTTCCTCTTTCTCATCCTTCCCTTCTTCTTCTTTTCTTTTTATTCTTCTTCCTCCCTTTCTGAACACTTCTCCATAGACGTATTTAGCTCAGCTAATGGGCTTTACACACGCTTTGTTTATCCACGGGGGTTTTCCCACCACAGATAGCTTAACTGGATCACGATCAGCCATTGTTCTTCTTCTTACTCTACAAAAAGCCCAGCCCTGACCCATTACTGCTCAGCTGCTATAATTTAATTTAATTTTAATAAGAATTTATTTAACTTAATTAAAACACAACTTTATTTAACTTTATTATAAGAATTATTTATTTTGTTTACTGTTAAAAGTACTTAAATTTCATTATCACAGTTCTAACTTTATTGTAACAGAAATTTGTTTAATTTGATTATTACAGAACATTATTAATTTGATTATAACAGTACTTTCTTTAAATTTATACTTTATTTAACTTTATTACAACAGCAGTTTATTTAGTAGCTGAGTATTTTAGTCGTTTAGAAATTTCAAAATATCAAGATAAATATCATGTATGGTGATACAGCCTAAAAATATTGCATTATTATTCATAAGCCGGATCAACCAGCCCTAGTGTGAGGTATAAATGCCGCCACTCAACATGTGGCACAGTAACTGATGTCACTTCAGACTGAACCTATGGTACCGAGGATTTCTCATTTGGCAGCTTTAGCTCCTCCATTCTTGCGTCTCTCTGTCACATCTCTGTCTCACATCCTTGCTGGAAGGAGCTAAGATGGGACGAAGAGACGCGAGTGAGGGAAGCAAGGAGACACGTTAGCATAATGAAAAGCGCCCACACTGTGCGCTGGCTTTTGTTTTGAACCAGCCACACTGCTGTTAGCTCGATCAGTTAGCTCAAATTAGTCAGCAGTGGTGCAGCAATGTGGTGATTCGGTTGCTAGCCGCCTGCATGTCTCAGACACACAAACACACACACATATATACACACTGTAGATAGAGGTTTGATTCAATGGCACAGTTCTTTAGTGGTATGGTAATGATCTGGTTTGTGTGTGTGTGTGTGTGTGTGTGTGCGCGCAGGCCCGATGGTGGCCTTTGTAGTAGTGTGTCAGTGCAGGAATGGTGATGGCTTGGTCTCACTGGGCACAGAAATGTCTCATTAAGAATTAACGTACACATCTATGGTCACGCCAGGCAAACACCTCACATACACACGCTACACAGCCATCTCTCCCAACTCCCACTGCTTTAATTAGCACATACACACTTGCTCTCCGAGGTACAAATACACACACGCACACACGCGGACACACACACATTCACCTATTGTCCGCAGAGAGATGAATCTGAGGTCTTTCTCTGTGGCAGACAGTGGCTGGCTTACTCGGCGAACACTGCTCATTAACAAGATAGAGACAGAAGGACAACGCTGTGTAGCTTGGCCTTTGTCTGTGATCAAAACGCATTCCCTCAACTCTACGCTCCACACAAAACCACATATTATTCAGCTTTTACCTTCAGCAAATACAATCCAGCAACGTAGAGCCTATTGTAATGACTTAAGAAGAATAAAGATGCATTATTATAACAAAGGGGGCATTGTTTACCTGGATATAGCAGTAGCCTGAATAGACTGGGTGAGGAGTCAGCTTGAGAAATTACTGTTGTGAACAAAAGGCCTTTTTATTAACATGAAGTCCTTGTCGAGGTTCTGTCTGTATTATGAAAACATCGCCTTGAGTGGAGATGATTCTTTTTGTGGCTTGATAACAGCAGATCTGGTCTAGGATGGAGTGGATTGAGAAAATGAACAGGTCAGAATGCAAATTGTTAGAACAGTATGGACAAACACAAGGAGGTAAACGGTAAAATAATAAGGGGAAAAAACAGGAGGAGAGCACGTTAATTTCCATCAAAATCACACATTTACTTTATTTCATTACTTTATATTCTGTTATAATGGATATCCAGTCATACATCCTTATTTTTCTGGCAGTTTATAAAATTACAGAGTATCGTTGTTACTGCTGATGGTTAAATTATTATGGAATTGACATATTTTATGGGCATTTTTTACTTGTAAAGTTGTTTGGTGCTGTGAGATGAGTAACATGTTACATGAATGCTACAGTTAACTGGGCGTATACACAGTTGGGATGTGATGGATATTATATTTAAAGGTCTCTGTGGCCAGATAGAGGGAATGTCAAAGGAGCAAAGAAACAGAGGATAGGAGGATGAGTTGGGAAGTGTCATATGGATGAGATTGAAGCGGCTGAAGGCAGCTGGATTCAATCAGACTGTGGCAGGAGAGACGGGAAAGAAGAGGGTGATTAAAAAGGAGAGGGGGAAAAAAAGTCCTTAAACTTGGCATATGACTGTATGTGTCAAATTTACTGTCACTCTTTGACGGCATGAATTTTCGGTATGATTTTCAGTGCAGTAGATATTCTGTTTCTTACCAAATAGTGAGTCCAGAGAGTATATTACAAAAACACTTAATGCTCTACACATGGTGCTAAGAGGAAGCCAGCATGTGCACGTTACAGATATTAATGTGGCACTTACAGTATGTGTGGGTAATTTAAACTGAACTGAGAACTGATAGGAGTGATTTTTGAAACTCATTCAGACAACAAATAGAAAGGTTTTGTTCCTGAGATTGGTGTGTGGTGTCCTCTAAATGGCTGGTTAATTGTTTTTGTTTTTTGTAGCACCTACCTGTGAAATTCACACAGGGATGGATGTGTGAGATATTCAAATACGGCTGATAGTGTCATCTTACATCTTAAATAAGACGTGTTGTAAGGTTGGCCGTAATGTGAAATAAATGTGATGCTGTGTGACAACAAATGAAATAACAGCATAAACAAAAACACAATATCCATATTTCCACACTTCCACAAAAACAGAAATGTGATATTACCACCCCTCTGCGCTGCTGATGTGCATCTGCCTAAAGATGATGAAATCATTATTGCGTGCATGTGTGTGCGCGCACAAGTGTGTGCGAATGTGTGCATGCGTGTGTGTGTGTGTGTGTGTGCTGCTATCCAATCTGGATCCCTGGACGCACACGTGCACAGGCCTCTCTCCTCCAATTCACCTCTATTACTAGCTATAATCCCATTTCACACTCTATCGATCCCCAAAACTGTTGTTCACCGGAACCAGCAGCAAACACTGGCATTTCTCCCCATCATTTCACCACCATTGTTCTTTATTACACAAAGAAGCCCCCCTTTGTCTCAGAGCAAACTCAGCCCCACTGAAATATTAATTATAAATGTATGGCTAATAAAAGAGAAGGGGGAAAAGAGAGAGGGAGAAGGGGAGAGAGATAGCGATAGAGAGAAGTGGTTGGTAGAAACATCAGAGAAAATGACTCCTTTACAAGAGTCTATTGATCAGTTTCTATCAAAGGGGGATGTCAGACATGAGATTACCTGGCAGTTTGAGCATTAGGTGCCGTGTGTTATAGCCCCGGGCCCTTGTACCGCTGCCAGAGGATTGTAAATAAAGCGGAGAGGAGAGAGCAAGAGGGGAGTGTGTTGGGGTGTATGTGTGTGTGAGTTTTTAGATTCTCCATGTGTGTGTGTGTGTGTGTTACTCTTTGTCTTTGTGAGTGTTCACCGTTGTGTGCATACGATTTTTTTTTTTCTTGTGGTGTATTTGTGTGCATGACGGTGTGCGGCTGTGCGCCTGCACCTTTTGGCTTATACCCAAAAGCAGTGTTGCAAGCCCATGAAACTTCAGAAAGAGAGAGAGAGAGTCTTGGGAGGCTTTGGGACGTCTCTCGGGAGCACCTTAGCCCGCTACGAATCCCCCAACAAAGCCAAAGGAAGCCCCTATGAAGCCTTATGAAGCTTTTATGAGGGCCAGGCAGGGCCCAGCCTAGCCCCAACCACTGATTCAGGGTTAGCCGGGTTTTCGTCCCTCTCATGTTAAAGGTTAGCTGTGAGAGCGGGGTAATCTGATCGCAGATCTGTGATTATGAGATGATGCTGTATGATGGGCTTTGAAGCTCGTATGAAGGCATTGAAAGGTAGAGATCGAGAGGGAGTTAGATTATAAACTAATGTCATACCTTAAGTTGTGTTACCTGTATAAAAGGTCAAGAAAGGGAGAGACCCAAGGTCTTTGATTGTGGACTAATGTCATAACTGAACTCATGAAGCCAGTTGTAAAAGACCGCAGGCCCTAGAATATGGACACTGATCTACCTTAAGCTATTAGGATGAACTGAATGTTGAGAAATTGTCAATCCCCTGCAGATCCTCATTTAATGTGGAAAAAGTTGGCAGTATTTAGTCATCAAACTAAGCTAAATATACCACATAGTTTATCTATTTGTCCAAAGTAAACTGGTGCATCACTGCTTCCTGCTTCTCTACATTTTAAGATACAGGAAAAAGCTTTTCACTTAATTTTTCCTGTGTGTTTCAGCTGGTTGTGTACCTTCTGCCTGTGTATGTATGTATGTGTGTGTGTGTGTGTGTTTGGGTGCAAATAGGAGCGTTTGTGTAAACGGTCAGTCTCTGCAGCTAATTGCTCTCTCTGTGGCCTCCCCTGGTGGAAGGTGTCACCGAGGTCACCTCAAAACTAATGCCTTGAATGCGAATTTGATCCCCATCTCAAGTTTTCACATCTCTGCTTTTATTGATTATTGAGATTCATAGCAAACTTTCACCTTGAGACTCAGTGAAATAGCCAAGGTAGGGCGCACGCACATACACACACGCAAATAAAAGTGTTTGTGCATCGTTAAATATTTAGCAATTCCAGTTGCCGCTTCAATTTTCCTAGGGCTTCAGTTTAAACAGTTTGGATGCTGCAAAAACCATAAATTAATCATAGTTTTATTAAATGTAGATTTTCTTTTCTCTGTTTCCTCCTCTCTGGTATTGGTTTTAGCTACCCCCCCCCTC
>JAPZEB010000013.1:17522299-17532355 GCA_029783705.1 Chaetodon striatus | reverse complement strand
ATGGGCAATATTTCATATTGGGCTAATCATTAATTATTATCATCCTTCAGCTGATGCTTTATGCCCTGCTCCACCAACATCCTCCAGCACTTAGCACGCACATGCAGTTACCACTCCTATCCCTGGTAGAATTTTGGAGATTTCTTGTCCCGTGCGAATCGGACATTTATCTTACAGACATCCTGCGGTAAACTGACATCAGTCCACGTCCCTATGTAAAACTAATTCTGTCCAAATAGTACTTAAGAGAGGGAGAGAGAGAGGGCTAGGGAAAGTGGAAGGTGGACTATTGCACAACATTGCTGTGAGTTATTAATTACTTACTTAGAACGTGCCAGAAACCTGTTAAATTCTAATAAGCTTACCTGAACTGCATCCCTTGTGCCTGGAGCAGATGACCAAATAAAGAAATCTGTCATGATCTGACATTATCCTATAGCCAAATAGAAACTAAACGTTGAAACATATATATGTTCAGAACAGTCCACAGCCTGAGGCTTTTGTTTACAGGTATTAGTTCTACATATGTTTACCTCATTATTTTAAACTTATGCCATGTTTAGTATGTAGATCCGACCTTGTAACATTATATAGGCTCTGTATGACAGACAATAAAGAAAAGCATAACAGGTCCCCTTCAAAAGGATACCTACTAGATGGGGAACTTCATCTGCCTGGCAAGTGGGTGAGAAACTTTTACCAAGGCTGGTAATGTAGCTGTGCTCATGCAGGCTCGATGCAAGATAGGGGACTTCAGTAATGGCAGCCACTGATAAACAACCCAGCAGCATGCGTAGGAGAGTCTGTGATGAAAGGACTCGGGGAGAGGAGTGAGGCCATGCAGCAGCAGACGAAGGTAATTAAAGAAGCCATCATCAGCATCATTAATATGCTAGATCTGCTGTGGCCCACTGACTAGTCTAATGGAGAACATGTCATCATCGTCACCATTAGGGAGAGTGGGACACACACAAACACACGCACACATGGTCTTAATGTTGGGTCACGCCATGATTATCACCATTAAGCCTAGAGTGAGAAGACCTGCTTAGGAAACCTCATTCTCTCCCGCCGTCGTACACGCACATGCACACATACAGTGTACACACACAGACACACACGCCTGTAGATCTTTAATTCAGACCCTGTGAGTGATAAGTATGCATATTTAAGTGATGTCAGGCCTGTTGGGTCTTTTAATTAGACAGAATGAATGAATGTTTTATAAAAACGTGTTTAACAATAAATGTGTTCATTAATTTGATGAGAGGATGTGCTCTGATGAGCTGAGTGGAACAGAGTAATGGCTCGTATTCAGCTCTGGCGGTTTGATGGTGATGGTAGCAACAACCGGGCTGTCTGTTTCTGATTTTTTTTTTCCTCCTCATCTCCGTATTCCTCTCTTTACCCAGAAAAGTTAACTTTGAATTATGTTTATCCCACGACCTTGGACGGCTTGGTCTGTTTTAGTGAAAATGCACTTCTGTCCTGGACAGCTAATGTGCAATGTGATACTAGTCCACGGCTCTATGGAGAGTTGAAAAGATGGAAAATCCATTAAGTCCCCGCAATCTTTTTTTTTCTGTCTGCGGGTACGCTTTGTGGTTCGTCGTGAAAGTTCATTCAGATGTATAAGTTCAGAAAAAGATTGCACAAAGTCCATCTTGTATCTATTGTCAATGGAAAGTGTGGACTGTGGACTGGACAACTCTGCCTTATTTTCACAGAATAAACTATCAAAATGATAAATACTGTTGCAGCAGCTGTAAGGATCCCAAATCCGTCACCAGCACTGCGGTAGTCAACTCACATTCTCTAGCATAGACCTGAAAGGACCAATAGTATCGCCAAACTTGGTTATAAGTGTGTCCCAAATGCATTTTGTTGCCCCTTTTAGCCCCCATCATCTGCTAAAATATTTGTGCAACAAAACCAATCTAAATGTTAAGCAGGTATGCTACTTTACTCCTCCCCCCGCTTGCAATCGCACCTCCTTTGTCGCTTTTTTCTCTAAATGTCCTCCTCCCTCTCCCCCTCTTTCTAACACACCCTTTCACTGCCTCCCTTGACACTGGTGGAAACAGAGTGATGGTGCGTAATTTAGTCCTAATCACAACATCAGACTTGTGCTGCGATTTACATCCCTCCACCAGCCGAGCCAGTCAGACAGTCAGGAGGGAGATGTTAATGTGAGACCACAGGTAATTACTGTCATTACAGCACAGATCCTGCCAGTGTGTGCGTGTGAGTGTGTGTGTGCATGTGAAGATGTGTGCAGATGCATTGTGAGCGTGGCTGTGTTTTGAGCTTTTGAATGCTCAGGTTTGATATTTTTGTGTATATAATTAATATCGGAGTATTACCGTGTGGTCTTGGTTCACAGCAGAAGTTCCTTCACACAAAGCTGTGTGTATGCATGACACAAAACAGGAGTGAAATCACAAACAACAGGGGATCCACAATATTTATTCTGTTGTTGTTAAATGTAATTACAATCGATGCTCCGACTCAGTTTACTCTTCAAAATTTAATGATCTGATTGATGTAATGTCTTTGTTCCTCCAGTTTTTCTTCATTGCTTTATTTGTTGAAATGAAGCCCTTTCTTAATCAGAGTGTAATTAAAAGTGTAATTCTTCATTAAGTTATGCAATTTTAATGGAGCTCTATTCAATATTCAGACCATTAATATAGCATGACAGTATTTGCTATGTAAAGATAAAGTGGAATAATGGCGTCCTGAGCAGAGAACGAAGTCACGGTCCCTCTGTGAGTGTTGTTATCCAAGCCTCTCTGTTCTTTGTTGTGGTAGACTGTCCAGCCGCACGGGCATGTGAGGCCTGTGAGTGTATCCCACCGGCTAGCTAATCGCCACCGTTTTACACAGCTTTACGGAGGTTACCACCGATATCGGGATGCATCGTTGTGAAAGCTTAGCGCCCACTGTCTGGTTCCCTCCCCAGTTAACACTGTTGGCTCTGCCGGCATTTTTGCCGTTGCTAGCACTGCTAGCGCTGCTCCTCCATGTTTAGAGCCATGTGCAGACAACCTTTGGAGCATAGATTCCCTCTGAATATCGCAAAGTGCATCTTTAATAACTGATTTTGTGTCACTATTATCTTCACAACTCTCTTTCACAAATGCTGTCTATTCATTTGTGTTGTTAAAGTATCACTCTCTTCTCTTCTTCCTCCTGACCTTTATTATTTTACATTTCTGTGACAAATGGGTGATTGCCCGAGTCACATGTCTGACAGACTTTTTGGTTTGCTTTTTTATTAATAGTTTTTCAAATATAACAGTTAATTGTACAGATAGATATTTCATGTAATGACATTGAAAAATTATGATTTTCACATCATATGTCAAACAACAAAATCAAACATTACAAAAGAAAAAAACATAAAACAAAAAATAATGCATACATGGAATTACACAGGAGGAAAAACCTAGATACAAGACACCTTATTTGTTTTTATTAGATATAATTTTACCAATTATTTGAGAGGTCATAAAAGCTTTCTTGTTCGTTGTTATCTGACAGACAGATAGTTGGTGTAATCTGAAGCACTATAGCCTTGTGGGTGTGATATTTGAACCTTCCTGTTTTTCTTGAGACCAGAACCTGACTTCAGTGACAGTCCAGTCTTCTCTGAGTCCTCACACTGCTTCATGCCAGCCTGCTGGCCTCCACTGGAACGTATTTGTTTTGTATTACTGTACATTTTAGGTTAAGCGTGCAGCTCTGTAAAGGGTCCACATGTATCAAGTATTTTTCTGTCTATTCCAAAAACATTTGCTGTCGCAGCAGATTTTAATATAAGATTGCACATTTTGCTGTCAGTTGTTTGGATTTCTCTCGTATAGAATATTCAACTAAGTTGACTGGTCAGCTGGTGAACTTTTGAACTGTCTGCCCAGGGTAGATTTGGTGCAGACATGAAAGACTGGCTCCTCTTAGATAAAGTTGTAAATAACTTAAAACATTTTCACCTCAGGCAACGAGAAGCATGATATTTTCACTTCAACCTCAGGGCACACAAGCAGTAGTCCTGTTACCTTATTTGGGTGTGGCCCATAGGAGTTCGACTTAAATATAGACACAGCGTTGAATCCCCAACAATCCCTACATCAACAAATGAACATTGAAGGGAATGCATCTGCTTAATTTATAATCTTGATGATTTTCCATTGGCTTATTCTCTGTATTGTCCTGTTCCTCTGAAGCCATATAATGATAAAATGAAGCATAATTATTTGATATTTTCACTTTATTTTACTACACTACACTATTATTTCCATTCAGCTCTGCATCAACAGGATCAGCTCTATTATCTCTGTGTTGCATTTAAGTCAATGATGTTTTCCAGATAAGTATCCACAGGAAAATATTTTGGCAGATATATGTGATTCAACATTCACACACATGCACACACACACACAGCACATAATTCAACTCACACAGCAGTTCATTTTTTTGACATTTTGGGTTAATCATATGACATTTTTGGACACTTAAATCATGGCCCACATATTGGAAACTTTTTTTTTCATGTTTGCCCAAGTCTTTGTGGGAAGATGGTATGGTGTATCAAGGTGTTTCCATGGCGATAAGGGTAATGTGTCAGGGTCCCCAGAGTTTAGGCCTGGAAAGGTCCTGACTGATAAGCAGAATGAAAAAGTCAGCAGTTTGGTCGGTGCCATCCCATCCCTGTTTTCACCCCTCACCCGTCTTCTCTCCACAATCTCGTCTTCAGTCTGCCTCTGCTCCCCCCCACCTCATCCTCCATCTTTCCTCCTTTGCACCTGCTTAATACCTCACCCTGCTATTTATACCTGCGTCTGCAAATGCCATCTCTTTCATCCCCCATTATTCTCCATTTACCTAATTTTTCTCTTGTGTTGCTATTATGCTCTATTTTTGACATTTATTTTCACCTTGTCCTGGCTCCCATCTATTAGAGCCTCACTTTCCACCCACCCCCACCTTTTTTTACCTTCCTTTATTTCACACCTTTGCAAGTGCAAGTGTGTGTGTGTAGAATGAGAGAGAGACCTAAACCCGTCTTAATTTAGAAAGCCATTTTAGATGTTAATACTTTCCATTAAGAAAGTAATGTATTTTTAAGCTGTGAACCTCTGTTAAAACAACGACAGGGTGAATATTGGTATTCAAGTTTTTGTTCATCACGAACACGACACAAAGTTAGCAAAATCACCAGTTAGAGGGGAAATGTGAAAAACAGAACAGAATTTAATATTGTTACCATTTAAATTGTTGTATGACGACTTGTTGTGATCGATGATATTTGACTGTGTGTTGTAGGTGGACACACTTCGGTCGGAGCTGGAGGGGACCCGGTCTGACAATGCAAACCTTCGCCATGAGAGCCAGCTGGTCATGGCTAATGTCAACCGTTGGATTACTGAACAAAAGTATGGCCACACTGATGTGTGTGTGTGTGTATGTGTGTTTTTTATTTTTATGTTATTACTATTTATTACATTCACATGTAAATTTCTATGTATGTTTTTTCATTGATGTTGATATTTTTTCATGTTTCTTTACACTGTAAAGCCCATGACCATTGAATAATCCTGGACAAGCCCCCAATTTGTCATGACCTGGTTCATAGGCCATGACAAAAATGAGAGACACACACTGCATCAACTGGAAAGTGCACTAATTTATTGTTAACAGAAGAAACTTGCCTAAAACATAATTAAGTTATGTGGCGTGTAAATCTGTGTCAGCGTGTCGGCAGGTGAATTGTGATTGAGTGATGTGTCCAAGGTGTTGTTTGGTGAAAACTGAACAAACTGAAAACCAAGCCGAAGCCAACCAAACAAAAACCTGGTTCTGGATGAGGGGGAGAGATCGAACTGATCACACAGCTAGGTTTAAGTAAGCTGCCAGGTTACTCAGTTACACCCACCAGGACCTGCAAGCCACAGCAGACAGCTGGGGGAAAACACTCACAAAGCAGGCCCGGCTAAAGCAGGAGGCTGTCACGTTGGAGTAACACTACAGCATTATTTTAGTGTTTAACTTTTTGTATCCTCGTATAAGTATTTTAAAGTTCATTATTAGATTTCAGAAGTCTGTGTTCTCCTTTTAGGGCTTCCAATGAGAGCCTCGCTGCCCAGATGAAGGCCCAAAACAAAGTTCTGCTCATCGTCACTGAAGAGAAAGAGTGAGTACTTATTTTCTCAGTGAGATTTTTTCAATTAGTTAATTTTTGTTTGTGTGTCGTTGGTGTCTGCGCAGGTATTAATCCTGTTCAGTACGTTCATTTACTAAAGATGGAGGAAATAAAACAGCTCAGCTAACTGCTACACCTGCAAACTAGGTCACCTTTCCCACCAGAGGAGTTTATGACTACATTACATGTGTGTGTGTTTTTATGTATAGTATGTGTTGGAGTGATTCAGGTGGACTCTGACATGCTCGCACCTGACAGTCATTCTGCATATTTGCATCATCATGACTCACACACACACACACACACAGACACACACACACACATGCACACACAGACATGGGCGTGACATATTCCTCTTTCCAGAGATCAAAGCAGTCTAGCTGTCTTCTGTCATCCCACCCCCCTGCGGTGCCATACCTCCCTCAGCCCCGCCCAGCAGCACCACAACCGTCTGTGTGTCTGCTTTTAACTCTCTCGCTCTCTCCTAACTTCCACTCTGTGTGTGTGTGTTTTGTTCTTACGTTTTTGTTATGGTAACCTGTAGCAATGGTAACAGTCTTTAAACAGCTGGAACACACAGGTTACACAAAGTTAGAACGATAGAATATTTCCTCCTTACACTCAGTACATTGCCTGAATATGCAGAAACGTGATACAACTATTTCCGCTTCTATTAAATACAACTATTTCATGCTTCTGATGTGTAGTATAGTATTGCAATAAACATCTGAATAAAAATTGTTTTATAGTTATGGATACTGAAAATTTGTGGCATAACAAAATCGTGAAATAAATAGCCACAAGGGGTAAGTGATGAATGGCTGCAGAAATATAGCGTTTCATTATAATGGATCATGAAGTGTGTGTGTGTGTTTGTGCATGTGTATGTGTGTGTGTGTTTGTGTGCCAGAGATAATGTCTGAGCTGCTAGTTAAAGGCTCTGGAAGCAGAGAAACACAGACACCATTGGTGTTTTGTGGCAGAATATTTTGTCTGCCATGTTAACAGGAGTCTCTTGATGATAATAGGTGTCTGTCTTTCTCCGTGTCTGCCTCTCTATGTATATCCCTCTGTTTAACCCTGCATCTCCCTGGCTTCGTCAGACATCTCCAAGACGCTAATGACACATTGAAGGCGGAGGTAAAGAGACTAAAAGATGTGGCGGATGAGAAGGAGAGAGACGTGGAACACTTCAAGGTGAACAAGGGCAAAGTGGAAAAGCAATGAACTACAAGTAGGGAAGAGACAAAAGAGGGTCGATCACAAACAGGTTTGTTTTTCATTTTGTAATTTTTTGCAGGCCCGGATGCGAGACCAGGACATCCAGCAAGACGAGAGAACGTGAGTCATCTATGTGTGTGTGTGTGTTTGTGACCGTACATATACATTGTGTGCATCCACCAGCTGATCAGAGTTTAGCATTCACACGCAACAAAAAGCGTTGCCCACCATGTTTCGCTCTTTCACACACAGTCTAGCCCGAACAAAGCTGATGATGGTAATAACAGCAGGAGTGCCAAGTTGTGAATGAAACACCCCGTGGGCCTAGCCACCTGTGATTCCCCGTGTGTGTATATATGTGCGTGCCTCTTCTTCTATCTGAATACGTTATTCATGCTGGGCCTTTAACAATGATTACACTCCAATCAAGGACCCATCCTCTCCTGCTTGCCACCCCCATGGCTGTCAAATAGCATTCATCAATAGAGAGGAGATATATTTATTATGTTCATTAAGGCAATTAAAATGAATGTGGCACAGATGGGATTGGGTGTAGGATGGATGTGAGAAAGGAGGGTGTGTGGGTGAGGGTGTTTGTGGGGGCACCTGCCTGCAGCAGTACTCCCCATACCCCCAGTGTGACCCCCCTGAGGTCTCCCTCATTAACAACTCCCCCCCACCTCACCCCGGTTTTACACACATGCACACGCTCATGTTGCACCCCTCCCCTAACGAACCACCAGGCTCTGTTTCCAAAACGGATCAGATTTGTTTTGACTGGAGTAGGTTTCCAATGCTATTCAAAGCTGTCAGTCATTTTAATGATATCATTAAGGGGCCGCGACAGAAAGATGAATCGCTTTTCTTTGTCTTTCCCTCATAATTGCGAATGAGCGAGAGAGAGGGACAGAGCGGGAGAGGCAGTTCATATAGATGTATGCATAAGAGGGGTTTTGATTGAGCGAATATAATAACATGGAACGAGATAAAAACAGTGAATGAAAGCCTCTTCCATAGTGTCTCCCCATCCATTCTCTCTCTTTCTCTCCTCTCGAACCCTTTTCTTTATTACGAGGATTCCTAATTTATTTCATTTCATTATTGCCCCCCCCACCCCACACACTCACACACATACCCAAAATGCCATATGTATGAAAATCATACATCCATAAGGCAACAGATGTGTCATGATATTTGCATGGCAGCCATATACATTCAGTGTATGAATCTCATTACTGGTGGCAAAGGGGATATCTTCTGTGTCTCTCTACTGCCACTATCGCTGACAGCAATCAACACGGCGTGAAGGTTTTGTCATTAGATATGCCTTTATTAAAGAAATTTATTATGATTACATGGCCTACTGTTCCAAAGCAGCTGGAGTGTCACAGCGTCACACTGTCGATGACATTTTGTACCAGTAAAGCCCTTAGAAAGACGAGCAAAAGAGAAACGGAGATAGAAATTTAGATTGATAAATATTACAGAGGCCTCTTGAATAGTTAAGTTAGACGAGTCGTTTTAGGCAAGATATAACAGAATATTACCATATTCAAGGTTGTACTTCATGGAAAAAATATGCACAGTTTGCAGTTTTGATTGATTATTTTTCAATAAATATGTCAATCAATCAATCATTTGTCACATGATATCATATAAGGTACACCTCCAGTGAAATGAGATCCTGCCAGCTTCAACCTGTGCTTTGCAATTTAGCTCCTTTTTTGCCTCTTCTTCTCTTCTTGCATTGTAGTCTGCTGCTTTACAATTGCTTTATAATTTATAAGCTCTAGTAATCCATTTTTAGTTGTGGAATGATATTACTGTAGTTTGGGGTTCTTTAGTTTTGACTTCATTAGTGTCATCAGTGGTGGTGATGTCATGGAACTTCCTCTAGATGCTGATTGGCTCCATCTTTCTTGGCGTTGTAGTTTGTTTACATTTCATGACCTCAACAAGATGGCCGCATGCTTGCTCCTTCCAAACACAGGCAGTTACTTTGCTCTGCAGCTGCCTCTGAACGGCGCAAAACAGCGACCCAGTGTTTATCAGCACCTAACATTCCCATTGTCAGACCATTTCTTACTCAACATAAAGCACATGTCTCCTCCCCTTCTCGCCTGAGTCCTCCGCCAGTTCATGATATCCCGTTGGAAACTGATGCAGGCATGAAGGTTGTCCAGTTGACTATCCAAAGCCTTCACAATGGCCTCTGATGTAGGTGTAGATGTCGATATGTCTTGATTTTCCATTCAGAAATCAGGATCGCAGTTCATTCTTTTTTCGATTGTTCCTGATGTTTGCATTTGAAAAGCTAGCAGAGTTGGCAGGAGGAGAGTTTTACAGACCAGTTAGTTGATTTCCCCGACCCTGTGAACAACCCATAGCCACACGCCACCACTGTCTGACACCAAACACAAACAGCACCACCAACACTTTTAAAATACATACATAAGACATAACAGCATTCATGTGCATACATTCAGCTTAAGTGTGGCTGAGCTAAGAGACTGAAAAACTGAGCATAGTGTTAGTTTAGTCAGGACACAATGTCACTGTCAAGCTCAGCTCACATCCCAGCTACATCAGCTGATCTCAAACAGCCCATTCAACTGATGGAGCAGATGATTGAT
>JAPZEB010000013.1:17474256-17486237 GCA_029783705.1 Chaetodon striatus | reverse complement strand
CAGGCAGAATGTTGCTCTGTCTGTCTGTCGTTTGCAGTTATTGAGATTTAATTATGTCAATGTGATTCCCAGAAAGGGTGAGAGCGAGTAAAGGCGTCGCGTTATGTTCGGTGCCATGTTAGAAGTGTATTATGTGCATTAGATTCTGGGGTAACCATAAAATCAGATGATGTCTCGGGATTCATATAGGTGGTTTTTCCTAGCTGGCGCTGATGTTAATGACACCGGGATATCAGCTACATGACTGCCTATCACTCTTTCTCCTCCTTTATCTCCCTGCCGTCTCCGTCCTCTCTCTTTCCTTTTTCCAACCTCCTGTGCCTGCAGGTTTTCCTCTTTCTCACCTCTCTTTCTTTTCTTCTCTTTCTCTCCCCCTCCTCTACTTCTCCTTCCTCCTCCCTGCTCCCTCTTTCTGCCTCTCCCTCACAAACACTTCCCCTCCCTCCGGAGCAGGGGTTGACAGGATAAGAAACATGTTTCAATAAGACAGTCCAGGAAAGGAAGGATTGATAGTGAGACAAAGGAAGGCTTTACTGCAGCGTATGAGTACATGTGTGCACGTATATGTGTGTCTGTAAGTATTCTCGCATGCATGCGCTCCTGTCTGAGCTGTACGCTCCGATCTTTCAGCTGGAAGAGACAGAAAATGTAGTAAAACTTGGATGATTGCATTACCATTGAACGGGGCTCAGATTCAACCAGCGAAACACTGCTTCCATGAGATACGTTGGCTGAAATTCATAAAGACACTAACACTCCAGACCTGAGCAAAGGAAATCAATATTTTGGAAAATATTTTCTCTTGTTTGAAGTACTTTAAGAGTGCTGGACTTCACTTTTCTTACACCCCGAGATCCTAAAAACTCAAAACCTCCTCAGCAGATTTAAATAAAACACCGAGGCATATGCAGATTTTTTTTTTTTTTATAGTGTCTCTAACTTCTCTGCTGCAAAGTGCTGTAATATGCATTTTTATGACACAAATCTCCAGCTGACAGGTTCAAAGACAAGAGAAACAAGGTTGAATCAAGTCTATTTTGTCTCATATTAATACTTATCCTCCGCTAAATTGAGCAGATGGAAATTAAGTGAATCTATTGAGGCCATATTAGTCCCATTTGGGTAAGTGTCATTGAAAAGATAGTGAACAGAGCTAAGTCGAATGACACTTTCAGCTCAATGAATTAGGCACAGTTAAGGATTAGCCCACAATGGAGGTCAATTGATTAACAGTGTTAAATACAGTCTTAAATGTTGAAGTTTGAATAAAGGGAACACAGAGAGGAAGAGAAGAAGAAGAGGGCTCACATGAAACTTGGCAGCAATTTTCTTTGTTTTTCTTTTTTTGCATCTATCTCAGGTCAGGTTTGCATAATCGTATTTTACCAACTAGTGTCTATTCTCCCCTGTCGAGATTCTTTTTCTGCAGTATCAAAGGCTCGCATCTTCCTTCTTTCATCCTTCCTTCCCTCTCTCCTTCCAGCCTTTTATTTCTCTCCCCCCTCCACCGTATCTTTCCTGTCACATCCCATCTTTTGTCGTTTGCCTGGTTTCAGCCTCCAACAATGGGGGTGAAAATTACATTTTAGCTGGAACGTTTCATGTTGCAAAGCGCCAGCTGGTGTAATCTTTTTTTGCAAAGGTGAAAACATCAGGCTGCATTTGCTGCACTTCATGTATGTAAATCAGAACGGTGATGCACACCTTCTGAGGCCGGCTAGACGATGTGTTTAGACTGCTTAGAGAGACTGATACAATGTAAGCTCTCGGCGTGTATGTGTGTGTGAGTGTGTGGTTTCGACTGTGCATGAGTGAGTGTGTGTATGTGTGTGTGTGTGTGTAGGCCTATGTTTATACCCTTTAGTGACAGCCTCAACATAATCTGGGCTTGCTCTACAGGCATGGTGGGATGATACTTCAAAGTAAGTACCTGCTAACAGACATTAGTCCATGTAAACAGGGCATACTCTACCTAAGCTGGGTGTGTAGTAGTATGTGTGTTTGTATGTGTGTGCACACAGTATATCTGTAGGTGCAATGGCATATTAAAGTAATTACACACCTGTGTGGTGTAGTTTTATGTCTGTGCGTGCAGTTGTAGTATTAAGTCACGCCGTGCCGGACAATTCGGCATACACCCACAAGTGTGTGTTTTGATTGTATGTAGTAGTGTGTGTGAGCGCGTGTGGTCTGTTTGCATGTCATATTACCTCTGTGGTGGCAGGTGAGAGAGTCAAATGTAATGAGGCTGTCTCCCTTATGGTTTAAACATGAGCGAGGAAAGATGGAGACAGAAGAGAGAGAATCAGTTTAGCTTCTTGAGGCGGAGAAATAAAGAGGGACTGAGCCGTCAGCTACGTAACAGTTTGCCGCTGCGAGGAAACCCTGTAGTAAAAAAAAAAAAAAAAAGATGCATTTTTACATCTTTGCATGGATTTATTTTACAGACTTTTATATAGCCTGTGTTGGAGTGCATAAGGCTTAAAAAACATCATGAATACAGCATTTCAAACTGCATGTTGCAATGGTGCTGTTAGGATTTTAGGTTGAGGTAGGTTTGAGACCAGTCTGAGGCCAGAAGAGCTGTGCGTCACCCTGACGACAACACCAGTCGTCACGTATGTCATTGTAGCCTTTATTTCCTTTGCCAGGTACAGTTTGGAGGAAAACAAATTGCTTCCTGGATCATGATCACTGACAATATTTTTTCCAATCCAGGAAGTGCGGCATTCTACTACAGGAAAGTCAAACAAAGATGGTTGGTGTGGATGGTTCGATGAACAGTTGAGCAAAGCACAGAATTCTGATACGAGAAATAATAGTTTAGCCTACCAGAACACTTAGTCTGACTCTGCCTGAAATGTGTTCGGGATATTTGGGCAGACAATAGGCCTATATAATGCATATATACTTATTTTCTGTCAGTTTCTTATTGCTCTGTATAATTTAAAGGGAGCTGACAGAAACAATGAATGTTAACAGGGTGTAATAAACAAAAGCCTACACCTTTTCTGTCCTGTTTTGATGCCTGTTTTGATGGCATTAACTTAATGTTTATACCAGTATATTTGAGTTTTATAAGTTGAAAAATGATTGAACTGAACTAAACTAAACTAGGTCTTAATTCGTTTTTTTCTAATATTTAACCACGACCATGATTTTTTCCAAACCTTAAAATGATTTCAGATCATAGACTGTGTAAAAATTATGGACATAGCTACCCTTAACATTGCCCATTGGTTTGTGGGTTGGTGATGCCTCACAGCCTGTCACTCAAAGCGGCCACGCCCTTAATTATAGGTAACTTTAAACCTTAATAACCTGTAAACAGGTGACTTATAGAAGAATTCATTCACTGTAGAGTAGTCACAAATGGGGAAATTAGCTATAGAGACCAAATCTGTTTTTTGTACCAGGCGGTTAACATGCATGACCCTTATGCCGTTTCCACCAAGCAGTACAGTATGGTTCAGTTTTCCGTTTCCACTGCAAAAAGTTGTGGATGGAACCGCTCTGCACTGTCCCCAGCTTTGGTCCCCCCTCTGTTGGGGTACCTAGCACACAGATCTGGTACTAAAAAGTGGAGCTGTGAACACTGCAGTCTGTTGATTGGTCAAAAGTGGACGGTCACTCTGCTCAGGGCTGAGTTGTGGCTGGTTTTGTAACCACTGTTCATACTATGACAAGTTTTATCAGTAAACTGTAACTATAAAATGAAAGGATGTCTTGCTAGGATTTCCAAGTGGTATTATTGTTGCCACTGCTGTCACAAAGACAACTGAATCAGCCTGGAATCTACCAACAACACAGGACACAATACTTCCAACAGCTGAAATGATGGAAGGTAGAACAACCAAAGACACTGTACTGATGGTAACTGAGTATTGCCACTAATAGCTACCATGGAAAACAAAACTGCTATCCCCTTCCTGTTCCGGTTGCGCAATGGTTGATGTACTTGTGCTGTAAATCAAGCCCACATTTTCCTGAGGATCGTACCCAGTGCCAGACAGAACTGCACAGTGAAAGTGAAGCTTATCAGGAACCAATCTGAACCCAAATGGTGTCATTATGCTACAGTCACTTCATTGTGCAATCAACTTTTACTTCAGAATGGAAAGTTAAAGCAAAAAACTTGTCTGCTTCCACTTGAAAGTTAAACACAAAAGTATGTAGAGTATTTTCAAAAGGTGAGCACCCAGGTTAACGTTTGATGAAAAGTGCTTTGGACAAGAGCTTCCCCATCTTCTCCTACTATCTACAAATAATGACCCAATACTCCTCTTTCCTGCACTCTGCTCACTGTCCTCAAAGCTTCCTCATGAGATCTCATCACTAATGAAATCAGCGCACCCCTCCAACTAATGTAGCCATGGCGACTATTTCCCAAATGAGCAAGGTGACCTTCTGTGAATGCATTCAGGAAAAATGCAAGCAGATTATAATTCACCTCAAACAGGATACATGTATTTTATCCCTAATAAATCTAATTTAATGTACAACTGGCATTTAAGTCGTGCCATGGAAATTAACAGTATGTGGATGTAGTTGTTAACATTTTCTCTAACGGGTGCTCACAGGCTGCACTGGTTTCTACAGATCTTCCATACTTATTGGTCCCACTCTGTAAGACTGACAGACAGGGACAAGTCCTCTGTACATTTCTGAAAAGCTGCTGCAAGTGTGTTGTCAAGTGAAGAGAGAAAACCAGTTCCAGTTGAAAACTGCTTCCAAATTGTCTGATCCATTGAATCGTATGCCTCTGAGCTTATCAATTCCTTTTGCCTGCAATGCAAAACATTCATGCATCTAAGCTGCTGGAAACTTTCAACAAGGAGTCCTGGTGGCGAGGCAGAAACTTTGCAAAACATGGCTTCGTTTAACAAAGAAAGATGACAACAGTGCTGCTTCAGAGTGATATAGTGCAACACGTTTATATCGCTATGCAAAAAATTGGTCTGTGCAATGAATGAAATTACCACAGCAGGACTCCTGACATACAGAAAAACAGCTTTGTGCTGCGTGTGTGTGAGACACAGACACTTGTTTGTCTGAAATAAGTGTTTGTGCGCTTGTTGGTGTGTGAGGTAAATCGATAGCGCATCACTATTCTGCTTGGTAGTTGTAGTCTATCATAGGCCCGTGAGACACCACCTGGATGCCAGCAACAAATGTGTTTATAAAAATGCAGCACAGTGAGGACACAGCCATCTCATAGACGAACATGTACCATGGACCTGCCAATGCACATTCAACCCACGTTGCCCCATTCATATGAGTCAGCTGTCACTCTGTTAATAGAGACTTCAATCTGCTGTGTGGTTCAAACACTTTACTGATAAACCAGAGGACTGTACAGTAACACTGGCCTTCATGATCAAACAAAGCCTGTCCCGCTCTCTAACCTGTTATGATCACGTTAGTGCCATGCTGGAGGTCTTAGCAGAGTTCTTCTTTCTTTGGTTTAATTTATAAAACCTAAATTAAACCAAATGCTGAACAAATATTCTCCCAACATGTGTTCACACACTGAAATGTAGGCCGACTTTTTTCCTACACAGAAAATTGATTAGGAATCAATAAAGAACTGGACCGATAAGCCGAAGTGATAATGGCATTATTATCAATAAAACTGCATCAATTCCTATTCTCAGTCAAGTGTGAAAGGTGAAAGCTTCAGTCCTTACTTTGTTGTTTTTAGATGCCACTTTCTGTATAATGTTGTTGACATTTTTAATGCTTATGGCAAAATATCCACCTTTGGATTCAGACTTCACAAGGCTTGGACCAGACTGCTGCTGATGGACGTCATAACCACGTTTCAAGTCACACTACACCCTGCAGAAACACAGGCAGGCAGTCAGCTTGCCACAACTGAGCCTGTAGGAACACTTTGCATTTTGAACCGGCTGCACTGCCAGACTTAATAGTACAGAGAGAGCCATACAGCAGCAAAATGGATGGAAGAGAGAATAAAGACATAGCTAATGGGGGTCAACAGTTCTAACCAACATAACTGAGCAACTATGCTGCAGTGGGTTTTTATGTGTACTGTTCATTACTGCCTGAGTCTGACTTCTGAATATGTGTGACTGAGGTAACTTGGAGTTGTAAGAGCCAGTGGCTCCCAACTGGTGGGTCCTGGTCCAAAAGTGGGTCCGGAGTCCATTCTAAATGGACCACAAGTGACTTGCGAACATGTCAAGTTTGTAAAAAACACAATTTATTTAGAAGTCACTGAATTTCGGCACAGAGCTGTGCCAGAAAGTGAGTGACTAACAGACAGTTATTTGAAGGAGACAGCAAACCAGCCCAGTGACATGGCAAAACGCAAGTATGACGCTGAATACATAAAACTGTGTGGACCTTGAACAAATGACTGAGGAGAAATTGGGAACCAGTTGGGAACCACTGGTAAATACTAAAAAAATAATAATAATTAAAAAAAAACAAGACAGAAAAGGGAAAAGAAAAGAAAACACTGAAAATTTTGCATGCTTATGACTAAAAGGTTAAATGCCTATAGGCTTGGGTCTTGGAAAGTGGAGTGGTTTTAGAAGTTTCTATGGGGTGTTTGAATCTTCTGTCCACTGTGGACACTTAGTACAGTTCAAACTCAATATAACTGCATTAGCAGCATTGTTGTCTGTACAAAAGGAGTCACTGTTTAAGCCTACAACAAGTGTGTATGAGATACTAAAATGATTTTGAGTGGAGTATAACTCTAATATCATTGTTTCATTTGACCTTTTTTTACATCCATCCATCCATCCATTTTCTAACCGCTTATCCTCTTGAGGGTCGTGGGGGGGGGCTAGAGCCTATCCCAGCTGAAAATGGGCGAGAGGCAGGGTACACCCTGGACAGGTCGCCAGACTATCACAGGGCTGACATGTAGAGACACAGTTACACATAAATATAGCCACTATTAAGTTGTTGTGTATTGTATAGATAATTTTAAATGTATAATAATTCTCCTTTGAAATACATTTAAATTCTTTGTTTTATTGTTTTTTATTTAATGCGCTTTTGATGGGTTGGTTTATTGTTTTTATTGTTTTAATATGTGTGCTTTTGATTGCTTGCTTTTATTGTTTTTATCATTTCTTTCTTGTGCTTTTAGTGATGTAATCTGTAAAACACTCTGGGTTGCCCTTGGGTATGAAATGCGCTATATAAATAGTTTTGCCTTGCTTTGCTTTTTGTGCATAGAATATATTAAATGTTAGTTCTGCAGATGTGTATTTATACATGTCAGGCAGATAGCCCAATCACAAACTTCGGCATGCTACTATATTAGTGGCTGTGGCTGGTCAGTGTCATGGTACAGGACAGGTAGGATCTCAAGATAAATTGTGTGGTGTGAGGACAGAAATGGTACATTTTCAGCTAATGACAAGATTATGTGAACGAGTTTTGCTGCTATGACGATGTGAAAAAACAGTGACAAACTGGAAACTACTGTAAATGACATGAACTGCCCCAAAAGAGTTAGTTTTGTAAAAAACATTTCAGGTAGCTCACAGTCATTCTGAAAGGTGATAAAGCAAGCAAAGCTGGATAATGTACAACAGAACAGTCTCTGATGATGATGTAATTACAAAGAACAATCTGAGGAGTTCTACTAATGGCTCTGTAATAGGACCCATCAAGACCAGCCTCTCCAGTCTCCCCCATGGGTCTGCTACAAAATCCATCTCCTGTTAATAAGCAAATGGTCCTGGGCTGATTTATTAGCCAGTCAAATCCCCATAGTGACATGGAATCAACTCATGAGTCACAGTCCTAAACCACTACTCCACCTAAAATGTTTTCAATATCAAAGACACCCAGCTTTCAGGCGTGTAAGTTAGCAGAAAGAGATAGTAAGTAAGTGGAGTTGATTTGGTACAGCACCTTTCACAGTGCAAGGTCACAGAGTGCTTCACGGGAATAAAATTGTTAAAAATAAGACCTTAAAAAAAACGTAAAAAGAAGCAAACACAAAACATATTCAAAAGCAGACGAGACAGCACAAGGCAGCACAAAAAACAGTTTGAATAAATGAGTTTAGCTGCTTTTAAAAGAGCTTTAACAGAGACTGTAGATTGAATATCTATAGGAAGAGTGTGTCACAGTGTCAGAGCAACCACTTTAAAGGCACTATCACCTTTTGTTTTCAGTCATGCGCAAGGGACAACCAGTAAGCCTCGGTCAGAAGACCTCAGTGACTTACCGGCGATGTAAGGATGGAGCAGGTCAGGAATGTACACGGCTTTATGTGGAAAAAAGCCCCCTGCGTGTAAGATGCATCCTTCAAAGAGAGCTTGCCAAGGTCATCTTCAATTCATGTCAGTTACAGTGGATTACAGCAGAAAAAGGGATCACACGAGTGTGGTGAGAATAAAATTCGACTGAACCTATTTTCCATGTTGTGTGGCGACCACCTAGAGAGCAGTTTAGTTTAGGGGCACTTTCTTATGAACATATTTGCCTGGTTCATTTTCATTTCTAAATACTTGCTTTTTAAAAGATATATTATTTTTAACAAAAAGAATAAATTCAAAACAAGACTAGAACCTATTTATATATTAAATACAAGGACATGTTGTTTCTAGAGCAACAGCAGTAATGTTTACAACAGCAAAGTCATTATATAAACTCAACAATATCTCACAGGAAACACATCCAAAATACCAATATAATGAATCAAATTCCCAACATCAAAATACCGAGTTAAATTTAGAAAGAATGAAGAACACAGACAATAATCAGTACCAGTCATTCCTCCTGTCCTCTGTCTGCCTCCCTCTGCTGATGGTGTGATTCACTCCCTGCAGGTAGTAACTTCACAAGAATTTTAAATTTTTAAGACATGTTTAAAAATAAATACAACCTCACATTGTGTCGATCATGTTTACACACCGACTCCAAAACTTTCGTCCGTCATTAAAGACGGAACATGTTCAATTTTCTGCATTTTTTCATAGCCGTCAAAAGCCTTTTAAAGACTCTCTAAATCAGAGTTGTTCAATAAAGAAGCAGTGGAGGAAATGTGAATAACCTGCGGGACACATACATCAGCAACGGGCCGCACAGTATCATTTCCTAACTCAGATATCCTACTTTTAGCCAGGCAGAGAGAAATATTCAGATGGATGAGGATGACGAAAAGGAGGATTTAAAAGAGGATGAAGACTGCAGAGAGACAGAGAGAGAAAAAGCAACAGTGTGGAGACAAAGAGGGAAGACAACTCAGCCCCTCAGGTAGCCGCAGTGCCAAATGCAAGACGTGGGCAGAGAGAGGCGACAGCCAAGGAGGTACCTCTAGGGGAGAGACGCAGGGGAGCAAATGTGTCTTTCCAGTTTGCCTCGTATTGTAAATTTTTGCAATAAACAGATCAATAAAACACAAATGAGTCAATATGCAAGGTTTCTGTGAATACATTTTTTTATCAGATGATGCACAGACATGAAAAATACAGACGTGATGTGCAAAGGCCTTTAGACTACATAGCTTTTGTTTTAGCATGTTTGTTACAATTCGCTATAAGCTAAGCTAGCACGCAGTGCTTGTGTAAAGCATAGCAGTGAACGGACCAAATGAGCAAACCCTGGTCTGCTTGAAAACTGGGGGTCTCGGTTCACTTGCAAGTGAACCCTGGTGCGGTTCACTTACAGTGGGAAATGCAAACGGATTATCCAACGAACCAAAGAGAGAAGGTGACGTAGAGCGCAGTGCATACGTATAGTTTACGGACATACATGTGATCTGAAAATGTTTAAATCCTTGCAATGCCTCACTCTGTGTCTGTTAAACCACAGCAGCACATCCTAGTCTCTCGCTCTCTGCCGTCTTTTTCGGTACTGCTGCATTAGTCTCATGTACAGAGCAACATGCTGGGTAGGGAATGGAAGGGGATGGATTTCCGTTTTTGGTCCTGTCCAATAAATGAGCCGGTTTTTCTTCCTCATGCTTTTTTTCGTCCTTTTCAGCGGTCGTTATGGGCAATACTGCCTCCAAATTAGCAGCTGTTGTAACTGCATAACACTGTCCAGGCGGTTTGGTCCACTCTAAAAAGTGCAGTGTGAAAGTGAACCGAACCAAATGAAGGAGTGAAATTTTTCGGCATTCGCCGCCCAATGGAACCAAGTGCCCCGGACTATCCTGGTGTGAATGGGCCCCTACTGTTTCATGCTGCACTCGTGTGCACCCTCCACCTCTCCATCATCATCTAGTCTTGTCGGATTCATCAGCCTGATCCGCCACCGCCACCTCCACCCGTGTCTGGACTCCATGGGGGGATATATCCTGCTGCTGCTCAGATGTCCCTCAGTCACAAAATATCTCCCTCTGGTGTCCAAGCACCAAAGACTTCTTTTAAATCTTAATCAGCTCAAATCATCTCTTAATCTGTCCACTCATATTCTGTATTGATAATTATCTTCACTTCATTCTTCTGTCTCTCCTGATTGAAATATCACGTTTCTACTTGTTTCCATAGTTATGCTCGTTGATGGTATTATTGCACTTGCAGCAATGACTGTCGTTGGAGGAACTGAGCCCTGACAGAGAGCAGAGGAGAGGCTGCAGCTTGATAATAAATTACACTAAAATGTTAAAAGTATCAATAAAAGAACCGCCAACATCTAGGCTTATCAATCCTAGAGGCCCATTTGATACCAAGTTTTGGTATCCATTCCTACAGGTAGACAGGCGTATAGTGAATAAAATTGCCATACCTTTCAGACTTTGTTACTGTTGTTAGCTATAAAAATACACTGACTATGACAGAGCAAATAATTCACATCCATCTGTAGTAGAAGCTCTTGCACCCCTGGGATTACAATATAAACTTCTCAAACAACTCCTACAGCACAATCCACTTTTCTGCTGTCCGTCATTGCGCTCAGGATATTGCTAACACTTGGTTTTGCCAAAATATCTGACTAAATAACCTCCATTTGTATGCCCGGTAAGGTGCTTACAGTTTTTCCGGTCTATGTTTGCTGTGTTTGTCACGAACGACAGCAGTTCCCCGTGGAAGCTGCAAATGGAAGCAGTATGCAGACCACAGAGATAAATATACAGTTGTCAACCTTTCAGGCCCTCGGAGATCTGGAACTGAGATAACTGATGTGGGAGAAAACCAGTATATAGCAAACTTTTCTTTTGGTCTACTGATTCTTTACGGCTGATTTTGACAAAAATGAAAAAGAAGACTATCAAGTTGATATCTAGGTCATGTGACGCATGTTATATTTCTTTCCTAGCACAGTAAATCTACAGCAGTTCTTATGAGCCATGACTTATGCATGCATGTCTTCAGAGGTGCTGTTTTTTTTTTTTGTTTTTATCTGTCTCAGGGAAATAAAAATGCAAATTACAGACGACCTTGTGTTTCTGCAGGGAAGTTAAACTGTACACCACATCAGCTGTGGCATATCTGCTGGCAAGCTTCGGCATTTGATAATTTGTTAATGCTGTGTCACTGCAATCACCTTCAAGTTAGATTGTTCTCTCTTAATTATAAATCTAATTTCATCTACTTATAACTGAAGCTGTAATTCTGCTGTAATTTATAATCATATGGTCTGTTAGTGACTCGACCATATGTGCCAACAAACACTTGTATATAGAAACCCTTTATGGATAAAGAGTTAGGAAATAATTGACACATAAAGCAGGAACAGAGCAACAAGGGTATCTCATTGAGTCTTCTTGCTATTAAAGAAGTCTAAAATTGGGGCAGAGCTTTGGGGTTCAGGCATGGCCTGCTGTCATTACCCATCTCTCTCACCTAAATTCCTGCCATCTCTCTGCTTTCAAAAGTTCATATAAAGGCATAAAAACACTCCAGAAATACTTTAACTCCAAATTTAAATGGCCTTGTAGTCATGGCTTTCACTTTCCAAATCCAATGCCATTTTACTACTAGGTCCAGAAACAGATCACTCTGCCTTCTATCCCAGGCCTGGCACCCACACATTGTTGTGGTCAA
>JAPZEB010000013.1:17448484-17472020 GCA_029783705.1 Chaetodon striatus | reverse complement strand
AATGTCAGTGGAATGTAACTAAGTACATTTACTCATGTACTATACTTAAGTACAAATTTTAGGCACTTTTACTTTACTTTAGTATTTTATTCTCATATATATTTCTAATTCAACTCAACCTCACTTTAGAGGGAAATATTGTACTTTTTACCCCACTACAATTATTGATAACTTTAGTTACGAGTCACTTTACAAATTATGATTTTTGCACACAAACCATTTGACAATATACGAGTGTAGCTGTAACAATTATGCGATGATAAGGCAGCTATTTTATAATTGTTTAAGTCATTTAATGCAAAAACTTTTCATGATTTCAGCATCTCAAATATAAGGACTTTCTGCTTTTCCTTTTAGTTAATTTATTATTCAGATTTATTACATTGATTACATTTTTTTCTGCATAGCTTTTTTGTCGAGCAACAGTCCAAATAAAGATATTCAATTTACACTAATATCAAAGAGGAAAAACAATTGTGTGTATTGTACTGTGTGACTGGAAGCAGCAAATGATGGATATTTTTGCTTGATAGAAGACTTTTAAAACCAATCAATGGTCAACATTGTTGTTGACAAATCATTTCAGCATTAATTTAGTTGATTCCATTATGTTGTATTGTTAACTTCCATATTTGTTTGGTTTGTCCACCTAACAGAGAATTGGCTATAATCACTTGCATATGGTGGTTTATGATGGTATGTTTGTCTACTGTGATTAACTATTTTGTCTTCATCAGTACTTGAACACATCACAGCTGCACAAAATCAGAAATACAAGGGCTACACATACAGGTCCGGATTAGAGTACAGTGTATCAATATATCAATATGTTTGCTACAATGTTTGAAGTTATTGTAATTATTTTTTTAACATATAAGCTGGACAGTTCGCTCTGACCTCGAAAACAGAAGTTAAAGGAACCGTTGTACACATGGACAAGAGGCTCGTGCTCTTGACAACATCAGATGTAAACATTAATGCCGCCTTCCTCAGCTCAGTTGTGCTAGGTGAGCTAGCAGTAGATGCACACTTCCTTCTGCGCAGTGATACGGAGGGCAGGTGTAGTTTGGTAGACAAAAAATAGTTCCTATTTGTTACTACTTACAACAAAGTCTGTGGATTATCCTGAGTAGCTAGGTCATGATTCTTGGAAAGAGGCATTGCTGTTGAGTTTTTTAAATATTTGTTTTTTGGCGCCTTAGGCACCAAAAGCCAAGTGCCATAAAGTTCCATTATATTGGAGAGATGGCAGACATTTCTACAGCTGATATCTCCAACACTCTGCAACTCACACCAAAACAATTTGGAATGATAAACAGCACCACGGATATGAGGGAAAATATGTATTTTTGATTTTGGGGTGAACTGTCCCTTTAACAAGAAGGCGTCCACTCAAAGTCCATTTACTTTGATGCAGTTTTTTTAACTACAGCGCATCCTGCTCTCTGCTCTCTTATTACAGGAATCATGTTCGTTTCACCCCCTAAAAAATCTTTGCTTTGTAAGCATTACAAATACCTCTGGCAATCCTCTTACACAGAATCATCACAGTGATCACCCGACAGTCCGAAAAGTGGACTTACGTTGTATTGGACAATGGTTGTTCATTAGTTTCAAATGGTTAGTCCTCCAGGCGCTTACATCAAAGTGTGCGTGTGCACACACACAAACACACTATAGGCTTTTTCCACTGCCCACTCTGTCATTCACTCACACAGAATTAGCAAGCTGTAGAATTAGCAAGATCCACAATATCAGCTAAGGAAATAGGCCTTTAATTGCCCCGTAGTGTGTGGGAGATTGGCTGTGTGTGTGTGTATGGCTGCACTCTCTTCCTCCTCCTCCTCAGGCCATTAGATATGGTGCATGTTGTTTCAGCTCTGGACAGGTAAACAGTCAGAAGGACATTCCAATCAGCCTGTGCTATATCACCTAGAAGTTTAATTAATTTCAATCCATAGGGCATGCAGTGTATGGAAAGCCTGCATTACTGTGTGTGGGTTTGTGTGTGTCTGCTTCCATTTAGACTCCCTTATAACCCTTTCACGGTCAGGGTGTCTAAAACTGCTGGAAAGGTCAGCACTCTCTTTAGCCTGCCTCACATTTTAATTGACTATCACCCACGCGCTCCACCCACACACATGTACTTTACGTACACACACACTCCCCCATCATTACGGCGGGTATGGATCCCAGTATGAATTGATGATCTCCTATCTAAAGCCTAATCACTCTGCAGGACCTTAGGGAGGCTCAGTGATCCGTTTCCCTCCACTACTCCATGGGAAACTCACACTCACACGCTGAGCCTGTTGATGAGTAGAAAATGAGCATTCTACCTGGTTTCATATTGTAGTTCATCACAAAGTCCCGTGAAAAATTGAAACGGACATAAAATGGCACTGGGAGACAGGCGTCAAGATTGGTGAGATTGGTGGAAGTGAAGGATTAATAGTAGCACGCAGAGGCAAATTTAGATTAAAGAAATTCCACGATGATTTGCCTTTTATTGGCAAGTAATCACATGTCATGACTGCATATAGATATAAGGTGATAGAATGACAGACGGACGCACAGATATGTAGATCAGGGACTGGCTTTGATCACTGGCATCCTTGTTAAAGTGCCAGGAAAGGATAGCTTTATAAAAAAAAAAAGTCAACATTCAAAGTAGATCAAAAATTACATTTTTAATAGGTTTTTTCTTAACAACTGGCTGTAAGTCAGCACAGGCCTCCTGTGATGAAGGCCTTATATTCTCCACAAGACACCATTTTGAATATAAAGTAGGCGAAATTAGTGGTTAGTGGTTATCAGTGCTGTAGATATGGGTTAGAAGGGACTTGCTACACGACTAGTATGTTCAGAATGCTTTGGAGGTTTAGGCGCAAAGACTATGGGGTTAGGTTTAGAAAAAAACATCATGATTTGGCTTAGAATAAGTACATTATGTGGCGCATATCAGGTGACTTAAGTCACATACGTCACGTGACATGCTTAAAATAGGTCAACTTTGCCTTTTGGTTCCGCAGGGACACAAACCCTGGTCTCCTGGGTGAGGGTCATGTGTTTTACTCATCCTGCACCCCGACCAACCTCCCTACACAAACTTTCTCGCACTTTACACTCGCATTACATCAGCTGACTTCCTCCGTTACCACATGAAAATAAACACAGCTGTTTCATATGCTGATAAAGGCCTTCTGAACATACTAGTCACATAAAAAGACCCTTGTAACCCAGTTTTAAGGCACTTAAAACCATTAATATCATCCACCTAAAGCTGAAAATACACTGGCGTCCCCACGGTGCAGCACATCATGAGACACGTGTCAAGTGCTGCCCCTCGCACACACCAGAGGCATCGCACTGCAGCTTGTTAACAGACGACCACACAGTTATTCTAATTACTGAAAGATCTGTACTTCCTCCACTTTTGCATTAGTTTAAAAGTATGTGTAGACAGCCACTAATTAAACTGAATTTCTCACCTGAAGACCAGATCTCCAGAGCTATGACTCGCTAGGCAATATCTTTTTGGCCACTGTCTTCGTAATGACAGGATTGTTGATCATTTAGTTCGGGATACTTCTCAACCTCAACAACAAGTCTCCTGTCATCCAGTTTTTGTCACACACAAGAGAGAAACAGCCACAGAGTTCTCTTTGTACGTTAATGGTGAGGAGAGGAGTAGAGCTGCCACAGGAGCAGAACAGAGGAGCTGCTATGGGAGCTGGTATGTACAAGCAGAGAGCAAGTGGGGGGAAAATGCATCCTATTCCAAGATGGCAAGGCTGGAAATAGGGCGGTGCCATGAAATGCTGCGGGGCGGTGCATACATGAGCGGCGATACTCCTCTAGCTGCTGCCGTTGTGGGGTTGCACACTGAAAATAATAGGGGTGTATTAGTGCTTGCCGCCAGTGTGTTTTGACCTTAAGAAGTGATAATGCTTGGTCAGTGGCCCTAAGCCTCTGACATTTTTCTCTAGGTACCCCTCTGCTGCCAGTTGTGGATGCTCAGGGATGGCATGTAACTTCCGTGTTAACAGGAAATACATGTTTAAAAGTCACTAAAACAACTTTAGTTTTATGCAACAAAACTACTTGGTAAGCTTTATTAAAAAAAAAAAAAAGATCATGTTATGGGTTAAAATAAGTATGTTTGTTATTTAACTAAAGGAAGGTAACAGCGTGATGTATGTCACGTGACATTAACTACGTAACATTTCACACGAGATATAAACAGCAGCCCCCTGGGTGAAAGTCCTGTATTTGTTTGACCATCACTCCTACCTCCCACCCCACTTGGATTTTCTAGGTCTTTATATGACATTATTGCGGATGGGTTTACATCGATGTTAGCTGAAATCCTGGTGCATCTCATACAGATGCTAAAGAGGCGCCTTGTGTGTCTGAATCAGACTCAGACGGCCACTGACCAAGGTGCTGCATTTGATGCACTGGGAATAAGAACCGGCTGTACTCAAAGGCTAACACTGCTGTTAACAATCGTCCCTTGTGTGTTCAGTGCAATGTTGGCTGGCTACGGAGTCAAATATGGACCATCATTATTATACTTTCACAGCAGATGCAACGGGAGAAACAATTACGGCAAAAGAAAGAGACAAAAAGACACAATAACAAAGACAGAAAACAAGAGTGAACATGTGGTACATTATGTGTCCTTTTTAGGAGTTGTGTGGATGGACAAAGGACTATTGAATGACATTGAACTTGCTTGTTCACAATGATTAAAGAAATTAATCTTTAACTAGTAAATTAGTTGTTTTATTATATGACTATTACACTGATAAAAGTCAAACGGTCCAAGAACAACGTCACATTGGTTGTAAAGCCAAAGAAGTAATTTATATAAAAATGATGTAGTGCTCCTTTAAACCATGTAACAACAGCAATATAAATTTCAGTTATGATCACTGCCGGTTTGTTTGTTAAAATCCGTAGTTGTTAAGATAGACTGAGAGACAGACAGACACGGACAGAATTATGGAGACCCAGATTTGCAGACAGACCCTAGGTGGCAGCTATTCAAACATCTACATAATGCCCATTGATGCACCATTTCCTGAAGGAGCAAGACAGGACCTCAGCACACACACACAGACACCCCCACTCACACAAACAAAATGGCAATAACACAGGCCTGCTTTTGTCTCAGCCTTTTGGAAGTGGAGAAAAGGGGAGTGTGAAAATGAGCGAGCGAGAGAAAAGAAGCCCAGGATGAGGTGTGTTATTCAGCCTCGCCACAGGGGGTTAGGACAACTAGAAGACCAGGAGAGTCTGCCCATTGTCCACACATGCCACACACAAACACACGTGCACACATGCCGGACAGAAAGCAGGCTCTGCCGCAGCAAAACCCAATATGTTGCAACATTTGCCAAAGAAAAGTGAAAATGAGTGTAAATTGAGGTTATTTTCTCCACCTCTCCCTCACTACCTCACACTTGTTATCCAGTCACCCTCGGCTGTGATGGGGTTCATTCTACACCCCTTTCTATGTCTGAGGTTCAGCACAGCCACCATATGCAGGTGCCTCCAGAAATGTAAGGAAGGAACAGAGAGCTGGAATTACTTTTTGCGCAACTTACTTCTTTTCTGACACAGATTTCTCATACAAGGCAAAGGTAAAACAGCTGCAGCGTCCCTATTTGCATTTGTATGAATTTGGATTTAGGCACTCAGAGACCTTCTAGACGGCTTTCTGTGACCACCTGGCTGCAGAGGTGCACAATAGCATGGATCGGTATATCAGACAGCTTAACAACAACTGACAACAGCACTTAAAAGTGAACTGTTAATCATAGACTGTCTCTCGTATATGTGTGAGGATGCAAACTTTTTTATGTATTAATCACAACAGGGCATCTTAGCGGCACATTATACAATCAAATCTGATCTTGGGGATTCACTTTCAACTCATCTGCATTTATTAGTCTTTACTGTAGCTCAACATTAACATAAATCTGCATGTTCAGGGAATATATACAGTCATTTTAAATAACAATATATTTGCATTTGTACAACTTGAATTAATGGGATCATCAGCCTCGGAAGCTTGTGATAAGTATGATACCAAGAAAAAAAATATATTTTGTGTGTGTGTGTGTTTTCACTTTTGTTAATTTTTGACACAAACCTCCTGGAGCGTCCTTGTCTCAGCTGCTTAGAGATAACACAGTCGCTCGCCAGAGTGTTTGTGGCAGCCTTTTATTCCACTGTTGAGACAGCCAAATAAAACCCCTCTTGGCAACAACCCCTGCAAAAGAAAATGTTGAAGTTTGATTTTTTTTTTTTTTTGGATTTGGCTGCTCACATGTTGCAAGAAATCTGTACATTTTTGAGTCTGACAACTGATTCAGTTAGGTACAAGACCAGTCAGTGAGTTCCTGTGCACACTTGTATAGATTTGAACGTGGCTTACATTGTTCAGTTTGGCATTTCATAGCATTTCCAAATTATTTATCAGTGTGAATAATTGTACCATTGTATTGGGCTTTTTATGTTTTTAAATGAAGTTCAAGGGAAGCAAAATTCCTACAATTAAATTTAGACATGAGCAGCTTTCTTGCCAACAGACAAACCACTTCAAGATAATCTGCCAATTTAGTCCCTAAAAATATACAAGATTAACTTTGTTCTTACAAAAGGCAGATGAAAATATATTTATTTGTCATAAGTAGTTTTCCTGATATTCATACAATTTAAAAACAACAAGATTATGGACTGTCGTCATGGTCGTACAACCCTTAACAGTATTTGATGTAATAAGCATGAGAAATGAACATGGAAGCAAAATTTTCTGACTGAAGTCATGTAAAGTTCTCATATCCTGCTCCAGTCACAATTTCACACTTCGAACAGTTTCTTGTCTCACATATTTCACTCTTCCCCCCGGGGGGACCAAACATTACAACCAAAATATTGCACCTGTTAGTTATGGGAAGAAATACAAACACAGCATGACTCATTACAGCATTGATCAGTTTTCAAAGCTTCGCTGTACTGTATATATTTCTTTCACACCTGTCAGTATGTGATAGCACCAAAATAAACAAGCAGGAAACTGTGATCGAGGCCCTCGATGATGAGGATGTGTGCATCGAACTGGATGGAGTGATAGAATAGTTTGCCGAATAGCAGGATGTTACTTTATCATGCAGTGAAGATGTATTAACACCATGTGAACTTCCAGGATGGTCAACAAAAAGACGTCTTCACTGTGTGAGCAGCAAAGCTGCTGTCTGGTGTTTTGAGAATCATAAAAAATCAACAAATTTCACTTTAATAGAGCTAAATTTACTGTGCATGCTGGCTTCAGCAGTAGAAATAAAATAATTTTGTGCTCCATTACCACTTGAAATCCTGTTTTGCACCTCCAAATAACATATTTTTTGCACATTTTGTTTTTGTGTAGAGGTCAAAAAGAATCCAGAAGTAGCCGATGCATAGTTGTTTATGATACATGAATATCACATACAGTATATCTAGGCCTGAGCATATTTAATAATGCATTAGATGTACTGATTTTTGTGTCATTGATAGTCATCTTTCAAGACAAGTCTTTAAAACATGCTTTTTTGCTCTGCCTTGTCAAAATTCAGTCGAAACCAAGTGTGCAAAATATTGGGAATGTGTGCTTTTTCCCAGAGTCGGGCTGATCAAGGGATTCCACATGAAAGCTTCGATCCTTTATTGATTTCACCTTTTTAAACTGCGTCTCTCTTGAGGGTGAGATTCAGATTACGAGAAAGACACAGGTTAAAAAAGGATTTTCAAATTGACAGATGGATTGTGAAAAACCGAATGGAAGTCATTATGAAAATGCCATTCCTAATATTTTGTAAACTCAGTGTTTATTAGTGAAGCTGAGGTCCTAATTTGAACTGTCTTCACGCACGCATCATATTACAAGACACAAGCTCCCGTTTTCCTTTGGTGTAAGATACCCAGTACAAAGTGGGGACATGTAACACATCTGGTTGTCTTTGAAAAAAAAGTTGATAAGGGTTGATAATGATATAGAGAACTACAGTAGAAACTGTCATCATTTGTTCTTTTTTGTAGCACCTTCCAGTCTCACAAATCAAAACTCCAAACCAGAGGCTCTCCATTTGTCTCCAAGCATTTTGATCATTCTGCTTTATCAGTTTCAAAGACAATATTGCAACAAAAAAAAAAAAAAAAAACGTGTCACAGCAGCTAGGCAATTGTGACACTTGGGAGAGAAAAGATAGAGCTTCGATGAAGGTGTTCATTGTTGTTAAGCACCAAACATGTCTGTTTGTGTTCTCATTCTGCGCTTTGCTGATGCCTTATTCCAGCTGGTCCACTGCTTTAAATAGGTGAATGCAATTTGTAAATGTTGACTTCTGTCAGGTAAGTTTTTGTGTGCTTTCACTAAGTAAAGACAGAAAATATCTTTGAGTTGCAGCTATGCAAATTCACACTGCAAAACAATAAATTAATTAATGAGTGTCCCATAAATTACTTAAGTGTGGCACAAGAGATGTTGTAGTTGTACTTGACGTGCTGACATCTTCAGTGATTTTACAGTAACATAACAGCATATTTTTTGCTCTGTTGTCAAATGAATGGACGGGCTTTTTCATCTATTATCTGATTCAAACAAACAATATGTAGGAGGGACACAAAATGGCTCCTGAATAACAGTCAGATTGGTGATCTGTTACATTACAGGGGGAAAAAATGGGCCACTACAACCCAAGTCCTCATCATTTCACATTATGACCATCACTTAAAGTGATGCGCAGCCATTGGCTGGGCAAATGCTCCATAATGTGCTTAACCATAATGTGTTCATTACAGGTGAATTTGTGAGTGATGGAAATGAGGGGAGGAAATCGTGTTCAGAGAGAGGCCAAGCTGAGATGCTCAAGAGGAGAAAAATGGTGATGTCAATCTTTTCTTTAATTGTCAGAAATCAAGAGGTGTGTGAGGGTGTGTGAGCATCTGCTCACACAGACTCCACCACGCGGGTGTTGTGTGCTGTATGTTTATGAGCGCGGTGTAATGATAGATTCACAAGCTGCTCCCGTCGGACCGCGGCGCCTCTGACCTTTGACCTTGAAATCTCCAGTCAGGTTTAATGATCCAATCCTCTCACACCCTGGAATATGTTACCATGGAAACATAGCCTTTTCTCCCCCACTCATAATGCAGGAGAGTTCTCCATCCGTGTCTAATTCAGTCTCAAGCCAAGTCAGTGACCTCTGAAGAGATGTTTGCAGTCTGATCAGTATATCCACAGATGCACTGTTTGTCCCCCCCCGAAGCTGATGTTAGGATTTCTGCAAGTTAAATACTACAGTTGATATAATTGGCAGTGACCTCTGCAAAGATACCCCATGCAAAACAGTGTTCCCCAAAAACATCTGCATTATATGACTTTTTTTTTTAAATAAGGAGGAGAAAAATCTTCTGAGTCTGAAAACTGGATAATTAACAGTTATTGTACTCTATAAATGTTTTTTTTTTTTAGATGCAATAGCTTGTTTGCTATCACGTGACAAATATGACACAGGAAATCCAATTAGGGGCAGGAAAAATCCAAATACTGTGTGAGAAGAAGGGTTGGATAAACCTGCAGGCAGCAGGTATCATCAGAAAACTGAAACTCATGTTGAATGTGATCCATATAAAATGAAGAAAAGTGACTGTACCCATGAACTGAACGATCGTTGTTACAAATTACATCATCCCTCAGACCCCCTAACGTTACTACGGTTACACAGCAAGCTGATGAAAGTGTACAAGAGTCTAGTGGACTTCAACAATTTTATGTGCAGTTGGATCCATGACTGAAATCACTGCTGTCTTGTTTTTTGCCGGGTAAGTAAATGCACTTGAGTATAGCTGTCTTTTATGTTTCAGCTCTGTACATGGACGCACCGCTGTCTTTAGCTTCTATTTTCTACCTACTAATGTTAGGTCAACCATTCTCAGAGGTCTGGTGAAGCACTGGTAAAAATCTGGCTCATGGCTCAAACTACGGAAAAGTCATGACATGTTTAACCTCCTGAGACCCTGTGTCTTCATATGAGGACGTCATATTTGGGGTTTACTTGACCTTATACTTCTTCTGAGCTCAGACCTATTGTCCTCGTTTGTGGACACTTTTTGTGCCATCTCGTGGTAGTGAGATCACAATACTCTAATTCATGTAAAAACAAAATGGTAGCCATCTCTGCCAAGTCATTCCATAAGTATTTGTTTGAGGACATTGGGACTTAATTATCGTCTTGTTTGAGGACATAGCAACTTTATTATCATCAACAGTGTTTCTTTTTTTATACTTATCAGGTCCTACTGATCCCAAATAGCTAGGAAAAATTCAGGAGGTTAAAACACATGGCTTTAACATTTGACATTAGTTGACTTGACTCTTTCAGAGCTAAGATGGAGGTTTTTGATAGACATCTGCTGCTGTTTCTCACTAAGTTTTTACTCCCCCCTTTAAGTTGTACTATTTTTGGGCCTTAAAGCGGCCTTTTTTCCCAGTTTGATTGTTTGGAACAGCCGTAAACAGCACAAATCATGCATGTAATACGCAAAGATGCTTTTCTTTGTGAGCTTTTGAGTGAATTTGTTTGCATATTGTATCTTTGCTGAAAAGTCTGCTTTTATGCCCTACATCCATACTCATGTTTTACAGTTGTTCACAAGTTTGATTAAATATTTGTGAACATAGCCAGTTTTATTATAATCATTAATGCTAATGTCTTCTTGTACATGGCTGCATGACTTTAAATCTGCATATTACAAATTCATATTATGTTCTACATTAAAATCGAAGCAATAAACGTCATGGCAAGCTAAATGTTAACCAGATAAAGTTAACAGTGTATGGATTCTGCGTGTCCAGCTATTGCGAAGGAGGAAGGAATGGTCCCTTTTAATCAATGTGAGTAATATTTGTGTCTGTGAGCTGGGGACCAGCCACATTATCATGTCAAGTTACAAATTAAAATGCCTGGCCGCAAACAGACTGGGGATATAAATGGGCCATCATGGCCATCTAAGTGTTCTAATGACATTCTTCGCCTGCCAGACAATTAATTCTATCAATCTGCATAACCTTTCCCAAAGCTCAGAAAACAATGGCATTTTTATGGGTCAAAATGAATGGAGTGCGACTGAAAAGTATGCTTAGGCAATCATTACATTATTTAACAAATGCATTTAATTGGATTTTGATGCCTGGGTGTCTGTTTCTGGAGCGCCGGGGCCAGTGCGCTGACTCCAGCTATGGCTAATTCAATAGGCTAAATGGAATCACTGGAAACACTCTGCAATCATCACTGCATTAGGACGCTCATTCCCATCATGTAAACATTGCTGTGAGCTCTTGCCATTTATCTACTGGTCTCTCTGTCTCTGTTTCCCCTCTATTTCCACCACTTCTCAAGACATTCTTTCATCCCCCGTTTAATGAAAGTTGAGGTTGAGTTCCGTTTTGGACTCAAGTGAATTCACAAAAAGCAATTTACCAAAAAGCTAGCACTTCTAGACGCATGAACTGCTTAGCTCCTCACTTTTCATAAATTAGGGGTGGAAGGCTTCCATCAGACAGGGTCTCAAAGGGATTGGGAAGGTGCTAAGCACGTCTGCCTTTAACGGAGGTGAAAAACAGACTAATTCATTAAGCATTGATCACCCCAAATGACAGCAAAGTGCTTCGACATTTAGCGGGCAAATAACTGACAAATTGGCACACAATTTTTGTACATTTCCAACTCTTTAATGGGTAAAGTATGGAGCAAAAAGGCAATAAAAATGTTAGCAGACAACCCGATGAACCCACACCCAGCCCATTATGCTCACCACTCCTTATGGCTAAACGCCCTTAATGTCTTAAACTGTGGGCAAGGGCTGCCCTAATGATGCATTTTGGTGAGTGTTTCTTACTTTTTGATCAAAATTACATGTTTTATTTGATTCTTTTAAATGCAGTTTGTAATAGGAGCCCCATTACGCAGTGGGCGAATGGACCCATTATGAAGGGTTAGGCTCAAAGTACCTGAGTATGTATTTGAGTAAATATGCTTAATCTTGGATGGCCTAATATCATTTCGATCAACACTCCACCCTGTTCCGGCCTTTGAGATGAATACTGATATGACCTCATTATTGCATTATCATTGGTTGGACTGCATGGCTGGTAGACACACACATGCACACTCACACACTTACACCTGCAGACTTCCACAGGAAAAGGCAGAAAGAAAGTAGATTAAATGTTTAAAATTTTGGCAGAACACACACTGTATGCAGGAAGATGTATATCTACTGATGGTGTATTTTTAACAGATTCAGCCTTTGGCACAGCTTCAGCTCGAGGACAATTAAAAAGGGTTAGGCCATGTCAGTCAACACAGGAATGCTGGCAGACGGCACCGAATGTGTGTGAGTGTGTGAGGCTGGAGCGGTGCTAGATGAGCAGCGAGCTGACCTGAGCCCCGGCCAGACTTTATTAATCAAGGCAAGGAAACGTGTGCAACCTCTCAAGCTTGGCCTAAAGACTTTGCTCGCTGTCTTCCTGTGATGTCTGCTTCCCCGTCTCAATGCTCCTTCTCTGTTTGTGTTGTTGGCCTTTTTTTCTCCTCGTTCTTCTCTCTGTGCCGGCAATGCCTACCTTACAGTCTCTCTCTTGCATGCTCCGCTGATAAATTTTGTCTCTGGGAAGATCAGATAGCAGCGCAGGGATTTCAAAACAATACCTCTTCAAGCAGGGACTCTGAAAGGTGGTAATGATTTACAGCATTATACCTGCGGAGACCCAAGAACTCCTGTGTCTCCATGATTCATCTGTTTCATCTTCTCATTACATGGCCACAGATGGATTGATGCCTGGTACTGCTACCCTTAAAGCCTTGTTGTTGTAGAGCTAAGTTGTGCTCATTTGCGGTATTTTGTGGTTGGTTGTGATTAAGTGTTTGTGGCCTCCCGTGGCTATTTTACTATTTGGTGCTTATCAGGCTTTCTTTGTGGTATTTTACAATCGGTTGTGGTCGTTTGTGTAATGCTGGCTGTATGTGGTAAAGGCCATGTTTTCCATAAACTCTTGCTTCCTGTAACAATGAACTACTTTAACAACTCCCTCATCCTGGCATAGCTTTTTCATTACCAGCCCATTCTCATCCTCAGGTCATCAAATACCAAAACTTTGGGGCTGTCCTTTAGCTCACCTTATAGCATGTCCACCTCATAGCCTGAGTATCCCAAGTTTGATTCCATGCATGTCACCTCCCCTCTCTCTCCTACCTTGTCTGTTTACGGCAGTCCTATAGATAAAGGGTAAAAAAGTTTTTGAGGGGTTTTGTCATGCCCCTCAGTGTGTGATACCAGTTCCAAAGGCATCCATTAGCATCTTTTTGAGATGCAAAAGGGCTTTCAGCTACCTCTACTGTGAACCCATTCATACTTGATGCTGAGAGCAACTGACGTTGTATAATGCACAAGAGAGAAGCGGGGTAGGGAAGGAGGTTGGATGGGTCAGAAAAACAAGACTTTCACCCAGGAGACAGCAGTTTGTGTCCTGTGTGAAACCAAAAGTCAGTGTTGTTTTAACGTTACTTAACTTACATACAGCCATCACGCACTGACGCCACTCAGTTACTCAACAAATATACTTATTTTAACCCAAGACATGATCTTTTTTCCAAGCCTAACCAAGCAGGCCTAGTTTTGTTGCCGAAACCTAGCATTAACCACACGTTACAACGTGTTTCAGCTGTGCATGACATACAGACGCTAAAGAGTGCCCTGTGCATCACTTTGGGACGCTGAGGGGTGAGATAAAGTGTCGGTATTTAACAACCTTTTAATGAGAAGGAGTTGTCAGTACTGGCACTGATCATGTTAGGAGGACATTCCTTGATGAATGTCCACAAACTAGTTGCACACAGATTAAGACTAAAACCTTTAAAAAAATAGTTAGGCTGAAGTGAAGAACCAGGGTTTATAAGCAGCAGGAGTCAGGCGTGGTAGTGAGGCAGATTGATCTAAGGTGTGCTTGATATGTGGAGGGAAAAGTCAGGTAGGAGGAGGGTGACCAGATAGCCACGCCTTGGAAATCAACCACAGACAAGGGAAGCAGACATGAGACACAGGGAAGGGAAAAACATTGGCGACAAGAGGGGAGAGAGGCATACTGCCAGATCCTAACAATAAGGAAGTATTCTTGGGCAACATACTGAACACTGGGCTGTGCTATGTGTGTTATCTAAAAACTGAGTAGCAGGTGGCACCTTGAAAGGTGGCCTCTGCCATCAGTGTGTGAATGTATGTGTGTGAATGGATGAATGTGACTCGAAGTGTAAAAGTGCTTTTTAGTAATCTGAAGACCATGAGAGCACTATACAAGAGCAAGTCCATTTACCATTTGTATACCCTGATTAGATGAGTGTCTTGAGATTACTCGCATTATGATTTGTTGATATTGAAGTAAAGTGTCATACAAAAACCCTTTCAGGTTAAGTTTTACCTCTGCTGCTTAGTGCTAGGTCCTCAATATTCTAACTTCCTTTATTCGCAAAGAAACCCAGTTGATAGCCTCTGTAAAGTAAGTGGAATAAAGAGAAAAATATCCTTGAAAAGTTGCTTTGTTAGAAACTTTGAGAAATCTAATGGCAGTTATCAGTGACTATTGCTCTTACTGAATATTGCTGACGTGATTTGAGCAGTATGCTGTCAAAAGAATTTGCAGAACCAGATTTAGCTGTGAAGTATATTTCACTTGGGGGTCTCAACATTCCTATACCAAATGATGCAAATAAGGCGGAGGAGAATGGTTAATGTGATTGCATGAGTGATTGCAGGATTGATTGATGGTTGGCCTCTTTTAATAAAAAGTTTGTGACAAATAATGTATTTTTTTCGTCAAAAGGAAAAGGGAGCAGAAGTACAGCAGGAGTTGGGGAGGAAAGTACCCAGACAAGTTGGTGCAATATTGACTGTGCCATCTGTGATGTGTGTGACTTCAAAGCTACAATTACTTTGAGCGGTTTTAAGACTGATACCTGCTCATGTTAAGAGGCAGCCTCTCACCTCCGGAGAGCTGCCTGCCAGACGAGAAATAATTCATTTTTAAGAAACTGAGGCAAGGGCAAATTCTGCCGCGCAGCTCTCTTCACATCCATCTTCAAAGAGAACCAAGTTCCTATATGAAACAATGGAATATTTGGCTTCTTATTCATGTCATGGGGCTTTTTGCCAGTGCAGGGTCCTTTAATTCCTCTATTGTTACTGACAGGCCCTACTGGGAAGGCCTAAGAGGCTTTTTGGACCCCACTGGACACTCTTAAACATAGACCAATCAGAATGCACAATAACAAGTTGAACATTCATTCCAGAACTGCGGGGATTTCGGTATCAGGATGATCTCCATCTTTAGAGAGACAATAAAAAGTCCCAAAGACATCCTGGGTGTTTCCACGAGAGGCCATTTTGTTCGCTGCAGCTGTTTCCTCATGTCTCTTAAATGACAGCTTTGCTGCAGCCATTAACATGCATGCCACTGAAACAAGTATTATAGTTTAATTCCTACCATGAAAAGCTTCCAGAGGCATAAAAACGGAGCCACGATATGGAGGGGGGGGCGCAAAGACAGACAAGCTCCAGAGGCCTCATTGCTTGTGTGTTGCGTTGACTTAATGGCAAATGGATGTCATTGGAATTTCGAGCGAGGCAGCAAGATCTTATCGCGCAGATAAATGAATTAATATTTTACACTTCAGCTGGATTTTTTTTCCCCAGCTACAAGAAGGCTAGAGTTGAGGGGGGAGTCAAGTAAATTCAGAAAAAAGAAAAGAGAATGAGAAAGAATAGGAGAGAAATAAGAGCTTGGGATGTGAACTCTTCTAATGTTATTCAGAGGCAGTGAGTCATGTAAGAGAAAAGGATCTTTTCTTGTACCAGTCAAGGACATTATCTGCTCCTGCTAGCAGTTATTAGCATTAGCATTTATATATTCAATGCAATTTTGAGGTCTGGTGATACTCTGAGGGGTCAGGGGAGAAAAACGAAATGAGGGAGGAAGGATAAAAAAGGTCTTTTCTCTGTGTGCAATTGGCGCTAACCAGGACAGAATAACCAATGAGGTAAGACACAAGGACATTTCATGCTGGAATTCAATCTGTGATCACAGCTCAAATTCTCTCCATCAACAGGAGGAGACCACACCTTGGAACAAAGCAGAAATAACATGGACAATTTAAGTACAATCAAGGAGTGAATGTTTTAAGATTCAGAACTTGAGTCTCAGGCAATCATCTATACATATATTCAGTGCTTTAAACAATACACTCCGCACTTATTTAGTAAAATGTATTAATATTGTACACGCAGCGAGTTAAACTCATCCGAGATCCACACTCTACAGATGTGTGATAACGTTTTTGGGTCAGATGTATTCGAAGCAAATGGTTTGAATAATTGACAATTGAGTGTTAAATTGTGTTTTCTATGAAAGAAAAGTGGGGGAGGTGATCCACTTGATGGACACACACACACACACACACACTCACACAAAGTGTCAGGACATAGTCAGCTAATGGTTTGCCCCCACCAGCGCAGGAGGGTCAAAGATCGTGAGCTCAAGACGGTTTGACGCAGTAAATGCATCATCTGTTCAATTTAAAGACAATAAAAGGCGATCAGAATGGACCATACCTCGCCACATAATTGGGAAATTTGGGCCATAATGACGCAGATAATTTGAAGATTCTTCCTTTTTTGAGAGACAGACAGCTTCTCAGCTCTTTCATATTTTAGAAGTCGTATTGGTTTACAAAAAAAATAGACAGTAAAGCTTTCAGGGATATTGCAGGTGGCAAATAAATGACGATACCTCCGGAAAATACCCCAAAAAAGCTGTGGATGTACACAGTATTTTTGAATTTACCCTCCATCAACCACTTGGTTTCATCTTTCTCAATCTAAAAATTCCACCTGCATGCATATTAGTTGTTTTGTTGTTTTGTTTTATTTAATTAACTGTGCACTTGAACATGCCGTTTCAAATGTCTAAGCACCATAATACGCTGTAGGTTCTCTGACTTGAAAGACAATAGCTACTCCCAGTCCAGTGATAGCTGTGTGTTTCATGCACCTACATCATTTTAAAGGCAGATGGGATGTAATGCCCATCTTTTCCACTGCCGATGTGCATTAAGGAAGCTCTGAAAACAAAATGAGCTTTTTCTGTAGAGACAACAGAGCAAAAAAAAAAAGGCTTTGTGACTAAAACAGCGTCAGTTCTTCATTTTAATATAGAGCAGCGACAGCGAGAAAGAGAATGAGTAGCTGCAATCCATGAATCTTTTATCGACATTCATATTTCAATATAGCTTTATATACTACCTATGTGAAATATCATCTTTACAGTGCATAAATTCATCCCTCAGTGTGTCCACAAAAGTCATCTAATCTCAGATATAATGAGTCTCTTTATTCTCATCATCTTTGTGTTTGTTCCCTGAGTAATTTGGGGGGCCCTAAGTGTCACAATTTGCCCCCCACTCTTCTCACACACACACCACAGCCCACCTTGTCCTAGACAGTCATTGTGCGGTTGTATTAAGTGGTAGGGGGCAGAAGAGGAGGGGATGGGGCACAGTGAGGGGGGCACATTCTCTTCTGAGGCTGACTTTGAGATTGTTATTATCATTTTCAAAGCATCAAAGCTTTCTCTCTCGCTTTCTCTCACTCTCTCTCCATCCAAGCTTAAAGAGATGAAAGTTTGCCTTTGTTCCATCCCCTGCTACATTACCTCTATGCATTAGGCCTCCTCTTTATCCGTGAAATTACCTTTTAGCTTTCTCATTCAGCGCAGGCAGTCTGCATGCGACGAGATGGCTCACACTTTTTCACCACATCATATACCCCCTGCACACCTCTCTCTCTCTCTCTCTCTCTCTCTCTCTCTCTCTTCTAAAAAGATTGTTGCATTTGCAGTTTGATTTTGTCTACACCCCTCTCCCTCTTTCTCTCTCTCCATTCCACTATATTTCTTCCTCTCTCCACCTCATATAAGGTCCATCTGTCCCTTCATTATATGGTTAGTGTTGTTCTTTGATCGTTCTATCTCCAAAGCAAACACAGGGGTCTGTGTTGTTCCCCCCATCACGCAGATGGCTCGGATATGATGGCTGAGATGCTTCTGTTCTCGCTGCTGTTCAGAGAGCCACTTTCCCGGCCTCTTAAAGCGCTCTTTGAAGCTGACAGGAAGCACTCTAATAGAGAAAAGTTGCTTTATCGTCATGCAAAAACACTTTCCACCCCCCCCTTTTTGGTTATGAATGTTTTTTTTCCGCTTTGATTGGGCTGATCTCTCTCTGTCTTTCTGCCTCTTTTCTATCTATGTCGCTATCTATCTATCTATCCATCTATCTATCTATCTATCTATCTATCTATCTATTCATTCCTGCTGTTTCTTTAAGCGACAGCCTCTAAACTAGAATCTTAAGACCAGGTGAAATGATTGTATTTTACAAGCCACAGTAAAATATTCTAAACCTCCTAACTAACATCATTACAGGCAGTGAATGGGAGGGAGTGTACGGGTGAACGCCTCTGCAACCAGTGCCAAGTCAATAGATTTAATAAATGTCCCCCTGTCCATTAAACGCTCATATAGGAGTGGTCAGTGTGTTTGCTTTGCAAAGCAATACACGTGAGTAAAAGTCCTTTCCACACTCATAAACTCATCTCCACAGAAGCACTTACTGGGCATTGTTTGGCCGCGAGACTTAATATACAAATGAGCAAAAGCGTATAGCCTAGTGTAAGGATGGGAGATACACACAGACGGAGATACACACATATTCTACACAGCTGGAATGACTCTTCGCAGACTAATGTAATTAATAGCTTTTTATCCATGTAGAATTTGAAATGAAGATGTAAATTGTTCGTTTAACATAGCCATAGGACATGGAGGCTTCTGCTGTCAAAGTCAATTACAGACTCAGCATAGTCCCAGACTTTATGAAAACCTAATCAAGATGTGGTCTGTGTGCGTGTGTGTGTGTGTGTGTGTGAGTGTGTCTGGACACAAGATGAGACATGGAGTGCGAGCTTGTACGCATGCATTTGGGTGTGTGTGTGTGTATGTGTGTGCGAAGCTTCAGTGTGAGTGTAAGCAGAATGTTTTACGCTGATTTTGGGGCAGTTATGCCGATATAAAAATATCTACAAACCAAATCTTATCGACAGATAGAAGTTAGTTCTGTTTTAGCCACTGTGGTGGAGAAGGGTTATCATCTTAGAAAAGTTGCTGTAGTCTGTCTCATTTAAAATCTGACTGAAGTGGTACAAATTGTAAAATCCTGATATATATTACAGTGCAATATCTGTTAAAGTTTTATTAAACTAAACAAACATAAGCATAAAAATAGATAACAATAACAATAGATAAAAAAATAATTTACAATAGATTTAATTCTCTATCAAACTGATGTATTTTGAAAAAAGGTGTAATTGCACACATGAATAATGTACAGTGATATATGCATGTCTATATTTTCAGCACTATGATCATGTTGTTACAACTGCAACTTAAACGATTAGTCAATTAACTGATTAGTTGATCGACAGAAAATTTAGATGTAAATATTTGCTATTCTAGGATAGTAAACTGATGTATGTTGTTAATTATGTTGTGGCAATGTAATAGTTGCCTGGATTATGTTCAGAGACAACTTTCCTTTCAGGTAAACAAACACTACATCTATGTACCGCGCAGGCTTTGCAAAGAGGCAGAACTTTGGATCTGTGTCCAGACTCCTGTATAGGGGGAATTTATACTTCTCCGTCAAATCGACAGACACAGATAAGAAATAATAAATTGTGAAGACAATAAAGCCTCCACAAAAACAACATTTTATGTCTTGTGTGATTTATCCTGGCTTCATATGCGCAGAGAAAATCTCCGCTCGCCGCTAGGCTAATTTATACAATGTAAAATGCCATAGGCTTGTGCTAATAACGTTAGCATGTTATATTTGTTTTGAAAACGTGTTTAGTATAAGACAGTTGTTTTGTTGGCGAACCCTGTGAGTTGTAATAGAGCCGAATTTTGTCACATTACCTTTGTTAATGTTGTTGTCCCTAGCTTCATATGAGTAGATGTAATGTCTGCCTGCCATATTCAGTTTAGTCCTCGGCCACATTTCTGTAAAAATGTACCAAAATTTCACCTTTTTTCCAGTCTGGAACTCATTTTCCCAGTTATCCTGACACAACTTGAATGCAGGGTAACATTTCAGGTCAACTTCAAATTAAATTGCCCCCCCCCCCAAAAAAATATCAGCCTCAGTGACAACTTAAAAGACTTTGTTATGTAAAAAGCAGGGACATGTTGCACAATCCATATTATAATCTATATCCAAGTTTAAAAAGGGCAACACACTGCTGCAATGCAGTATTACCTCTAAGGCCTCAGCCACAGGTCCCATATCTGTGTGCCACACCATCATATCAAGCAGGGCTGAGATCTCCCGCTCCTGGCCAGAGGGGCTTTTCCAGTACAGTGTAGCGTTTGGCTTCAGACCCAGAGTGATGATGTCAGCTCACTGCACAGAGGTCACAAACTCAATTATTCACAAGCATGCCTCACTTCGGATCGATTCATTGACGAATGGGTTTGGAGTATATTCCAGTGCACAAGTTCAAACATGAGCATTTGTGTGCTGTTCTCGGTTATTTGGTTTTTCTGATGTTGCCTGAGGGTGTTAGCATACATATGTATTTTAGGTCATGTTTGGCTCCCTGTGCAAACCACAAGCCAGACCTTAAAGAGTTTCATAGTGGAGAAAACAAAAGATTGTAACCTGTCATATGAGCTACATGTACCCATAGTGAACTGATCAACCAGACATTCGCACATTACAGTGCTTCTGTAACCTTAGCATAATTAGCATGGACCACATGAAATGGTTCGGGGGGTTGGTGTTAATTATTAAGTGGTTGACTCAGCTCCAGAGCTTTGCAGGCAAACAGCAGCAGAAAGGTCAGCGGGCACAGGACGCCGAGCTCATTTCTAATGATCAGAAAGCACCCCGCTATCATCTGCAGCTAATATTCTTGATGCTACTGTTATGAAATGGTTTCTCACGTTTAACCATCACACACACGCCCACACGCTTTACAAAACCACACTCGCTTATTACACGCACACGCTCGCCCACGGTCCCTTGTTCTGCAGCAGATTACAGCTCGTGGGTCGTGTAAAACAGAGCAGGCCATCATGACTTTCACCCCCTCCTCCCTCCCTCTGATTATTCTAACTGACAGTGCACTCTGTCTTTTCTGGGTTGCCTCTGCATGCCTCTGGGGCACAGATTGGCACTGAGATAAACTTAGCAACAGCTAGCCGGGTCAGACTGCAGCCCTAATAGAGACAGAGGAGAGAGAGGAAGAGCAAATGAGGAAGAGGAGCCAGGAATGCAGCATATATCAGAATATGAGACGCAGCAGGTAAAAGAGGACAGCTTTAACAATTAGATCTGTGAAGCATTTTACTAACACAATGATTAGTGAAAAGTAAAAAGAGAAGAGTATGTACTGCACATGTACGTATGTCGTCACTGATTAAGAAATAATTTTTGGGTTTTGTTGCCGAGGTTTATATGAGAAGAGCAGCCTGTTAGCTTAGCTTAGCAAACACACTGAAAGCAAAGGGAAACAGCTAGCCTGGCTCCGTCCAACATCTGCCTCATCCAAAGCTCACGAACACATTTTATCATGGTTTATAGTTTATAGCATCCTTCACTTTCAAATTTCCAGACATTGTGTATTTACAATCATCAGAAATACTTTTTGGAGTTGCAAATAAAAGAAGAAAAACTGAACTTCAGGCACCCACGTGTGGAGCAGGAACAGATCGTTTGAATTAAGTTAAAAAGCCTTTCTTTTAAAACATGGCTGCTTACATTAAAGCACCGACCTGTTTGGACCTTAAGGTCTTCGTCAGGGTGCAAAATGGTGGGCAGGAGTCAGGCAAACATTTTATAAGCTTGGTAGGGGGTGTCACCCAATCTTGATTAATAAGTAAGCACAGGTGACAGCAATGGATGACAATGGGAAGCTATTTTGAAAGCGACACGCCTCCACAAGTGTTTTTTTTAAGTATGTTTTTCTACTTCTACTTTCTTTGTTATAGTAATTTTTCTTTTTTTATCTTTTTCTTATTTTTACATGCATATGTTTGATATTTGGTTGGTATTTTTTCATTTTAGTACAGCGATTATTTTTTAAAAACTTTTTTGTAAACATGCTGAGTTGAAACTGTGTTTCTCTCTATTGAGTTTCATAAAAGCCTTAAAATTTAAAGTGATTATGGATTATAATGTAAAATGACTAAGATGTAAAATAACTAAGGAATATACTTTAGAGTGTAATGTATTTAATTATTAATTAACTCATTTTCTTTTGCATTGTTGTTGTTCTGGGTTGTCCTTTGGTTGTTATAAGATAGGCAAAAATAAACCTGGGGCTTCAGCCTATTCCTTTTTTGGTTACTGGCTGTTAGAAAATTTGTGTGAAATAATCTTTGCCTCTCCATATGTATGTAACCAAAATAAAAATGATTCATTCATTTATGATTGTTTATATTGTACAAAAATGTAGCAAACCATTCTTTGTCAAAGACTGTTTCTTGGACACAAGCCGTAACTTGCCTGGCAACATTACAGTGGTATCAAATTAAAGGTATTTGTACAAATTAATTGTACAAATTAAAAGTATTCTGTGCAGGATAGAGATGGCTATTGTTTGTAAAGAAGTTTGCCAGTAAAACTGAAAGTAAAAGCTAACCTCAGATTGACTGTGGTTTGGTGTTTCACCTCACTTTATATTTTTTTCTTTTATATGGTAACATTTGAGCCCATTTCTGATCTGAATTTTAAGCCATGCAGTTCATTTTAAAGTTGGGCTGAATTTAATTTTTGTCAGCCGTTGTTTGCCGTGCAGTGTACAGATTGGAGTGAAGGCCGATCATGGCCAAAGCAACTGCTCCCAACTTCAGACGAATGAATTTCTGACATGTCAGAAATTTGGTCAGCTGTCGTCAGGCTCTCGCACAGTTGAAGCAGGGCCACAAATCAAATCCCAGAGGTCAGTGCTTTTTTTCCCACTCAATCAATCTTACAGTGTGGCCGACACCCAGCTAGTTTGCTGGTTCTGCTAACTTGTGTGTCTGTGTCTACATACTGTGAACCATACTGCCAGAAAACAAACTCCTACCTGCCCCCAAGCTTTTAGTCAAATATGTATTGATACTTGTCAACAGTCAGAACAGTCTGCAGGGGCCATCAGGCCGTTTCATTGTCTATTTTACATGTATGGTGTGAGCACTCAGGTCATGGCCTGACAATCAGTATGAGCTGGGGTTGGGAATCGCAGATACTTTTAATGATTAAAAGCAGCTTGTACTTCCATACAGGGAAGATCAGTGTGTGATGATTTATGAGGCGAATTATCAGTCTGCTAATGA
>JAPZEB010000013.1:17415884-17426036 GCA_029783705.1 Chaetodon striatus | reverse complement strand
CTCCCCTCTTGCCCTTACGTACATCACAAAGGGGCCATGTTTGTTCTGCAGTGCTGTATACTATATTTAGTCGTCTTAAAGTAAGATCTGTTACACTCCACTTAATTATTGCTTTTAATATTCTTTCATCTCACAGTGCATTTGGTTGATTAAAGAGAATCTTTCTTTCATCCCAAAGTGCTTTGACAGAGTAAGCCATTTGTAAGAGCAGCAAGCTCACTCACACAAGCATACTGGTCATATAAACATAATCACTATAAAAACACAGCACTTCAAAATGTTATTAAACTGAAGTACTGAAGTCTGAGGTAATAGTTTTAAGTTAGGACATGGGATTAAAATGTGCACAAGGATGACTTATTTCTACACACAATAGCATATTCAAAGTTGAGCTGTCATGCGTCACAGCCATGTTACCTGGTCATCCAGTGGCAGTTCTCCAAATGCAGGAATGTACTTGGCCCATTCCACCAACACCAATAACTGCTGTCTCATAGAGTCACATACATCTCCGACAGTGGCGGACTTCTGCTCTGATAAGTCTGCTATTCCAACTGGAGCGGTGATCTGGAGGGAGGCAGAAAATATTGTTTTTTTGGGGTCACAATCTGTGGATGTTCTTGTGCAAGTATTCAGTCATGCACATGATGTGCTGCGTAATAACAAATATAACAAAAAGTGAATGTCACCTGTTGGGACAGGGATTCAGCTTGGGCCAAAATAGTTATTGGTGGCATGTCTTGGGCGTCATGGATATTTCTTCTGGAGCTGATCCGATCCCTCTCGTTCTGTACGGCTAAAAAGTAACAGACAGCTAAAGTTACTGAGTGTGTGAAACAGAAAGAGCAACAAGAGACACTTCCTGTATTTACCTATTGTTCAAATCAACCAACTTTCAAAGTGGAATATGTCAAAGCTCTATCTTAATTTAATGTTTGCAAGAATTTGCTGAAGTTGGTGTTTATCAGTGTTGAGTTTTGGGGGGAAAAAGTCCTAAACACAAAGATGACAGCAGCCACTAGGGCAGTTAATATTTAGGAAAATAGCCATGCAGGCTGGCATCAGCAAGAGAAGTCAAACGTTAACCAGTTGCAATCCAGAACAACATGTTTGAATAACACATGATTAGGTGTCATAAAACCCTGTGCCAAGGTTATACCCCTCATAAATACACACACACACATACATACACACACTAAGTAATCACCTATTTTATAGCTGAGACCATTTCAACCATCTTGAGGCAGCTTTCAGATTCTCTGAAGACAGCCTCTCCTTAAGTGCCACTAGTTTGAAGTCTATACTTTCATTTCAGTGGACAAAAAAGAAAACATACTACCTACAATACGCCATGAAAGTGTTCGTATCTGTACAAAAGCTAACATTGTACACACACAATTTTGACTTTGTAGTTTGTACTGTTATGTTTCTACATGGGAGAGAACATAACATGGTCTATACTTTCTCTTTTGCCCAGGAAGTTCCCCTACCTTCTTTCTTCATGCCAGCCCTGAAGCATTTGTTAAGTCTGCAGAATCGACACTGGTTCCTCTTATCTTTATCCACGATGCACTGTCTGCTGAACCTGCAAACAACAAGCACACAATGATGTAAGTAGCTTTACAGAACAATACATGATGACACTGTGTACTGTAACACAAGGTAACTTGGTATGACATGCCATAACATGGTGACTGGGCTGAAAAGGAAGTTATCAACAGGTGAAGAGTTCTGTTTGCATCTGTTCATGATCATAAGGGTACAAGAGCATGTTCATGCATGTCAATACTGTTATAGTATCAATAATGGAAGCATGGCATGATTTTTATTGCCCTGTTTTTAATGCATGTATGTGTTTTGCTCTCTGTACCTGCAGGTGTAGACATGACTCTTGCGTATAGAGCGTCTGAAGAAGCCCTTACAGCCATCACAGCTGGAGGCTCCGTAGTGTTTCCCAGTGGCTTTGTCTCCACAGATGGCACAGTTACTGCTGACCCCGTCTGGACCGACTTGTAGGCTCGGCTCTGTCGGCATGCTGTCTGAAACACAGAGAAACACCCACACAGGTAAATACACACACAATACAAAGGCACATGCTTGTTTACATTGGTATAGAGACAAATACACTAACAAACAGCGTTCACTGTAGCATCTTAAAGTCATTTGTGTAGTGTTTGATTCGTACATCAAACTACACGTAAATCAGGAACAAAACAAAATGGCAGTTCAGTCGCCAGGCATTTAAAACATCATTGTTGATGCTTTTATTTTTACTCCTCATCATCAGCATCATGATCATTATTATTATCAGCAGCAGCAGCATTCTCACCACAATCAAAACCATAATCATCGTCACTGTCTGCATATTTATCGTCTGTTCAAAGCCCACCAAATGGAACACAACACAATCGTAGCATGTGCAGGTGAGAGCTGATGATACATCAACACAGGCACGTTCACATCCCCCTCACACACACACACACACACATCTCTCTCAGTCCCACACCAGGCAGTGCCAAGGTGAGATGAGTCAATGTTCGACCAACTTTCTGTTAACATGCTGAGGAGACAGCAGTGTGTCACTAAGATGCATGTTGTCTCTTCAGTGAAACACCTTTATGACACAAGCCCGCAATTCCTGCCTAAACACATTTATTAACATTCTGCTTCATGCTTTAATAACCTCTACCCAGCCCTCCTCGTTACTTCGCGACCATGAATATCCACTTACATATCCATATACATAATAAGCAAATAAGGAGGGAATTAACCTCCCACAATCAATGTCAACAGACAACTGGATACACGCACTGTTGGCCATCACCAAAATGTCATGACTTTCCACGTTGCTTAATTTAGCTTGTCATATAAAAACAGCTGCTTACTGATTTCCCTTTATTCAAATAGCAACTCATTTGCCTTCAGCTTCTCTCACTTCATCATTAAAGTTCTAGTCTTATAAGCTAACAGTAGGTCTAGTCCACCTCCTCACCCAGCGCTCACGTAGACAGCCCATCCCAAACACTCCTTCAAAGATACATCATGTTAAACAGGAGACTACAGACTTATCAGATACACAATACAAAGCTCTAATTTCTCAGTCCATGTTAAGCCATTTTGCAGGACCTCACTTTGTTGTGGGATGTGTGTGAGTGAGCTGCTTATTGTGTGTGTATCAGAGGTTGTAAAGATGGAGTGTGTTACAGTATCTGTCCACTGTCATACTCTATGTGAGCATGTATGCTGAAAACAGATGTTTTATGCTTCAGTTAGTGTCTGCATGTCATGTTTGTTTATACATGGGTTTGTGTGTGTGTGTGTGTGTGTAGGTGGCTACATGCTCTTACCTCCTCCACAGAGCACCTCTGCGTTCTCAAAGCCCAGTGTGCTGTATGAGGGATCCAGGCCTTCACAATAGTTTGCTACCTCCATGTCTAACAGAGATTTACTCTGAGGAGCAGAGGGATACTTCATTCCTGTCTCGGCTCGGACTTCCTCACACCTTCTTCTTTCTCTCTTCGCTTCCTTTCTCTCTATCTCCTTTCCCCTATCTTACTGGTCTCTGCTTCATCTATTTCTTACAGCCATGACAAGGGAGATGCATGGCATAAAAGATCTATAATCCCATCTGATTGGGCCAGGAACAAGGAGAGGGGAGGAGCTGTGGCTGAGACTTCTCACCTTATTGCACATTACTTATCTGTCCTTCTCTCACACTTATCACAGGGATGAATAGATAATGGCGAAGGAGACATTCCCCCCCCCCCCCTCTTTTTTTAAAACATGAGACAGATTTCATCAGATTTTGGAGGACGACTTGCACTTTAGGTGCATGTTGAATTGCTTCTGTGCGTGTGTGTCTGTAGGGTTGTTCTTAAAGGCACATACATTTATGAATGTGTGTGTCAGTGTGTCTTTGTGTGTGTGTGTGTGTGTGTGTGTGTGTGTGTGTCCTTCCCAGGCTTCCTAATCTAATCAATAGTGGAGTAATAGCACCACCACCTCAGCAGATATAATCTATAAAGACACAAAGTGAAGTGGAAAACACTGATAACTTCCATTAACTCTTCCACAAACACACACCTTCAGTTTACATCCAACCCTCATTCATAAAAGTTCATAAAACTTTATCTTACGTATTTCTAAATCAAGTGGTCATATAAACTTTTCAAATGGCATGAACCTCATTGGCCACACTCCAGGCGATACATCAGTGTTTTTGTCTCTTGCATTTTTATTTAAGGGAATATTTAATTTGCTAAGTGATTTGTTATGGGTTTCGCTTTCATTGCTGTCATTGTTCATGACATAATATCAGTAAATACCTACATTTGTACAGCTGCTAAAGATGACTGAGAATTTTCCGGCAGGGTTATACACCTTTGGTCTTTTCTTTTAGGAACGATGAGCCAATCTGCAACGTGTAAAAGTATTAAATACTACACGAGCAGCAGCATATTAACTCTATAGTTCACGCTTCATTTAGCTGTCTTATTGTAAAAACAGATTCAATTTCCTGAGAAATGCATTATGAAGAGAGGCAGGGACGTCATAAGTGAAAATCAAAAGTACATCTTGAGCAGCTCTCCGTGAGCTGCCTTCTCTTTCAGGGCAGGAATGCTGTAAACACCCTGCAATTTACCACCATAAACCAGTTAAAATGTCCCAACCCACCCGTTTTACATTGAGAGTTTCATTGCACTAAATCTTATTGTGTGGCTTAAAGGTAATCAGTTTGGGGCATTGTGTGAGAGAGGGCTGTAAATGATAAGAGGCAGTATTATGGGAGATTTGATGCCCTACATCAGTAATGAGCGGGCCAGTCAGCCAAGCACCTACAGTATATGAGCAGACATGGGGGTAATATATTGTCTCTGCAGGCTCGGTAAATGAGAATGCACATTATCACAGATTACTTACCGGACATAAAGAGGAAGAGCAATTAGTATCCAGTCACAGGGTAATAACAGACATCTTAGTTAATACACAAGGCTGAAATAAAGGGGCTGAGTGACATGAGTCGAGAGAGACGGAGGGAAAGAGAGGGAGAGACGTGATAGAGAGATTACATTTTAACCAGGCAGTGAGGTCAGGCCTCCTGACTCATCAGCTTTGTGGAGAGTGAAGAAGAATTTACTCTTTACAATCACGTTCCCAATCACCTAACACATAAAAGGGCTGGCACAGTGCGCTGTAGCATGAGTGTGCCGGATTTAATTTATCATCACATCAGATATATGAAACTATATCTGCATTAATCTAGGATTAGGAAGTGTAAACCTGAGCTGAATGTAAGAAGAAAGCAGGAGTAGTGTGGATACACTGTAGGCCTATATACTGCATGTAAGGCTGTTGTGTGATATAGTTGGGTTTACCACAAGCAAAACTCACATGTAGACAGCAGCTGTGTAAGGTAGTTACAACAGGCCTCAGTGCACGCCATTATGACAGGCCCTAGTGCATGACAGTGAAGACACACACACACACACATGCCAGCTGAACTGCTGCATTGCTGCAAGGAGGGGCCGTCCCTGTTTATAAAAAAAAAGCCAAAGGAATCTAATTTAGGGACCTTTGCTACCTCTTCCTCCTCCTGTCCTTTTTCTCTTGTCTTTTCTTACTGTCCCTTTAATGTTTGAAATGCATGACTGCTCACTGGGTGTGCAGATGTGCTCAGCTTGTGTCTTGACAGAGTTTGTGCCTGAACTCGCTGCTGTAGCTCCTTCCGCAGGTTCACCCACGGAAACATTGTTACAACTTTTACTTCCTCTAAATAGTCAAGTTTGATTATTTCTCAGCTTGAAACTGGGAAACATTAAGATACATATTACCTAGCAAGCATTGTATATCAAAAAAAAACCCAACAAAAAACACACAATTACAAAATACAACATATTCATGACACATGGCTTCAGCGATAACAATAGCAAGACAACATAACATCAAGTCACAACAATAACAACAGCACAGCAACAACAATATGATATAGCTAGATTTCATAATGTTAGGGTTGTAGTGTTGGAGCTCATGTGAATTTAGATTATAAGCATATTAAAAAAATAAAAGCCATGAGGGAGATGGGTTTGTCTTTTTCAGGGCATATACTACAAATGCCAGCATTCTTAAATTAAAAGTGAGTTTGTCTTTTTTAGGTAACAGTCTGAGTCACTTGCGATGGAGAGCTCTCCTCCCAAAATACCGCTGCGGGACCTGCTCTATCTATGGCCCCCCCAACACACAGGCCCCAGCGCAACCGCACTGTCCATATTTATGCCCCTGGTAGATGGTTACAACATCACAGCACAGGTAAAATGGAGCTCTTTTAACCTCACCCTCCAATGTTAAGTGCAAGGAAAACAAGCCAAGGAATTCAAGTCTTTATTAGTGTAATAATGAGAGCCTTTGATCTTTTTCTTTCTACATTTAAAGACTTGACAAAGCATACCCTCCTCTTGATTTATTTATACCAGGATACAATAACACGAACACTGATGTGTTAACTTTGTTCACTACACGAAGACACTTCAGCCATGTTTTGGTGCAAACCTGGATCACAGTAATTTTAACAACTTAAGACTTTATAGGGATTTCAAGACCCTTTTCCTTCAACCTTTCTCTGGCGATAAAACCACAGCGTAGAGGCTTATTGATTTGGGAATTTTTAATGTAAACGCTGGTAAAAATTACAGAATTAACACATTCATGGGAGTACTTAAAATAATAAAAGCTATTATGACTTCTTCACCTGAGAACCAAGCAGGACGTCAGTGAGCAACCTTGCGTCCGCCTAGCAACCAAAAGCTCTTTGCGGCCATAAAACTCAGTGCTAAGAGGCCATCTCTGTGTGAACTGGCCATAATACTGTCGCCTCTATTTAGATTAGAGGTTTTGATAGTCGCAGATGACGATCAGCCGTCCAACTGACACTAGTAAACCTCTACTTCCTGATACCTGGGCAACAGTAAAAAATACACAGTTCGGTAGAATATTATTCACTCTTAAAACTCTAGCGAATGATCAACTTTAATTTTGATTAAAATGGAAATCTTTTTTGTGACAAATGATTTCTGTAGCTCAAGTAAAGCCCATGTGCTTCAGTATACAAAGGGTGATCGCAAACACCAGTACAGTTTAAGGCAGACTAATACAACACAGACCACATCCTCAAATATCAGTCAGCTCTCTGCCATGACCTTAACAAAACTTCACCGTTGCAACCTTCACAAAAGTAGCTTTACTTAAGTGCTGTTGTTTTGGGTGCATCATATTGAACATGTTTTACCGTTATTGCGTCCGCCCGTGCATATACATTGTTCTGGCTAAAGCTTTTTATCAAACAATTAGACATCTGAGGGCGGGAATGACAATATCCAATTACAGTGAATTATACAAACAATTTATTTTAAACATTTTGGAAATATATGTATATTATATCATGAGACACCCTGTTATTTTTTATGTACTTTCAGTGGTAGTATCACATTGGTCGTGCATCACAGGAGAAAAACACAACTGTATTACCATCTTCCTGCTTAGCAACCTGCCGCAACACTGTTATAGATGACGTCCTTGTACAGGTGAAGTAGGTTATCACATGATCTTTACAGCACAACATGCGTGACAAAGTGAGTCTACCTTATCTGTTCTCACAAAGTGCTGTCTGCTTACACAGGGGTGAGAACACTATCTCATTAAATACACTACACAAAACACAACAAAAAAAATCTAGCAGACTTGAACAACCCCATCCTGTAAACATATATTGTACAGTTAAAAAAGAACACCAGCTTTCCTCTTAGGACAACTGAAAGCAGTTAAAGTGTTTGAATAGGGAGCACCACCATTACCACCAAAATACAAACCACGTGATTTAGCAGAACATGTTACCAAACTTCCCTGAGAAACTGCCGAAGGTACGCTTCACTTCCTCTGCAAAAGGAACAGCTTACCTTATAGTTCTCACAGCCGATGTGGATATTTTGCATTTCAGCGACAATGTACTTGACAGGAAGACTTTGACTCACCTGTGTTTCTGTTTCCGCGTGGGATGTGCATTTATCCAGGTGTACCGTTGTACTCCGGTAGTTAGCAGCCCCTCAGTGCGACATTAGTGACACTGAGAATAGGAAAAATGGTGGGTTCGACAACATTAAAAGGGAAGGTTGAAGAGCTGAGCGGCCTATAATTCATGGAGCGACACATTGGATGGCGCCACCATAGCCCTGTCATTAGATCGATTTACTAAACAAACTCAAAGTAGGGTGGGGATGTTAAACAGTAACCCAGAGCCATAAAAACCCAAAGGAAAGGATCACCAGGTGTGTGTGTGTTTGTGTGCATGTGTGTGTATCAGCCGGGGCCTCTAACACCACCTCTGAGGGCAGAAGGTAAAAGATCCAAGAGGGTTGAGGTAATGTTTCACAAAATAATGGTAAAAAAGTAACAATTTTAGACATTTATTTCACTCCAGCTATGCACACAGGGGTCAAGTGTTGGCAAATAAGGTAAAAAAAATAGTCCTTTTTTTTTAGTTCCACTCACGTGTTTCATATGAAGTCACACTTTGGATGAAACATGAAGAAACCTAAAGACCAAAAGCATTATCTAGCAATACAAACATCAAGCTTGAGGCCGGTGTAGTATATACAAAGACCAGCAGGTGGCAAGAGTTCATTCATGTTGACTCAAAAGCAAGGGACAGTTTCCAGACATGACATATTCTTTCATAAATAGAAACGGTGCCCTGGTAGCCTGGTAGCAGGTTTAGACACACACATACATGGCCTTTACTGCATGTCACACCTCTCTCAACTATCTCAATTACTTTCAGATATCAAATAATGGAAAATATTATTATAATAATTTAAATAATTACAATGTAGTTTAATAAGTCACATCACAAAAAAAATGTAGATGACAAGATGATACAACAGTGGTAGGATTTAAGGATCAGTGTGTAAGCTTTAGGGGGATTTAGTGGCATCTAGTGGTGAGGATTGCAGATTGCAACCAGCTGAACTATCTCGTTATTAGAGTGTTCATTGTTCTGAATTATCCACTGAGGTGTAGTCCTCTCCAAATCAAACATACCAGAGGATTTAAACCAGTTCAAACACTGAAAAAAAGCAGTTTTGTTCCCCCAGTGTTGGAGACAAGCTGCTAGCCCAGCACCTGCTAATGTGTGCTCACCTTTTTTCTCTGATAACTTTAGATCCTGGGACCAGTTGCACAAAACACCTTTAGTTTTCTCTTTAAGGCTTAATTTCTCCTTAGCTCAGGGACTCACACAGTTGCACAGAATCCCTTAAAAGGTTTTCTTCGTTAAGGAAAAACATTAACTCACTTACTGTGTTGAAAGAAATTTTACAGCAGTAAAAGTTTGTTTGCTTAAAGTCACGCTTGTCGTGCCCGTTATCGTCTCACAAAGCTGTCTTACGTTTAGGTAGTGAAAAATGGCAGAAGAAAAAAAAACAAGGAAACCATATTGGCCAGAGGAGGAAAAGATTATACCTCTGGATGAATACAGTCATAGAAAGCACGAACTATAGAGTAAATCTGATCACATGTGCATCGTACAAAGAAATTGCAGCAAAAATGAATTCAGTCAAATCTGAAGTGTAAAATCAAAAGTGTATCCATTGGCTTCTCCTGGTCGCAGAACACTTTTCTTGGGGTGTGTTAGTTTTTTTCAGTTATCACCATAAACTCAGTCATGTTGCAGTTAAGACGGAGTCAGAAATAGTTTAAGTTTTTTTTTTTTATCTTGCTTTGGTTGCTAAGGTCTAGGGATTCCTTAAGTATAAGACGAAGACAAGGAGAAAACCATAAATAATTAAGTCAATATTTTAAGGAAAGACTTAAGGGTGTTTTGTGCAACCTGTTTTATTTTGAGGACACCCTAACTAGGACTCTAAGGGAAATCTTAAGGCGAGGTGTTTTGTGCAACCGGCCCCAGATTATCAAGAGATTTTTACCATTTGCAAGGTAATTTCCTCTTAAAAACAAACACTGAATAAAGCATCCATCCATTTTCATAACCACTTATCCTCTTGAGGGTCGCGGGGGGGCTGGAGTTTATCCCAGCTGACACTGGGTGAGAGGCGGGGTACACCCTGGACAGGTCGCCAGACTATCACAGGGCTGACACATAGA
>JAPZEB010000013.1:17391571-17403396 GCA_029783705.1 Chaetodon striatus | reverse complement strand
GTTTTGTCCTGGTTGAGCTGCAGGAAATTCTCTGCCATCCATGATTTTATATCTAAAATGCAGTTAAAAAGGGCATTTAACAAGACATTCAAGTTTCATAAACTTGTCTTGGTTGTAAAAGGAATCTTTGGAGGCAAAGAATAAGGGATTAAAGTGACTCGACCTGTTTGAGGACGCTAGGGTTTCTATTGAGGCTGGCATGAGTCTTCAGTATGACTAGGACAACATATGAGGTCCAGCCTACGAATCCCAGCACCACACTGCAACCCAGGAAGAACCTGTCATAGGTGTGGTAGTAGACCAAGCCATCCAGAGCGTGGGAGATCAGAGAGCGGCACAAGGAGATCTGACAGGAGACAGATGAGGGGAAATGAAAGGCAAAAGCAAATATCTCATGGAGAAAGTGGAACGTCTAATCTGCAGGGAATGTAAAGTGATAAAAAAAAGAAACTGGGAAGGACAAGGCATACATAAGTTTATTGATGTAGACTGCATTTACCACAGCCTAGCTGGTTCCACTGGCGTCAGGAAGTGACTAACTTTGTACTGCAACATCAGCTGATTATTCTACAACAACACTGGTGACTACATAGTTCTTTAAAATAGCCTCAGTGCTAACTGTTGTATATGTGAATAACATATTTCAACACCAGCTTAATGTATATTAGTATGTGACCTGCTTGTACAACAAGCTGCAGACTACTCCGCCTTCCCAAATACTCACAGCATCGTCATACTTCTCCAGCTGAATCAGTATTCTGGCCCTGTGGATGAATTCCGCTTGTTTTGACTCAGTCAGTAGTCTGGGAAAATAGTGAGACGAAGCAATAAAGACAGAGCGCATGAAATTGCACTTAAATGTGGTCTGGAAATTTATTTTAGACCAAATGAAATGCACTTCATTTGCCTTCATATTTACACAACCACAATAATATCAGCACATTGCGCTGCTTATTATTTTGCATAGACCTGCAATAGCGTACCTCAGCATTTGCCACTTATGGTAGTATTACGGAAAATATATCTCCAAGCCTTGCACACTTTTTTTTTTCCACTAAACACACAGCGAAGAAAAAAGTAATGTTATTAATTCACTAATATTATTTATTTCAGGTTGTTAACTCACTAACTGTACTTACTGGTATGGGGTGAAGAAAAAAGGCAAAGTTGTCTCCTTTTTCTGGGTCATTTTTATCTATAGAAACATACACAGCTCAGTCACCATGGATTCATAGACATGTGCAGCAATAGGCTTTCCACAACTCAAAAGTTAAAAATGACACAGTGTTTAAATCTATCATGTTAAAGTTATTGTTATGAATCAAATAAATTGGACTGGTGGTATGTTGTAATACCAGCATATTAGTATACATTCAACTGACAATATTACTCATTTACTACGATTAATGCTTGCATATTTATTTGACTTCAAAAATGAAGTGAGAAGTGATTTTTGCCACACTAATGTTCAGCAAATCAGTAAAAGCAGAGCTGAATGCTTTCATACCTTGTACTGCTCTACCACTTGAATAGCATTAGTATACATGCTCTCTGCCTTGAACTGGTCACTGTTGTTAAGGTAGAGGAGAGGTAACACACCCTGAAGAGACACAAATACACATAAAAGTGAAGATGAAGATGTTTGGACACACATTTGTGTACTTTTAAATTCCCTTTTCGACAACTTTAATGAAGCCGTGAACACTTAGATACAACTTTGCAGGATAAAAAAGACTTGAATATTTCTTTTGTCCTTGGTTTATTTCTGGACTTACCACAGAGTTAACAGGAAAGGGCACACCGATGAGAGAAGCCATGAGGGGAGCAATGTCTGCCTGCAGAACACAATAAAACAGTAGAAAATATTTCAATTTACAACCTGCTGTTGTGTCATATCACTGCTTTTGTACATTTTATAGTAAGTGGCAATTGCTAACAGTGACATCATTAAAAAGCGAGGCCTTACCTGATTGACGTCAACTCTCCGAAGGTGCTCCAGTTTCCAATCTGAGAGAAACAGTAGGGATAAAAATCAGAACAACATAGACTCGATAAATGCTCTAATGTAAAAAACAAACAAACAAAAAAAAAAAACAATCAAGATAGGAATATTAATATTTTTGTTTATTGCAAATAAAAAACAAAATTCAACTCTGCCTAAAAATACATATATATTTTCGAAATCGTCTTTAGTGGGTGTAGAAGAACCTGAGTCCTAAACTAAAGCTAAAAACCTGCGTGAGAAACATTGACGCAAGCAGCTGTGATCACAGTACATGTGGTAAGCACCTTGCAGGAAGCCATCGTTGTACGGTTGGGGTTTCGTAACTTTGTGGGCATTATGTACTCCAGCTCCCCACACCACTAAAGGGGTGAGTGTCTCAGACGGATGGCCCGCACCATGTGAACCTGGAGACACACAGATGATATAAAATACTCCAGTGATTTCATATGCTTTATTTCAATTGCACACATACACAAATGAGTCTTACCCCAGTTTGTCATGCCGTGATCCGAGGTGAACACATAGGCCGTCCTGCCATCATGACCGAAGAAGTCTTCTATCATAGACACCAGCTCAGCTACACCAGTGTCCACGAGACCAATATTATCTAGGTACTCCCTAGACAAACATATAAGATAAAGATATCACTACTTAGGTGAATGCTCCTTTTGTGGGGTGCAATCAAAACAACAAGACATCCATTCTCTTACTGTGACATTGGTCTGTGAGCATGTCCGTTTGTGTCGATGCCCAGCAGATGCAGGAAGAGGACATTCTTATCCTCTTGCAGACTGGCCCTCAGACTGGAGTTAGACTTTGCTGACTGAAAGAATGACTGGTGTAGGAAGAAAAATAAAGACATAGTCGGATTCAGTCAAGATAGCAATGTGCAAATCCTAACTGATAGTACCAAAGGAGTCTGGCTCTGGCATTAACCACTATTTTCCCATAAGGCTTGTAGCAGCTGTACTAAATTCTTTTGTAATGACTCCATGTGGCTTCACATTTTGCGACATGAAAATGCAATATTTGACCAACCCACAACCCTTGCTGCAATAACTGACAATGTGAAAGTGGAGAGATGAGTTTTACACAAGCCACTAATTTATCTAAAGTTCTATGACTCAGTTATTATTTATCATCAACAGCATCATAACAACATGCATGATTATCATCAGTACTTCCACTACCATACTTTGACTTGAGTGAACACCCAGGTGTCCAGCCTGGAGGCATCTGTGGATGCAAAGTCCTCCTCCTGTGCTGGGTATGTGTGGGTATACACATGGTCTCCAGTGGCACCTGGAGGAACCACAGGAAATGAGCTTCATCAAAGGAATTTAACCATTTTTGTAAAATAGTCAAAACATTAAAGCAGTCGTGAAGAATAGAGGAAATGTTTTCATAAAAGCAAAAAGGTACTGAGCTCAGGTACTGAGCCTAAATTTCAGATTTTTGATACAGATTTTATCTGTGACTGTTTGCTTTTATATTGATTAGGCTGCTGGTTCTGATTGTGTTGTGCGTGTGCTTGTATACCTTTAGCAAACATTGGCAGGATATCAGGGCTGCCCCAGCACCAGGTGTGTCTGGTCTCATTAAACACTGAGTCAAACTCCACAGGATTCTCCTTCCACCCTGAACACACACACAAAAAAGGTCATTGCACAACAGCAGTCACCCACACAGACACGTTTAAAAGTATATGAATGTCAAAAAGTTAGTCATCTTTCACGTAACCCTCTCTGTACCTTTAGCAACGGCACTAACATCCTCATAGAAGCCAGCGATGAGAGCAACATGACCGGGGCGAGACTCAGTTGGCACGCGAGTGTGTGACACACCCCAGGTACCACTCTCCTCCATCACACTCCTGATATTGGGAAACACACAGACGTGCACATACAAACACCAGTTAATCAGGAGTTGCAAAGCATAGAATAAAACTATCCAGAATAACAGTCACACAAACAATAACATTAAAAAAAAAAACCTCATTGCAGATATATACACACTACTTCTTGTGCCAAACTAATTAATGCAGACACAAGCACATAAAAGCTGAAGAGCTTTGATGTGGTGTGCTCTGTACTGGTTTCCTAACCTCAAGTATGGGGCCCTGGATGAGCCATTGGGGAGGAGTGTGAAGAGACTGTCTGCTCTGAGACCATCGGCCACCACTAACACCAGTCTGGAAGCAGGGGGTGGAAGCGGTGTGACCTGTGGTGTCATGCCATGGACCAGGGGAGAGGTGAAGTAGATGTCAAAGATGGAGAGGAAGAAGACCACATGGACTGTCAGTCCAACCAGGAAGAAGGTGATCATCCGCATTTTGAGTGTCTGCAGAGCAACCAAGGGCGTTGAAACAGATGAAGGAAGATTAAATGTGTTTGTATGTGAAAGAAGGTGACACGACAATGAGACAGAAATAAAGACATACTAAAAATGATTATGGACAAACATATAGTTATGTAGATCAGGATTAAGAGGTTAGTTCAAATTTAGAGGTAAGTATTAGAAAGATTTAGTATAATATAGACTAGTTAATCCAAATGTGTGTCATGTAAAAGACTGCTTAAGGGCAGGGGTAATCCATCGGTCACCATATGCCATTAGACATGGTGCAGAAATAATGACATAATAGTTAGGGTACATTTCAGTTGTAAGTTACCTATTATGCCACTTGTTCTTGAAGCTTGTTTACAATAGAGTAAAAGCAGTCACATCTTTAGGCCATGCAAAAAGTAATTACCTGTGTGTAACGTCGGATGAATCTGCCCACAGAAACGTGGGACGCTGTCCCGTTTTTGAATGAGTAGGAGAGCAAAACAATCTACAGTCATTGCACCCGTTCACCTGATTCAGATCCCATTTGATCTTCGTAGATGACCAATTATATGTCCAGAGAATCCGACAGATTGCGGCTTTGTTGTACGAAACGAGATCAACGTAAGCTTTGAGGGCGTCCTTTTACGAAACCAACTGTCCCTCTTTCTACACTAAGAAGATTAGTACAAGAAATTCAGGTGCCATGAGCAACTACTTCCTTGTTGTGACTTTGACGTTTTACGTTGACGTGTGTACGCTGCAGCGGAATTGTGGGTACTGTAGTTAAGTATTTCCCAGCCTGCTTCATTTTTTTTCCGAAAAACATTTTATAAAAATACATTGAGTCGCGTTATCTAACAATATGTGTTACGGAGCAGTTTCGCTGGAAAATGTTATTTTTACAGCTTGTGGTTGTTTGATAACACATTAGCTAGCATAGGCTATCAGCTGTCAAGTGCGCCCTGCCCAGTTTTCCTTTCTGTCTCGACATTATCCAATCGTTTTACTGCATTCCATAAAAAGGGCGGGCTTTGAAGCAACGTTGACCAATCACGACTTCGTATTTTTTCCCCCTTATCAAAGCCACCTACCAAACCATAGCTAGCCTTACTGTCCATTCAGGAAGAAGCGGTTCTGATTAGCTTAGCTAGCTTAGGTTGCTAAAAATCTTTATAGTGCAAAAATGGCGTCGGTCAACCCGTTTAATCTCAGTGATTCCGAGGAAGAGGCTGAACGGCGCCCCAATGAAACAGTTGACACAGAGAGAAGCCCGAGTGACGGGGCACCAGGGCCGCCGCCAGGTAATCCTTTCTCTCCGCCTGCGGACGCCGAGCCTCCGACGCTTCTGCTGTCTAGCAACCGGACGAGCCCCAGCGGTGAGGGCTCGGGCTTGGTCGCGGCCACCGCCGCTATGGCAGGCACCGCCGAGACACGGATATCTGTGGATGTTATCGCCGCTCAGCTGTTACGGGACCAATACATTCTCACGGCCCTGGAGTTTCACACAGAACTGTTGGAAGCAGGCAGAGAGCTTCCGAGGCTGAGGGATTATTTCTCCAACCCTGGCAACTTCGAGCGACAGAGCGGCACTCCGCCTGCCAAGGACCAGGTACTCGGACCTGGAGGACCATTGAGTAAGTAACGTTAGCTGCTCCCAGTGCTAGTCACGTAGCTGTCAGCTAAGTTAGCTCTATCTTTAATGCTGCATGCTGCAGAGTTAGCCCACTGGCTAGCTAACGTTAGCCTAAAACACTGGTTTTGGAAGCCAATCGATCCTGAGATAGTGTTATCCGCTTGGTGCACCTGCCCTCCCGGTTCAGGGCCCACGGCCAGCAAGCGGGTTTCGTGTGTGATCTGTGTTGGCTGACATATAGAAGACATCATCACAGAAATGTGATGCTATAGCACACTGTCTAGCTAGATGAGATGGAGGAGTGACACCGGGACAGGCCTATAAGAATCATCCTAATGTAATTGAGCCCTGAGGGGAAATACACCTCCTTTCTTAAGGCCAGAGAGAGGTCAGAGGTCAGGATCAGCTACAGAACAGGAAAGAGCCAACAGAAGTAGAGAAGGCTTGTACAACTTGCTTTTGCTTTAACCATTTGTACTGTTGATAGGAATTTAGTGTTTTGCTAAAGAGGATACATCCTGAATTTGGTTTGAACCCACATCCTCTTGCTTAAGATGACAGTGCCTTATTAGTGGTTTTGCTGCTCTGTGTCAGATGTTTTAATAGGCCAGGGCAACAAATATTATTTTTGCTTATTGGTCAAGGGTGTATAACTGTAGCATTCTCATCCACTTACAGGCCTGGCTGTATGAGAATAACCTGCAGCATTACTGAGTGTGGTGAATGACATGTCTGGCCAAACAAACAAACATGCAATGCAAATTGTAACCACGGAGACAGCCCAAGCCACAAATAAATAAAGCCTGCTATAGAGTAGGCAGGAGTAGTATTACCATAAACTTTAGTGCAACTCTCTGTAGCAAAGCACAGGAGCTTGGCAAAGAAAGGAATCTGAGTGACAAAACCTTTTCTTATGGCTGCATTTCACTGAGGTGAGTGGAGCAAATCTATTCACAGTTAACATAGACCTATAAGACACCATAACGCTCCCTCTGGTCTAAAAGAAGCTAAGTAGCTACGTTCAAAGAGAGCTAGAAAGGTAAAAAAAAAATACACCGGGTGAGTATTTTGACTTGCCAGGTTGGATTGAGCCTCTGAGAGCCTCGTATAAATGTATGACCTGTTAGAGGATTGTATGTGACTTGAAAGAGATAATATGGATTATAAAATGCCCTCTCCTGCACATTTTTTAAATTGAATCCTCTTAATGACTTTTAGGTTTTAATGAAAATGACTCAGCTTGGTATTTTCCAGTGTAGTGATTGGATCTGTCTTGTCAAAGCATATTTATCTTAGATCCAGGAGAGAAAGGATAGGAACAATTTCACTGACCCATATGGATGGTAACCCACCCACCTTATCTTTAAAGCAATCAAGAGACCTACAAGCAGGAAGCACTGGTGGCTGTGAATTGAATTTACTTAAACCTATATCCCTTGTTCAGTGCTCTGATTCAACAAAGCTGAACAGATCTTCGCTAAGTCATCCTCCTTTTACCTGTCGCTAAAATTATTTCCATTAATCATCCTCCATGAAAGCAGATGTTCTTTGCTACTTGTCGATAATCTAAGTGCAGTATCACACCAGGGGATGTGATTTATCACTTATACTGTAGTGTCAAATTAACAAAATAAATATTGCTTTCAGTATGTGCCAAAATTGGCTGTGGTGCATGCGATCAGAATCAAGGCAGAGTGAATTGGAAATGTCGTGTTTCCTGTCAGTTTTTTGTAGATGTGCAGGGTAATTTTGGTCATTCATTTGAGGATTTCCTCCTCATCACTTCCAGGATTCAAAGCAGTGTCTCAGTTTCCGAATGGTCACAAAGGAGGTCTGCACACTGTAGGCTCTCAATAAATAGTTTTTTTTCTCTTTTCTTTTTTGATCAGTAATATCTCCCTTCCTATTTGTTTCTGAATGGCTTACAATATCTAACATTTATCATGACGGTGGCACTGCTATTGTAATTTTTTTACTTTTTGGTTCAGGCTGAGCAACAAGGCCAAGATGATGAATTTTCATTGTATAAACATTTGGCAGTTTTCCAGCTGAGGGAGCCACAGCATATAAATAAATGCTATAAAAAGAGAGGATCTGGTTTTATAAGCAGATGATTTATTTTCCTGCATTTGGATGCAGTAGCAATGGACAATAGTTTGATGTGTCAGGAGACTACTGTATATAGTCTTGAGTGTGGGTCTAGTCAGATAGCCTGAGGTTAGCTTTAGCAGATAGCAGATGACAGCCAGCCAGTTTCACTGCAACCTTTGCCTGTCAGTAAGAAACCCCACCCTGCAGAATGAAATATTTGTGTAGACTGACTTTCTATATGAGTTTCAGAGACCACAGCAGAAACACAAACAACTGTGAGCTGTGTGTGTGTTGGTTGCAAAGGTCTGGTGGTTGCATTATCATACAAATCCCCAAAAGGTTTGGAGCACGGTATCAGAATAAATGTTTTATGAGGATGTCTTCAAAAAGCATGACAGGACTTGACAGCCCCCTGTTGTGATACTGGAAGGAAAGTCATAGAGAAACAGTGATCTCAGCCTTATTAGCTTTTGCTAAGGCTAAGGGTTTCTTAAGAATGTGGAGTCCTGGATTCCTGATAAGTCATATCTACCATACAGAGTGTAGAAGGGTAAAAATGAAGCAGTCAATGGTAGCTGATGACGGAGAAAGCAATGGACTCAAGACAATGCCACTTTTCTTTCCAGTATAATCTGATGGCCAAGACCTCATGTGATCACTGGAATGATCTTTTTCCTCGTGTTTCAGCAATGGAAGATTCAGTTGTTGAGGAGGGAGGGATACTGACCAAATGTCATCTGTTGTCATTATAGCAGCAAGATGTTTTGGCAGCCAATTTCCAATATGATTTTTCAAACAATACCCACCCTTTTCAATACCTTGTTTTTAGCAATGTGGTTTGTAAAGAAAGAAAGAAAAAAAACTCTGTCTTTGATGCACTTATAAATAAATGAATTTTGCCTGCACATTTTCTTGCCTTCAGAAAGTGTTGAAAGGATGCATGGGGTTTTATATGATTGCATGTCACAGCATGATATCCACACAGATAGGAGTCCAGCCAGTCAAAAGCATTATACAAGAAGTGGTATGTCATTTGAGTATAATGATAGTTTGCCTAGGTGGTCTATGCTTAGGCTATATAGTGCCATTATAAACAGTGCTAATATTATGTTCAGGTATTGGGTAATGGTTCTTATTCTTCTGATAATCTAAAAGCGCCCAAACACATAGTGACTGTTCGCTGTAAGCGGTTGATTTCACTGAGCATGTGTATGGATAATGAATGTGTTACAAGCAGCATCATATCTGCAGCTGCTGCTCTAAGCCACATGGCAAAGCAAGGCATCTCTCACCACCTTGCTAATTAGCAGCAAGCAAGCATGAATGGCTCTCTTTCCACCCCTCATCGCATATCCAGGTAGTTATTTGCTCATATGATGCGAGGAGCTTTTGATGTAGCATGCCAGTCACTTAAATTGCCATGCACGTGGTTGACGTTAAGCTGCCACATTTAAGAAGATGGTGTGGTTTGCCACATGAGACGGTATACCAGAAAGTGGCTGTATATTTTCAGGACATGGATCTGAAAGTTAATTTGTAGTTGCAGGCACCTACCATCTGCTACTCTAGATAGTTCAAATAGTAGCTTCACATGATTAGTTTGAGGTAAGGTTGTTTGTAATCACTATGTGCACTATGTGCTTTCCTGTTACAGATCTGTAAAGTTGGCACAATGGCAATCCAGGTCAACCAAACACCATTGTCAGCCTGCTGAAACAATGCTATGTGTATCTCTCCCTTTCCTTAGGAGCACTGCCTGGTCCAACCTGACATGCACTGTCTCCTTTTCTCATGTTTTCCCACTTTATAATGTCTCTCCATCCTTTCCTATGTCTGGGGCAGGGAGCTGCTATTGTGGGAGAGGGCGATTAATGATATTGTTGGAGTGTTGGCTAGGCTCCACGTAGTTCTGGACCGGCACCGGCTGGCTGACTGTTCACAGCACTCTGTCTTTCATTAAGCTATGTGTGTCTCTGCAAATGAATGCAGGTGGTTCTGTGCGTGTACAAGTGCATATTTCTCAGCAGTGGAGCATATCACAACATGGGTTATTATTGTGTGGGACCTTTCCACATTTGTGAATTAGCACAGCATGCTTAATATTTTTGCTGTGCAGTCACACCAATTTATTACCTATTTGCTCTCTGCTACATGCATGGAGGTCAGGTTTGCAGATAGTGAGGTGACAAGCATGCCCAGTTTATACACAGGATTATTCATTGTTATATTTCATTGAATATATTGTCGTACTTTTGATATTGTGAGAGGAATGTTGGCACAGGTTTGTGTGCCTGCCTGAGCGTCCTTTATAATTTGCTCCCCATCGTGTCATCCCATTTATATTTTCGTAATAGCTGACAGTCTTGCCAAAACATCCTTCCTATTAAAAGGGCTTGTTGGCTACCGCCTGACCATCCATCTTCTCTTGTCTCCTGGCTTATTTGTTCCAGCTCTTTTTAAATGTATCTCTTTGTTCTCATACTAAACTCTTGCTCCTCTCCCTGTATCCAATTTATCTGCTTTTTTTTTTTTTAATACTTAGAAAAAATCCCTTTCATCATGTTTGTTTTTCCTCTTTCTTTTCTCTAAGACGCTCTCGTTGGCCTTCCAATAGTTTTTGTAAGATAAGTATTTTCAACAAACTACCAGTGAGCCAAAGAAGTTTCTTTCATTCAACGTTCAAATAAAGGCTCATTTGTGATTGAATGTGAGATGGTGACACTCATGTACTCCAGAGCATAGAGGGAGACTGTGAGTGGATTTGTGTGCGTGGATGTGTGTGTGTGTGTGTGAGTGTGTGTGTCACAAGCTGCCCGGCAGGAGTGCAGTGAAGAGGTGACAGTCTGAAGTGTCAGATCTATCACAGCCCAGACAATACGCCACAGGCACAGAACTGAAAGGTCAGCCAGGAAGAAATACTTGTTTTTTTGCAAATTAGGCACACACACAAAAGATATCTGTGCACACTCCAGCACATTGTGGAATTGCAGGTGTTTCTCTCACACACACATGCATACAAACCCCTCATTATCCACTGATTCACCAAAAAGATTAAAACCCAATGCAGCAAACATCCTCAGAGATTATCAGGAAGTAAGGACCGCTGTAAGTGTTACTCACAGGAAAAGGGGTTAAACTGATATAAGCATGATAGAAGAATGACACACACACACACACACTCTCACGGTCAGAAAGACTCTCACTATACAGGCACGTGACCTAAGGGTATGTGTGCTTTTTGGAGCCACATGGTCATGGATTCAAACATGTGACATAAACAACCACACTAACCATAAGCATCTACTTTATATGCTTTTATCCCCCAAAGGTTGTTAAATGGAAACTTTAGTATTTTTAAACCTGGGCCCTGTTTTCCCATGTATTTGTATCTAAGTGACTAATGGGAACAACAAAATTTAAAACTGATTCAGTATTGAGAGAGACCGCTGCAGCCACAGCGGAGAAAAAGGCTGCACTGTAATCCCTGTGGGCAATTATGCACCATGAATTTACACCCATTAAAAGTGCATGTTTTTTCCACTGACATGCAAAGATTATTATGAGTGTCTGACAACACATTTTCTTCTTACCTTTCGCTCGATCTGGTCTGTTTATTAGTGTGTGTAACCAAGTCTCACTCAAAGAGAAGTCTCGACTTTTCCACAGTGTTGAAATCAGCTAAATTTTCAGCCATGACACTGAAAGTCTGTACTACAACACAACACACTCTTCCTGGCACTCCTCTCTTCAACTCTCACTTTCCTTTCC
>JAPZEB010000013.1:17375873-17391471 GCA_029783705.1 Chaetodon striatus | reverse complement strand
CCAAGTCTCACTCAGAGAGAAGTCTCGACTTTTCCACAGTGTTGAAATCAGCTAAATGTTCAGCCATGACACTGAAAGTCTGTACTCCAACACAACACACTCTTCCTGGCACTCCTCTCTTCAACTCTCACTTTCCTTTCCACTATTGTCTTTCTGCAACAAGTCACCTCTCGTGAGATACTTCTAGGGTCCTTTCCGTAATGTTGTCAGACACCTCTGATTACAGTTTGAGCCTGTCAGTGGAAAAAACACACTATCAAGATGGACATAAATTGATGGTGCACAAATTGCCCATCAGGATTACATTGCAGCTTTTTTCGCCGCTCTCTCTAGATGCCCAACCAATTTCAAACATAGTTGTCTCCATTAATCACTTAGACACAAAGACATCGGACAGTAGAGTCCAGTTTGAAAAATACAGAAGTTTCCCTTTAACATCTAGTATTTAAAGAAGGACACATTTCTTGTTGAGCATTACACACACACGGGTGCACACATTAATTTTCCTTTGACCTTTTCTCCTTGCTCTTACTATCAAAGCCACATATTTCTTTTCCCTTTTAAAAGGTCTTGGTCATTTGAATAATACCAAGTCATAATGTACTCAGAGGGCATTTTCAGAAAAGAAAGGAACATTGACAATGCCTGTTTGCAAGGCTAGCATGAATTGATGTGAATCATACCCAGGCAAAACAGTACGCTCAGGTCAAGGCCAGAAAAATCAAGGTCACTAATGGTTGTCAGCTCACTGAGAAAGACTCAGTGGTTCTTTTTTGAATGTCTTTTGTCTTTAACGTAACCTCAAAGCCAAAGGTCTCAACCCGCAGTGCATGTTTTTACTCAAGATTAAATGCTGAATCAAAATATCCACTCCTGCAGCAACAGTGATTCTCAGGTTCATTACTCACACGGTCACTGAGTCACAGTACTTAGCTTTGCAAAGCAAGCCATGACTTTAAAGCAAGTAAACACGCTACATTTGGACTGACCTTCCACTGTATCTTGATATCAGAGAACAAATAGTCCAATCTTGCACTTGTATTGAGGTGGAGGAAAACTAACACCATTGGCTGAGCTACCAGGTCAGCATACCTCAGTGAAATAGGAGCACAAGTATGCTTATGTATCAGCTTTATCTATGTTTTGAGTGAATACTTTTGGCATCCCTACTCAGATGTAAGGCTGTTTTTTGGAGGTATTAGTTTGGAAACCTGGCATTCCCATTAACTGAAAAGTTAACATTTTATGATTGATCTGTTTTCCCACATGTGCAATGACTCATATGTTTCTTGGCTAAAGTATAACCTTCCCACATAGTTTTTAAAGGTCTCTGCTTTTAGCTGAATTTAATAAACTTTCCATCTGTTTTTTAGAAGATTGGGCTAGTGGTTAGTCACCCTCCTGTAACTCAAGCCCGGTGTCAGCATGTTTCCAGACTGGTTAAGGGTGCAAAATACTAAATCCCTACCGCAGTGGGGCTACTGTTGTGTAGCTGACCCTGTCCGTTTCTCAAGTATCAATGCATTGTCACATTTCTAAGCCCCGTGAACTGTGTGACAGTGGACTCCTCCAAGTGTGTGTATCATATACATGACTGATTGTTGTCCTTGTCTCCGTGTCTCTGTTCAGATCGAGCCGGCAGCATCAGCACCTTGGACTCTCTGGACTTTGCCCGTTACTCAGATGACGGCAACCGAGAGTCGGACGAGCGGGTGGCAGGTAAGATGAACCGTACTGTCAGGGCTCCAAAGCAAAAGACCCGGTTTACCTCGGGGAAATAAAAAAATGCCGAATAGGCAATGGCAGATGGGAGGGTGGCATGGAAACAAAGAGAATAACACCTGACAGCTGCATCAAAGCCTGTATAATAGTGATGTCGGTGTAATCCAAGCCACCACAAAATTGAAATGTGAATTAATTCTGATGTTATCACAGTGGTACTGTTGTACAAGAGTTTCTTTAGTAGTGATCCCCAAATAAGGAGCATAATTTTAACATATTTGATTTAGAATTCACACAAAACAGTAGTGTTGCTGTGTTTTCATATTATTATCACGTTTTGCTACAGAGTTTTTGAAGTAGAAAGGTAGCACTAAAGCTGATCAACAGAATTGCAAAAGTCTTGGATCTTTGTCGACATGTTCCACTTTCAGCATACTGTACAGTATGTTTCTTTCTTTAACTTGCTAGAGGTGTTGGAGCCTCCTCCCATCAACTCTCACTCTGTTGAGTCAGTCTGTGGTATTTTTGGTACAAGACCTGTCTCAGCATTGTTTGAAATCACACCCCTTTCCCCCTGCGGCTCCGTCGTGACACACTCATCAGATAGTTTTAGCCAAATACATTAACAGTTGAGCCTGACGCCAATGGCGCCTCATCACAGAATGCTGGTTTTAAGAGCAGCTGCTCAGTTACGAGCAGCTTGTTGTTTCTCAGATACTGTGTGATGAAGAGTAATTTTTTTTTAACGCTGTGTCGACTAAAGGAAAACAAACAGATGAGTAAGCCTTTTACTTTAACAGTATTGCAGAAAGGGACAGTGCTGTCACGCAGGGACTAATCGTATTATGTTCACTTAATCTGCCTCCTGTTTTCATCTTTCTATTTTATAATCGCCAACATGAAAACATTACTTTTTAGCCCTGCACACATAGCACAGTGGTTACCATTATCCATTACCAGCTTTCTGTAGTCATCCACCCATTTGGTTGGTAAGTGTTAGTTAAGTCAGTGAGTTCTGAAAAGCCCCAGTCCATAAATGCATTATGGAATTGTGCACAATTTCTTGGCATATTTTATGCTTTATGTGTTTTCTTTGTTTCATATTAGATTGTTTTTTCCCTCTGTACTGTACACAACTGCTAAGCATGAGAATTAGTGTCCTCTTTTAATCTAAAATGATTGTTTACATGTCTGAATAGTTAGTCAGTAAATTTAATCTCTGTATTGCATAATGAGAGTAGAACAAGAATTACTATTTTGTAATGGTCAAATTGAAGTAGGTGGATACACCTAAAATGTAAAGAGTGAACTAGCTTACTTGTGGTTTGGGGCTTTTATCAGTTTATGAAAGCATACTGTACATTAATGCATAGTAAAAGCTCAGATAAAACCATGCAGCAGAGATGTTGGTTTCATGCTCCCAACTACAAATTATGCATCATCAAATTGGCACTTTCCCCCTCCTCTCTTTCCTCTTCACCCAACCCCTACTCTCATCCCCACGACCTGTTCTTCTCGCCAAGATGCCTGCCCCCAGCTGTCTGACTCTGGGTTTTCTGGCTTTCTCCTGACGTTGATCAAACCCCAGTGAACAATACTGGACAAGTCACTCCATCCAGACTAGCTTTTTGCTTTTTTTTTTTTTTTTTAACCTTCTCCCCGTTATTCAATTCTTGGTTTTCCATTTTGTTGCGCTTGCATCCTGTGCACTCTTGATCTGCTGAATAGGTTTGGGATGATGGTGTCAGAGTGGGTGGATTTGGTCAAAAAAAGTCCAACTAATGTGTTGATGTCATTTCTTTTTGCAGAAATATAGTATTTTTAAAGTTGTGGGAAAAGAAAATTGACAATGACCTTACAGGAAATAACTATTATTAAAGATTTATGAATACTTTTATTTGTTCTTTGATGTCTCATACTGGTATATTATGTATGAAACCTCCTTCAATACTTGTTGAACCAAAATCCTAGACATTAGATGACGACGATGATGATGATTAGATATGGGGACATCAACTGCATCACATCAGATGGCAGATTTTCAGTGCACAGCTATGCAACATAGTTTTCCTGCTCCATCGCTTCTTACTTTTTGCGTGTGTTTTTAATCTAACGTGTCTAAGAATCTTGTGTGTTCTTTTTCTTTACTCAGTGTTAGTTTAGCTTTTCAAATTTCAATGCACAAATCAACAATTTTACCAAAATGTCTGCTGCTTCTGATTGTATAAGACGTCCGAAACAGCAAGACTGTGTTGTTCATAGTATGATGGACTAGATGTAAAAACCTCAGCAGTGGCTGTCCTTTGAGTGGCTTGAAACCAAATGATTTAATTACTTGTTAGTGAGGCATTCGCCTGGAAAAAAATCCTTTGTCAGACAGCTCCTAGATTATTAATGCTACATCTCAGTAGCTTGAATATATTTGTTCACCTCAGCTACAATTAAAGTAACTTTGGACTCCCATTTTTAAGTCAGTCACACCAGTGCTGTAAATGGGAGGAATATGAGGGCAGGGAATCCTACCATTGAGATGAGTCTCAATGCATTACACACACTTGTCAAACAGACTGTCATCCAGCCGGCTTTACCATGATCCTCTGCTGCATGCGTTCCTTAGACCCATGATTTGCATGTATCCTTTTTTTTTTGTTATTTTGTTTTATGACTCTTACAATCTTTTGTGTGGTTGTTTTGTTTTTCATGCCCATCTTTGTTTTATTTGTTTGTTCCCTGTCTTTGGTTGGATGCATTTCCTGTGTGTGTGTGTGTTGTCACTTCCTGTCCAGTGCTGGAGTTTGAGCTACGGAAAGCAAAGGAGACCATTCAGGCTCTGCGCGCCAACTTGACTCAGGCAGCAGGTGTGGCGTACTTTTAACTTCTTCTCCACCTGAACCCTCTTTTGTTACAGCTTTTCTCTCTTTTTTTTGGTTTTAAGAGAATTCCTCTAGATGAATAACTCTCAGCATCCTCTCAAACTCATCTGTAATCTTCTCAATTTCTCAGAGAGCGAAGTGCCCTCTCAGGAGAGAAAAAACTTCAAGTCAAGTCCTGAAATTCAGGTGGGGAATCTTTGAGCGTTGAGATTGAAAAGATTTGTGAATTCCTCTTCTTTTTCTCAAATGAATCGAGAGATTAAATATGTTCCTTTAAACCCCCTGTGATAATATTACCGCCAGGTTTGAGTAAATCATTTCACAGCTTCTCTTTCCTCTCTGTCTCAGGAGCCTATACGCCCACTGGAGAAAAGAGCCTTAAACTTCCTTGTGAATGAATATTTATTAAAAAACGAATACAAACTCTCATCCATCACCTTCTCTGATGAGAATGACGATCAGGTAAAGAGTTTTCTGGCTGTTGTATGTTTTAAAGACAGAATGTCAAATGTCTGAATGGAGTTAATCTATCATTTATTTCTGCCTGCTTCCTAATCCAAAGGCAAAATACACAGGCTTGTAAGCATGAGGGCACTGGTCTGAGAGCTGTAGTTGGGTCATGTGACCATAAATAAATTCAGCAACTCGGATCAGCTGTCCTGCTTTGGCCCTGCATAGTGCTTTATCTATGCAGAGGACACGCCCACTTCTCAGACAAATTAGTTTTGTTTAATTTTTGTTATTTATTTATTTATTTTATTTCCAGGACTTTGAGTTGTGGGATGATGTCGGCCTCAACATCCCAAAACCCCCCGACCTGTTACAGCTCTACAGGAACTGTGGTACCCCCCTCCCTTCTCCTCGGGACACGGTTGATGTTTCAGTAGGCGTGGATTTTGGCGATCTTCCAGGAAACTGCATCGCCCAAGATCCCCCAAAGAAGCCTGACCTCTCGCATCAGGTTTGTGTGTCTGTCAGGTTGCTTGCTTTTGGCTTCCTCCAAAGCTTTGAGATGAGAAAATTATGGCTATTCCAAAGTGGAGATGGATACTCCATGATCATAGACACACACCTTTTTGCTCTCACTCTTAAACTTAATTTATTTGCATGATTTAGAGTTGTATATTGGACAGGAACTATCTGAAAATGTTCATTTAAACACAGTTTGAGAGAGAGTGCCAGTTTCCCCTGAAGGTCAATTGCTCTGACACACCACAGCAAAGTGGACGACGCAGTCTGCAGAGCTACAATGATGATAATGAAAAACTTAATTGCCCGCTCTACATTCACATTGTTTCAGTGAAAGGCTGTGGAAGTAAATGAAAAGTGGCTGCTTTTTTCAATAAAGTGTGAGATATCACTGTTATGAAGCGATTTGACCTATTGGAGTGCCTACTCTTGAGCTTCTGTGGTAATAAAGTGTCTGTATAATCTTTTTGTCTCTCTATAGCAACAGACAGAAGTCGTCCAAGAGTTGGAGTACCAGATAAGCCTCCTCAACAATGAGAAGCAGAGCCTTGCTGAGCAGATCAAGAAACTGCAGAGGTGTGTGCCTGAGTGCATGTTTATGCTAATATATATAGTCATTCAGTATGTTAGACTTTGCTTACAGTTGTGCTAGATGCCTCATTAAAGGGGATCACCACCTAAATTAAGAATTCCAGTATGTTATTTCCATGGCCTCAGAAAGTCCGATAAATATTCGTCAACATGAGGTGCTGTCTCTCAAAATCAGAAACCAGAGAAGAAAGTCTCAAACTTGTGATGTCGTAGGGTATAAATTCTTAAGCTGCCCCATAGTCAATGATTGGGAGCCTGAGTTTGTGGACCCACAGGATGTTTCCCTTCTTTTTTATATCCAAATAAGCTCTATTCTATTGAAGTGGTCTCAGTTCTAAAACAGAAAATGTACCCATATACTCTTAACATTCCCCTGGGTGCTCTCAGTGTCATGTATTACCTCTTTTCCATTTCCACTTTTGGCCGCACCAAGTCAAATCTTTCCACATTGATTTGTCTTTCCATTATCAGTTAAGGGGTGCGAAGCTGTGCCAGAGATGTACTCTCTCAGGAGCATGGCCAAAAGCAAGCCGCCTGCCTCCAGGCAGATAGCACTGACGTCTTGCAGACCTTAGCCAACCCCTGACGACCCCCCTACTCCTCAAACGAGCATGTATTGTGATGCTCTGAGACCACAGAGAAAGGCGTTGTAAAAGTCTCTGTGTTCAGCTCTCAGTACTTGTGTAGCTTCTAACTACATCTCTCTAGTTTGGAGTTTGGTTTCTCTCCTGTGTCCTGTTTTTACTTTAGATATCTGCTTTATTTTACTGTTTCATGCTCACTTTGAGCCGTATAGTGTCTTGTTAGGTTACTGCTGACAAAACCCAACATTTCCTTATGTGCTACTTCACAATAAAAGCTTTTACATAACAAAGTAACAGGGGACGTTTATGGTGAAGAATCTACAGGAAATTAACTGTGTTCATCACTGAATTAGCAGAACTTTGTCAGTGGTAAAGCCACAGTGAGATGTTCTATGTAGAGCTGCAGACAACAGGCTCTTAATGCACCACTGCAAACAGCTCACCTCCAACAGGTAAACTTCTTGTACCTGCTGTGCTTAGTGATGGAAAAACAGAACTTTTTAGCCATTGATCAGCCCGTTGCTTTTAAACATCATCACTCAAGACACGCCGTTATCACTTAAAAAATAAAAGAGCATATAACATCTTTCCAAATTAAATGTATAACTTTATACGTGATGACATCACATTTTGACATTTTTTTTCTTAGACCATAGGAATAACATGTATGAATTTTGAAAATGGACGTAGTACCCCTTTAATTATATGACCCCAGTTCGTAAACTATTATGCTGAAACAGTTTCTTCTATTTATAGCAGGTATTTGCCATTACAACAAGAACATTTACCACGACCACTAGAAGCATTCATGAGAAAAGCACTTCAGTCCACATTATTAGCATAACTGTGACCAAAACAGGCCGTGAGGTAGAACCAGTATGGAAATTTCCCCCAAGCATAACATGAAATTACAGAGGAAGCCCTGGCCTGATACATTAGTGGAACTTATTTTCCTCCCATGTGGAATTATTAAGATTCAGACAAATTATCTTTACCGCAATTCAAAATAAGTTGAAGCAATTTACAGGCGGCACGGTGGTGCAGTGGTTGGCATTGTTGCCTGACAGCAAGAGGGTTCCTGGTTCAAACATGTGGAGTGTGCATGCTCTTCCCGTCTTAGCGTGGTTTTTTTCCAGGTACTCCAGCTTCCTCCCACAGTCCAAAGACATGCAGGTTAATTGGTGACTATAAATTGTCCGTAGGTGTGAATGGTTGTCCGTCTCTATGTGTCAGCCCTGTGATAGTCTGGTGACCTGTCCAGGGTGTACCCCACCCCTTACCCAGCTTGGACAGGCTAACAGGATAAGCAGTTATAGAAAAAAATAAGTTTTACAGAACTGTTCTACCACTACTTTGGATGGATCTCTGTTTTGTTGACTCTTGTCTTCACTAATGAGAATTATGCAGTGTTTTCTGACAGTGTCCTTTCATGTCTCTTTTCCCCTACTGCACAGTGAGATTCAAACACTAAAGAGGACTGTCTCCTCCCCACCTCCGTCCACTCTGGACCTGGGCTCCCAGAATACATCCAATCCCTCCTCCTCCTCCACCACCACCATCACTTCCTCCACTGACCCTCCCGCTGTGGTATGTGCTAAGAAGGCATAGGAAGTGAAGCTTAAAAAACAGTGTATTTGCACATTTCTCAATGTAGTTTGACGGAGGACTTTTCAAACATTTGAAACTGTTGATTCTAATTTAGTCTTGTCCTACCTTTAGCCTCCGACAGATAACGGCCAGTATCTGGACATCCGGGGTGTTTCAGAGCCTGAAACTAAACCGGACCCCCCTTCTGCTCAGAACGTATCACAGCCTCACCCGCAGTCCCACAATAAGCTTAAGAGTCGGCCTCCTGTCCAGTTTGATCAACCTAACAGGTGAGATATAAATAGACACAAGAAAAACTGGCAGTCCTTGTGTCAATAATGTTCTGTTTGTCTATGGTGTGTTCTTGGTACACTTTATAGATGATAAGATTCTCTTACTCAGTCCTCACAAATTTTGCTGTGAGGCAGAATACAGAAAATGATAGTATACTCAGTCCTGACCTGTGAAAGCCACATGCCCCATCCCAGTGTAGTTACTCAATGCAACCACAAGATGGAGGTAGTTATCAGCTTAAGCAGCCACAATGGTCTGTACAAGAGCACTTTTTGGCGAGTTGCAGCCCTATTCAGTGAAAATGTAGCTTTTCTCAAAACACATAGCAGCCCTGGTGGGAATTAAACTTTTGACTTTTGCTCAACATTTCTTACCACTATCCCACCCATGCTGTGGTATATTTAGTGCACCGACATCTAGTGAATCATCACTCAGTGGAATACTGTGTTTCGTCTATACCCTCATTTATTTCCCCTTTATGAGATTCATGTACAGTTCCAAAAAATTAGTGGCGAGATACAGTTAGTCATCTATCATCTGCTATTGAGCGGGTCCCAGTGCTGCTGTATTTTCTTGTAGCCAAACCGTCTATCCATAGATTTTATTTTTTATTTTTTGAGCTCCACTGAAAGACACAGCAGTGACACAGAAGCGTGGCAGCACTACGCTCCAGTCCAATCCTCAATCATTCAGTGGTCAGGGCAATCTCCAGAGTTCTTGCGGAGTACAGATTAAGTGGTAAAGACTGTCGTGACTGTCTTTTTTCTCTTTGGTCTCTTGTTGTTTGTGGTGTCGCAGGAAGTTATCCCCAGCCTTCCAGCAAGCCCTGCTGTCCTTCTGCAGAATGTGCTCCGACAGCCGCCTGGGAGCAGAGGTCAGCGCACTTTGATACAGACACAGATACAAACACTTGAAGCATTCATGTCATGACAGCACACAGTACTTAATGTCCCTCTCATTTCCAGGTGTCCCGCATAGCAGACAGTGAGGAGAGCGTGATGTTAATGCTGGGCCGCTGCCTCCCTCACATCGTCCCTAATGTCCTTCTTGCTAAACGAGAGGTAACCCCACTGCTGCTGCTCCTCTTGCTCCCCTCCTCCTCCTCCCTGTGCCCCTTTCATTACTGTCATCATCACAGTTTTCTCCTTGTAGTATCCAATAGATACACACACAGCAGTAGGGCTAAGCAAGGTGGAAAAGATTGAGGAGAAGTTGCAGAGGACACAGTCATCCTCAGCTTGCCAATTCCCATCCAAACTATGCGTATGTAGATGGGCAGTGGACCAATTCTAAACAACCTTTGCTGAAGGGCATAATCATGATGAAAGTGATTTTTCTGTTGATGATTCACCCATTTCACCATCTGCTATCGTGAGAAAGATTTAGTTTTGTTTGGTTTGAAAGAACGCCACCCTCCTTTTGGTTTGTGCCACAAGGCATTCCCAAATTCAACTAGCATGCAGTTTAGTATGACACATCGTGTACAGGCTTCCAGCATTTTTGACAGCGGTCTAATTGGTGAGATTTCTGGTTTGTTTATGGTAATCATACTAATGTCTCAAACCCAATGCACTAATGCTCCCTTTCTTCTTATAACCAAGATCTGACTGTGTCTCCTGCTAGCACGCTGTATGAATAATAATATAAGAGCTCAAACATAGACCTGCAAATACCCAGCTGACTTGTGTCTATCTATTGATTGGGAATATCACCTTCTTTTTTGATGGCGTTTGCTTTCACCAGTGTCATCATCATCATCATCATTTCTCCTCTGCTGTTTTTGTCCCCCACTCCCCCCACCCCCAACTCACGTTTGCTGTCCTTTTGCCTTCACTGGTTTTATTTTTTACTCTTCTCTTTTTCGTCTCACTCATTCTCTCACTCTCATGCATGCCTCTCTTCTAGAGAATGGTTGCACATCTTTGCCAGGTGAGTCTTTCACGCACTCATCTGCATGGTTCTCACATGACCTGTAGACCCAGAAATACGGAACTAATGCCCAGCGCCTGTTGGCTACAACTGCTGCCACATTAGGGTCTGAGTTGCCAACAGCTAGCAGGAAGCTCTTACATTTCTTTAAATCGCTAATGACTGTCATTTTGCTGTCTGGCATTGTCATAACAGGAAATATAAAAGTTGATTTATAGCCAAAATATGAACTAACATGCAAAGATGACTCGAGGCATGCAGTTTTAGCTTTACAGTAGGTGGGTCATGTACTGAATGTCTCTTAAACCCAGTGTATCTTTACTCTGTCCTTTCTGATTGGTTCCCTGTCTGATTTATTTGCTGTGGCTTTTGAGATTCTGGAGTGATTTTGATTAATCTGATAACAACTGTTTAGAATTAGCTTCATGCTATATTGTTATGGCTGAATAAAACCAAAGAGAAGTGTTTTGAAAAGTCCTTGACATGAGGTGTGCAGTGATTCCAGGCAACTAAATGTAAGCCCGCTTCCTCCCTTTAACAGTTTGGGAACATGTTTGCTTTTGTTTTGACAAGTTTGATAATTAATTTCCACTGAGAAGGGAAGGGAAGGAGATTTTAAAATGGATTAGGCATTAACAAGGCTTGCAAGCTTTAATGTAGACACCTGCAATTTAATTCAAATTACAATGGAAACCTCTTGTAGTGATCACGTTTTTGACGTTTTCTTTACGTCTTTTACAGATAATCATCTAATTAAAATGGTGTATTTACTATGTGAATATAAGGTAATAAAATGGATGCTTCTCTATTTACTAGATTTTATTGACTGCTTTAAAATAGAGTCGTTCCAAACACTTTTAAAAATTATCGCCAGGTACTCGGAAATAAATTCCGTTCTCGGCATCTTAAATTTTTTCCTCCGTGTATTCTTGCCTCATCCGTCCCCACTGCTCCTCAAGACATTCATCGCGTGTCACCGTGTCAGCCTCAGCAGCCTCTCCGTGCAGTTTCATAAACGCAATGTTCTCTTGCTTTTTGAAATCGCTCAAACCAGCCTATGGAAACCATAGAATTGTCCTCTCCCAGGCTCGTTGCCAAGTCTTTGCTTTTACCCTCAACAAGAGCTTGCTCAAGCGGGCACTGCATGACCGGGCATTATCTATCCCCTTGACGAAGGCGGCTTCAACCGCAGGTGCTTTCCTTGTGCAAGTTAAGTTAAAAAAGAAACACAGTTACCATAGTTTTACCCCTTTTTCATATGTTGTGATGTATGAAGACCCCAAATTAGTGCTAAGCAAATTACTTGATTATTATAAGCAGAGTATTTGAACAGCATCTGTACAGGAATGATTCTGTCCCAAGCTTTTTGAGCCTTACAATCACTAACCATGATCAGTATAGGCGGTTTCCATAGTACTGTATATTTCACAAGGCACTTAATTTGCACAGGTGTTCTGCCTACACATAACCGCTTGCATGCAATTTGTGTCCGTGTCTGTCAGTGACTATAGGAATACCATGTGCCTGAATTTTGCACACAGGGTGTTGAAACTTGATAAGACACAAAATGTGTTTGAAAGAGGTAAGTCTGGTTGGAGTAGTTCTCATTCGGGCTGCTTTGCATATCACAGTGGTTATATTGTTTCAGTCAACCTCTGACAGTTATGGAGAACCTAATCTCTCTGCAAAATCAAGATAAACATACCGGGGGGAGAAGATGACAAAGACAAAAACACGGCAGAACATTTAGGCCTCTGGGTCTGAGTGGTGTGGACTTTGTACTATATCCGTTAGATTCACCAACCATGACATTGCACACACACACACACACACACACACACACACACAGCTGCTCACACTTACACCTTGCAACTTGAAGCTTTTTAACCACCCTAAGCCTGGAGACACACCTTTAGTTTATGTGAACGTGACACCCACTTAAGAACAAAAGGTGTTTGAACGGTGGAACGATGCAATGAAACTCTGCTTGCCACCTGGCTGTAATATCAGACGCTGTAAATCATTAAACATTATATTTTTCTTCAGTAAACTGTGATATTTTAGCACAATGTGCTGAGCATTCTCTGTAAAGCTCCTCATTACTTTTATTTCCCTTTTCTTGTGGTTAAAAAAAAGGTTTTATTTGTGGATTTTTTTTTCTTGATCCTGTTTGATATATAGTAAAGGGTGTGTCTAGGCTTTCCAAGATGTGGTATCACTATGAGGAGAGAACGCAGGCTGCAATGATTGACTTCCTTTTTCTAGTGGCCAGATTAACTGTGATCTTTAACGAACTACTGGCAAGACAAAGAACATTGACGATGTTATCAGGGCTGTTAGGAGAGAAAAGATTAGGTGTTAAGCTATAACTCAAATGACAGATGCTGTTAACATTCTGTTGTGTGTTTGTACTTAAGCTCTGGTTTCTCTGATAATGCGGTAAAAAGTCAATATGGATTAAAAAAAAATAGGCACCTGGAGGAGAGAAGCCAAAGCAGCAAGCCAAAAAAAAAAAAACTAGATTAAGTAGTAGTAGATACTGCATTGTATGGATATTTACTTGTGCTACAGTCTGGTAATCGCCTGTGTTCTTATTTCCTATTAAACATTTATGCATTTAATTTGATTATTAAAGTGGGAGAACAGCTAAGAAACATTTAATAATACAGATTTGATAAGATTTGTTAAGGTGGAAAGGGAATGTGGGGCATCACAATCAACAAAAAGTGCAGCATTTGGATGCAGGCTCTTGCACGTAGCGGTCCTTGGACTGGAATGCGCAGTTGCTCGGCTCTTTGAAGTAAAGCATCAGGCCCCCTGGCCTCTGGGTCCTGGCGTCGTGCTGTCCACTCTACCTGCCCACAATGTTTATCCAGGACCGGTCAGATGTTTAACCTCCTGAAGGAGTCTTCACATGAGAAACACAGGAGTTCACACAGAAATAGAACAGGGTCAGCATGGCTTCTGGCTTTTCAGATGTGTGCTGTTTATGAATTCCTTTATTTGTTTTATCAGGCCAGTGCTGTTAAGTCTCCAAAAATGTCTCTTGTGAAGATGTATGGTATTTTTCAGAGGCCGGGGCAGAAGATTATTGAATGTGACAGTCAAACTTCCCTAAATACAGTTAATTTGCAGTTTTTTTGCCGCTTTTTGACGCTTGAACTGATTTCACCCATATTGAACTCGTCATGTAGCCACTTTAAATGGCCCTCTGATACTTAAATGTCGTATTTTTACTTTTTAAAAGATAGCCAACATGGCACTGACTTCAGAAGGTTGGTCCAGTACTGAGCGGGTGACTCATCACAGCCTATCTTTACCCAAGTGTCTCTGTCAGGTCCATCTGTCCGTCCAGCGTTGGGGTTTTGTTCGTTCTTCCAGCACTTGGCAGGAAACTATGATATCTTCCTGGAAAAAAAACAGAGTTTGTTTGAAAAAAAACATATTTTTAACTCTGTATGCACTCTCTAATTTGGGTGTGTGTGGCGGGAATTTAGGGCTGACCACAATTTGGCCATGGAGGCCCTGTATCAAGGGCAGCTGAGCTCTCTCCCCTCTGGCTGGAAGGTCCATAAACTCTATCTGAACTCTGGGATAGAGCTGTGTTGTAGTAAGGGAGCTAGTGCAAAAGGTATGTGTGTGTGTCTAAATGCAGCTGTGTCTGGGTGTGTGCATGCACTGTTTAAGTTTCTTCAGTGGCTCTAATTGTATGTGCGTGACTTCAAAAGCCAAATGAGTCAAGGTATAACACCAACAAGGTATTAAAGGTAAGCTTGTTTTCACTGGTGTTGACGGACTCCTGTTGGTTTCAGAGGTGACCCCCTGTGTTTACTTCTCCCTTTGACTTTCCTGTTTTCTCTCCTCCTTTTATTAAACACCTCTCCCTCTTTCCTACTCCCTGTCCTCCTTAGACCTCCAGGCCTGCTTGACTGCTAGCGACCATCCTTTCCCTGTGTGTTTCAACCCCACTCTCCTTTTACGAAGGTATCCAAACTGATGCCACATCTGTCTCTGTGTGTGTCTCTTCTTCAGGAGTTGATCCCACTCATCTTATGTACTGCCTGCCTTCACCCAGAGCCTAAAGAGAGAGACCAGCTCCTCCACATCCTCTTTAATTTAATCAAGAGACCAGATGATGAGCAGAGGTGTGTGTAGACAGAACAATATGCTTAGATACCACTGTTAAGCCCCAAGACAGTGAGACAACCATGAGTTTATCCAGCAGTGTGTTCTCATTTGTTTCTTTGTGTGTGTGTGTGTGTTTCCAAAGACAAATGATCTTGACAGGATGCGTTGCATTTGCGAGGCATGTGGGTCCCACGCGTGTCGAGGCTGAACTACTTCCTCAGTGCTGGGAACAGGTACAGTTCATACACTGCAGGTGGCTTTTGTTACGGAATTTGCTGTCACTGATTTTCTGCAGCAGTAACACAAAGAGGGCTTCGTCAACACTTGCTCCGAAATTAAACCTTATCGTCTTAGTCGACGTTTTACCATTTCATCTTTTGTTATTGTTTTCGTTAAGCCTACTGTGACATTTAATTTCCACATCTGGAGGATGTTTATGTGTTTTATTTTAGCACAAAGACTAGAGCATTAATATCAACCATTGCTATTTTTGTTGTCGTTTCCACTTTGCCTCTTCGTAGGTTTGACCAAAAGGAAAATATTTCTGTTTTGCAAGAAATGCACAAAGCACTAATGCAGAAATATTTCATTGTGCAGTATATTAGAAACAAATGTTAGTTGCGTCTTGCATGTAGTGAGCACCCATTCAGCATTGTTGTAATTGCATATTCTGACTCAGAAAGTCACTGTTATTATGTCCCTGACTCATAATGATAGCAGTTTTGTTTTCATTGCCACCTGTGTCACCTCATGAAACACATTTATGGCAACAACAGCTGCCGGCAGTTTGGAGGCTGAGAATCTGCCTAGAATCACCAATAGCGGTTTCCACAGGGTCAGCGTGTTGATGATACTCGAGTTGTTTCCATTCCACGGTGGCTGCCCTCCAGTCTACTTCGCTTCTCCCTTTGCTTTCTGTTC
>JAPZEB010000013.1:17341039-17369967 GCA_029783705.1 Chaetodon striatus | reverse complement strand
TATTACTGTTGTTCAACCGCACAAAAGCTGCAAAAGCTAGTGAATTCTAGCAGCTGATGTGGCATTGAATACTGTAACTGTAAATCTTAATTGATGTAATATGATAAAAAAAACACAAAAACAAACACTAGCAGTTTTTCTGTAGTGAGTGATGCTCAATTCAAGCTTCAAAAATTCATTCACAATGATCTGAGTAACAAAAGCAGATTGAATGTATTAATTTTTCTTTGTTTTGCTAGTGTCTATATAATAATATGACTTGCATTGACATATACCTTCCTCTGCACAGTGTAACTCATTTACAGCGCTGTTATTTTTTGTTAAAAACTTCTCTCACAGTTTGAAAGTCAGTTGTTTATTGACAGCTGCCACCATGTTACCCAGTATTTACTTTATGCTCTCTTTTCAGTGCCAACCCAGTGTACCATGAACTGCTGCTCACTGTTCTGTGGTATGGGGTAGTCCATACCTCTGCACTGGTCCGGTGTACTGCAGCACGGATGTTTGAGGTAGAAAACACACACACAGATAGTGTACTGAAGTTATTAAAGATGTTTGGATTTTTGATCGCTAAAATATGTCATTGTTGATGCAGCTAATCCTTTTTTCACTGTAGAAAGACAGAGGGATGAATTATTGTTGCTCTATTACAGTGTGTACCAGTAGACTGTAACAATTATGGTTGAAATGGTATGTCAGGGTTAGGAGATTATTTGCAATTATGTAATTATCCTAAAGCATCTTAACTTTATAACACACAACACATTCTCAATGAAAGTATACATACTGTATTTTTGTGCTATAATTGCAGTCACACACAGCTGTGCAGCCTTTTATTATAGTTACAATATTCATGTTTATCTTTTTGCTGTACATGTGCCAGCTCTGCTTGCTATTGCTGCTGTTTAATATGCATTTGATATTTAGCTACTCCGTCTTATGAGTGGGAGTAAAGACTACTGTAGATTATGAACGCCCTGGTTCCAACTGTATGACTAGACCCTCCGAGAATTCACATCAGACCTTTGACTGTGCACTGGTCTCAGAACGGACTACACAAATATCTGCTGCATGTCAGAGAAAGACTGAAGTCAGCAACCTGAAAGTATAGTCGGAAAAGTTCCTGTTCCTTTTCAGTGTTGTCGGAAAGTATAATTTAATCAGAAATGTTTTCTCATGAATGTTTTTTTTTTAAGTTTTTCAGTATTTCAAGTCTTTTGGAAATTTAATACTCCAACTATTTTTCAAGGGAGACAAGCGTTTCCTTGTTTTTGTCCCTGCCAGGCTGTCAAGGCAAAACTCCTGGCCTAAACAACCGTAACAAATCTCCCTGTCCTTTGAGATCTGTGCACACTTTAGGTCAAAGATTGGGCTGAGGATCTAGGTATAGCAGTAGAACCGGGCCTACGTTGATCTAAACTTGGGGGAGGAGGAGTGGTAGGCTGTATTCATGTCCCCCCTGTTTTGTGAAGTACTTGCCCTTCCCCAACACACCCCACTGTCACCATTCCATAGTGACTAGCTGTCCACCATTGCCAAAACTGTGGGTTGAAATGTGGTTCTCTGCCACGGATCCCAGATCAGATTTGTTTACTGCCAGCTATTTATCAATCTAAATGGAACGAAAGAATCTGACCTGGAGTCTGTGGAAAGAGCCCACAGCTTAATGCTCACCATTCTGTAAAAGTGTTTGTGCAGTTTAGCTATGTTGGCTTCGCCATTTCTTCTGCATACATGCGTGTGCATGTGTGTGCGTGCGTGTGTGTGTGTGTGTGTATTTGTTTGCGTGTGTGTGATTGTGTGTACACACACTTGCTCGATACATGCAGTGCCGTTCCGTGCCTTGCAGCTATGGTTCTTGTCATTGTATATCACTTTCTTCCTATCTTTTTTGTGTTTGTTTTTCTTTTTTTTCCCTCCCCTTCTTCTGTTTTGCTTTTTTTTTTTTCTTTCTTTTCTCTCTATCTATTGGCGGTGTTGCTCGCTCTTGTCCCAATGCCCCGCCCACCTCTGTGACATCACGGCTGGCTCTGTCCAATCCGATCAGCTGCTGGTGAAGGGGGTGAATGAGACGCTGGTAGCTCAGAGAGTGGTGCCGGCTCTCATCACACTGTCCTCCGACCCTGAAATGTAAGTGGAACAACAACAACAATAAACCGCGCCGCGTCTCTCTCCCCCCTTCTCTTTGCCGCCTGAGAACTATCACACTGAAACAAGTCTGTACCTGCCAGGAGCAAATTCAGCACAAAACAATTTCTGAAAGCCCAAACTGTGTTGGTAAATAATTGATTCCATTTGATATCAATTCTGTATTTTCAAATCCTTCATGTTCTCCTAATAAGTGTCCTTTTGAATGGCAAAGTAATTGTGTGACGCTGCTCCTGTGTCGGTTCAGGCGGGGCCATGAGTGGTTCATCAGCATAACCACTGTTAACTGCACGTTTGCATCATCAGTCTGCAACACTAACCCACGCCAGCTCTTGTCACCTCATCAGTCTGCGACACTAACAGCCCAGATTTGTACGTGCACATTGCCTGCATGCGGCAATAGCACAGTCCCAGCATGCTCGTCTGTAACCCATCCTCTCCTCCTCCTCACCCTACTCTGTTTAAGCAAGGCCCCTCCTCCTGACCGATCCGTCAGCTAGTGATTGGTTATCTCCACCCCGTCTCTCTCAGTTTTATCCTGTCACTATATTTTCCTCTCTTTCTCTCTACCCTCCATATCATCCCCTCTATCTTCTATCCCCTCTCTTCTCCCACCCTCTATCTTTCCCTCCTGTCTCTGTCTCCTCCTCCTCCCCCCCTGCCTCTCCCTCTCTCTCATCCTGCCGTGTGATGGGTTTGCAGTTGGTTCTCCGAGGCATGAGTGAAGCATTAGTAGATCGCCGTGCGGCTCCGGCCCTTATAACTCTGTGCAGTGGGCCTGAATTGTGAGTCAATCGACACAAGAAAACCTCTCTGTAAACATTGTCATTTTGTGGGCTGCATTCTTACAGTGTGAAGCAACGTCCTGCTAGAAATCTGTCTCACTGAGCTTGAATGGGCACTAGAAAAAAAGACATTTGACCATGTGACACCAAAAGCCCTCAGTACATCTGAAGAACATCAGTGGAAGCTTCTTTAACCACCACAAACATTCAGTGGAAAAGGAAGTTAGTGCCTGAAGTCATTTGCTGCTCCTCTTGTATCCTGTCTTCAATGATCCACCAGTCTGGAGCCACAGGGATTGGCTTAACATTTGAAGCTTAACAAATACTTAAATCTCCCCTAGTTCAATCTTGTGACAATATTCTTAGCTACGCTCCGACAGATATTAAAACATCAGCTCTCCGACAAACACGTTTTTAGGGCTGCATGCGCACAGCCGTCATGTTTGTAATTAGACGAAGAAATTAGTGGCGACACTGTTGGAATGCAGCCCTTCTCATCTCATCATTCTCTGTATTGAAAATCACATGCTAATGGGTACACACTTGACCCAACTTGTAGATTCAACATATATTTATACTTAAATCTTACAATATGTTTTCTTTTTGTAGCCTTTAAGATTTTTGGCCTGACATCTGTCACATATGTTGCTGTGTCCAGGATCAGCAGAGTCCAAGATGGCTCAAGTGTATCTTTTAGTCTTTCCTGCTCCTACTGACAGTGGAATGATTATCTAACATCACCCTAACAGCACCCCATTAATCTTGCTTATCGCGGCTCATTATAATCATGAGCATTTTCAAGTATCTTTATTATGCACTATTAAGTTTTTTTTATTTTTATGATGGCTTTGGGAATCGAACAATCAATTTATGGAACAATACAATTTAGATCTGAGTCAAATATTATTAGCAGCATTTAACTAGTGAATCCAATAATTTTATGTACCTGTTTATTTTCAGTGGGTCAGGATGCACTAACTGATGTTCCAGATTTCAGTCAGATGATTGTTGTTGCAACTGCTCAGTCAAATAGAAACTCACTGGCTAATAAACTGGCAGTCCCCGTGAACAGTCACATAGGTCATCACTGTAGTTACTATCATGTCATTACTATGTAATCACTGTATTTTGATTAAACCCAGAACATGTGTTAAACAAGTACCTCATTGTGGTTTTATAGTAAACGCTTATTGGGTGCTTGATGTGCCATTGTGATCAAAAATATGCAGAGAACTACTTGATTCCTTAGACTTATTTTTGAGAATGTAGAGTAACTTTGTAATGCTGTGTTTTATTTATTGACTCAGTCATTAACATTATTTGTAAAATCAATACAGCCCCAGGAAACAAAATTGCTGCTTCCCTGCTAATCACATAACCCAAGGCCATCTAAGTCAGTGTAGTTAAAATCCAACATTCTGATTACTCAAACATTTTTAAATAAATCTGCAAACTATATGCAGATAATATTTGACTTATCCTGATTCCTGCTAAAAGGAACACTTGTGGAGAAATTGGAGGACACCTTAAAGTAATGACAGTGACTGTGAATGGTCAAACCTTTGTCTTGCTCTCCCGCTGCTTTTAGCTCAGTGAGGATATCCACTATCCCTGCCTTTGGTACCATCATGGAGACCGTCACACAAAAAGAGGTACACACAAACCTAATGTGCTGACGGTTAAAATAACAAGATGAATAATTTAACAAATCATCTTAGAACATGCCTAAACATACTTTCTGTGTGTGTGTGTGTAGCTGCTGGAGCGTGTAAAAATGCAGCTGGCCTCATTCCTGGAGGACCCGCAGTACCAAGATCAGCACTCTTTGCACATGGAGATCATCAGGACGTTTGGAAGGGTTGGACCTAATGCAGAGCCACGCTTCAGAGATGAGTGTATGTAACAGTAGTGAGCTATGTCTAGTTTTTTCTGTCTCTCGTGTCTTCTTCCTGCACACTTACTTTTTCTGTTTTTTTCTTTCTCTCTTTTTTTTTATTCTTCTAGTCGTGTTGCCACATCTTCACAAGCTGGCGCTGGCTAACAACAGCCAGACAGTGGAGAGCAAGAGGATTGATATCGCCACCCAGCTGTTTGAGGCCTACAGCGCCCTCTCCTGCTGCTGTATCCTTCGATAGGTCATGCTTAATGTTCTGTGTAGCTGGGCCATATACTGGTCAGCTTGGATTTACCGTCTTCAGGAGGACTTAAGCGCTGTATTTGTAGTTCTTATTCTGACTATATGCTGATAAGAGTTAAACAACCTTTTGAAACTTGAGGGGAAAAGTTTGCAGTCCACAGTTTCCAAGAGTGCAGCTCACTCATATTTTTTTAACTACTGTGCTGTATGTATTTCCAAAGCATTTACTAGAAGTCTGTGTCAAGGTTGGCTCGGGTTCAAGACTAGCTGTTGTAACAGTGAGTCAGTGGGAAGGCCGTTAAATAACCAGCCAAACGCTTGCTGCACTGGTTAGATGTGCTCCTGAGTGTGCCTGTATGACTGTGTGGTGCATATCAGCGTGGCCCCTGTGCCTGAGTGTGTGGTTCACTGTGTGTGTTGGCAGAGTTTGCCCGTCATTTGGCAGGAGCAGAAAGGGAAAATAAGCTGCCTCCATTTCGGGGCTAGAGGTAATTACAGGGTTAGTTAAGCAAAGGAAAGGATGAGAGAGGGAGAAGGAGCGTGAGAGGAGGGAAGAACTGAGCATCAGCTCCAATTGTTGGGAACAGTTCCCAGGACAGGACTCACGTTTACATTACCTCTGCTCCGTCTCTGTCACCCTTCTCCTCTGGGATTGTTTCTCCTCTTACTATTTCTCCTTTCTCACACTCTTTTTCCTCTCTCTACTCTTCTCTGTCAACCCCACCCCAAACACACACACACACACAGCTGGTCTGAGGTTCATTCCTGTGGATCTTTGTTAGGCTGTGATTTCACAGTGCAGTAGTGTCCAGGAGGTATAGCCCTAACCTCAGAGGCTTTACCTCCCACTTGCACTGCTTTCTCGTGTAATCAGTGTGACAAGCTCTGAAATTGTACATTCCCATCTCTATAAATATAGATTTGTTCACTCTGTGTCCCGCATAACTTCACTGGCTTATGACAGGTGGCAGAGCACATACAGTCCTGGACAAAGTACCATTGTGCCATATAGCAGTAGGCTTATTTTAAGAATGTTTGTACAATCAAAGGGAAATGTGCTAAAAACACATTTGCTCTTCAGTCAGTAAGTGATTTTTTTAACATATATATTTCAAATCTCGGCCTGGCCTTTAACACACTAGCTCTTTAGTTTCTAAGTCTATACATGTTAGAAAAACAAGTAGTATAGTCAAGACATTACAGCTCCACTCTGAGCTTAATGTTTTATTTTACAGTGACCATGAGCGGTGTAGCTTATATATTCAGCTATATTCAGTTAAAAAGGGTTGTTTTTGCTCTCTTTTTTCATTTTTTTTTCATTCTTAGATTATTCAATTTTAAAGTGAACATCCACATTTGGCTTTCTGAAACCCGCATTCATGCTTGGGTAGTTAACATTCCTTCTGTATGAATAGTACTACACTCATTCATGGTGGTGCAAGGTGCTTTGAATCGACTAGTATTTCATTGTACTAGTTTTTCATTCCAGTCCTTAACTTCTCGTACAGTCATTTCCGAGGAGGTGATGGTCAACCACTTCCTGCCTGGCCTCAGGTGTCTCCGCGCCGACATGGAGCAACTATCTCCTGAGCACGAGGTCAGACGCCGTCTCCAACACTCACAATGCATGCATTTAGTATCTCGTTCACGTACTCATGCGCCGTCTCCCTCTGTCCGTCCATTTTTCTGAGAGGATCTCGCTCACTATTGGTAAAGACAGACAGACAGTCTGACTCTTCACCTCATTCTCAGGCATACTCATACGCACACCTCTGCCATTTTTATTTGTGTCTCAGAATCTCACGCGATACATTTCATGTGAGCATTTTCCCAAGGTGACTAATGATCAGCTGATTCTTTTCCGCTGTACACATCCGCTCTGTCTGTAAAGTCTGCATACCAGATCCTAAGACCGGGATTCTTTCCAAGCTGGAAGTTTCATGCGTTAAAAAAAATGCAAATGGTTTTTATTTCGTTGTGTCGGGACGGAATTAGATCCCCACACCACCTGTCTTACATCCTCATTACAACTATTGTGTAGATGGCATTGCTTTCCTAAAAGAAATCTTCTAGCAAATCACCAGATTCAGTTTTGTTTTAAGGACAAAGAGCTTTTTGTAACGGTTGCATTTCAGTTTAATCTGTCTCTGTCATTTCCTCCACAGGTTATTTTGAGCTCTATGATTAAGGAGTGTGAAATCAAAGTGGAAAACAGAGGGATGGCAGATGCACAAGGGTGAGAACAAACTAACAGTCACATTCACACCATCGCCTCTTCTGAAATGATTTGCGAAATATTGATTGTTATTGCGTGTGAGGTAGTGACAGTGAAGTTAAGAGAAATTTGGAGGGGGAAGAAATAGTCCTACTGTGAGGAGAGGGTTCACTTAACAGTGTTGGGACTGGGCCGGTATTGTGGGTTTATTCCCCAGAGGGAGAGGAGAACATGTAAGAGTGTTGGAACCACACTCATTATGTGGGTATCTTCACAGAGAGAGAGAAGGAAAAATGAGAGGAGTTGTTTGGGTAAAGCTAAGAGAGCTGGGACAGCGGCCATGCTGTGGGTGTCTTTTAAGAGATGTTTCTCCCATCTTGTTAACATGTGTTCGGGGATCATTAAAAAGAAAAGTGTGCATAGATAGATGCAAGAAGTGTGTATATGTCTGCTTCTCCCTGTGCACATATACTCAGTTTTGGGTGTGTCCCCCCCAAAAACCCCAAGTCAGACTCTGAGGTTAAAATCTCCATGTTTGTGCCGAGAGATTTTGGTCCCTCTTTCATTTTGGTCTCTGTCAAGTCTTTCTTCGACTTCTAATACTATAATTGATCATTTGGATCTTTATTGTCACAGTATGAATCTTTTATTGAGTTTTGACCTTGGAGAATTTATTTTTTCCCCATTTGTTCCATTATTTAATTCCTGGTCTGAGATATTCTGGAAACCCTAACATTTTGTGGCTGTCCCAGCTTAGCGAGCATTGAAGTGGCATCACATAACATTGGTGTAATTCTTTGTGGCTAGTTTCCAAACTCCAGTGTATTACATTTCACACGCCTATGCACATTTCTTGCTAAAATGCTAAATTGCTAAAAATGGGATCTCCTATACATACTGTGTATGAAACATGTAAAGTGATACTAAATATGCTGTATGTCACAGGATAATGCATTATAAGGAGCACCAATGGTATGAAATGGTTCCACTTCCTGTTTCCTAAGTGGGCACAGTCAATGTGAATGTTTAACTGTTTATTCCTTTATTCTGTATAGAATTTAAGAGTTTGAACAGGGTTCAGCAGGACGTTCAGTGTGACAGTAATATAGTAAGCAAGCTAACGACAATTCGGACATCAAACAAAAGCCAGAGACCGTATTGATGCCAGGGATCAGCACGCCCAGGGCCCCACCCCTGCCTGCTGCCCGGCACACGATGCACCAGACCCTGATTTCTGTCCATGTGGGCGGTGGGCCCACAGGGCAACGGCTTCATCTTATGTTTTCGGACTGGATGAGAGTCAGTACCTCCAAATCTAAGGCCATGGTTCTCTGCCGGAAAGCAGTGGATTGCCTACTCCGGGTTGGGAGAGAGTTACTGCCCCAAGCGAGGGAGTTCAAGTATCTCAGTCTTGTTAATGAGTGAGGGTAGAACGGAGGGTGAGATGGATCCATGGTGTGGCTGATTCTGAAGGCGAAGCTTTTGATTCACTGGTCCATCTCCGTCCCAACCCTCACCTATGGTCATGAGCTCTGGGTAGTGACCAAAGGAATGAGGTTGCAGATACAAGCGGCTGAAATGAGTTTTGTCTGTAGGGTGGCTGGGCTCAGCCTTAGAGATAGGGTAAGGAGCTCGGACATCCGGAGGAAGCTCGGAGTAGAGCCGCTGCTCCTTCACATCAAAAGGGGTCAGTTGAGGTGGCACGGGCATCTGATCAGGATCTTCCTGGGTGCCTCCAGCTGGAAGTGTTTCAGGCATGTCCCACTGGTAGGAGGCCCCGGGGCAGACCCAGAACATGATTAAGGGATTGCATATCTCATCTGGCCTGGGAACACCTTGGGGTCCCCCAGGAGGAGCTAGGAAGTGTTGCTGAGGAGAGGGACGTCTGGGGTGCTTTGCTTGGCCTGCTGGCCCCACAACCCAGCCCCGGATAGGTGAAAGAAATGGAAATGTATTGTATTAAGTTGGTGTGAGCTATAAATTCGCCACTTCTAAGCAGAAGGCAGAAGAGAACATTATCTCAGAGCCCGACAGCTGCCTGTACCTGAGAACCGCATGAAAGCAAGGAGCGCTCACTCTGCAGCTATATCTGGGGACCAAAACGTCCCCTGAAGTAAACTGCACACTGACTGACCAAAAAAAAAAACGCTGCTTGACTTAAAGGGATCTCAGTTAACTGAGGGGTTTCCAACTGATGATGCAAATCTGACTTTCAGGGACAGCCTTAGCTGAGACAGCGACAGGTCTCGAACAAAGTTAATCATCACCTGACTTCTGCGTCTGAAAAACAGCATTTTAGCGTCAGAATGTTCAGGAGATATATGACTTTTGGAAAATGGGCCCAGTATTTACTTCAGCGACCACAGGGTGAAAGAGTCCGTCATAATCTATACTCACGTCTCCCACTGAAGTGAATAGACTCGTCGCGTGTCTCCTAAAGGGGCGGGGCAGTGGCGAAACCTATGTGAATGACGTGGGAATTGAGTCTCAAATGCGCCATCTCCGTCCTGAAACGCATAAAAGTAAACTAGCAGTTCGCAGGAAAGGCTACAAGACATGAGCCATGCTAATAACAATTTTTTGTTTTCATACAGACGTCACGTGAGTGTGTTCACCAGTCAACAGAGTCTGAACTCGGAAATCCATAGACTTTTTTTTTTTTTTTTGGTGTTAAGAAGATGTGATGTTTGTCCTTCTGTTGAGCAATGCAGCAGCTTGGCTTGAGTGTTGTAACTGCTTCACTGTGTTACGCTGAATCACAGTTAGCTCAAAAGAGGAACTTTTGGAGCCGTTAGACTGTAAAAATTAGGAGGGGCTGTATTGGCAAACAGCATTTCCTCTGTAAAGAAGTAGAGCAAATGCTGACATAAGGTTGGCAACAGATAGTGAAGATTGTGTAGGTTTTTTGTTCTTTACTGTTTGCTTTATTTGTGTCTGTCTTTCAGTCCATACACATTAATAAAGCAGTTTTAACCTTGTTGCTGCATCACGGCCAAATTCAACCTTTTTTCCCTCCCGTAGCTCCATGTCCATCGCCTCCAGCTTGGTGGGTGAGGATGCCAAGACGAAGTTTCTGAGCAAGATGGGTCAGCTTACCACCTCTGGCGCCATGCTGGCCAACGTCTTCCAGAGAAAGAAGTGATCACGGCACTGACTGATGCACCGCTGCGACTAACTGACGACCCCCCTGCTGTCTTTGGGAGCATTTCATTCTCCTGGGAAAAAAAAGCGTTGGTTCAGCTTAAAGTAGAAGGAAACCACATGAATTGTTTATTCATTTTTTTAAGGAATGAAGGTTTGCTGAAAGTTGTGTTGATTTCAAATCTCCAGTGCAGCAGGACTCCGTGCTCTTTAAAGGTGAAAAGCAATGGGTTTTTTTTTGCATTCAAAGCTGAGGTTTTCCCCTCTGCACATCCTCCTCTTAATCCTTAATCATGACGAGAGCATTGACGATGACTGGGGATTTGCTTTTTATGAATCAGTGTTGTTAACATTGTCATTTCAGTGAGAATCGAGAGAGAGAGAGAGAGGAAGACACTTAACAGTGTTGAGATGCACCCAAAGTGATGACAAGGGACTTGTTTCCTGGACGTTTCTGGACTTCACAGAATTTAATTTGATTTCCGCGCAGTACTTCTTTTATCGGAGGAGCTTCACCCGTCTCTCGGAAACAGAACCCTGAGCACGTCCTGCTGGATTTCAGTTAGAATATCAAGCGCCGTCTTGGAGCAAAGAGTTGTGCGATCGGTGCATTAACTTGCATTTGTCGGAGAATAATCATACTGAAAGGCAACAAAACGGCTCTGTTAAGAATGCCTTGTACGGTGTATCTGTACGGCTCAGAAGTATCGCATACTTGAAGCTATAAAAATATTGTCTTGCCTTTATTTCTTTCAAAGTCTGTCACTGGTTTTTGTTTTGACAGCTTCTATTTTATAACTTATTTATGTCTTAATGAAAAAAAAACAACCTTATTCCAACTTCCAAAGAAATTTGCACTTCACTTTACTATTTTGTTCTTTATTATAAATATATATATATATGTTTTAATTCAGAGTCTTATACATACTGAACGTTATCACTACTGTTACTGAATTTCTTTTTTGTTTATCCGTTTTGGCAATGTGAAGTTGATGAGAACACTGATCATAATTATTCCCTCTCTGTCCGTTGCATCGTGTCTCTCTGTGTTGCAGTGTCTCTGATAATTGTACTTTTGTTTTTCTAAAGTGGGTATTTGGTTCTACTTTTTGTTGTTGTTCCTTTTCAATATGCTCTAAGAGAAACAGTAAATAACTGTATCATACACTGAACTGAAGAGGATGGTACCCATTATGTATATTTGAAATCGGTGTCATGGTGTAATAAAAGATGGAGACGAGTTGTGTACTTAAAACACTTCTGGAGGTCTCATTGAATGTCTGCGTGCTTTCAGACATCTTGCTGCCCCGACTTTGGATTATGGCTCAGCGTCGACAGGTGTCGGAGGCTGTAAAACAAAGTCATTTCACAGACAAACACACACTCCCGCCGTCTCTCCCCCTCACATGCAGCCTTTTGATGTGGTCTATTGTTTGCTTAGTACAACAAACCAAAGTCCATCTTAAGGGACATTCCCAACAACTAACCCCAAATAAGTACAGAAGTAAAAGCTCTGATCTGCCGTCAAGATTACACTTATCTCTCAATCCATGTTATCTACCCTTTATCTTTTTAAATTAGGCCCTAAATCATCAAAAGAAGACGATTCATCTCGACCTTGTAAGAATTTAACAGCCAATTAAAGCATAGTCTATCTCCTAAAAAGTGAAGTTAAAAAGCAGAAAATGTGGTTGCAGTTTTAATCTTTGCAATAACAGACAGTTCTGATTGACCTGTCGTGTAGTCAGATACAGTCAGTGTTGCAAATAGAGCTGCGCTCATTTAGTGGTTGAACAGAGGGCACGAACACCTCTTGATAAAAAACAGAATTTGCATATTCAGGCTAATATTCAACCATCATGGCTGATAAAAGGCCAGGTGGACAAATAATTGATACACGACAGGGTGGAACTGGAGGGCACGGTAGCATTGTGTGTGTGTGTGTGTGTGTGTGTGTGTGTGTGTGTGTGTGTGTGTGTGTGTGTGTTCCCATTCCTTTGTGGGCGTGCCTGTGTATCTGTAGATATGTGTGCACAGAGACAGATGCCTGTGTGTGATTTGCATTCCTTGTGAATTCTTTTGTTCTGTGTGTGTCAAAACAACCTTCAACTTGCCAAAACCCCTCTCTTGCCCTTTCGGCATGGTAATGTGTCGCCATGTAAGCATTCATACCTGCATGCACATCTGGGTGTGGGCCTGTGCTTCTATATGAGCTTATGTGTGATTATGAAAATTGTCCTGGCATTTTTTTTGTCTCTGCCTAAATGGCGTCAGCGGGCAGCTCTTACTCACATTGGTGACTCGGGTGACTCACGGATCACATCTGTTTCCAAAGCAAGCAGGAGCAACGGAGATCCAACCCTCAACCCACCGGAACATGGTGGCTAAGCCTTAATGATATTATTCCGCTCTGTTCTGTTTGTACGCGAGGGCCATGTGCATGTTTTTCAGCTCTGTGTACTTCTCAGTGTGCTTAAGGGAGAACGTGCCGATCTCTTGAAGCTTCCTCCAAAATCATGGTACCAAAACAGGCTGTGGCTGCTTTCTTCTATGGAACGAGTGTGTGTTTCTTTAATGGAAACCATTCAGTGGCTTATGGCGTGTGTACACATTTTTGTGTATATGAGCTGTCTGTAATCGTCCTGCTTCACGAACTTTGACTTGTTGTAAGTGATGCTAAGCAACAAAACCCACATACTTACAGAGCTGCAGTCTGTGCTCTGACCCCGGTCATTTGAAGTGTGATGCTTATAAACCAGCATGGTGTCCGCCTACATTTTTATACATCAAAACAAGCTACATTGTAACTTCTATGTTTGAAGAGACTTCTCTGTGTTTCCCAGTTCAGTTTGGTTGTTAGGGGTTGACTTCAGTGTGAATATCTGGGGTGCGTTCAGAGTCAAGCTGAGGTTTGTGTTTGCTATAAGAGTCGAATCTGGCTTTTAATTGCTACTGTGCGAGCTGCAGAGGCTCCACCACAAAACGGCTTCTCTCAGCATGTTTTACAGGAAGACATGAAGAGGGTGGACAGAGCCCATTACCTCAGCTTAAAACTCATTATTCTTCCTCTTTCTCCTCTCGTGAAACTTCTCATGAGTTCAGAAGTTCTTTATCCAGCTGCACACCTCAGTTGCAGTGGCGCCCTCAAGAATTTTTAATGGGGTGGCCAGATGTGGACACTGAAAATCTTCTGGAGGCACACGAAAAGCAAAACCCATAACTGACTTTAAGGAATTGGCTCATACCGTTTAAGTTAACAGACTAGTTGAAGACTGCCAACATGGAGAGTTCAGGAATCTGACTGACCTGCTTTGGTTGCTTGTTTACAGTTAATGCTGTTAATTATCTGATGTGCACAGACCAGTGCTGGTGCAGGTAACATTTTGAGTTCTACAACAGTCCTGTTTAAATGTGCTATGTATGTATACATGTGTTCGGGCATTTATTGTACTTCAAATAGGCTGGTTGTCCATTTACTTAAAAGACAAATATACAGCTCTAGTTTGAAGGTGTACATTGATTGTAAGGAACAAAACATTTACTGGGAACAAGCCCTCCCAAGGCTCAGCCGTAGAGATAGGATGAGGAGCACAGGCATCCAGAGGGAGCTCGGAGTAGAGCCACTGCTCCTTTGCATCAGAAGAGGTCAGTTGAGGTGGTTCGGGCATCTGTTCAGGATGCCTCCTGGGCGCCTCTAGTAAAAGGTGTTCCGGGCTCATCCCACTGGTAGGAGGCCCCAGGGCAGACCCACAACACGCTGGAGGGATCAGGTATCTCATCTGGCCTGGGAACACCTTGAGGTCCCCCAGGAGGAGCTGGGAAGCGTTGCTGAGGAGAGGAACGTCTGAGCCTGCTGCCCCTGTGAGCCAGCCTTGAATAAGCGTATGAAGATGGATGGATGGATGGATGGAAATCTTCTCAAGTTTAGCACCCATTTTCACTCTGATGAGGTAAGAATTCAACATTTACCTTTGACAATGGCCATGCTAGTTGTTCCAAAGCTGAAATTTAGCCTACATTTTTAGCTTAATTCAACACACTTCCCAACAAGCTATGCTGACAAGGTTGATACCAATGGATGCCTTAGATCAGTGGTTTCCAACTGGTGGGTCCCGGTCCAAAAGTAGGTTCCGGGGGCCATTCTGAATGGACTGCAAGTGACTTGCAATCATGTCAAGTCTGTAAAAAACACACTATATTTTTAAGCACAGTGAATTTCTAGCACAGAGCTTTTATTTTGAAGTGCTGTTTCCTGCTGTAGAGTGAGTGACTAATGGACAGCTACAAACTAGCTCAACGACATGGCCAAACACAAGTATGACGCTGAAGATTGTAAACCATGTGGACCCCATGGCTGGACCAGTTGGAAACCACTGCCTTATATTGTCTAGTTTCACAAGATACCCCTACTTTTGCGTAATCTTAAAAAAACAAAACAAAAGTATGGCAAAACCTCTTAAAGACAGTAATGTCTGCCTCCAATTATTTTTGCTGGGGGTGCCAGTGGGAGGGCAAGTAATTGTATCTGGGGGGTGCATGGGCCTCCCAATGAGGCACCACTGCTCAATGAGCTCCAGTCACTGTTGATTTTAAGTCATACTTAATGGATATGCAGGATAATTTGTGCTTTTTTTTCTGAAAACATGTTGAGTATCAGTGGATGCTGCACATTAACACGGGTATCTGAATGATTATCTTTTTCCTCTGTCCAGTTTTATAACTCTTATCAAGGCCTGATGATTGCTTCTTCATCTCTTTGCTTCTCTTTTTTCTTTGTTTACCACTCCTCTCCTGCAGATCGGCCCTGTTTTATCCATTCAGGACCTACACATGCAATTTAATATTTGCATAACTGTCATCTTGAAGAGAACATATTCTCCACTCTCTCAAACCTTCCCTCTCTTGACTTGCCAAGGTGGGCTGGGTTTAATCTGCCATGCAAATTCAGTGTTTTTTTTTCTCCTCTTTCTGCCCTGGGGAGCAGAGAACAGCTGTTTCCTGGAGGCAGTCGATACTTTGAAATAAATGGCTTTTTTAGACTGTAGGAATAGTTATGGCTGTTCCAGGACCCACGCTCCAGGAACTATGCTGCGACCGGCCCACTCATTTCTATGATGAATGGCAAATACAGGAAGTGAGATCCATGGATGTGACCACATGCTTTGCCTCCAGTGTGTGGGGTCATCGGTATCCATCTGTGGTGTGAGGTCATAACGCAACTTGTTTGGCCCATCACATGAAAAGTGTCACTTGATAATCTCTTTCAAAATTAGTTGTGCAGGCTCGTGGGAGTGCAGGGTGCTGGACAGCTAGAGACTGGAGTTGGTTATCACATGCAAGTGTATCAAGGTTCGTGATAATCTTACATCACTGACAGCATTCAGGCACACTTACTTTAACTGTCACACACACACTCATTCAGAGAGATGCGTGCGTATGGAGCCAGGAGGCAAGAGGGGGGTTGAACTTTTTTTTAACATATGACAACGTGGGAGGAGTTCCCTCCCTCCCTCAGTCACTCCGTCAGTTTTTACAAGCTGTTGCATGCAGCTCCCTCCACAACGCGTGGGTGAAAGCAGAAGGAAGATGAGAGGAGAAGAAAGGTGGGAACTGCAGCTGCCCAACCGGGAATGAAGGCGCAAGAATGCCCTGTGAGAACGGTGTGGAGGCTCCGCCACATTTACGCACGCAAGAAGAAGTGATTTACTGTGAGGGAATCTGAAGAGGAAGAGTCGGATCTTGGTGTTAAGAGGCTTCACATTTGCTGAGAAAGAAAAAGTTTGCCTCAGAAGTTGCCTTCATTAACCAGCAGAGATGAGATTGAAGTTTTCTACAAGTTGGATTGTCCGAGGCTGGATAACATGCGTCCTCGTCACCTTTTACGCACAGGTAAAAACACACTTTTGGCACTGAAAAGAAGGTTCTAATTTCTATGATAGCAGAATTAGGGAGTGCATCTTATTGTCATAAGAGTTGGTAAGTACTTAAATGTAAACTCTGTCTTTGCACTACTTTAAAGGGCTGTCTTGTTTTATTCGAATGAGCGGCGAAGCAAAATAACAACAGCGGTGTTTTCTTTTTCATGAGTAGACGCACAAGGAGGTATGTAACAGTTACCAGAATATGTGTCATCACTTCAGATGATTCCTGTGAACTAGTCAGAGGGAGAAGGAGGGGGGCGAGGGTTGCATTTTTACGCCCGGACACTGACTGGAAACAGTTATGTTTGGGTCGAGTCCACCTCCCCTGTTCTGACCGCAAAAACGCCGCTGGCAACTGGATCCTCTGCTCCCTTTACCAAGCATTCTCTCCCGGTCCAGAGGGGCCCGGCGCGGGCCAAATGGCTCATCAGGAGCCTCATTAGGTCTGCCAGAGGAGAGGTTTCCAAAGTGAGGAGCAGAGTCCAACAGGGGTCATACAGAGAACCAGAAGGGTAGCCACTACCACTAAAGATATTCTAGGGTTTACAGCGTGATTGTATTATGTTTCACTGTCACCATCTCCACATGCAGTTAATGCAAACCATCACTTGTGTGTATCTTGACATTATAAGAGCTGTAATGTCTCAGCTGATCCACTGCCACAGTTTTATTTGAGGAAAAAAGTGAATGTCCCATGACAAGTTGTCCATGTTGTTGTTTAGTCCAAGGATTTAACTCCGTCCAGGTGGAGGAGTTTATTAGATGTGGTTGTAGTGGTGGGACTGCCGGGCACCAGTGATCTCTCACTGCCTGTCTGCCTGTGTTACCGTAAGCCAGTATCGTTATGACTTTGACTGGAACAGACGCATGTTCCTCCCCGGTTTTCTTCCCTGCTTCACCAAAATGTGTTGCAAGAGATAATGCTTAGGGAGGGCACCACCACCGCGTCTTGTCCATGCTGAGCTCCACAGAGGTAATGATGAAAGATGGTGTCAAATGCAATTTGATCAAGCAGTGGCAACAAGAGTGCAATGCCTGGAAGTCGAGTCAGCGTGTGGAGAGGGAAGAAATATTTCTCATTTACGTTTGAAGGTGACACTGCAAACCTTTGGCTTTGGTTTGTTCTCGCCATGGTCTTGCCATTACTGACTCACAGTATCCCCAAAGAAATCCCCTTCATTTCTTGGTTTTCAACCGCTTCATCCAATCCACTCCAAATTAATTTCAAACTGTCTGTGTGACATTGAGCAATACAAGATTACTTCAAGATGTGGAGGGCTTAAAAGTCAATACATCATGAATAAGCGGAGCTTTAGTAGATTAATTTGCCTGTCTGCCCGCATGGCTCCTGTACCTTTTATAAACCGGCTTCTGTAGCCATCCATGCATTCATTCATCCGGCCATCTCTCTGTCATTCAGTCATCCATCAGCACCCTGTCACTACCTCTCCTGACTCCCTACATCTGATATTCAACCAACAACCCTTCTTTATTTTAATCATTTTCTTCATCATGAGATTTTTTTGTCATCCATCCATCCATCCATCAGTAATCCGTGTTATGTCTACCTCAGGTTGAGCAATAACTGCACATTGCCTCAGGCCTGCAGATCCAAACATGATTTAACTACACAGACAACAGAGACATTCAATTGATAAATAAAGCGTGCAGTCTTGAGTAACAAAAGAGCTTTGTTTGAAGAAAGTAGGAGGAATTAGGATTGTTTTAGGACCTTTAGTATGTCTCTAACACACCCTGATTAAGATCCATCTAGTTCAATCCAGAACAATTAGCAAAGATTATGGCTGTCTGGAGACTTGTTTTCCAACTTTTTGGAGTTATCTGTCCTTCTGCGGTCGTTGAGTTCCTTGAGGATTTTACAGCTATTCTTTTGTTTTAAGCCACTCTTTCCTGCTGCAGCTCTAAAATGTGTCATTTCATGTGCACCAGATGATTTTCCCCTTTAAAAGTCTGCAGTGCCTGTCACTTGATTCCCAGTTTTATGGACTGGGTAGCATGAAAATCACGAATTGTTTTTTAAGATAAAACAATACAAACTCTGTCTGATTATTCCTCAAGCAATAATCCGTGAAGTCTTTTAAATGCTCATGTGGTTCAAGTTTTGAGTTTTGCAGGAGGATTTTCAAAAAATCCTGATTTCAGCAGGTGGCACTTAAAAGGTTTGTTTTTATGGCTTTTAAAAAATTAATCACAGGCACACACGTCGTACAAAGATTCAATTGTGCATTATGGTTTTACAGCACCTTATTGTGATAAGGTGATACTGGATAAAGTCACGCTGTGCCTCTCTTGGCTTGGTGCCAACGGCTGCCGTGGCCGTTATGCAAATTCTCTGGTACTCTGACAGCAAATGGAATGCACTCTGCATCACACTGTTTGATAGGATAACACAACTGGTACAGAATATTTAAATGATAAACACAGCAAGAAAGAGATGGAAAGAAAAGGTCTGGTGGGGCAACAGGACATTTAATGCTCTTTTTTTGTCTTTTTTTTTTTTAATTTGCTAAAACCGTCACTATATTCTAAAAGAAGTACATGAGACAGATAGTCTGTGAAATAAAATCATGTCCCTCCCATTGCCTGTAATGGGGTTTGCAAGAAACACAGCACGGTCAGCAAGAGCCAGTCAGAGCCGAGGAGTCTCTAACCAGTCAGTCGTGTCAATCACTTTGTGAACTGTAGTCAAAATGTCAAACAAGGCAGTGCTGATCACATATGAGTCAAGATTCTGACGCTTATTTCTCACCTCAAATGTTTTCAGAAACATTTTAGTGTGTTGTTTAGTTGTAAAATGAGAATGTTGGTTGGGCTGGTGGGCGGAGCTTAGTTTAACTGTGTGCTACACTGCAGCCTGGTCACAAACTTTCTCGTTTTACAGCTAAACAGTGCACTTAAATGAATTTCTGAAAACATTTTAGGCAAGAAATACTCAACGCAGTCACAGAATCTTAATTCATATTTGATCAGTGCTGCTTAGTTTGACGCTTTGACCGCAGTTGACGAGCTGTGATTGACATGATTGACAGCTGCATTAGGGGCCGTACCCAAGCTGCGTCTTTAACTGCCTGGAAAATGTAAGGTCGGGTTTTGGGTGCTACTTTTGTTTCTTTTTTTTTGAGCCAGCTTTTAAGAGTGCGGCAGCAGGTTGCGTCTGAGGTTGCTAAGCAACCTTAACAGGCACCTTTTCATAGTCTGTTATCATACCTGAAATCCAAAGTGCAGAGCTGATCTTCTTCCAGGTGCTGTTTGTTAGTGTGTGGGCATATCGTCCATGGGACAGATGAAAAGCTCTGGTAGCCCTGCACCAAACTTTTCAATTTTTCCATATTTACCACAGACTGATATTTGCTGAAGAAGAGAAAGATATCTGTCGGCTGTGATTGGTTGTTCCTCGTCACATGACATGCGGTGCACTCTGCGACAGCATTGCTCTGGCGTTTGAGCGTGCCTGCTGCGCATGTACATTGAAACCAATTAATTTGAGGGTGCGAAAACATGTGCACGGCCCCTTAGAGACTCCTCAACTTTGATTGGTTGTTTTTGGTTACATGCAGTAAGGCCATCAGAAATGCTACCAAGCTAGGCAAAGGAGTGTGATTTTATTTCACACATGATTAGTCTCATTTAGTCCTGTGAGAATGTAGAAAAAGTTTCAGTAAGTATGAAAAAAGTTACCAACTGTACCTTTAATGTCCCCGACTCTGTCCATCCACATGACTATTTCTCTTTCTCCTTCACTCATCTCTCTCTTTTCTCACACACACTCACACACAAGTGTATATTTGAGTCCATTAGAGCAGATAAAGTTAGCTTTGAGGTTGGATGTTCTATCTTGACCATCATGATAACCTATAATCATATAGGGTGGATAAGCTCTTTTCCTCTTACATATATACTTAGTGAGTCAAAGCTACTGCCATGCATAACTGAGACCCAATGTTTAGATGTGGCGGTAGCAAAAATACAATTCCCAGCATTCTTTTGGCTTCCTGTGTTCTCTGGCCCAGCTGTACGGATTGACCACCACTGGCTTTTGTGTCTCCACATCTCTATCTACCTATCTATCTACACAAACATGACCCTCTCACTAGCATGGGAACCTTCTCCACTCCTGTCACTTCTCTCTGCTGCAACACATGGTCCTCATTAGCGCTGCGGTCCGAGCTATAGGCGCTGTGCATCATTACCCCTCTGGTTAAAATCTAAAACAAAGACTGGCTGATGTGTGAGAGGCTTAGTGGAGGTAATTAAAAGCTTGCCAGCTTCATGTTGTGCTGTTGTAGCCTGAGGATGGACAGACAGACACTGAGACTAAACAGAGTTTAACGTGGAGGTGTGAGAAATAGAGGGAGAGAAATAACAAGGGAGAGGGGAGGAGAGGGTGTGAGAGACAGTGTCGGAGTTACATCACAGTCTTTTTGATCCAAACTGATGATACTGTGATAGATTTGAACATGAAACTAGAAAAACTATGAATGTTATTATTTTAGGAAGGTTGACATTTGAGTTACAGTCTCAGAATTACTGTGAGAAAGAAAAGTTAGTATGATGACAGAGACTCATGAATGTCGCCTATGGGCTGAGCAGGAGGATGGGTTTGTCAGATTTCACTAAACTGGACGTCTGCAGCACCAGCAGTTTTTAACTGTACAAATTACAGTGTGAATGATTGCACCGGTGTATAATTTCATGGGAAAAAGAAGCCTTCAGAAGGGCTGAAGGAGAAAAAGGAGGAGGCTGGTCCGAGGTCAGAGTGCAGTCAGGCCTATAGGTTGTATTTTTCTACATTTATATATAGACGCTGTGGCTTTGGCGTAGTTTCTGTCATAACAGCCAGATTCTCTAATTCAGCAATGTGGCACAACCTCCAGCCACCCTCATTTCGGGGGTGGCTGGAGGGTTGTGTACGGTGGGTGAGAGCGTGCATGGTTTACCTTTGTTTTCCCACTTATTGTTTAAAACGTGCACAGATGTCTCAGTGTTTACTTACACGTTGCTTGCAACAAGAGCTTACAAGGTTGAAAGACAGAAAAAGATTTTTTCTTATCCTCAACATTCCTTAAAGGTCCAGTGTGTAGGATTTAGAGGGATATATTGGCAGAAATGGAACATAATATAATAAGTATGTTTTCTTTAGTGTAAAATCACCTGAAAATAAGAATCATTGTATTTTCATTACCTTAGAAGGAACTTTTTATATCTACATAAGGAGCAGGTCCTCATTGCCATGTTGCACCGCCATGTTTCTACAGTAGCCCAGAAAGGACAAACACTGGCTCTAGACAGGGCTATTTGCATTTTTGCATTGGCCATTATAGTTAGCAACCCTTCTGCGATCAGCAGCATTGTAAAAACGAAGATTTTTTTTTTCATGTGAAACTGCTTTATTCAGAGTTTTTCCAGTTTATATCACCTGATCCGTTTGTTTTTGAGAGGAAGAGACCTCTTCATATAATTTGGCCCCCACTAAAAACCTCCTGAAGGTCGGGATTTTATCAGAGAATCAGGTGAGAAAACATCGGCAGGTCTCCAACTTACTGAACAGCGTCGGAGAAACACTGATTTGATCAGTGTTTTTACTGGTTTAAATCACCTGGGATCTCTTTAATAAAATGATGCGAGGGCCCATACTAAAAACAGTTTCTAAAATCCGGCTTCCACCTCACCATCTCTGTCGCCAATTTCCCATCCCAAAAATGTTGGTAAGCATGGGTCAAAGTTTCCCCCATCAAGTCTGTTTTTAATAGATCACAGCTTTTGCGTGGAAAGTGACGTACGCCTCTTTTAGGCCTCATTTTGTGCATGCGTAATGTTTATAAATGAGACCCCTGGTCCATTTGTTTTGAAGAGGATTAGACCACTGCAGATAAACACTGACTACAGATCAGGCCATTTGTGTTTTCACGGCAGCCACCACAGTTAGTGGGCCCTTTATGACAAGCAGTGCTGGAAAAATCACTAATTTGTAACGTGACACAGCTTTATTCAGTGTTTTTTCTGGTTTTAATCACACGCTCAGTTTATTTTGGAGAGGAGGAGACCTCTGCGGATAATTTGGCTCCCAGTAAAAACCTGAAAAATGAACACTGAAGGAATTTGGGAGAAGTTTCAGCTGGTTGCAATCTGCAGTCCTCACCACTAGATGCCACTGAATCCGTCTAAATCTTACACACTGTTCCTTTAAAACCTGCACAGATGTTTCACTGTTCGCTTAGGGCTCCGTGCTAATGCTTTAGCTTACAGGTTGGAATCGCAGAAGAAGGATCAGCACTGTAGCGAGTCAGAACAGAAGACTTTCAGGAATGAACTCACCCTTAAAATTTTTTATTCTCACCATTTACTTAATGAGCAATTTGATCCTGCCAAAAACATGGTAATTTTCTTTTAACAGCTCACTACTGGTGATCGGGAAAATATCTGCAGCCAAGTGTTTATTAATTCCAAGCCAACTGGAGGTGATTGTATATAGCTCCAGTTGGTTCTCCTTATGCAACTGGTTGCCATTGGTTTGCTGGTTTGGAGGGCGTGCAGTGCTGTGGTCAGGTGCTTCTGAGAGTGTGGAAAGAATTCCTGGGCATGTCTTGGAAACGTTTTAACCATCCTCTTCCTCTCATTACTCACCGCCATCTCAAAATATAAAGTGTGGATGTGGAAGATGGACTGAAGCAGGAGGAGGATTGCCATAGAAGAGCGTGGCATGGAAAATCAGTGTTACTGATGGAGAAGATCGTGATGTTATTTGGCAACCTGAAGAAAGACTGATAGTTCTCAAGTATTTTTTACACATATTTTGTCTAAATATGTGTTGTGCAAGGGCGTAAGACAGCTTTTTGTGAAATAAATCCTCTGTTTCCTGTCATGTGTCATGTAAAAAGCTAAACAGAAAAGTAAATTTGTGTCTTTATATCTTTTAGAATGTGATCTCCAAGTCTCTCCAGTGTGATGAGACACATTATTACAAGGGCTCCAGATGCTGCAAGAAGTGTAAACCAGGTAATACACACACACACACACACACACACACACACACACTGAACAAAGTAGAACACAAGAAAATACTGTTAAGTGAGCACTTTACGTATCTGGTTTACTCAATGGAAGCAGCATAAAAATAAAAATAGATTTCCGAGGATCCCGAAACAAAAGAGGAAGGATATTTAAAAACGGAACATTTTGGCTCATAATAGCTCGGCCATGCACATGTGTTTTCACAACCACACACACAGTTTTCATGGATATTTGATCCACAAGGAGCGCCCACTTATTTAAAAAAGGAAAAGGGCTCTAATTTTGTCAATTTCCTTCTTTTCTCTCCGTCCATTAGGTTTTTAGTGGTTACTGTGATTATGTACGGGTTGTTAACTCCATCTGTCTCTCTTCCTCCCACTGTGTCTTTCTCTCTCTCTCTCTTCCTTTTTTTTGGGTTAGGCTTCCGTGTATTTGACGACTGCACTGATTCCCAGGAGACTAAATGTGTCAAGTGTAGTCGTGGTGAATACCAGCCTGGCTGGACTGACAAGACACGCTGTCTTCAGCAGAAGTTCTGTGACCCAGGTCAGTACCTGCAGCCTGAACAAGGATTTTGAAATCCTATAAAAGCTTTTAAAAAGTTTTGCAGTTTATGCCTTAACAATTCAAATGTTTAAATACAAGATTATTGTGTCCGAATATTTTGTAGACCCCTGTTTACTGACACACAAATACCTTTTGATATCCTCCTGAGACCCTGTGTCCTCATATGAGTACATCACTTAACTCAGACCTGTTGTCCTCATTCATGGACACTTTTTGGTGCCACCTAGTGGTAGTAAGAGCACAATACATTAATCCATGTAAAAACAAGATGGCAGCCATCTCTGCCAAGTCAGTTTGCAGCCGATCCTGAAACAAAAGCAGACAAGGTTCAAAACCTGATCACATTTTATGGTTGAAATTTGTTAATTTATTATTAATAATGTTTGTAGTTTGATATGCCACACAAATTTGACCAGTTTTAGCAACAGTAACAAGCAAAGACACTGTTAATGAGGAAGAGATTGGGACTTTATTGTCATCTCATTTTAGGACACTGGGGCACTTTTATCGTCTTGTTTGAGGACAGTGAGACTTAAATATCGCTGACAATGTTTAGTTTTTTATACTTATTGGGTCCTACTGATCTCAAATAGCCAGGAGAAATTAAAAATGCATCCTAAACCAAAGTTCAGGTCTCAGGAGGATATAAAGGTATCCTTTACAACAACCAGAAGGTTAAGGCTCTGAAACAGTCTCAACAAAAGTTAAGATGAGGAGTTAAACAGAGTATTTTTTGTAGTGCTTTTGTGTCCATTTTGAGATTCTCTGTGTTATTTTGATGAATGCCAGAAAAGTATCTCCTCGGCTGAAAATGTAGATTGCACCAAAATTTGTGACATTATCAGAATCATCTCTAAGTCCTTGTAACAAAGCCAACTCCAAACTCGGCACAAGCAGCAACACAGAGCGAGAGAGAGAGATCAGCCTGTTCATTCCTTTTGAGGATTTGGATCTCCCTTTCCACTAAAATAAATTTCCCCTTTGACTGCCAGGTAAGGGTTTTATGGATAGGCCTGAAAACTATGAAGCAGAGGAGCCGTGTCGCTGCCGTCCTGGCTACCAGTGCTCCCTCATCAACTGCGAGTACTGTGAGAGGATACCCACCTGCAACGCTGGGGAGGGACTCGAGGAGGACCTCGGTAAGACACTCTGACACAAAACGCAATTACACCAAAGTGTCACTTAAATATAAACTATAATGCTTTTCATTAATTCCAGAGTCTACTAATGGAAGGAAGACATGTGTCGCATGTAAGAAAGGCTTCTTCTCTGCTGACAACACTGCTGAACAATGCAAACAATGGACAAAGTAAGTCTTCTTACACACACACACAAACACACACACACACACACAGTTCGTAGCCTGGAATCTTTTGATGTTGTGAAGGGAAAATGCAGTTGGGTAGTTGTCGTCCACCTCACCACCAGCCAGCTGTAAGTGAGTAATACTCACACCACTTCCTCTGGAACCCTGGACCAGACACCAGCTTCCACTGTCAGACAGATCCATAATGATGATGATGACAATTTAGAGAGGGGAAGAGAGAATTTAGTTTTTCCCTCCATCTGTTCTCTCTTTCTGTCCTTCGTCATTGCAGATCCAACCGTGCAGGCTGGCAGGTTGGCTTGAAAATGTAGAGGGAAAGAGAAAAACACATGCTATGTCCAGTTTTACCATTATTACCTCTTCACTCTGCGGTTTTGTTATTTCCTCCTCTCCTCTAGTTGTAAAGCTGAGGGCAGGAGTGAGACACAGCCAGGCAGCGCTCAGGCTGATGCAGTGTGTGGACCACAAGTGTCTGGTAAGACATGGATACAGTCACTGCACACTGTCACCATACAGAGTTAATTTAAGGTAGAAATCAAAACAAAAATACAGTTTCCCGGAGCAAATATGATTTCTGCTTCTTAGAAGTGTAAATGTCACAGTAAATGTAGAAAAAAAACCAGGAAAAGTGTCTGATTTATTGTATCTTTGACAGATATTTACGACTTTTTGTATCTTCGGCAAGTGTTTATGACTGACAGCAGATGAAGAGTTGAAAAGCAAGCTCTGAACTGCTCTTTCTTGCAGGTGCAGCACCCTCCTGGGTTATAGTTTCAGTGCTGTCAGTCATCACTGTTCTGTGTCTACTCATCCTGCTCCTCTTCTGCTACAAGGACAAACTGAAATTACTCTCTGGTAGGTTAAAGCCTGCATTAATCTTAAAGTTCTCCCCAAGCTATAATGTTTTTATTTTGTTACCTACATGAGTTTATGATTCCAAAGGTGTCAGACGTGTATTCACGTAGTTAGGTGGTGCACACTGGACAAGACTGACTCCTCTTACATCTGATCACATGTAGCACGTAAAAATTAAAATTGGTTTAGATTGTACTTGCTATTTAAGCTGGATCCACCAGCCTCTTTGCAGAACAGCTTCACCATGAATCATTAATATTTCTGCTCCTGCATTTTGTGTAAATTAAGGTTCATTATGTTGTTTCTTTGTCTAGTGAATCTGCGATCCTGTGTCCAGAATCTGAAGAGAACGAGGATACAACAGGTAAGGCAATGAAAATGCATCGAAAGCAAAGTTGTTGCAAGTAGTCTCAGCTATTTATTAGATTGTTTATGAAATATATGATCAAACAAAACCATTACAAACAAATACAGTTGTTAGGTCTGTTACTAAATGGTGTAGGTGTATATTCATGCACAAAATAACAGTTATTTGCAATCAGAGGCGGAGCACGTGCCTTAAATGTTATTTTAAACGCACAGAATCTTTTAGGTTTTTAAAATACTTTTTACATTCTACTTTCTACTACATTCTGATAATAATATATACCCATGTTGTTGGCCTAATATTTAGACTATTGAAGACCACATTTACTTGACATTGTTGGGGATCCTACCATAGTGAAACATTAAATAGGTTTCAAGAATAGTAACGCTCTTTACACCAATTTCCTACCTATTTTAAAAAATAGTAGGGAGGGCAGAGGAGATACCTGCACACCAATGCAACTGGGCTGGGCAGCCACATTAAGGTTCATAGGCTTAACAAATGTCAATGTTTTCAGAACATCCATGCACAAAAAGAAGGATGCTCTAAGTGCAAAAAATAACAGAAAGCGAATAAAAACAGCAGCAAATGTTTCAGTCCTTGACAATAATCAGTGCTACTGACATGAGTGCGTCACAGAACAGATGTAGACACAAACAGATTACTGCCACGTGTGGTGAATCAGTCAGCTGGTACCACTAATAAGATGACATCAACTCTTCGAGGCCTGCCCTGACTATCACATCACAATGACCTGTCCTGTGAGTATTGTACTATTCACAACATGCTCAAACACCAATGTTTGATAGCAGAACATATACAAATGTACAAAGAACACAAGTCTACACAGAATTTAAAAAATTAATTAATGAAAAATGAAAATAAAATGGTATAAAATATGACAAAGACTATCCAAAAGGGCCATGCTGGCCAAATTATATACAGATGTTTAGGCATTCTAAAAATAGTGCATATAGCTGCCACAAATGGGGAAAAAACCTCCCTGGGAGAGCATGCCTCTGGACTCCCCTACATTTGAGCTGAGCCCTAATTGTTTACAATGTCTGGCTCCCTCCCTGTTTACAATGCTCCTTTCTTTTTCTGTTGTTCCAGGAGACGCTGGCCCCTCTTTACCACAGTGCAGCAGGAGGAGGCCCTGGAGGCCCCAAATGTACACCATGTGAGGCAACCAAACTCATCTGCCAAGCACCCCATAGCCCCGCTGATGAGCTGCCATGCACCTTCCCCACCTCTGGTCCCGATGTCAAGGTCTCACTGCCCTTCACAGGGGAAATGACAGAGAAAGAGGGGACCAAGGGGAAGACGGTGACGGAGGATCGCAGTGAAGGGTCTGGAGAACCTGAGGAGGTGTCAGAAGAAGAGGAAGTTGTGAGTGCATCTCCCCTTTTGGCAGGCTCTTGCGTGTGTGTCATTCCCGTCCGTGAGCCATTGGAAGTAGGGGAGAATGAGGACTGTAGCCAGGCTGTCAGCCCTGGGACTCCAGGGACCTGCTCATGTGGAGGGCTGGATGGAGATGAGAGTGGGAAAGAGGAGAAAAGTGAGAGTGTAAGGGCAGACAATGGTGGAGAAAAGGGTGACGGAAATCAAGAAAAGATGGTTTTGTCCAAGTGCGAGACAGGTGTTGCATCTCTTGTCTCCCTTTCTCCTCCACTCCTCCACACCTCCTCTGTAATCCCTCCATCCAGTCCACTAACTGAACTCTGCCTGCCGTTGTCTCAGGTGAGACCAGAGGTCAAACCTCACTTGACTGACAGGTCACTGGTAAAACAGGAGGAATTATACAGACTGGCAAGCACAGACTCCACCTCAACAGAGAACAGCACAACCTCTGCAATGACCTCGGTCAGCCCCTTGATGACTTCCTCATCTGTTGGAGATCTCTACCTGGACAAGCCCTCTGAGGCCTCGAGCCTGGAGCAGGGCCAGGGACTTTCCTGGGGGGATAGCAGGAGAAACAAGCTTTCTTCTGGGGAGTCAGAACTGGAGTGCTCACCTGAGAGTCTCCATAGTCAGCTGGCTGAACCAACTCTTACCTCAGGTAGGTGAAAAAAATGATAGCTGGTACCCACTTGCATCCAAAATGCTTCCTCAAAGACACTTGGTCCTGCATTGCACCAAAATGCTCCTGTGGAAGTTCATTTCTGCCAGAAAAAAATGAATGAAATAATAGAAAAGGGCAAAAATAAAAACAGATTTAGATGATAATTTAAAATGATGAAAAATGAGGTCAAAATTATGAAGCACTTTATAAGAATAATGAGTTAAAGCTCAATAAAATGAGATACTGGTTGGGGGTGTTGGTAGCTTAGTGGATAGTGCTGGTGCTGCAGCGGCCCTTTGCTGCATGTCAATCCCCCAATCTCTCTCTCTCTCTCTCTCTCTCTCTCTCTCTCTCTCTCTCTCTCTCTCTCT